>JAGDQO010000302.1:0-749977 GCA_018342035.1 Solanum appendiculatum
GACCCCTTGAGGTCGGGCCAGGGGGCGCCTCGCCACGGGGCAAGACGCCTCGAGGCCGGGCTGGGAGGGCCTCGCCTCGGGGAGGGACATCGAGTCTGGGCCTGGGGGAGCCTCGCCTTGGGGCAAGATGCCTTGAAGCCGGGTCAGGGGGGCCTCGCCTCGGGACAGGATACCTCGAAGCAGGGCCAGGGGGGCCTCGCCTCGAGGCCGTGCAGGGGGGCCTCGCCTCGGGGAGGGACGCCTCGAGGCTGGGCCGGGGGAGCCTCACCTCGGAGCAGGATGCCTCGAAGCTTGGCGGGGGGCCTCGCCTCGAGGCCGGGCCGGGGGGCATCGCCTCAGGGCTGACACCTCGAGTTCGGGTTGGGGGGGAGTGGAAGGGGGCCTCGCCTCGGGGCTAGGACACCCCTAGGCCGGGCCGGGAGGCGGGGCAGGATGCCTCGAGACCAGGCCTGGGGGACGCCTCACCTCGGGCATTATGACTCGAGGTCGAGCCGGGGGGGGAGGGGGGCGCCTTGCCTCGAGGCAGGACATCTTGAGGTCCGGCCGGGGGGTGCCTCGGCACGGGGCAGGACGCTTCAAGGCCGGGCCGGAGGGGCCTCGCCTCGGGGCAGGACGCCTCGAGGCCGAGCCGATGGTTTTGGCCTCGCCTCGGTGCGACTAACTCTAGGTTCAGTGGGGCCAAGGGGCGCCTCACCTCGAAGGCATGACGCCTCGAGGCCGGGCCGGGGGGGAGGGGGGTGCCTCGCCTCGGGGCAGGACGCCTTGAGGTCGGGCCGGGGGGAGGGGCCTTTCCTCGGGGCAGGACGCCTCTAGGTCGGGCCGGGGGGCACTTCGCCACGGGGTAGGACGCTTCTAGGCCGGGCCGGGGGGTGGGGCCTCGCATCAGGTAGGACGCCTCGAGGCCGGGCCGGGGGGCGCCTCGCCACGGGCTAGGACGCTTCGAGTCCGGGCCGAGGGGGCCTCTCCTCGGGGCAGGACGCCTCATGCGGTGGCCGGGGCGCTCTTCTCTGGGGAGGACGCCTCGGGCCTGGCCGGGGCACCTCGGGCAGGATGCCGAAGGCCGGGCCGCGGTGGGCCTCGCCGAGTTGAGGCATCGCCTCGGGGCTGACACCTCGAGGCCGGGTCGGGGGGGAGGGGCAGGGGGCTAGGACACCCCTAGGACCGGCCGGGAGGCGGGGCAGTACGCCTCGAGGCCAGGTCGGGGGGCGCCTCACCTCGTGGCATGATGTCTCGAGGCCGAGCCGGGGGGAGGGGGAGCTTCGCCTCAGGGCAGGACGCCTTGAGGTCGGGCCGATGGGGGCCTCGCCACCGGGTCGGAAGCTTCGAGGCCGGGCCGGGGGGGCCTCGGTGCAGGACGCCTCGAGGTCAGGCCGGGGGGGCCTCGCCACGGGGCAGGACGCCTCGAGCGCAGGCCAGGGGGGCCTAGCCTCGGGGAGGGACGCCTCGAGGCTGGGCCGGGGGGAGCCTCGCCTCGGAGCAGGATGCCTCGAAGCCGGGCCGAGGATGGGGCCTCGCGGGGCTGACACCTCGAGGCCGGGTCGGGGGGGATGGGTAGGGGGCCTCGCCTCGGGGCTAAGACACCCCTAGCCGGGCCGGGAGGCTGGGCAAGGGGCCTTGCTTCGGGGCAGAACTCCTCTAGGCCCATCCACAAGCACTCCAATGTCTTTATAAAACATCCATGTATCAAATTCTGTCGAGCCGGGAAAGGGGGCGGGGGGCCTCGCCTCGGGGCAAGACTCCTCGAAGTCGGACCGAGGGGGTGGGCCTCACCTCGATGCTGAGCCTGAGGGAGGGGCCTCGCCTCGGGACAGGACTCCTCGAGGCCGGGCTATGGTGGGGGGCCTCACCTCGGGGCATGACTCCTCGAGGCCGAGCCATGGTGGGGGGCCTCGCCTCGGGGTAGGACGCCTCGAGGCCGAGCCGGGGGGTTGGGGCGGCGGGGCTCGCCTCGGGGCTAGACGCCTCGAGGTCGGGCCGGGGGGCCTCGATTCTAGGGTGGGGGGCCTCTCCTCGCCTCGGGGCAGGATGCCTCGAGCGGGATAGCAGGGCCTCGTCTCGGGGCAGGACGCCTCGAGGTCGGGTGGAGGGCGGCCTTGCCTTGGGGCAGACGCCTCGAGTTCAGGGGGGTCTTGTTGCAGGACGCCTCGAGGCCCTGGGGGGAACGCTTCGAGAGCTAGCCGGGGGGGACTATACGTCCCAACTCATGATGGGTCCTCATAAAGTTTTTGTAGAAAAGTTTTTTGGGTGGTCCAGGGTTTAACACACGAAATACTCAGATAAAAGTGTATAGTTTCATTGCTCAATTGTTTTTTGATAAAAGGATGTCGTGTATCACGCAGAATCTTGCCTTATCCAACGATTCAGAAGAATTTCCAGAATCTGCTATTCGTTTTTTGTTGGTTGCTCTTGCTGGGGCACATTATATGTTATCTTTCTCAGAAGAGTTGAACGAGTTTGGACTTCGTTTGTTACATATAAAGATGAATCTAAGCTTAGCCTTGTTTAATGATGAACCAAGAACACTGTGTCGTGAAAAGGAGGAGTCTCTCGTTCTAAGAAACGATCATAGCTCTAATATTGTGAGAATCAACTTTACCTTTATCAAAAAAAATATATTTGTCTTTGTGATTCTGCAGCAACAACCAGTCTCTTAACAAACTTTGCAGCTCTCGTCTCTGCTTCTGCTGAGCCATGGTGAGTTAACTGATGTGAACAAGCTTAAATTTTTTTATACTCAAATCAGATCCTCCTAGCTTACGCCCTAAGCCCCTACTAGCTTCTACCCCCTGCTTTTCAGTGTGAATGAAGGACGACTAGGCTTTCTCCTTTATAATTTTGCATCATATTCGTTCTGAAGTATCGTGGTTTTATGAGTAAATGAATACTTCAATTGCTTTTTCGATTTTTCCTTTTGTTCAAATTGGTTTACTCTTTTTTATAAGGACATATTATAAAATTCTTTGTCTTTGCTTATGTGCTGCATTAGTTACAGAACTAGTTTTTCCTCCATGAAGTAAAATTTTGGTGGGTTTTTGTGGGTTTTGTGTAGTTGTAAAGAGATTTTTACATAAAAAATTCGTCGAATTCATAATTTTACACTTTTTTAATCGATATGTCTATATTATACATTTGTTATATATTCAAAGCATATAACTATGGCCATATACCTTGTCGGTGTATAGGATGCTATTGTAACTATGGATCCATATATACCTTGTCGGGGTATAGGATGCTACTGTAACTATGGATCCATCTAATAGGCCTTCTCAGAGGCAGTGAGGAGTCACACGATCCTATCCTACGACGGCTACATAGTTTTATGGGACTTGAGTTAAAAATAGACTCTTACCCAATTCAGTGCTCAATACTACTCCCAAAATATTCAATATCCTTTATGCTCAATCACCCTTTATGAAGAAAGAAACTTACTTTTCACTTTGCTCAATCACCCTTTACAAAGAAAGGGACTATTACTTTACTTTACCTTTCACTTTGCTTCACTAAATAACTTTTCAGAAACATCAATCATACTCTTTCTTTTTATCAATTGTCAAATAGTACATATGAAACATTTTGATTCTTTCTTTAAAAAACACTCTTCTCAAAATATGCATTTAAAACGTATATGATACATTCGGAACCATTAAAGTTCCCTTAAAACTCTTGAAATAACCTGTATTTAGGTTGTAGTCATGAAAACTATATCTGAAATTATATTGTGATCCGATCACTAATGACACGGAATATCATATCGCATAACATTGATGGCATACTCAGCTACCATACTAATCATGAATCACAGTTCTTTTCTCAATATGAAAATAGTATTTTTGGAATCATTTGTGTTACCTTAAATCCTTCTCAAAAGAGACTTTAAAATACTCTTGAACTCACTTTAAAATTCCAAAAATCCATGCATGGAAATAAATGCACAAAGAATTTCAACTAAATATCATCAACAAGGGTTCATGTGAATAAAAGCATGAGTTTAATCCAATAACCTCATAATTAGGAAATCAAAACTCGAAATAAGAATACAATTCGAATTTAAAATTTCATGGATCTTTGAGTAAAGTTTTGGATTTATTTCTTACTGACTGAATTTAGATATAGGGTGTGAGGACAAACTAGTCCAACACTATGAATAGTAGTCTTACATACCTGAAAGAACAAAGTTCTTGAAGAAGTTTGAAAGATAACTTGATTATTGGAAGATTTGAAACCCTAGCTTTTGTCTTCCTTGTGATTTTCTTGGAGATGAAAAGCGGAGAAGAATCTTGGACTGAAAACCTTAGGATTCTTGAAGAGGATGTTGAACTTGGAGCCTTTAGATCTTGGGAAATTGGAGAAATCCCTTTCTTGGAGTTCTTGATATTTGAAAGAATGGGAATTGGTGATTCTGAGAATTGTTATACGTATAATGATGGTATTATGTTGCAAGATGGACTTAGGGAAGTTGATTAGGGTAAAAGGTCAAGAATACCCTTCTAGGAATGTAAATATCATAAAAATCAAAGAAAATGACCTTTTAATGAATCCCATCGGCCAAATCTATGATCTGGAGGTCTTCTCGCCAAAATACTCGGTGGATCGCCCTTTAGGACTTATGATCGCCCAAATGGACAAAAACTTGAGGTTTTAGAGACAATTCGGCAAGCTATTTCGGTGATTCGCCAACCTATTCGGCGGATCACCAATTGGGCAGGTGAGTTCGCCTAATTTCCCAGCCCACATATGTTCTAGTAAAACAGCCATAACGTTTTACTCCAAACTCGAAATAAGGCAAACTTGGTGGCGTTGGAAAGAAGACTCAAAGGCCTTTAGTTTGATAGGTGATAGACCATCTAGATTTTTATATACTGAGAGATATGGTCATTTAAAGTTTTACCATTATTTGAACTGATGCGAGAACATAACTGATGGGAATGCTTTGAACTTGGCTTGGTGTTTGAGGTCCCTTATGAACTTAGATCACTTTAGATACTATTGATACACTTGGTAAAGGACTTTATAATACATGAGCAAGTAGGACATCACCCGGTTCAAGCTCATATACTTACAACGAACTATTCAGGTTTTTAAGAGTAGAGTTGCAAGGTCTTATAGAATGATTCGGGTCTTATCTTTAAAAAATTTGGGGTGTTACAATATCTCTCCCTTGGAATCATTCGTCCTTGAATGACGGATGAACTGAGCATGGAAAGGAAAAGAGTTACTCTTACTATCTTCATGACTTCTGAACTTGCCTACCAACATAGGCGGAACTGATTCATACTAAGAGTTTGGAAATGTTTATAGCATATAAGTCACGAACGATATGGCTTTGAACATAGTCATGCTCATTTGACATGAAACAACAGTATCTGGGCAAGAAGTTAGAATAGGACTACTATGCCTTGATCGATATTACTGGTAGCTTTTAAGCTTGGCAACACTTCTCAACTATGCTCTCCTTTCTGATTACTACACTTCATTAGCTACAACTCATAGCTCCCGCTAGGGTATATGACTACTCTTACCAAGGTCTAAGTCAAATTGCTTGCTCTCACGGTGTTCAAGCCTAATCTTTAAATCACAAGGTTCTAAACCTGAGATGGTTATACTAACCTAAACCACAAGATTTAGATTTTATACTTCTATAGGGAATCTCATCCCAAGAATACTTCTCCCTATAACCGCATTGAACCAACCTCGAACCCAAATAAAGAAACACCTAATGCATCATGTATTTATCTGTCACGACCTGAGCCTACACCCTAGACGTGGCCGGCACTCGAGAACCATTGCTGGTCCCCAAGCAAACCCTCATCCTGGCTAACTACAAGCGGAAAACTAACTCAAGCAATAATAAGCTTAAAACTGAATGAAATTCATTGAACTCAAATACTCAACTCATAAAGTTCGGAAAATACTTAATAGCAATACTTATAGTTTATAAAACAACGCAAAAGAAAGTAAATGCTGAGGAACACCTCGACTCTGTCTATCTATGAAGCCTCTACTATTAAGGAAGGATATCGGGACAAGTCCCTTGACACCTCAAAGAGCTACTGCTGACAGCCTATATAACTGGAGTCCTCCGGAACCAAGGAGGCCTTACTAAAAAGCTGACAAGTGGATGAAGTGATCTCAACGGAACTCCTATTAATGATCATAAGTACCTGTATCTGCATCATTAAAAGATGCAGGTCGAATGGCATCAGTACATTAAATGTACGAGTATGTAATATAGCTGAATAACAAAATAACTTAACTGAAACTCTGGCAGCAACTCAACTGAAATATATTATAGATCATGATGGAAAAACTCATTTAAACTCTTACCGAAAGGATGCAATAAAAGCATATACTGACCAGGCTGAAAGAAATACTCAACTCAACTTGACGTAAAACATAAATAGAGATAATATCATTTTAAGCTCCACAAAGTATAATATAATAATTCAAAGAAAATTATATGTGAAAATAGAATGAAACTACTCTTTACTTTATTTGGGAGTTTCTCTAACCGATAACCATCAGTATGAGCTACGTGATGATATAACGTCTTGCCCACGCTGCCAGAGCTGTCCTATACCATGCCGCAGAATATAACACATCAACTAAGTGGATCCACTAAGCTCTGCCCGAAGGCACTAAGGAAATCATCTAAAAAGTATGAATCATTTACCCATGTTGGCATATATGGTTTATGGGGGCTGCGAGTTGTCTGAACTCTCCCCCATATCGGTGCTCAATACTACTCCCAATAAATATATATACTCATGCTCAATGTTTAAAGACATTCTCTTTTCTCAATTTGAGTTAATTACTTAAAAGATCCTCTTAAAAGAGATAACTGCTCTGAAGTATCTCTATACTCATAACTCATTTAGAAATCAACGTTTCTCTCTTTTAAATGTAAAAGTGTTATATTTGGGAATACTTAGTTCCCTTATACTCTTTTTCAATCAAGAATACAACTCTTCTCATTCTCATATTTACTTTCTCAAGAATTAGTTCAAAACTATTGTTAATTACAAAAGAATTCTCAAAATGACTCAAAAAGACCTCTTGAACTTTCCTCTTAAACTTACTTTAGTTTGAAATGTAAATTAAGACATGTGATTATGACATGTAGACTCTCTCAAGGATTAATGAATACTTTAAGAGTTCATATTAAGAAGAGAGTGAAGACACGATTTGAAAGAATGCATACGGGACAAAGAACGAAGAAGAAAAGGTCCTGCCGACCTTGTCGCATCAGTGGCGCGCCGCCCCAGGCCTCAAACATCAGAGGCTGGTTTCGGGCGCACCGCCCCAGGCCTCCTGGTGCAATGGTGGGGCATTGCCCCAGCCCCGAACCTAGAAATTCGACGAATTTTCTTGCTCAATTCTGGGTCCTAACTCATCTAGAATCGATTGGTTTCTTCCAAACTCTCTTTGATTCACCAACCCAACACGAAATTATCAAAATATCACTCAAATTATTTTAAGAAACACCACTCATTCGCAAAACTCTCACCTCAAGAACTCAAAAGCCTCCATTGTTAAATAATGAAGCTTAAAACTCAAGAACTACTCAAGAATCTCTTAATATAATGATTTCATGTACAAATTCATGGATGAATTAGTGTATGGAGTGAGGATGAATAAATCCATCATTGTGAGAAGCCTTACATACCTAGAAAGAACGATGTTCTTGGCGAGAATCAACGGGATCTTGACGAACGCTCAAATACCTAGCTCTTTCTCCTCTTGAACTCTTCTCTTATTTTTTTAAGGGTTTGGAAACGACCAAGAGTGGTTTAGCATCTGATTAGACCCTTAAATGGGTGAGGAAAAACGTGGGTAGACCTATTGGGGTAAGGAAAATACCAAACTACCCTTTTCTTAAACAGATAAAAAGCCTTAACTAGAGAGGCTTCACTCAAACGGTCATAACTTTTTACTCCTAGCTTCAAATTGAGCAAACTTGGTGGCGTTGGAAAGGGAAATCAAAGACCTTAGATTTGATAGATCATGAGCCACCTAACTCATTATGTGCTGAAAGATATGATTGTTTGAAGTTGACCTAAGTAGAATCTTAACTCAAAACTCACTCGGTAGGGAAGCTTCCAATTTGTGCTGGGGGTTCTAGTGACCCAAATTGATATCAAAAATAATTTCCACACTAA
This sequence comes from Solanum appendiculatum, assembly GCA_018342035.1. Taxonomy (NCBI): domain Eukaryota; kingdom Viridiplantae; phylum Streptophyta; class Magnoliopsida; order Solanales; family Solanaceae; genus Solanum; species Solanum appendiculatum. The sequence goes on from JAGDQO010000302.1 coordinate 8,157, forward strand.
TGAATTGACCTTATAATCTAAGAATAATTAAGAATCACTCGGTACGATCTTATACGCAATTCAAGAATGGTTCGGATCTTAACTTTAGAAATTTTTGGGGTGTTACATTATCCACATGTTAACAAAATCACATTCAGGCCTAGTATTATAACCACTCCATGGACTCCTACTAACCAATTCTTCTAAGAATTTCTCATTCTCTCTTCATCTCTACCAACTGAAATTTCACGCTTTACTACCAGGAACCGACTATTGCTCTCATCTAACTATTACTCCTCGTAAAACCTCATCTCCTTCTTCTTCCATATTTATAACCTTAGATGGAGTAAGCACAACACCAATACCATAATAATAAACATCAATCTTCTCCTTCTATCACTACTCAACTACTATAATTAGCATTAGCCCCACAATTGAAAAAGGATCACTGAAAGATCTTAGAGCGAAAGATCATCAACACAATTCACTCAAGAAATCTGATATAAGAATATGCATGACATAATACTATGTTACTAGCCATTGAGAGTGAATCATGAATTTTTTAGACTGAGCATACTACGAGACATGAGTGCTTATATGAATAGGTTCATATTATGAGGCTAATATTCTTAACTTTTTGGAGTAAGCTTGAGATCAATGGGCTAAAGTCTTTGCCCCTCATTCTAGGATCTGAGCATAGATGTGAATCTATCTGAAGTGTATGAGCATAAGTCAAGGACACAATTCTGATATTAGAAACATCAATAGGATGTTGTAGCAACTGAACTTTGAGGAATACACTAAAGTATGAATGGATTGATATTACACTATAACTCTTTCTTAACACATTACTATCGGATTCTAACACTTGACTTGGTTTCTCATCTTATCATCTCTCCCTTAGGTCTGAAGCTGATACTTTAAAGCTATGGATCCATTTCATCTTTTATAAACTAGGCTATATTTGATTTACTCTAATACTCGATAAAGGCTAATCTCATGGCTACCGAACTCTCCATATACAGGTACTAAGATTCCTTCTAAGACCTTTTTCTTAGATGCTTCTCTTAACCTCTTCTTAGTGGCTTATAAAGCCGCTTAGTCTAACTCTTAATAGTCTGACTTCTCCTTTTTAGTCTGCTAATACCGCCTTTCTAAGTTCATATCTACCCAAGTTGAGGAAACTTGAACTATATTTAAGAGGCTCATCATTGGCTATATATGATCCTTTCAACCAACCTCTAAAGGGTAATAAATAATGCTTACATCAGCCCACTTCACATTGACAGCTTGAAAGTACTATCTAGGCACTCGTGAATTTTTTTTAACTTAATTAGAACCTTGTCTAACTACATACGACCTCAGGTATACCTCTTAATGCTCTTGTTAATCTGATGACTTAGTCACACTTCTACCAGATCAATTCTCAAAACTAACACCATCGCCCTCATGTTGCCATCCCTTTTTTCTTCACGACACTCATCTCAAATTCAAGCTTAGTGTCTAGAACTAAACATGGGCAGCAATCACTTCTAATATACTACACTAACTTACAACTAATAGATAGAATCAATAAAACACTAGTCCCCTAAAACCTCATGATAAAATAGTCGATCTTTACCTCATAGTGTATCTAATTACAGCCTATCAACATATTCTCTTTCACAACCTAACTACTATTTACCAACTCTATACATCATTGCTTAATTAGTTCTACAACCCTCTAAATATCATGGGCTGTCCCTTAAAAAATCATAAGCCTAGCTTAGATCTATGACCTCATGAATACTCTGCTCTTCTATTCAACACCTATACTTTTTCTTCACTAACACAATGGCACATCGACATAAACTTTCTTTTGGTTAAAGTATACTCTAACTCATCCTGACTAGGAACTCTTACTCTACCTTCTATCATAAAATCCACATAAGATTACTACTCCTTAGCCTACACATAAGGGAAAAATCATCATTAATTACATACTAGGTATATGACTACAACTATACACTTTACTCAATAACTATCCCCATTTCGTAAGTTACTACACCTCTAAATGCATACTTCTAACTCTAGGCACTTCTACTACTGTTGCTTATAAGAACATAATTCATACTATCTTTTCGAGTGAAAATACTATCCAAGCTCTAAAATATATTTCCCCCTTAAAGGGTATCACCTGAAACAGGGCTTAGAGAAGAGAGTTTGGGAGTACATCTCATTTTTAGTTCTAACGCACGATTCATAGGAATTAGAGTGCATTCTTTCAAATCTTAACACTTAAGCTCACTCATGGGCTTCTCTAAAGCCCCTCTACAATTTCATGACTTTCTCAAGACTTTTGTTGAGAATAACTCATCGATAAGGATCTGGGCTTTAATTTGTTTTTCAACCACCTTGAGTATGAGGGGTAGTCAAATGTATTTGAGAAACGCACAAGTTTGAATAAGTTCCTCATGGCACAGTTCTATTGCACAATTTAAAGTATGAAAGAAGGGAAACTTTTTTTAAATGTATGTATTCCCTCATTTATAGAAGTGGAGCCCTCAAAACCATACATAAGATCCTACTGACACGTCTTCATAGACACCTTAGGACACTTGAACTCTGTGATCTAATACCAAGTTTGTCACGCTCTGAGCCTACACCATGGACGTGGCTGGCACTCAGAACCATTGCTAGTCCCCAAGAAAACCCTTGGCCTGGCTAACTATAGACATAAGACTCAATATGATATGCAAAAGCCTTAAATAGATGAGCATTTAAATCAAAGCTTTGAAACACTGTCTTGAAAAACTTGACATGAATAAGTTCCAATAAAATTATCGAAAAAAAACATGAAAAAACATCTAACTCTGCCTATCTATGAAGCCTCTATTGTTTAAGATAGGTGTCGGGACAAGACCCATGACACCTCAAATACCACTAAACAGAATATAAAAATAATTCCTCTGAAAGCAAGGAGGTCTCACCAAAAGCTATCAAGAAGTGTGAAGTGATCTCAATGTAGTGTCTATCGATGATCCTAAACACTTGTATCTCCATCATAAAAAAATACACGTCGAATGACATTAGTACATTGAATGTACGGTTAAGTAATATGGCTGAATAAACAAATAACTGAATTAAAGGACTGAAAGCAACTCAACTGAATCAATAAATAAATATGAAGTGAAAAACATTTAAGCTTTACAATAAGATATGCAATATAAGCAATATAAAAATAATATACTTTACTCCTCTGTGAGTTTCTCTAACCGACAACCATTACTATGAGCCTAGCAATGATACAACACTTCGCCCACGTTGCAAACACCATCCTATACCTTGCCAGGGTATAAGATGCTACTGTAACTATGGATCCATCTAATAGGCCTTCTCAGAGGCAGTGAAGAGTCACACGAAAAATCGGTGTGATCCTATCCTACGATGGCTACGTAGTTTTATGAGACTTGAGTTAAAAATAGACTCTTACCCAATTCGATGCTCGATACTACTTTTAAAATATTCAATATCCTTTATGCTCAATCACCCTTTATGAAGAAATGGACTATTACTTTACTTGACTTTTCACTTTGCTCAATCAAACATTACAAAGAAAGGGACTACTACTTTACTTTACTTTTCACTTTGCTTCACTAAAGTACTATTCAGAAACATCAATCATACTCTTTCTTTTTGTCAATTGTAAAATAGTACATATGAAGCCTTTTGATTCTTTCTTTAAAAAAACTCTTCTAAAAACATGCATTTAAAACGTATATGATACATTCGGAACCATTAAAGTTCCCTTAAAACTCTTGAAATAACTTGTATTTAGGTTGTAGTCACGAAAACTATATCTGAAATCATATTGTGATCCGATCATTGATGACACGGGAAATCATACTGCATAAACATTGATGGCATATCTGGATGCCTTACTACTTAAACATTGATGACATACTCAACTACCATACTAATCATGAATCTCAGTTCTTTTCTCAATGTGAAAATAGTACTTTTGGAAACATTTATGTTCCTTTAAGCCCTTCTCAAAAGATACTTTAAACTACTCTTGGAGTCACTTTAAAATTAAAAAAATCAATGGATGGAAATAAATGCACAAAGAATTTCAACAAAATATCATCAACAAGGGTTCATGTGAAGTAAAAGCATAAACAACAACCCAACAATCTCATAATTAGGAAATCAGAACTCAATATAAGAATACAATTCAAATTTAGGATTTCATGGATCTTTAAGTAAGTATTGGATTTAACTCTTACTGGCTGAATTTAGATATAGGGCGTCAGAACAAACTAGTCCAACACTATACATAGCCTTATATACCTGAAAGAACAAAGTTCTTGAAGAAGTTTGAAAGAGAACTTGATTGGAAGATTTGAAACTCTACCTTTTGTCTTCCTTGCAATTTTCTTGGAGATGAAGAGGGGAGAAGAATCTTGGGTTGATAACTTTTGGATTCTTGAGGAGGATCTTCAACTTGGAGCCTTTAGATCTTGGGAAATTGGAGAAATCCCTTTCTTGAAGTTCTTGATATTTGGAAGAATAGGAATTCGTGATTCTGAGAATTGCTATACGTATAATGATGGTATTACGTTGCAAGATGGACTTAGGGAAGTTGATTAAGGGTAAAAGGTCAAGAATACCCTTCTAGGAACGTAAAGAAACCATAAAATAAAAGTAAACGACCTTTTAATAAATTTCATCGGTCAAATCGGTGATCTGGAAGTCTCCTCGCCAAAAATACTCGGCGGATCACACTTTGGGACTTAAGAAATCGCCCAACTGGACATAAACTTAAGGTTTTCGAGACAATTCGGTGAGCTATTTCGGCGATTCGCCAACCCAATCGGCGGATCGCCAACTGGGCAAGTGAGTTCGTATGATTTCCCAACCCGCGTATGTTACAGTAAAACGGCCATAACATTTTACTCTGAACTCGAAATAAGGCAAATTTGGTGGCGTTGGAAAGAAGACTCATAGGCCTTTAGTTTGATAGGTGATAGACAATCTAACTTTTTATATGCTGAGAGATATGGTCATTTGAATTTGACCCCTATATGAATTCATGCGACAACTTAGCAGATATGAATGCTTTGAACTTGGCTTGGTGTTTGAGGTCTCAGATGACCCTATGTCACTTAAAATACTATTGATACACTTGGTAAAGGACTTAAAAATACATAAGAAAGTAGGACATCACCCGGTTCAAGCTCATATACTTACAACTAACGATTCAAATTTTTAAGATTAGAGTTGTGAGGTGTTGTAGAATGATTCGGGTCTTAGCTTAGAAATTCTTGGAGTGTTACACGTCAAATCCATGGGCTAATATACACGAAAAACAAAAAAAATCACGTAATTCCTAAAAGTTGACTTGTAAATGCGAAAATATGCTAGAAAAAATGGTGGGACTGTACATAATGATTCACCAACTCATTATGAAGGTCGTTATAAAGTTTTTACAGAAAATGTTTTGGGTCCTCCGAGGCGCCAGATCCATCGGCTAATTAATATAAACGAAAAATAAAGAAAGTCATGAAATTCCTAAAAGTTTACTTGTAAATGTGAAAATATGCCTAAAAAAAAGTGGGACTGTACGTAACTCTTCCCCAACTTATTACAGAGGTCTTCATAAAGTTTTTTCAGTAAATATCTTATGAGTGCTTCGAAGCGGCAGATCCATGGGCTAACACACGAAAAATCAAGAAAGTCGCGTAATTTCTAAAAGTTGACTTGTAAATGTGAAAATACGCTTTAAAAAATGGTAGGACCGTACGTAACGCTTCCCCAACTCATTATGAAGATCCTCAAAAAGTTCTTTCGGAAAAAAATTTAGGGTGCTCCGAGGCGCCAGATCCATGGGTTAATACACATGAAAAACCAAGAAAATCGCATAATTCCTAAAAGATAAATTGTAAAAGCGAAAATATACCTGAAAAAATGGTGGGACTGTACGTAACATTTCCCCAATTCATTACGGAGCTCCTCATTAAATTTTTTTAGAAAGAATTTTTGGGTGCCTCGAGACGCCAGATCCATGGGCTAATATACACGAAAATTAAGAAAATCACGTAATTACTAAAAGTTGGCTTGTAAATGTGAAACTATGTCTGAAAAAATTGTGGAACCGTACGTAATGATTCCTCAACTTATTACGGAGGTTCTCATTAAGTTTTTTCAGAAAAAAATTTTGGGTGCTCCGAGGCACTAGATCCATAGATTAATACATACAAAAAACCAAGAAAGTCATGTAATTTCTAAAAGTTGGCTTGTAAAAGTGAAAATATGCTTGAAAAAATAGCGGGAGTATACATAATGATTTCCCAACTCATTACAGAGGTCTTCATAAAGTTTTTTCAAAAAAGTTTTTTTTGGGAGCTTTGAGGTGCCTAATGCATGGGCTAATACATACGAAAAATCAAGAAAGTTGCGTAATTCCTAAAAGTTGGCTTGTAAATGTGAAAATATGCCTGAAAAAAATTGTAAGACCGTACGTAATGTTTCCCCAACTTATTAAAGAGGTCCTCATAAACTTATTTTAACAAACTCTTTTGGGTGCTCTAAGGTGTCAAATCCATTGGCTAATACACACAAAAAATCAAGAAAGTCGCGTAATTCTAAAAGTTAGCTTGTAAATACGAAAATATGCCTGAAAAACTGGTGCGACCGTATGTAACGTTTTCCCAACTCATTACGGGGATCCTCATAAAGTCTATTTTTTTGAAAAAAAATTGGATGTTCCGAGGCGCCAGATTCATGGGCTAAAACATACGAAAAAACATTGAAAGCCATGTAATTTCTAAAATTTTGTTTGTAAATGCGAAAATATGCCTGAAAAAATAGTGGGACCGTATGTAACGCTTCCCCAACTCATTAGGAAGTCCTCGTAAAGTTTTTTAAGATAATTTATTTTGGGTGCTCCGAGACACCAGATCCATGGGCGACACACGAAAAACCAAGTAGTCGCGTAATTTCTAAAAGTTGAATAGTAAATGTGAAAATATGCCTAAAGAAATGGTGGGACCGTACGTAACACATCTTCAACTCATTACAGAGGTCTTCATAAATTTTATCTAGAAATTTTTTTTGGGTGATCTGAGGCGCCAGATGCATGGTGTTGCTCCCAAATGCACACGCAAGTGTACATGGTCGCGCAAGTAATATAGTGGCTCTAAAAGAGCCGGATTATCGAACCCACAGAGACTTGTCAATTAACTATTTACTAAATTATACTAGTCTAATTATTTATTTAAGAGTGTCAAAAGAAATAAAAGAATGCAAGAATTAAATAAAAAGATGAACTTACAATATTTTGGGCAATTCCAGGGCTGCAACATGCTTAAGGTTTCATGTATCGCATCTCATGTAATGAATTAACTAAGGTTATCAAATTACTGATTTACAGGGTTGATTTTATGATCATGATCTCTCGACCTCTAATCGCCTACTCCAACTAGCTGTCTAACTACATCGTTGAGCGGAGATAGGCAGTCCTAATTGGCGAGCATTTATATTTCATCCTGTTTCGTAACCAAGCTAGGTGTTCGTCCGGGCGTCACTCCTGAACACGAATCTAAACAAAGTTAGAACGAGCTCTTTACATTCTCTGGTCTATCTATCTCTTCATCTCTCGAGTCCAAGAATAGTCAATAGATTTATTTCTATGGTGGCCCAGCATGAAATACTAAAACAAGAATGTAAAAGTAATGTATATGATAACCAACATTAATTCAAAACAATCGATGTTTAACAATTACCCATAGCCGCAGCCCCAGAACAAGGGTCTTTAGCTACTAATACCAAAGAAAAAGAAGAAGAAAAGAACCCTAAAAAGTATTGACAACTTTTTCTTACACAATATATCTCTCCCAGTATCCTCTTTACAAAGTCTCTCCAATAATTATTTCTATAGACTATTTATAGATGTAGAAAACCCTAAATAAAATAATTGAGTCCAAAACAAATTAGGAACCCAAAATCGAAACGGAATTGGATTCCTACGTGAACAGTGCACCGCCTCAAATTATATTGTGGGCTTCAGTTGTGGCCACGTGGCAGCTTGTAATATTCCCCTTCAATTTTTCAATTCTTCCATGTGCTCCTTGTTCTTTGCCGCATATACCTTTTATATAATATAATATTCAATTTAATCCAGTAAGCTGTCTGCTTGATTTCCTTCTATAATCTTTCATATTTAATTCGTTTTAGCTCCAAACTTCTTCATCTTCATACCAATTTAATCCTACAAATAAAATACACTATTAAGCACAATCCATAAAATTCATGCTCAAAAATGACAAATATAAATATTAAATTTGAGGCAAATAATGATAAGAAAATATATTTTTGGCCTCAGATCACATGGGCTAATTCACACGAAAAACCCAAAAAATTGCGTAATTCCTGAAAGTTATCTTGTAAATGTGAAAATATGCCTGAAAAAAATGGTGGGACCATACGTAACACTTCCCCAACTCATTACGGAGGTCCTTATAAAAAAATTTCAGAAAAAATTTTAGGTGCTCCGAGGCGGCAGATCCATGGCTAATACACACAAAAAACAAAGAAAGTGGCATAATTTCTAAAAGTTGGTTTGCAAATGCGAAAATATGCCAGAAAAATGGTAGGACTGTTCGTAATGCTTCCCTAACTCATTACGGAGGTCCTCATAAAGTTTTTTCTGAAAAAAAATTTAGGTGCTCCAAGATGCCAGATCCATTGGCAAATACACACGAAAAACAAAGAAAGTCGCGTAATTCCTAAAAGTTGGCTTGTAAATGTGAAAGGCATAACACATAAATTGGACCCTAAACTTGGCTTTAAATTTTAAGTATGCCCTCAAACTTTCAAAGTGCACAAACAGGCACTTTAACTATCACATTTTTAATAAATAAACGCTCGATTATTGCAGCCAAAGAGCGTGAAATGCAAACGCTTCCACGTGGATTAGTAAGCCACTCAGTGGCTGCCAACTAATTAAATATTTTACACGTCAATTTTAAAATTTTAAAAAAAACTAAATTTATCTCACTCGATTAAACACAAGGGTAAAGGGTTAAACACTTCATTTCACCTGCACCCGTTTGTCTCTCAAAATGTCGAAACCCTAGATAGGGTAGGGATTTACAACAAAAATCTAGTGAATCAAAGGAAAAATCGATTCATCTTTGTGCTGAAAGTTTATAAATATATGTTCACCTTCCTCAATTTAGTCCAGGTATATTTAATTTTGCCATTTTGAAAGTTTATGGTTAATATAAGGTAGAATCTTTTTGTTACCATGAGTGTAAATTCGTTCTTTTCTTAGATATTTAGTCATATGGGTCATATTATAGCTATTTTCCACCATGGAGGTCGCTTTTATAAAGGTCAGTATGTGTCGAAATTGGGAAGCACTGTATTTAGCATAGATAAGGACCACTTCTCTATGACCGAATTGAAATCTTATGCAAAAGACATTGGGTATGATGAAATTGATTCTTTTTTTACTGAAGACCCTATTACACATAGTTTTGTCAAGTTAGAAAATGACAGCTAACTATATAACTTTGTTAAAGATTTGTGGAGTGGGTCATCTTTTAAGTTGTTTTTGAAGCATGTGATTGTTAAAGAAGGGGGGTCCACTGCTACAACTACTTTGGGACCATTTTCCGTAGAAAAAAAATTCTAAAATTGGGGGATTGCTCTAGGGTTCCACATCTTGAGGATGGTATAAATGGGGTAGGTGAAGTTGAACAACAATTAGAGGAAGAAAATAGTGATTCTCTTGACTTTGAAGAGGAAGACTTAGATGGTGTTCCAGATCAAGATGATAGTGAAGTTGATGAAGAACTGAGAGCTTTTAGAGAAAAACTTAGAGAAGAAAATAAAAATGAAGCTGCAAAAAAAAATGCAAAGCAAAAAAAAAGAACTAAAAAAATCTCAAAGGATCAAGATGTTGAGCTTAGAGAAGCTGGCATAGATAAGGGATTTGAGAATATTTTCACTAACAAGGCAACCAAATATAATGGTAGATTGGGAGGTGATGAAGAGTTTATTGGTTCATCAGATGAACCAAGTGAAGATAGTGATGAAGAGTTAGATGTTTTAGCACAACCAGGTGTTGATTTACCTTCAAGAAGAAAAAGCACCAAACTGAGGTATGATTCTTCTTCTTCCATTTCTTTCTTTGAGTTGGGTATGATATTTGAGAGTGCAACTCAATTTTAAAAAGTTGTTGTTGATTATGCTGTTCAACATAAGGTTCAGTTAAAGCTTAAACCCAATGAACCTCATAGAGTTAGGGTAAGATGTGAAGGGAAGTGTAATTGGGAAATCTTTGCAAGCTTGGATAAAGATACAGGCAATTTTTTTTGTAAAAAAGTACTATCCTGCTCATAGATGTCTTACAAAGAATAGGAGCAGGTTGTGCTCAGCCAAATATACGGAAATGAAGATGAGGAATAGAATAATATCTCATCCTGACATTAGAGTTTATATGCTTCAAGAGACACTAAGAAAAGAATGGGGATTAAAAGTTGAAAGGTCAATATGTTACAGGGGAAAAATGAATGTTATTGCCAAGTTCTTGGGTGATTGGAAGCTTGAGTTTTCAAGGTTGTTAGACTATGCTGATATGATTAAGAGTACAAATCCTGGGAGTTCTTGTTGGGTGAGAACTGATAATGAAACAGTCCCTGGCTTACACTTGTTCAAATATTCCTATGTTTGCTTTGCTGCATTGAAAAATGAATGGCTAGAAGGTTGTAGGAAGATTGTAGGATTGGATGGATGTTTTTTGAAGGGTTCTTGTAGAGGAAAATTATTAGTGGTTGTTGGAAAAAATGGAAACAATCAAATGTATCCAATAGCTTGGGCAGTGGTTGATCAAGAAACTAAACACTCTTGGAGTTGGTTCTTAAGCTATCTCATTCAAGATTTGCAACTTGGTGATGGAAATGGCATAACAATCATGTCTGACATGCAAAAGGTATTTATTCTGCCACTTCTTTTTAAAAAACTTTGCCACTACCTTTGTTTATTTTTGTTAGTCTATTGCCTTGTTTATCTACTGTTGAACTCAATTAACTTATAGGTATTTACTTCCTTTGTTTATTTCTGTTAACTTATAGGTATTTCTGTTTCTGTTAGTAAACTTATAGGTATTTCTGTTAGTTAACTTATAAGTATTTTTGTTAGTGCCTTTGTTTATTTCTGCTGAACTCAGTTAACTTATAGGCATTTACTTCCTTTGTTTATTTTCTACCATTGCCTTTGTTTATTTATGTTAGTTAACTTATAGGTCTGCTAATAGATGCCTTAAAGTTGTTTGTGCTAATAGATGCCTTAAAGTTATTGCTTTAATATTTCTTAGGGTCTTGAGTCAACAGTTGCTGACTTACTTCCTAATGCTGAAAGAAGAATGTGTGCAAGACATATTTGGGCAAACTGGGAAAAAACACGGAGAGGTGAGGAAAGAAGAAAAGCATTTTGGAGGTGTGCCAAAGATAGTTTTGAGGTTAAATTGAGAGATGAATTGGAATATATGGGAAAATTAGGTGAAAGAATATGTGAGTCATTGCTTGTCTATAACAAAGAATACTGGTGTAGAGCTTTATTTAGTGAAAGATCAAAGTGTGATGTGGTGGAAAATAATATGTGTGAAACATTTAATTCATGGATTGTTGGTCCTAGACATAAATCTGTTATTAGTATGCTTGAAGATATTAGGCATAAATTGATGGATAGGCATGGAGACATGATTAAGTTTGCAGATACTTGGATCAGTGACATTTCACCCATGGCAAGACTGATTTTAGAAGAAAACAAAGAGATTGGCAGGACACTAAGGGTGAATTGGAATCATGACATTGGATTTGAGGTCTAAGAAGGAGAATATAAACACATAATTGACATGACTAAAAAGACATGTAGCTGCAGGCTGTGGCAGTTGAGGGGTATACTTTGCTAACATGTAGTTTGTGCCTTGTATCACATTGGGCAAGAACCAGAAGATTATGTGGAGCATTGGTACAAAAAAGCTACATTTCTAAGTTCTTATAAGTACTTTCTACAGCCTATCCCTAATATGGCAATGTGGCCTGACACCAATAACCCATTAGTTGAGCCCCTTGAAGTGAAGCCAATGCCTAGAAGACCAGGTAGATGTAGAAGAAAAGATAAAGATGAACCCAGAAAAAAGAAGTGGGGAAACCATCAAAGAATGGAGTGAAAATGACATGTTCCAAATGCCATCAAGTTAGGCATAACAAAAGAAGTTGTAAATCAGTGGTACGCATTTTTCCATTACTTTTAAGTTTTAATTAGTTTTATACTTCTAATTTTGTGTCTTTACAACCCTCTCAACACCCCACACAGCAGCAGCCTTCACAACCCTTTCAACAGCCTTCACAACCACCAGTGAATCAGCCTAGCACTAGACAGCCCTCTTCTTTATGTGCAGAAACTTCAAAAGTTAAAGAAAGGAAAAAGCAACAGTCAACTGCAAGGGCAACATCTTCTTTAACTGTAAGGCCACCATCTACTTCAATTGGAAGGCCACCATCTACTTCAGTTGGAAGAAAAAGAACAAGAGATGTGGGATTTGGTATTTACACATATATTCAATCTGGAAGACAAGTGATTAATGTATGTATATTGCCTTCTTTAATTGATTTTCTTACATCTTTATTTAGATATAATGAATATATGAATTATGCAGCCGGAAAGATCAAGTGAAAGAGTTATCTCAAGTAGGTCTGGGGTAGCATTTAAAGATGCATCACTAACAAATGTTGATCTTGGATTCAACCCACCTGGTTTGAAATGGAAAGGAAAAAATGCAATGACTGGAAATCAACTTCAACAAATGTCACAGCGAAAAAATTGCAAATCAAATCCAAGTGGGTTCCATAAGAGTTTAAAGTGTTAGTGATGTGGACAAATGTTGATCTAGGAGGTCTTTGTTTTTGTTTATTTTGATAAATATTTTGTAAAGGCATACTCCAATTACTGATCATTTTGATGTATTTTGGGTTATTTTGATGTATGTTTGCTTAGACAAATCTTTGGAGGTTACTCATGAAGCTAGTTTCCCTAGTTTAATGGATGTTAAGCTATGCTTTGTGAAGTCTTTTGGTGTTTGTTATGACTGATGTTTGGTGTTTACTATGTATGAAATCGTGCATTTTCTGTGTGTGAATCATGTTAGTATATTGAAGTAATGTCCTTGTAAGTTGTAAAGTGATAAATATTGAAGCCAATGTTGAAAGACAAACTCTAAAATAGTGCATTTAAACCAATTACTTTGCTTACTTACAATAGATATATGCAACCACTAACCCATAAAGAAAACTACATTACGAACAAAATGATTCCGGCATAACTTTTTCAAACAATCTACATAACATCTACTACATAAAGAACTCTCTATAAATCCAAGATAGTATCACAATGATCAGCAAAACTCGATATTTCATCCTAATCTTTTCCTTTTCTTCATCATGTTTTTTTAGCCTCTTTATAATCCCGAAATGGCAATTCTAGCTTGTTCAGTATAATCAAGTTCACACCACCTAAAAAATTTGCATCCAACCTGTTTAAGAAGAACAAATTAATTATCAAAATTGAATCTTGAGAACTAAAATTTAAACAAAAAAAGGATGTCTTAAATGGAACAATACCCGACCATCTTCACATCCAAGAAACCAATGACCTGGATTGTTTGCAGACCAAGAAATCTTCATTATAGCTCTTTTTCCACAATGACAAAAAAAATTAGAAGCCATTTGCACTAAAAATGAGCAGAGTTTCAGCTAAAGAGAGGAAAAAATCTTAGTTTGAAACAGGAAGAGGAAAAAAATGATATTTTGATTTTAAAATATAAAGATATATATAAAAGGGATTCATTAAGGGTATAATTGTCATTTCAACATTTTTTTTACCGTTGTGGGCCTCGAAATGTACTCCTGACGCGCGCAGAATAAGTGCACAACACGCGTTTTGCCAGGTGGGATTCGAGTGTTTATTTATTTAAAAACGAGATAGTTAAAGTGCCTGTTTGTTCACGTTGAAAGTTTGAGGGTATACATAAAATTTGAAGCCAAGTTTAGGGTCCAATTTATGTGTTATGCCAATATGCCAGAAAGAAATGGTGGAACTCTACGTAACGCTTCTCAAACTCATTACGGAGTTCCTCATAAAGTTTTTCCTGAAAAATATTTTGGATGCTCCAAGGTGCCAGATCCATGGGCTAATACACACGAAACACAAAGAAAGTTGTGTAATTCCTAAATGTTGGCTTGTAAATATGAAAATATACATGAAATATTGTGGGACAGTACGTAACGCTTCCCCAACTCATTATGGAGGTCCTCATAAAGTTTTTACAAAAAGCTTTTGGTGTGCTCCGAGCCGGCTGATCCATGGGCTAATACACATGAAAAACAAAGAAGGTCACGTAATTTTTAAAAATTGGCTTGTACAAGTGAAAATATGCCTGAAAAATGGAGGGACTATACGTAACGCTTTCCCAACTCATTACGGAGGTCCTCATAAAAAATTTCTGAAAAAATGTTTGAGTGATCTTAGGCGCCAGATACATGGGCTAATACACACGAAAAACCAAAAAGTCCCATAATTTTTAAAAGTTGGCTTGTAATTATGAAAATATGCTTGAAATAAATTATGGGACCATACGTAATGCTTCCCTAATTAATTATGGAGGTTCTAATAAAGTTTTTTCAACAAAAAAAAATTGGGTGCTCCGAGGCACCAGATCCATGGGCAAATACACACGAAAAACCAAAAAAATCGCGTAATTCCTAAAAATTGGCTTGTAAATCCGAAAATATGCAAAAAAAAAATGGTGGAACTGTACGTAACGCTTTCTCAACTTATTATGAAGATCCTCTTAAAGTTTTTTTAGAAAAAGTTTTTGGAAGCTCCGAGACACCAGATCCATGGGCTAAGACACATGAAAAACCAAGAAAGTCGTGTAATTCATAAAAATTGGCTTGTAAATATGAAAACATACCTGAATAAATGGTGAAAATGTATGTAACGCTTCCCCAACTCATTACGGAGGTCCCCATAAACTTTTTTCAGAAAAAACTTTTTGGTGCTCCGAGACGATAGATCCATATGCTAATACACACGAAAAAAATAAGAAAATAGTGTAATTTCTAAAAGTTTGCTTGTAAATGCGAAAATATGCCTAAAATGGTGGGATTGTACGTAACGCTTCCACAACTCATTACGGTGGTCCTCATAAAGTTTTTTCTGAAAAAAACATTTTCAATTCTCCGAGGCGCCAGATCCATGGGCCTATATACACGAAAAACCAAGAAAGTCACATAATTCCTAAAAGTTGGCTTATAAATGCGAAAATATACCCCAAAAAATGGTGGGACCGTCCATAAAACTTTCCAAACTCATTACGGAGATTCTCATAAAGTTTTTCAGAAAATTTTTTGGGTGCTCCAAGGCGCCACATCCAAGGGCTAACACACACGAAAAACCAAGGAAGTTGCGTAATTTCTAAAAGTTGGCTTGTACATGCGAAAATATGCTTGAAAAGATGGTGAGACTGTACGTAATGCTTTCCTCAATTCATTACAGAGTTCCTCATAAAAAATTTTAAAAAAATATTTTGGTTCTTCAAGGCACCAGATTCAAGGTCTAATACACACGAAATATCAAGAAAGTCGCGTAATTCCTAAAAGTTATCCTTAAATGCTAACATATGCCTGAAAAAAGGGTGGGAGTGTACGTAATGCTTCCCCAACTCATTACAGAGGTCCTCATAAAAAAATTTCAGAAAATATTTTTGGGTACTCCGAGATTCAAAATCAAAGGGCTAATACACATGAAAACCAAGAAAGTCGCGTAGTTCCTAAAATTTGACTTGTAAATGCGAAACTATGCCTGAAAAAATGGTGGGATCGTACGTAACGCTTCCCCAACTCATTACTGAGGTCCTCATAAAGTTTTTCAGAAAATATTTTTGGGAGCTCCGAGGCGATAGAATCATGGGCTAATATTAACACATGAAAAACGAATAAAGTCGCGTAATTCCTAAAAGTTTTTTTGGAAATGCGAAAATATGCCTGAAAAAATGTGCGACTGTATGTAATGGTTCCCCAACTCATTACAAGTCTTCATAAAGTTTTTTAGAAAAAAATAATTTAAGTCCTCCAAAACGCTAGATCCATAGGCTAAATACATACGAAAAACCTAGAAAGTCGTGTAACTCTTAAAAGTTGGCTTGTAATTGAGAAAATATGCCTGAAAAAAATAGTGGAGTGTACCTAAAGCTACCCTAACTCTTTACGGAGGTCCTCATAAAGTTATTTTAGAAAAAAGTTTCAGATGCTCCGAGGCACCACATCCATAGGCTTACACACACGAAAGCCAAGAAAGTAGTGTAATTTCTAAAAGTTAGCTTGTAAATTCGACAATATACCTAAAAATGGCGAGACTGTATGTAACGCTTCCCCAACTCATTATGGAGGTCCTCATAAAGTTTTTCAGAAAAAAAAATTTGGGTACTCCGAGGCTCCAGATGCAAGGGCTTATACACACGATAACCAAGAAAGTCGCGTAATGCTTAAAAGTTGGCATGTAAATGTGAAAATATCACTGAAAAAATAGTGGAACCGTACGTAACGCTTCCCCAATTTATTATGGAGGTACTAATAATAAAAATTCAGAAAATACATTTTGGTGCTCTGAGGCGCCAGACTCATGGGCTTAATACACACGAAAAATCAAGAAAGTCACGTAATTCCTAAACGTTAGCTTGTAAATGTGAAAATATGCCTGAAAATGGTAAGACTGTAGATAACTCTTCCCCAACTCATTACTGAGTTCCTTATAAAGTTTTTCAGAAAAAAATCTTTGAATGCTCTGAGAAGCCAGATCAATGGATTAACATAAGAAAAACCAAGGGAAGTCGCGTAATTCCTAAAATTTAGCTTGTAAATGTGAAAATATGCCTAAAAATGATGGGACCGTACATAACGTTTCCCCAACTCATTACGGAGGTCCTCATAAAGATTTTTCAAAAAAAGTTTTTGGATGCTCTGAGGCGCCAGATCCATGGGCTAAGACACATGAAAAACCAACAAAGTCGCGTAATTCCTAAAATGGCTTGTAAATGCGAATATATGGCTCAAACAAATGGTGGGACTGTACATAACGTTTCCCCAACTCATTACGGAGATCCACATAAAGTTTTCTTAGAAAAAATATTTGGGTGGAGGCGCCAGATCCATGGGCTAATACACGTGAAAAACAAAAA
Organism: Solanum appendiculatum; assembly: GCA_018342035.1. Taxonomy (NCBI): domain Eukaryota; kingdom Viridiplantae; phylum Streptophyta; class Magnoliopsida; order Solanales; family Solanaceae; genus Solanum; species Solanum appendiculatum. Next base: position 25,420 of record JAGDQO010000302.1, read on the forward strand.
AAGTTGTGTAATTCCTAAAAATTAGCTTGTAAATGCGAAAATATGCCAGACAAAATGGTGAGACCATACCTAACGCTTCCTCAACTCATTACGGAGGTCCTCAAAAAGTTTTTTTAGAAAAAAATTTGGGCGTTCCGAGGCGTCAGATCCATGGGCTAATAACACGAAAAACAAAGAATGTCGCGTAATTCTTAAAAGTTGGCTTGTAATGCAAAAATTTGATTGAAAAAATGGTTGAACTGTACGTAACGCTTCCCCAACTCATTAAGGAGGTCCTCATAAACGTTTTTCAGAAAAAAAATTTAGGTGCTTCGAGGCGCCAGATGCATAGGCTCATACACACGAAAAATCAAAAAAGTCGTGTAATTCCAAAAAGTTGGCTTGTAAATGCGAACATATGCCTAAAAAGGTGGGACCAAACGTAACGCTTCTCCAACTCATTATGGATGTCCTCATGAAGATTTTTCAGAAAATTTTTTTGAGTACTCCAAGGGACCAGATCCATGGGCTAATACACACAAAACACCAAGAAAGTCGCGTAATTTCTAAAAGGTGGCTTGAAATGTAAAAATATGCCAGAAATTAATGGTGAGACTGTACATAACACTTCTCTAATTCATTACAAAGGTCCTCATAAAGTTTTTTCACAAAAAAATTTTGGGTGTTCTGAGGCACAAAATCCATGGGCTTATACACACGAAAAAACCAAGAAAAGTCGCGTAATTCTTGAAACTTGACTTGTAAATTCGAAAATATTCTTGAAATAAATTTTAGAACCGTACGTAATGTTTCCCCAACTCATTATAGAGGTCCTCATAAATTTTTTTGAAATTTTTTTTTGGGTGCTCTGCGACGCAGATCTATGGGCTAATAATACACACGAAAAACCAAGACAATCGCGTAATTCCTAAAAGTTGGCTTGTGAATGTAAAGATATGTTTGGAAAAAATGGTGGGACTGTACGTAACGCTTCTTCAACTCATTACAAAAGTCCTCGTAAAGTTTTTTCAGAAAAACTTTTGGGTGCTCTAATGCGCCAGATCCATGGGCTAATACACACGAAAATCCAAGAAAGTCGCGTAATTCCTAAAAGTTGGCTTGTAAATGCGAAAATATGCCTGAAATTTTTTTTTGGACCGTACGTAATGATTCCACAACTTATTAAGGAGGTCCTTATAAGGTATTTTCCAAAAACAAATAAGGTGCTCCGAGGCGCCAGATCTTAGGGCTAATACGCACGAAAAACCTAGAAAGTCGCGTAATTCCTAAAAGTTGTCTTGTGAATGTAAAAATATGACTGGAAAAAAAGGTGGGATTGTACGTAATACTTCCCCAACTCATTATACAAGTCATCATAATGTTTTTTTTTAAAATAAAATTGGGAGCTTTGAGACGCCATATCCATGTGCTAATACACACGAAAAACCAAGAAAGTCGCGTAATTTCTAAAAGTTGGCTTGTAAATGCGAAAATATGCCTGAAAAAATTGTGGAAATGTACATAATGTTTCCCCAACTTATTACGGAGGTCCTTATAAAGTTTTTTCAATATATATTTTTTGGTGCTTCGAGGCGCCAAATCCATGAGCTAATACACATGAAAAACTAAGAAAGTCGCGTAATTCCTAAAAAATTTCTTGTAAATGCAAAAATATGCCTGAAAATGGTGGAATTATACGTAACGGTTCCCCAACTCACTACGGAGGTCCTTATAAAATTTTTTCAGAAAAAAAAATTAAGTGCTCTGAGGCGCCAGATCCATGGTCTAATACACTCAAAAAACCAAGAAAGTCGCGTAATTTCTAAAAGTTGGCTTGTAATTGTGAAAATATGCCTGAAAAAATAGTGAGACTATATGTAACTATTCCCCAACTCATTATGGAGGTCCTCATAAAGTTTTTCCAGAAAAAAATTTTGGGTGCTCGAGGCGCTAGATCCATTGGCTAATACACAAGAAAATCTAAGAAAGTCACGTAATTCCTAAAAGTTGGCTTGTTAATGAAAATATATGCCTCAAAAAATGGTGGGACTGTAGTAACACTTTCCCAACACATTACGGAGGTCCTCAGAAAGTTTTTTCAGAAAAAAATTTTGGATGCTCTGAGGCGCCAGATCCATGGGCTAATGCACATGAAAACCAAGAAAGTCACGTTATTCCTAAAATTTGTCTTGTAAATGCGAAAATATACCAGATAAAATGGTGGGACCTTACCTAACACTTCCTCAACTCATTACGGAGGTACTCATAAAGTTTTTTCAGAAAAGTTTTTGGGCTGCTCTGAAGCGCCAGATCTATGAGCTACACACGAAAAACTAAGGAAGTCGCGTAATTCTGAAAAGTTGGCTTATAAGTGCAAAAATATGGCAAAAAATAGTGAAACCCACCCTACGTAACGCTTCCCCAACTAATCACGGAGTTCCCCATAAAGATTTTTCAGAAAAACTTTTTGGATGCTCTGAGGCGTCAGATCCATGGGATAATACACATGAAAAACCAAGAAAGTCGCGTAATTTCTAAAAGTTGGCATGTAAATGCGAAAATATGCCTGAAAAATATAGTGGGAAGATACATAACGCTTCCCCAACTCATTACGAAAGTCCTCATAAAACTTTTTCAGAAAAAAACTTTGGGTGCTCCGAGACGCCAGAAACATAGGCTAATACACACAAAAAATCAGGAAAGTAACATAAGTCCTAAAAGTTGGCTTGTAATGCGAAAATATGCCTGAATAAATGGTGGGACCGTACGTAACGTTTCTCCAACTCATTACGACAGTCCTCATAAAGTTTTTTCAGAAAAAATTTCGTGTGCTCCGAGGCCCCAGACCCACTGGCTAATACACTCGACAAATCAAGAAAGTCGCGTAATTCTTAAAAGGTTGCTCGTAAATGCGAAAATATGCCTGAAAAAATAGTGCGACTGTACGTAACGCTTCCCCAACTCATTACGGAGGTCTTCATAAAGTTTTTTCTAAAAAACTTTAGGGTGCTCTGATAAGCCAGATCCATGGACTAATACACACAAAAAATCATGAAAGTCGCGTGATTTCCAAAAGTTGGCTTGTAAATGCGAAAATATGCCTCAAAAATGGTGGGATGGTACATAATGCTTCCCCAACTAATTACGGAAGTCCATATAAAGCTTTTTTCAGAAAAAAATTTGGGTGCTCCGAATCGTCAGATCCATGAGCTAATACACACGAAAAATCACGAAAGTTACGTAATTCCTAAAAATTGGCTGCTAAATGAGAAAATATGTCAGAAAAATGGTGGGATTGTACGTAATACTTCCCCAACTCATTAGAGAGGTCCTCATAGTGTTTTTTCAGAAAAAAATTTGGGTTCTCCGAGGCGCCAAATCCATGGGATAATACACACGAATAACTAAGAAAGTCACGTAATTCCTAAGAGTTAGCTTTTAAATGTGAAATTATGCTAGAAAAAAATGGTGGGACTGTACTTAACGCTTCCCCAACTCAATACGGAGGTCATCACAAAGTATTTTCAGAAAAAAGTTTTTGGGTGCTCCGAGGCGCTAGATCAATGGGCTAATACACACGAAAACCAAGAAAGTCGTGTAATTCCTAAAATTTGGATTGTAAATTCAAAAATTTGCTTGAAAAAAATGGTATGACCGTACGCAACGCTTCCCCAACTCATTACGAAGTTCCTCATAAAGTTTTTTCAAAAAGTATTTTGGTTGCTCCAAGGTGCCAGAAAATCAAGAAAGTCGCGTAATTCAAAAAAACTAACTTGTAAATGCAAAAATATGCCTGAAAAAAATGGTGGGACCGTTCCCAACTCATTATGGAGGTCCTCATAAAGTATTTTAAGAAAAAGTTTTAGGTGCTCCGAGGCGCCAGATCAATGGGCTAAGACACACGAAAAACCAAGAAAGTTGCGTAATTCCAAAATTTGGTTTGTAAATGCAAAAATATTCCTAAAAATATTTGGACCATACGTAACGCTTCCCCAACTCATTACGGAGGTCCACATAAAGTTTTTTCAGAAAAAAACTTTGGTGCTCTGAGGCGCTAGATCAATGTGCTAATTCACACAAAAAATTTAAAAAAATCGTGTAATTCCTAAGAATTAGCTTGTAAATGCGAAAATATGCAAGAAAATAATGGCGGGATTATAGGTAATGCTTCCTCAACTCATTACGGAGGTCCTCAAAAGATTATTTTTTCAAAAAACAATTTTGGTGTTCCAAGGCGCCAAATCCATGTGCTAATTAATACACACGAAAAAGCAAGAAATCATGTAATTTCTAAAAGTTAGCTTGTAAATGGTAAAAAAAATGGCTTGTAAATGCGAAAATATGCCTGAAAAAATAGTGGGACCGTACGTAACGCTTCCCCAACTCATTACGGAGGTCCTCATAAAGTTTTTTCAGAAAACAATTGGGGTGCTTTGAGGTGCCAAATCCATGGGCTAATACACACGAAAAACTACTAAAGTCGCATAATTTCTAAAAGTTGGCTTGTAAGTACGAAATTATGTCAGAAGAAAATGGTGGGACTGTGCGTAATGCTTCCCCAACTCATTACGGAGGTCCTCATAAAAAAATTTCATACAAAAGTTTTTGGGTGCTCCGAGGTACAGATCCATTGGCTAATACACACGAAAAACCAAGAAACTCGCGTAATTCCTAAAAGTTGGCTTGTAAATGCGAAAATATGTCTGAAAAAAGATGGGATTGTATGTGACACTTCCCCAACTAATTATGGAGGTCCTCATAATTTTTTTTTAGAAAAAACATTTACGGTGCTTTGAGGCGCCAGAACGATGGGCTAATACATATAAAAAACTAAGAAAGTCGCGTATTTTTTTTAAGTTGGCTTGTAAATGCGAAAATATGCCTGAAAAAATGGTGAAATGCACGTAAAACTTCCCCAAATCATTACGGAGGTCATCATAAAGTTTATTAGAAAATTATTTTGGGTGCTCTGAGGTGCCAGATCCATGAGTTAATACAAACAAAAAACAAAGAAATCACGTAATTTCTAAAAGTTGGCTTGTAAATGTTAAAATATGCCGGAAAAAAATGATGGAACTATATTTAACGCTTCCCCAACTCATTACGGCGGTCTACATAAAGTTTTATCAATAAAACATTTGGGTGCTCCAAGTCACCAGGTCCATGGGCTAATAAACACGAAAAACAAAAAAAGTCGCGTAATTCCTAAAAGTTTGGCTGTAAATGCAAAAATATGTCAGAAAAAATGGTGGGACTGTATGTAACGCTTCCCCAACTCATTACAGGGTTCCTCATAAACCTTTTTCAGAAAAAAATTCTTGGGCGCTTCGATGCCTCACATCCATGGGCTAATACACACGAAAAATAAAGAAAGTCACGTAATTTCTAAACGTTGGCATGTAAATGTGAAAATATGCCTGAAAAATGGTAGGACCCTACGTAAAGCTTACTCAACTCATTAAGGAGGTCCTCATAAAGTTTTTTAAGAAAACGTTTTAGGTGCTCCGAGGATCCAAATTCATGGGTTTATACACACGAAAAACTAAAAAAGTCGCGTAATTCCTAAAATTTGGCTTGGAAATATGAAAATATGCCTGAAAAAATGATGGACCATACATAACGCTTCCCCAACTCATTACGGAGGTCCTCATAAAGTTTTTTTAAAAAAAAATTTGGGTGCTTCGAGGCGCCAGACCCATGGGCTAATACACAGGAAAAACAAAAAAAGTCGCGTAATTCCTAAAAGTTGGCTTTTAAATGTGAAAATATGACTGAAAAAATGGTGGGACTATACGTAACACTTCCTGAACTTATTACGGAGGTCCTTATAAAGTTTTTTCATAAACAATTTTTGGGTGCTCCGAGGTGCCAGACTCATGGGCTAATACACACAAAAAACCAAGAAAGTCACGTAATTCCTAAAAGTTGGCTTGTAAATGTGACAATATGCTTGAAAATTAGTGGAACCGTATGTAACGCTTCTCCAACTCATTACGAAGGTCCTTAAAAAGTTTTTTCAGAAAAAATTTTTAGGTGCTTCGAGGTGCCAGATCTTTAGTCTATTACACAGAAAAACTAATAAAGTCGCGTAATTCCTAAATGTTGTCTTGTAAACGCGAAAATACGCCTGAAAAAAATGTGAAAAGTCACGTAATTCCTAAAAGTCAGCTTGTAAATGCAAAAATATGCCTGAAAAAATGGTGGGACCGTACGTAATGCTTCCCCAACTCATTATGGAGGTCCTCATAAAGTTTTTTCAGAAAAAAACTTTGGGTGCTCCGAGGCGCTAGATCAATGGGATAATACACACGAAAAATCAAGATAGTCACGTAATTCCTCAAAGTGAGCTTGTAAATGTGAAAATATGCCTGAAAAAAATGATGGGACTGTACGTAATGTTTTCCCAACTCATTACAGAGGTCCTCATAAAGGTTTTTCAAAAATAAATTTTAGGTGCTACGAGACGCAAGATCAATTGGCTAATACATACGAAAAAACAAAAAAGTTGCATAATTTCTAAAAGTTGGCTTGTTAATGCGAAAATATGCCTTAAAATGGTGGGACTGTACGTAACGCTTCTTCAACTCATTACAAAAGTCCTCGTAAAGTTTTTTCAGAAAAACTTTTGGGTGCTCTAATGCGCCAGATCCATGGGCTAATACACACGAAAATCCAAGAAAGTCGCGTAATTCCTAAAAGTTAGTTTGTAAATGCGAAAATTTTCCTGAAAAAAATAATGGGTTTATACGTAAAGCTTCTCCAACTCATTACGGAGGTCCTCATAAAGTTTTTTCAGAAAAAAAATATGGGTGCTCTGAGGGGCCAAAACCATGGGCTAAATACACACGAAAATTCAAGAAAGTCACGTAATTTCTAAAAGTTTGCTCGTAAATGTGAAAATATGCCTTTAAACGGTGGGACTGTACGTAATGCTTCCTCAACTTATTACGGAGGTTCTTATAAAGTTTTTTTAGAAAAGACTGTTGGGTGCTCCGAGGTTCCAGATCCATGGGCTAATACACACGAAAAATAAAGAAAGTCGCGTAATTCCTAAAAGTTGGCTCGTAAATGCGAAAATATGCTTGAAAAAAATAGTGGGACTGTACATAATTCTTTCCCAACTCATTATGAAGGTGCTCATAATATTTTTTCAGAAAAAAATTGTGTGCTCTGAGGCTCCAGATCAATGGGATAATACATACGAAAAACCAAAAAGTCGCGTAATTTCTAAAAGTTGGCTTGTAAATGTGAAAATATGCCTTGAAAAATGGTGAGAATATACGTAATGCTTCCCTAACTCATTACGGAGGTCCTTATAAAGATTTTTTAGAAAAAATGTTTGGGAGCTCCGAGGCTCTAGATCCATGGGCTAAAGCACATGAAAACCTAAGAAAGTCGCGTAATTCCTAAAAGTTGGATCGTAAATGTGAAAATATGCCTTAAAATGGTGGGACTATAGGCTATGCTTCTCCAACTCATTACGGAGATCCTCATAAAAAATTTCAGAAATAATTCTTGGGTACTCCAAGGCGCTAGATGCATGGACTAATACACATGAAAGACAAAGAAAGTCGTGTAATTCCTAAACGTTGACTCGTAAATGTGAAAATATGCCTTAAAATGATGGGACTATAGGTAATGTTTCCCAACTCATTATTGAGGTCCTTATAAAAAAATTTTAGAAAAAAAATTTGGGTGCTTTGAGGCGCCAGATCTATGGGCTTATACACACGAAAATCCAACAAAGTCACGTTATTCCTTAAAGTTGGCTCGTAAATGTAAAAATACGCCTTAAAATGGTGGAACTGTACGTAATTCTTCCCCAACTCCTTACGGATCGAGGTCCTCATAAAGTTTTTTCAGAAAAAAAATTTGGGTTCTCCGAGGCGGTAGATCCATTGGCTAATACACAAAAAAAATCAAGAAAGTCACGTAATTCCTAAAAGTTGGCTTGTAAATGTGAAAAAATGGTAGGACTGTACGTAATGCTTTCCTAACTCATTACGGATGTCGTCATAAAGTTTTTTCAGAAAAAAACTTTGGGTGCTCTGAGGCGCTAGATTCATGGGCTAAAACACACGAAAACCAAGAAAGTCTCGTAATTCCTAAAAGTTGGCTCGTAAATGTGAAAATATGCTTGAAAAAAATAGTGGGACTATACATAATGCTTCCAAACTCATTATGGAGGTCCTCGTAAAGTTTTTTTCTAAAACTTTTGGGTGCTCTGATGCGCCAGATCCATTGGCTAATACACACGAAAAATCAAGAAAGTCGCGTAATTCCTAAACGTTGGCTCGTAAATGTGAAATATGCCTTAAAATGTTGGGACTATACGTAATGCTTTCCCAACTTACTACGGAGGTCCTCATAAAGTTTTTTCAGAAAAAACTTTTGGGTGCTCCGAAGCGCCAGATCCATAGGCTAATACACATGATAAACCAAGGAAGTCACGTAATTCCTAAAAGTTGGCTCATAAATGCGAAAATATGCCTGAAAAAAATGGTGGGACTGTACGTAATGCTTCCCCAACTCATTACGAAGGTCCTCATAAAGTTTTTTCTAAAAAAATCTTTGGGTGCTCTAAGGCGCCAGATCCATGGACTTATACACACAAAAAATCAAGGAAGTCGCGTAATTTCTAAAAGTTTGCTTGTAAATGCGAAAAGATGGCTGAAAAAATGGTGGGACTATACGTAATGTTTCCCAAACTCATTACGGAGGTCCTCATAATATTTTTTTCCCACAATTTTTAAAGGCATATTTTCATATTTACGAGCCAACTTTTAGGAATTACACGACTTTCTTGGTTTTTCGTGTGTATTAACCCATGGATCTGGCGCCTTAGAGCACTCAAAAGAATTTTCTGAAAAAACTTTATGAGTATATCCATAATGAGTGTTAGGGTTTTGTCCTAATTTTCTTTCCATATTTTAAGTTTTGTTTTTTCTTAAAGAAAAGTGTAAATATTACCATAAATGCTTTTACTTTTCCTGAAAGGAAAATATAACTCTCTTCCATATTTGGTTTATTCTTTCCTTAGAGGAAAAGTTTAGACTTCTATAAATTGAATACCCCCCTTCTCATATCAAGAACACAATAGAATCATATTTGGTTTATTCTTTTCTTAGAGGAAAAGTTTGGAACTTTATAAATTGAATACCTTTTTTCTCATATCAAGAACACAATAGAATTCATAATGTAGTCGTTTAGAGACTTTTGTTTACGGGGAGATTTTTCTCTTTATAGTTTTTATGTTTTTGATTAGTTTTTAAATATGTAGGCCAATTGGTCAAATCATATAATAATATTTTGATTTTTAGTATAAGTTTTTGTCATCTGATTTATCAACTCCATAATTTACAATTGTAAGCTTCCACATAACGCCATAATCACTTTCGAACCCAACAATGAGTTGGGGAAGCATTACGTATAGTCCCACCATTTTTTAAGGCATATTTTCACATTTATGAGCCAACTTTTAGGAAATTACACGACTTTCTTGATTTTTCATGTGTATTAGCCCAAGTTTTCTTGGTTTTAAAACTTATGAGTATAAATCATATTTCTTTAAAAAGTCAAATATTTTTCCCAAATATTATGGCCAAACACGTGGTGAAACTTCACACACAAATAATTCGCGAAAAATATTTGAGAATCTTTAACCAAACTCTAGCTTAGTAAAAGCATACACAACTTTTACATTTTGTAAGCTAAATATCTAAAATGTTTAGAACCATAATTATCCCTAATTGTTAATGCGACCTATACCAAACCCTACCAAATTATGTGGCCAGCCATAAAAAAACACTTATATTACTTATTATTCTAATAAATTTCATGTTGAAATTTAATTAATAATGTGGACAAATGGTTTTGTTTGAAGCTTATGCATAAATAACACACATTTCATATGCATTATATTGTTATAGGTTATATATACTTATACATCTATCCCTGACCCCATCCCTTTAAGTACTGTATATGTATTTATGCCAAAGTAGTCCATGTGCCATAATTGCTTGATTGTGAACTATTGTTGACTTTAAGAAGTTACAACATACTACTCCAGTCCAAGTATTTAATGCAGGTTACAACAAAATAAGGAAGAAAAATAAGTGTACAATACATTTTTTTCCTTTTCATTTTTGTGTGTATATTTTTATTATATTCATCCTGTATTTCTCACAAGTTTCTTTCAAATAACAATTTGACAGTTAACTGTCATTTTTCAAGTAAGAATAAGTGTAGACCCCCGCCCCCCACCCCACCAAAACAAAAAAAGAAATAATTAAAAAGAAAGAAGATGACCCTTTGCACCTTAAATAAATTTTCATATATAGTTGGATAGATCAAATGAGCTATAGTTGTTGTTGTTGTTGTTATTGTCACTAGCTAAGTTTGTTGTTGAATTCTTGATGAGTTGATCATCTAGTTCTAAAATTGATCCAAAATCTTGAAACTGCATCATTGGTTGCCACTCAAAATTACTTGTGTTATAATGATCAAATTCTTGATCCTCTTGACCAAGTATGGCTTGCATTTCAAGAAAGCTAGTGTTAAAATCAAGAAAATCTTGATTAATTTGACCCCCTTGCTCTTCTTGAAGAAAATTACCACAAGGGTAATCTTGGAAATTATCCAACAAACTTTCATTCTCAAATGAAGTTGGATTATTAATCAAACTATCTGATGAAGGAGAATTAGATAAGCTTGCTCCAATAGAAGAATAATCTTGAGATTCTTGAATAATAATATTATCATCATGATCATTATTTGTACCTTGGTTCAAGTACTTAGCGAAAACATCCGCTAGATCAATGTCATGAGCTCCGGCAGCGCCTTCGAGGGCGGGGCTAGGTGTTTGAAGGGTATTATCGTCTTTTCGTGTAGATCTTGAACGTCGACTTTTCCGACAACCGCCACCAACGGGGACATTTCTAAGAGAACCACCCTTAGTCCAATATCTACGACAAGCTTTGCAAAAATACCTAGGTTGTGACAAACTATAGTTGTTGTAGTAACAAAATTTTGTGTTTGTAGAGGCACACCTAGGACAATTTGGTGCTTGTTCAATGTTGGACTTTCGTGTTCTTTCCATCATGATCATTGGCCTTGAATGGTATGGTAACATGTTTGTGAATAAATATATTACTCTTTGAAGACTAGAAAGAAGTTAGATATATATATATATAGAGAGAGAGAGAGAGGGAGAGAGTATGTGGGATTTTGACTATAGGGGGTGCATGGTGGGATTATATATAGATTTAGATATAGAGTAAATTGCACTACTTGGTCCTTAAAGTTTGGCTTAAGATACAATTTAGTCCATCATGTTTGAGTTTGTGTCCAACTTGTACACTTTTCAATTTGTCTTGGTGATATCTTTTAGGTTATCACGGGTGCAAATATAATGCTAGTTGCACACAAATTTTAAGGTGGCTAAAAAAAATTAGTGTCTTATGATTATATTTCAAAAAATGAAATTTTTGTGAAGGAAAGCCATAAAATTATATTTGAATCGTGTTTTATAATATGATATTGTTATAGTAATTTATTTCTAATATTTATTTATTTAAATATGGACCCTGTTCAGAAAACTTTATGCACCTAAAGTTGAAAGGGAAAGATTATTTTAACACAAAGTTAAAGGAAATAAAAAGATTTCCACCATAATAACAAAGACGACTAGAAATTGATAAGAAATGAATTTTAGGACCAAATTGGATGCTATTTGAAACTTCTGAGCCAACAAAAAAAAAATTAGTAATTTAGGTATAGGTGGCCCCCTTGGGTGGGTCAAAGGGAGTAAGTAGGATAAGGCTCCGAGGATTGAGAAGGGTGACCCCTACATGTACGTGGGACTTGTGAAGTGTTTTTGTGATGGGGAGGAGTGGATCTAACCTTTGTCGAGATTTATCTGAATTCAATATTTCAATGCAAAGCATAAAATATTTTTTAAAAGTTCACTAAAATTATAATAAAAACGTAATAACCGGAGCGTTAAGAAGCTTCAAAGCCAAATTCATCAACTTAAAATTTTTGAATCCGCTCCAACTAGGGCATAGAAGCAAATCTAGCTTCAAAATTATGGAATGACGTGAATTCAGTAGCTTCTAAAATTCATTAGACATATACATAAACATTTAACTGTGTACTCTATTATTGTACATTAACTTGAGATTGATATAACATTTTAGAAAGAAACATTGAAAACACTCCTGAACATGGCGCAAATTATTAGTTTCGTGCCCGAACTATGAACAGTCTTAAAAACACCTTCTACTTGACTGACTAAACTTAGATACACCTCCGATTTAATTTGCAGTATGACATAGCAAGTGGTCTCAAACTCTTGTAAGATCATGGAGCTCTTAATAAAAATTTGAGAAAAGTGTTGAAACACCCCTAAACTTGGCAAAAATGTTGGAGTATATTTCATTCATGTCACAAGATCGGGGGGTGTATTTAAGTTCAATTAGTCAAGTAAATTGTGTTTTTAAGGCTGTCAAGAGTTCAGAGATGAAACTAATAATTCACTCCGAGTTTAAGGATGTTTTCAATACTTCTCTCATTAAATTTCACAAACTTCAAATTATGAATCCACGTTACGAGGGGTGAGAGTGTGGAAGAAAAGGTCTATCACGTGTGGAGTAGAAAGGGTGTAAACATATCGTGGGCGGTTTGAGTTTTTGAGAACCGTTAGGTTCAAGAAAGAGTATATATTACTACCCCCAATCCCATGTGATAATGTGAATTCACAAAAGAGGCCCTTCACTTTACAATATGGTTTAATTTTTTTACAAGAAAAGATATGAGTGTATTAATTCACTGTTTCATAGGCGGATTATTCGTAGTATATGTCTATACGTTTGTTTAAATAAGTGCTAATCACTTCCTTATTGGGTCATTATGACCGTGATTGATGTTTATAGTCAAAACTACTCTAGTTGTCATTACCCTTTTCTCACTATTTAACCCTCTTATTGAACTAATTTGCCCCTATTCCTTTTTCATTTCTTTTGTTTTTTTTAACTTACAAAATTAGGTAAAGACAACATTTTAATGTTAGATGAAGTATCTCAACACGACGGGGCCTAAAATCAAATTTCACAGAGAGTTCGTAATTTTTTTTCTACCAGTTAACAATAATAATATAATCAGTATAATCTTACAAGTGAGGTCTAGGGAGGGTAGGATATAAGTAGATCTTATGAAGTAAAAATATAAACAATAGAAATCTTTAATGAAAAAAATATAATATAAAGTTAGAATAGTAAAATATGACTCAAGAATTTGAAAAGTTGATATAATGTTAGTCGAAATAGAGTTGCACTGAATTTGATAAGTTACCTTATAGACTTATAGTCAAGCCGACCCTGAGTTAGTCCACCTAGGTTGTCGTAGGAGGAATAAAATCTCTCTACTTTTAAATAGACGTCTTGGATTTTAGCTTCAGAATTCTAATAAGAGGCGCTTTGATTTTTAACGAGATTTACACAATGCAAATCTAAACTAATCGAGGTTTTCAAAACGAATATCAAACATTACATGAGATGCATGTAAATTAACAAAAACGATAAATTGTGTTTAATAAATAATAACTACGTACAACAAGTTGGAACTAACAATCGTCTAAATTAAAATGGATTGTAAAGATCAATGCATGAGTTTAAGGATATACCTAATTATCAAACACAACTATAAATTAAAGGAAAATAAGGGTAGTATGAGGGTCTACATACCAATTAAACTAGAGATTAATTAGGATCTCTCTTTCATTTACATTTTCATAGTTTAGTAGGTGGATAATTAAATACCATCATGATGACTTATTACCTTTAATTAATATATTGCCTAGCTACCCTAAAACTATCAAACCTTAACTTGATGTCGTCATATAGTTCATATGTGCGTATGATTTTCTATATAAATAATTATTATTCTCTTGTAAATATATAACTCAATTATTAACATTTTATGTCTCCTTGATAGTAATTTAAGTGAATTCCACTTCTACTGTTTAATTTGTCCTAAAGAATAATTAAGAACCTTAATTATAGTCATTGATGTAATTTAAAGTTTCACCCTCCCTCATGGCCTACAAAATTAAGCTATATATATAGGGTTAGTGAAGACATTAATAAGCCTTTAACCAAAATAGTCGTCATGCTAGCTTTCCTAATTCCTACTCTCCTTCAACTAGTATAGATATTATCCATATATGGGAAAGATTTCCTAAGATAATATTATACTTCCGCGTTATTTTTTACTTGTCTACTGTACTAAAATAGATATCAAGTTTTATTTGTTCAGATTAAAAAATCAAAAGATAATCTATCACTTATTAATTTCTAATTTATTCTTATTATTAAATATAGTTATTTCTCGTAGCATTAAATTTATTATATTAAAAGGGTGATATAGTAAAGTTTTCATTCTAGTTATTGTCTTTTAAGTGATGTGTCAAGTTACTCTTGAACAAATAAAAATAAACAGAGGAAATAGTCGTCAATACACATTTACTAACTATCCCCTGTTTATTGCTTCTTGTTTAGTTTATATTTTGTACATTCTTTAAGAAATAATAATTGGTCTGGGTGTTTTATTACATTACTCATATTAATTGATGTTTAATCTTATGTCTTAAGAAATTATTTGGGAAATAAATAACTAATGCTAAAGGTAAAAAAAATTATTTTTCTCTTAATATATTAAAAATAAAAATATAATTTTAACATAATATAGTAGATAAATAAAAATAAATGCAAGAGCACTACTTTAATTAGAGTTTAGACCTTATGTTTAAGCTCTTCGAACATTAATGGAAAAAAAACTAATTGGCATTGAAAATGACGTAGTTAGTTTACGCCTTGGAGACTAGTATAGGTCCTAAGTATTAAAATAACTTAATTAGTACCCCCTCGTATATAAATATACATATTACTTATCAATTTATAAAATTAGGATAAAATTAATTAATATTTTCTCATTTTATCCATAAAAATAATTTTTTTAAAGTATAAATATTATAAATTTTTAGAAAAGTTCTTGCATTGCATGCATTGTAATTTTGGAATTGATGAATAAAATAAATTAACAAAATATATTACAAAAGGTTAAGGGGTAAATTAATAAAAATATTATTCATATGTATAATTAAAGGAAAAATAAAGAGAAAATTGGATAAATTAATAATATGAAACGGAAGGATTATGAATGTATGATCACCTTATAATAACAATAAATTTATGAGCCAACTAATATTACACCATATATAATTTAAAACTTGTACTATTTTAATTTACTGCCTTTAGTTCGTTATCATGATTAGAACAATGATGGCTTTACCTAATTAGATCGACACTTGTTGATTATCATGAATAATTATTACTAATTTGAGCAATGTACGTAATTGTTTTAAGTTTAGCTTGCAAGTAATCATTCTATATCTCTCTTCAAAATATGTGTGTTTCATTTAGCCAGCTTAGAATTACGTTTGATAAGTTTTTAGAGAAAAAATAGTACGCCCTCCTTTCATTTTTACTTGTCTATAATATAAACAATTAATAATAATCGAGTTTTATTTTTTTGTACAATAATATTGGGATTTTTTTAGTTTAAGAAATGCTCATAATTTATTATTAGTTCATGTCATTTCATCTCTTTCAAAAGGTGATTAATTATGTATTATTTCTTAAACCTAAAAAGTAATTAGGTAAAGAGAAAATTGTTATTTTTTATTTTTACTATTCCATATTAGGTAAAATTATACTCTTTTTATTTCAATTTATGTGGTACTTTTTCCCTTTTAATTTATCCCAAAAAGAACATTATTTTTTCTTATTTGACAACTATTTAATGACATCATCCCTATTTTATCTTTTATTGAATCTCACTTAACACTTTATTTGAAGAAAAATCAACTAAAAGTAAGGATTAAAGTTACTTTAATAAGGACAATTAGGTAAACATAACCAAAGAAAATAATCTTATTTCTTAAACTATGTATCAATCAAATGATGTCACACAAATTGAAACAGATCATGAATTACTTATATGTGTAATCAAGACTAGGGCTGGAGCTAGTTAGACCATTACTGAAAGATCTATTGTTTATTTATTTACCCTTTCTTAGGATTTCCATCTTTTATGCTCCCTTGATAATTCGAACTCACAATCTTAGGGTTGAAAGTAAAGAGTGTTTATCATTTGAGCAACTCCCTCTTATCGGAAGATCTTTGACGATTATGAAAAGAAAAAAGAATTAAAAAAAACACTTTGATAAAATAAACATAGGGGTAAAAATGGAAAATCATATATAGGAAGGGGTTTACACTTTTTCAACACATATATGCATGGGGATCATCAAAGGAAGAATTTGGTGCAGAGGAAAGCATGTTGCATTGCACGTGCTAGATCTCATAAGTAACTTCTTTTTCTTCCTTTCATTTTTATTATTTAATTCCAAATCAAATATTTTATTTAATTAAAAATTAAGGTGTTCATTAGAAGTCATTCTCGATACTAAGTACATGAAAATCTGCATTCATATAAATTAATTATATTATTATAAACTTAGCCTGACTTATTCAACGTCAAACCTTCAAATAGATTATTGATGTAAAAGTCAACCTTTGTGTATCTCTTTTTTTTTCTTTATAAATTTTCAATCCCAACATGTATGATTATTAAATTTTGATTATCCTTATAATAGTTTGTGCCGTTTACCAAAGAATTAGGATCAACAAAGAGGGTATTTGATCAGTTACGTTGTCATAATAATTGCATTTTGTGGAATGTAAAAGAAGAAGATTGAAGAGGGTTTATTCTTCCAAACATGTAGTACTACTATTTTGCAATTAGTAAATATGTAACATTCAAATAAAAAGTATTGATTAATATAATAATATATCAATAAAATACTTTTAAGAAATTAGTTCGTGGTTAATGATGGTGATGACTAATAGTGGTGATCAGAGGTGCAGCTACGAGTGGTGATTATGGATATACAAATAGTTAATGTGTTGGTGATTGACAGTAATGGTTAATGGTGATGGTTGATGATGGTACATAATTGATGCTGGGGTGATGTATAATTATGGTGGATAACATATAGTTTTAGCTAATTGTGATATATAAATTAATTTAATATACTATATCAACAAAGTATTGATATGGTATTTAATTTCATCCCTCAAAGAGAAATAAGACAATTTCTCTCCTTTCTCTACCTTATTTTTCTTCTTGTTGTTTTATTATTTTATATTTTTTTAAAAGAGTAATATGCTCTATAGCTCTCCATGCCCTACATTGGCAAGAGTCAAGAAGTCTAATTAGGTGCTACCACTAGGTGTTTGAAGGTTAGACTTGGTGGGAAGGATGACATTGTTAGATTTTTAAAGTTTAGGGACCAGTAGAAGATGTAGATCTTAGGGAGGGGTCACACAGTTCAATAAATATATGTTTTTCAGTTGACAATATCCTTTTGGTTATAAAAAAAATCAACTTTCATTTTGCAAAATTGAATTATTTTGTTAAAAAAACTTCAGGATAACCTGCAATCACTATAACTTTTGTCACATCCTCTGCCCTTCGAGTAAGCACTATGTGGTGAGCACTTTGTGTGCACTGAGTAAACCCCCACTGTGTAATAGCCTACAAACCACATAGGGATGTAAACCTCACTAGGCAAGTCTTATGCAACAGACTCGACTCAAAAGGCATTGAGGGGGGATCGATATATCCCGAGTTATCCATGTGGATGACCACCCTCCAAATCAACTGAGCCATCCCGAAGAATCAAAATTGAAAATTGTAAAGTCATTTTACTAATGTATTTTTATTTTCACGAAGGAATGACAAAGGGAAAGAGAATAGTAGTATTAGTTTAGGTAGGTAAAGAAAATAATAAATAGTTAAAGTATTTTGCGAAACCTGAAAATATTTTTCGAAAAAATGTTAACACATGTTTTTAAAACAAACGCCGCCTAAACAATGTTAACCATCAGCTAAATTATCTGAGAAAAGCAATTAGGGTTGTTTCATAGCTAATTTACAGGTGAGTTATGCAGGTATTAAATCTTGCATATATAAATAAATATCATGTTTGGTATAGTTGGTTAGAATATAAAGTTATTCATATATAAAACTAATACAGTATGGTCTGTAATTTAAAATATCACATAACTAATACATATAAAAGTTATAATGAATCTATGTATTATTTTATGCACGATATATAAAAGGTGGATTAATATACATGAATAACTAAATCTTGCTAAGTTAATTCCTATATAAAATAATAATAAATTCTCTTATAACTAATATCTCTATTACTACCATCTACGTAACTTTAACCAGCTATTGAATTACCCTCTTGTTAAACTAATTCCTAAAATCCTCATGTTCTATTTTATTAACCTTCTTATATTGTTGATGTGATGTAAGCATAAAAAATAAAATAAACAAATAAAACTAGACAAAAGAAGTTCATAATTATGGATCGGTCCCTCAGTTACTAGTTATAGTCTTCTGTTGGAAATGAAAATTAATTCACATGGTGTGTTGTGCATCATTTTCGTTAAATTATATCTGAAAAATAAGAGAATATGATAATGATATTAGACTGTTAGAGCCAAATTTAAGATTTAAATTACAAATTGCACTTTTTTTATATTATTGATTAAAAATGTTATATTTAGTTGTCGTGTTTCGTTTTTTGAAAATTAATTTTACTAATTTTTTAATCTAAATTGCATTATATTAATTCAATATTCAAAAATTATACGAAAAGTACTATCAGTTGCAATCTTACTCATAAACACTACGTCTTAAAATATTTATCAAAGTTCATATAGTTTGATTCTTAAAAAACGAAATATAACAAGTATATTGTGACGGAGGAAGTCTTTGTTAAAATTTTATTACTTTTAATATACATATTTAATTTTCATATATATAGTATTTGTATTCAATTAAATCCATCCAAATCATGTTGTATCCGTCTGAGTGTCAACAGTCTTCACGTATCAAATTTGGTGACGTTTAATGTCCATCAAGATGTCACAAGATAACGGTCTATACTTCACTATACATTAAAAATTAATTGAAATAGGCTCATATACCTCATGCCCCAATAATTCACCTTCTTCTAATAAGAGAAAATTGAAAAATAAAAATACTTATGACCAATGTAAATCAATTGACATTGTTAAAATTTTAATTTTGTTTATTATGAAAGATTGGATGGTCTTATAGTTTGAGTTATATGGGAAGTACTCTTTATAGTATCGTCATACATGTCGAGTTTATTAGCTTTATATATCTTTTCTTCTCTGTATTGTTTATTTTTATATTTTTCGTTGGATGATTTATCGATTTCCTCAATGTGTATGCGGTATTAAACTTCTCATTTTAGAGTTGTGGTTCTTTCAAATTCGTTGTAATATGAATATTGTTTTCAATCAATTGATTTTACATCAATGAGTTTTCTCTTTATTATTGATCTTAATTGTTTGATTATTTGACAAAATAGTTGAACATTATCTCTACTCATTAATTTAACTCAAGCAAGAGAATTGCGAGCATAATAAGAATAAGTAGGGCTTGTTCGTGAACCTCACAGGGAGGGGAAATACTTTTGCTAATGAGGATAGAAATATATCCTTTAGTCTTTCTAAATTGATACAAAAGAAATATACATGCACTTCATTACTATCTGACAACCATAGAGATATATAGACGTTAAGGATAGTCGAGTAGGCTTAGAGTTATCGGCGATATGCTCAATAAGTAATATCAATCTGCAATCAGTAACTCAGGCAAATCAATAGGTGAATCAATTAAATAATACAACGTGGTTGTTTGATAGTCCATAGCCCTAGGTCGATTTCATTCGTCGATAATGTAAAATCTGTTTCATCTGATTAATTATTCATTAGTTATTTTCTTTTTATTTTTAGTTGAGTTAATACAAAATAAAAACTTTGGGAGTTTATCACCCGAATAAGTAATTCACATTAATCTAACTTAGTAAATAGATAACCAGAAAGTCCATGCGGGTATGATATTTGACTCTCGAGTCACTATATTACTTGTACAATTGCGTATATTTGCGTGTGTTTGAAATATGAATAGTTTCTTTATTCTCCAATTGTACTACTACTGTTGTTCCTTTTAATTATATTATTTTTTTGTCTGTAATATCTTCTTCTTTTTTTACTGCATTTAGTACCATAGTTTTAGTCTTGTATTTATCAAATATGTTTTTGTGATACTTTTTTTGCCCTGGAGGTCTATTGAAAATAGACTTTTTATCTCACAAAAGGTAAAGACTAAGGAGTAAGATTAGTTTACACGCTATTCTTCTGAACCTCACTAATGAAATCTCACTGGTATGTTTAGTTAATTTCTATTGGTATGGACTATGGATATTAAGCAAAAGAAGTTTGTTTAAGGGAAAATTACGCAACTAAACAAACATATACTAGTTAATTATTTAATATAGCTATAGTTTGAAGAAATTAATTTTTGCCACTAACATATAACCAAAATTACGTAGCCACGTTCAGAATTTGTATAATTCGGCTCCTAATTGTATAAATTCAGAATTTGTATAATTCGGTTCCTAATTGTAATAATCCAGAATTTGTATATGTTTACCCTAGCTTATATATAATTATCTTGTTGATACATTTGATTTGTATAAGTTCTGAAAAATTTCCTAAATATATAAATACAGAATTTGTGTATATCTTCCATGTTTGTATATTGGCAAGTTATACAAACGGAAATACCCATAGCAAACGAAACTATAGCTATGAAGTGTAATTAGACAAACTGTAGCTAAGGAGACTTATTAAGTTTAATCTCTTTGTTATTTATGAAATTTCCTCTTTCTTTAATATAATATATAGAAAAATTCAGTATTGTTGGGTTGAAATATGGGAAACCTCTTATCATAAGTTGGACAAAAGCAAAAGTTTCAGCCCAAGAAATCATAAATTGGGTTTATAAAAAAGATGTCTACTCCCAAAACTAAAGAATGGGCTTGACCCATATGACAGAAATTCTTCCATCATTGGGCTCTTTAGCCAACTACTCTGTTTCACACTTTTGACCATAAAGGTTTGCACATAGGGCTAGAAGACACCTAAGACTATAGCATATCGTAAAAGAAACACACCGGACATGTGGGAGTCAAAAGTTCAAGATCGCCCATTTCTATGCAAATCACAGAAGAAATGTTCAAAATATGTTGTCCCAAAATTCCAATCTCCAAAACAAAGAACTAATAGTAAGGAAACATATGAAACAAATTAAGAACATAGTACATACAAAATATTGTAATTACAACTTATTGGTAGAAATTGGATCTTAAACTATATATAAAAATACTTATCAATTATGTACTTGTTCTTAGTTTCATTTTTCTTAGGAGGAAGTAGGCTAACACCCTATATCCAATAATCATCACCAACATTGCTCCTACTTCAACTCCACTAGAGTCATCAACAGAGCCATACTTTGAACTTCTCAAGGATTTGTACTGAATCTTTAAGAGAAGCCTGTATGTGTGATAGTTAATAGAGATAAAACGAACCCATGAAATGAATGCTGGAACTTCCTACAATCACAAAATCAATCAAAATCAGTCACATTGTTTGATATTGAGTAACTTTTTCTTGTCCTAGTCTATTTATTGTTCCTGATCAACTCCGCGTTCCTTATCTCTCTAGTCTTGTATATGGATCTAGACCATTCAAATCAAAATCGCGGTAAGTGGTGCAAATTGTACCTAATAAGTAGTACTTGACTAAGGGGTTCAATTGAATTCCGTTCATTGAAAATTGTACTATGCAAATATTGTTGAATTCTAATGTTACTTTATTTAAACTTATTATGATAGTTATCATAACACTAACATCATTAATGTTGGTTTATATATCCTCATCCATGTGCTGATAAGACATTATTAATTATTACCTGGACAAAGAATCCTCCAGACAACATGAATGTCATGAGAATAACAGAAGCAAAAGTTGTTGCTTTTTTCACATCCATGAATGTTGCACCTATAGCCAAACCTAAGCCCTGAACATAGTGAACCCCAAATGTCATATCAAACTCAACTCTGCTTAGATATGTGATACTCACTCTGTTTCAATTTGTTTGTCTGATTTTGACTTGACACAGATAGTTTAAGAAAAGTAGAATGTATCAAAATGTCATTTAATCTTGTGGTCTTAAACATGTCATATGAAAAGTTGAAATTAAAGAGTTGTCAGAAAAGGAATGTAAGACAAACAAATTGAAACGGAGGGAGTAAATGAGTTATTGCAGGAAAAAAATCATAACTTCTAACCTGAGCAGCAATTATGCTGAGTAAAATTGTGAGCAGAGTTAAAGAAAATGCATTGAATGTCAGCTTCAATCCAACCATAAAATAGACAATCACCAAGAATGTTATAGGCAACACTAGGTCCAGGAGTAGATCAGTTGTGATTCTGGCTATGAAATAGGCACTAAGCTTGTACATGTTCACTGATCTCTCTTTAACCAACATAGCCCTTTCTTGTGGGAATGTGAAGATTGCTGTAAATAGGGGAAAGAAATCCCAAAATACTGAAATAAAGAACAACAGCCCTGCCTGCAATTTTATCCTAACCAAATTAGTTGAACGACTAGGAAGAAGCAGTCGCGGAGCCACCTTATGCTAAGGGGTGTCTCGACAAAAAATTACATTGGTTTGCTAGGTTGACATTTTACTAGTTTTATGTATATATGCTATATGTTGATTCAACTTATTTTTTAGGTGTGTCTACTTTTTTTATATTTTGACACCCCTTAGTAAAATTTCTGGCTCCGCTACTTGGAAGAAGCATGCTAGTTTTAAGACAAAATGATCCTTGTTGTAAGGAATACATTACTTGCCTGATCTGAAATTCTCTTAGGGGATGAAGTATCTGAATTCCACCATAGTAAGCCAACAATAATAGCGGTTGCTATGACTTGAGTTATCCGAAGACTGCTGAAATACTCGTGGCTTCGCTCCTTGAGACTTCTTCTGAAAAGAATTGTAAACTGTTGGCACCAGGTTGCACCAGAATCTCTTGAATTAGGCCAGCTCTGCACTTCAGAATCTTCTTCTACCAGGCGTTGATTCGTGAGCTTTAGTTTCTCTATGTTGGCAACCCTTGACTCATAAGCCCCAACAAAATACTGAAATATTTGATTTTTAAGTATATATTATCATAATAATATGGTTATCACATATATTAAGAAAAGAAGGGTGATCACTTATACCTCATGAACATCAGCTGGGGAAGGTCCTTCATTTTGGCTTTTGAAATGATGGTTTCCTGGTAAAAGCTTGTCCTCTAGATCGGAAGGTATAGACTTTTCCGTTATGTTTCCATTTGCAAGATCAATGAGAAACTCTGCTGGATTCATGACTATAAGGGGAGAACAACCAATTGAAGAGAAATACAGCATTGCCTCGGAGGCTTTGCCAAAATACAGTGAGTTTCCTTGTCCTAATAGAATCAACTTATCGAATCTGCTGAATAGTCTACTCGAAGGCTGATGTATCGTTGTTACCACTGTCTTTCCAGCCTATAAAAAATAAGATGATTTATTTAATGAGACATATATAAAAGCTAGTATGAATTGATGAGACTCTTTGACAATGAGTACCCTGGCAATGTTGTGTAACATCTGCATGATTCGAAGTGCTGTGGTTGAATCCAGACCAGATGTTGGTTCATCTAGGAACAGAAGTGATGGATTCAGAAGAATTTCATTTCCAATGCATACTCGTTTTCTTTCGCCTCCTGAAACTCCTCTAACAAATGCCCCTCCAATTACAGTGTCTTGGCACCTGAAATCACATTTCAGTGTCCAACTTTAGAAAACATTACAATCTTAGAAGCATGAAGAAAGTTAAGCTAGTGACTGTTCGACATAACTAGACTGCCCCGTGTATTCCATTCTTTCAGATGTTCTTAGCATGTGTGAGTTCTAGCATGTGATCGAAAACATTTTGTTCTTTTTATGTGGTATAATCAGAACACTTCAATGAATAGAGATTCTTTTGGTAATAGAAAATGAAGAAGTTACCTTTCTAGGCCAAGCTCATTTATAACTCTAATAGCTCTCTCTTTCTTCTGATCTTTAGTTAACGTATTAGGTAGACGAAGCAAAGCAGTGTATGTTAAGGTTTCTTTCACAGTGAGATGAGGAAAAACAACATCATCTTGCAGCACAAACCCAATCCTGTTGAGTGATTATCAGTAAATTATACATTTGATCAACTATTAGGAGAATTTGTATCAGGACTTGTGACTTTACCTTTGTTTCAATGACTTGTTATATGGCTGGTCATTGAAAGTAATCGTGCCACTATCATTTTTCACCTTTCCACTTAGAAGCTTGAGTAAGGTTGTTTTACCACCACCCGAAGGTCCCATTAACGCGAGAATTTCTCCTGGACAGGCTGAACCACTCACTCCTTGAAGTATGCACTTTGCTGTATCAGAATTCTCCACTCCCTTCAGTGCCACCGTGTACTTCACATCTTGAAACTACAAAACAAGTAGAAAAATAGTAATATGTTCTTACTTATTATATAATATAAAGCAGTAGAATGTTCATAGGAGATGATCCAACCTTGAGACGCATGGGCACTATGAGTTTCTAGTGCTTCGTCGAAAATTCTTGTATTATATATACAGAAATTATTTGTAAAGTTGTGTATATAAAAAAAATGAACCCACTTTATATATAATGGAAGGGGGTGGATCAGTTGGCATATGAGTTCAATTTCACCCAACAAACCCAGATTAACTATTTTTTGTATTTTCAAGTCTCACCATTTTTTGTTCTTTTTTGTATTTTCAAGTCTCAAGTAATAGGTCCAGGTACTTTTCCTTTTTAAAATTAACTAATAAATGTAGACTATTATAGTTCTAGACTTCTAGTTCATGTGAAATAACAATAGTAATATTCTAAATTTGACTTCTAGTTCATGTGCAATAACAATAGTAATATTCTAAATTTGACTTCTAGTTCATGTGAAATAACAATAGTAATATTCTAAATTTGTTAGTAAAGTTTTCTTTTTATGTTTGTGTTTGAGAATTATTTAAAATTGTCTTAAATTGTCAATAATTTAGGCTATATGTTTATAGTTTTTAAATATTCTCTCCGATTCATATTATTTGATCATTTTCTTTTTTTACATGCATATTAAAAAATCTTAAAGAAGAAGATAATTTTTCTAATTCACCCTTAAAAATTTCTTGCGAATTTTACAAATAAATGTGAACACTTTCAAAAAGAAATAATTACAAGGATAATATATGAAAATTTTGATTAATGCTTTCTTGATTTAGTAAGATGGACAACTAATATGAGACAACTATTTTTAGTAAGATGATCAACTAATATGGGACGGGGGAGTAGTACTTAGTTTTTTTTTTTTTTTGTAATATAGAAAATTGTGTATTTGTTTTCCTTTTTATTTAGTTTATAAGGAAGTTAGATTAGTGCATTTTTATTTATTCATTATTTTACTTATTTTTATTTATTTATGAATTTCAAAATTGCTATAGTTTTAGTCTTCTTATATATAAGAGTAATAAGTAGTTTAACTGTTAAATTGAAAATATGTGGAAAATTTTCTTGTAAGTAAATAAAAATTTAATAGAGTATATTTTTTGTTAGGAATATCACCTCAAAATAACTTTTTAAGAATATAATTTAAAAAATGATAATTATTATTATTGAGTATCGTCATGGTTATCTTTGTAACTTGAACCCACTTGAACAAAATTCTAGGTCCGCCACTGTTGAGATGTATACGTAAGGTAGGCTCAATCTGAATTCTATTCCAGCTGCATGAATCATCATCCTCCTGATCCTTTGATGTCAATATATTATTCTCTGAACAACAAAAACTTAGGACTTCTTTCGGATAACACACTCACACACATAAGAAGAAAAAAAGAAGGCAACCTAGCTGCTAGTATATATGTGTTCACTGCCATTTGTTCTAATGTCTTGTGATTTTCTTACTTTTTTGTGAATTTTCTAACGTCCCGTCATCAGAGATGCTTGATGAGGAAATGGAGGATCGATTGAATGAGAAAATTCCCATTTTTCCACTTGAAGTCTTGCTTATAAGTGCACCTTTTTCATTATCACCATCACTCATCATCTCATCTATGTTGATAAGAAAATGAGAACTAAATGACCTCGCATGACACAAGGATTTTCCATGTGCTGGTGATTCCTTTGCAGAGTCTAGGCTTCGCATCTTTATTAAGCCTGTCTTAGTATTTCTATTGCCTTCTATTTTCCTTGTGCAAAAGATATTCATGTTTTTTTCAGGTGGGAAAATCTCATCCTCATCGATATTCTGCATGATGACAGCTTCTTCCTTGTCAAGGCTCTTGGAGATATCTAGTTCTTGCTCCATTTCTCGTGAAATGTATCAGTTTAAACATAAAATGCAGAACATTCACAATTGTTAAAACAAAAAATAACTCTGCTCAACCTGAGCAAGATTTATGCAATTATAAGGTTTACACTGACTTGAGTTTTCTTGTTATAAGTTTATATAGACCTTTGTTTTTGAGGTGACAACATTGAGATCTCATATGGTTTTTTTAATCAATGCATCTTTCAATGCCAGGAGAAGAATTGAAACTTTTCAGTACATTTATTGATGTTTCTTTTTCACAATGTCTAGAATGTACATTTTGATTGGTCCTTACATTAGCATTATGAGATGCAGTTGCCCATATTTGGAATTCCCTATAGCTAAAGTAAGTCAACAGTGCTTCCACAAAAAATCACCATACACTTGAGTTTTGTCATTTCAAATTTGAACTGAATTATGATGACATGAAATTTTGCCCAAAACAAGTTTTTTGTGTTGCATTACTATTTCCCAAACCAAGTTGATTAACTGTTTATTGACTTTTGGTGCAATGCACCATCTCCTAGCCCTTTCAGTTGATGTTATTTGACATTATGGGACATGTCTGCTGGTTCATGGGACAATGTATAGCCCAATTTTTACGCGTCAATAGTTATTTAACTTCGGATTTAAATTATATACGTTGACAATATAGAGTAAAGAATTTTACTGGATGTATATATAAATGAGGGTCTATGAGATTTAACTGGACATGTCGTTGTTGTCATACACAAAAGAGGGTAGTCTGGTGCAAATAAACTCCGCCTGAGGAAGGACTGAACCACATTTGGTCTATCATACACAGACTTACCTTAAATTATTCGACCACTTTGGGTACAGCGTAAATAGCCTTACCTTACACTTTTTCAAGAGGTTGTTTTCCATCGCTTGAATCCATGATCTCTCCTCACACGACAGTAACTCTTTCCATTGCACCAAAGCTCTTTGTCCTTACTGTCAGTAGATAGAGCTTAAATTTGTAAATATTTAAAGGTGTTAAACAGAAAATACTATTCAAACTGATCTTCCAAATTAACAGAGGCGGAGCCTGAATTTTTAGTTTATGGATTCTGTATATATTATTTGTACATATCAAATGAATATTTTAGCACCAATATAGAGTTTGAGCTAAAATTACTTGATTCTGCCAAACCCGTGACAACCACTATGGCTCTGCCCCTGTAATCTAACGGTTGGGGAAGCATTCATTTGTCTTATCAGCACAAGGATGCTAGCATATAAAATACAAATCTTTTATCTAATGGTGCAAAAACAATCAGGAATACCTTTATGCAATGCTTCGGAGTAGACAACTTTTATAATCCTCCTCAACCATAAGAAAAAAACCTTTGGCTTGCTACTTTGTTAACTCATACCAATACTCTAAAATAACCTCTCTACCTTCGCAATGTAGTGTTAAGGTTGCATAAAAACCACCCTGATCTCAAGACCTCACTTGTGGGATTACACTGTGTATGTTGTTGTTGTTGTTGGTTTGGTGTTTGAAGTTATTTGGATTGTACAACATGTACAATTAATAAGGCATGAAGAGAGTCAGTCATCAGAGGCTGAGGTCATGGCCGGTGCCCTTTGAGCTAGGGAAAAGAATAGAGAGCATGCATAAAAGATTCATTGAGATTTGAGATATTGCTCTTATGTCAGGAAGCAGTAGCAATCTGTACTTCCTGTTTTCTCAAGGAAATCACTGTTTTTATAATTGTTACTTGTTTTAAAATCATGCCACACCTTTTGATCATATAATTCTCCTCAAATAAATGAGAATCTCACATGAACACATTTTCCTGTTGGAATCCCAAGTCTTGGTCAATATTCAAATTTGAGTGGCCTATGTAACATACATACTACACAATAAGGATTAATATAGCCGACCCCAACTAGCTTGCTTGGAATCGAGCTGTGGTTGTTGTTGTTGTTGTATGTAACCGATCATGATCTGATTTCAAGTCTGCTGATTTTTAAAGGATCATAGCCTACTTTGTAACGAATTCGTCATGTTATTCTCTGTAATGTCTAGAAGGGGGAGCCTTGGAGAAATAGTAAAGTTGCCTACATGTGACTTATAGGTCACAGGTTCAAGCCTTGGAAACAGTAACTAATGCTTGCATTAGGTTAGGTTGTCTACATCATACCCATTGGGGTGCAACCCCTTCCCCGGACCCGGTAATGCGAGATGCTTTGTGCAGCGAGCTTACCTATTATCTGTAATGTTTAGATATTACATTAGAAGAATTCAAGATCACATGAATCGACCGTTCCCAAGATATTTTTGAACTTAATGTCTAGCAACTACCTAGTTATCTTCTTCTAGCCACTCAAAGTGATCCACTTACTTAAAAATCGAAAACTAGAAGTTAATGAAACCAAAAACTAAACAAAGATGGCACCATCAAAAGCAAAGTTTGGTGTTCCTCACCATCATGACAGAGAAAGAACTGTCCTTGTGACCATGTTCATCACTCACTCATGGTCATCAAGGGATGTTAAATCACTAGAAAGTGACTGATCAAAGAGCATGCCTAGTGGTGTTCCAAGTTGATGACACACGAAGGACATACGAAACCATAACTCTTTGCAAGTCATTACTCATTTTTGTCACCAAGATAAGGGGCAAGTTTACATGTTTCCTTGGCGTTCACTCACAATTTAAGGTGTTTTTGATAGCAACCTTCAACCAGAGTTATATGATCACTTGCAGAATTTCAAGTTGATAACTAAAAGTTCCTAAACTACTTCACATTACATGCACTATAACAGTACCAATTGTTCTGAGTTGATTTCTCAGAGGTCACTCAACTAATAATTATTATTTCAAAAAAGTCACTTTCATTGAAGAAAATTTGGAATCAAGAAGAAATAATTAGTCATTAGTCCGATCTTTGTCTAGATAAGGGACGTGTCTGTGCTAGTTTGCACACACTTCAACAATTTCAATGTACTTCTGTGTTGTGTTTGCGTTGTCTTAACTTCCTTCTCAATCTCTACTTTCTTCTAATAACATATGTAAGTTTTTCCGAGTATGAAGAATTTCGGTTTAATTTACTTGCTATTAAGCAAGTTGAACATGAGTTTGATGAAACTTTTAGAAACCAGAAAAAAGAATAATGATGAGAACAAATTAAATTGCATATTCATTATAAATTTCAGACTAATATATTACTTGAATGATATATTAGTCATTTATTCGACGAAATTAGAGGAGTATTGAGAGATCAATGTAGCTGCTTCTTGAACTATTGTGTACAATCTAACAGCTATATTGTTCATTTCAAGCAAAAAAAAATTTGGTCTAAAACATTAGTGTCTTGTCTGTTGCCTCTATCCAAAGAAATATATGCCCCTGCCCTCATATGTCTTTTTTCTGTAAGTGGAATAGATGGATCCTTCCACCTTTAACAAGAAATTTAGAATTCGAGCTCTGAAAATGAAGAAGCCCCCAGTAAGAAGCGCTTTCAAGTGTCAGTAGCGGAAAGTTCTGTCAATTGGGGAAGATTTTTGGTGACAAGACCTGGAGATATCAGAAGTGAGAATGCTGACATGAGTAACGAAAAATCTTGTGAAAAACACGATCGCCTGCTTTCCTCATTAATGAGTTTTAGTCTTTTCCCATAAATATCAAGAATCCAAGCACTTTCTAGCAAGAAATGACTACTACTCCCTCTGTCTAACAATACTTGTCCATTATTGACTTTGCACACTTCTTAAGAAATTATAAATAGAAGGGTAATTTTACTATATCACCCTTTGAATATAATATCTTGAAAAATTTAATAAGGAAATGACTATATTATCCATTGGTTTCATAAAGTGCACAAGTATTGTTGGACATCCCAAAATAGTATAGTGAACAACTATTGTTGAACGGAGGGAGTAGTAAACTGCCATTATTGTAATTACACATGGTCCGTTATGAACATTGCTGTTGGTCCATGAGACAGCATATAGCCCAAATTTTGATGGATAAAACAATTCTTACGACTAATTAGTGGACAAAACATTGCTGGGGTGTTTGGTACGAAGGAAAATGTTTCCTTGGATTTCTATTTATTTCTTTTTTGGGTTTAGTACATAAGTAAAATAAATTATTCTAAAAGTATTTGTATATAATTTAGACAAATACAATGAGAGGTGGCTTGGGGTGGAGAAGTAGGGTTTGGGGTGAAGATGAGGCGTGTTGGAGGGTACGTGGAAGAACACAATCAATATAAAATGTCACTAGTGAAATTTGTTGTTTTCGCTACTTTCATTAGGAAAATCATTTCTTTTATTTTTTACGAAATTTGTTATCCTTGAAAAAAAAAGTTCAAAAAAATATGAAAAAACATTTTGGGTTTGTTTGGAAAGTCACCTGGTAATTGGAATTGGTGTAATTACTAAGATAGTAGTTACCAGCCTAGTAATTACACTGATCTGTTTGTTTGTCATAGTGTAATTACACTGTAATTACACATGTACTGTTTGGATGCACAATTGTAATCATTAAGATTATATTAAATTTTAAAAATAAAAGTTAATTATTTAAAATTTATATTAGACAAATAAGAAACTTTATAAATGATATTAATTAAATAATTAAGATATATATTGTCTTTTGAAAATATATTAATTAATAAATATATGTTCTTAATTAATATTATGAAAAAATAATTGATTTATATTTTTTGAAGTAGTATATTTCAATTGAATTAATCATAAAAATTAAAAGTACAAGATTTTATGAACATCATGAAATGTATGTTTGACAAAAAAAATTAATTTTATAAGTAAAATATCATAAATTATTAAAATATTTGCCAAATAAATAATATATCAACTCTAACTAAAAAATAAATGACTTGCAATGTGAAGTCTCAAGTCAATACTACTAAAACAAATGAAACTGAAAATATAACATAAGTCCTAAATTCAAAACAAATAGTCTTAAGTCAAATTTCAACATAACATAAGCGTGGCAGCAGAACCGGTAACGGAAAGACCGGACCGGGATTCACCGTAACCGGTCTGGAACCGGCAGTCTACCAAACAAATATTCCGGAACCGGTACCGGGATGTCCGGTATTTTTGACGGTTACCGTCCCGGATCGGTACATACCGGAGCGGACCGGACCGGTACCGAACCGGTAGATTGGTAGAATGGCTATAAAAAAAAAAAAAAAAAAAAATTAATTCAATATTAATTAAAGTCTAACTTAAAGTTAAAAATAAAATATTTCAAAATATATATAACTTATTAAGTTTTTTATAAAATAAAAGTTAAACTCTTAATTCTTAAAGTTTAAATTTTAAACTTTAAAAGTTTAAAGTTTAAATTTCAAACTTTGAAAGTTAAAAAGTTTAAATTTCAAACTTTGAAAGTTAAAAAGTTTAAATTTCAAACTTTGAAAGTTAAAAAGTTTAAATTTCAAACTTTTAACTTTTAACTTTAAAATTTTAAATTTTACATCAAACTTTCAATTTTCAAAATTTTTAAATTTGAAATTATAACTTAAGTTTGAACTTTGAAACATTTAAAAATTGAGATATAATTAAAAAATTTGTATTAAATTGAAGACAACAATAAATTTTAAAAAATAAGGCGAATAGCCTATAATTATATTAATAAAATCTAAATACTACAATTTGCGTTACAAATATTAGTAGAGGACCTAATCTACGTAGCCACCTTCTAGGAAGGGTTCTGTTTGAATTAGACCTCGAATTATCATACTAATATTTGAAGGCTCTATCAAAGTTTTATCTTAAATCATTTAACATTTCTCTAGTAACATGGTCTGGAATTGGTTGATCGGCTAGTTCCTCCAATGCATCAATGCCGTCGTCACTACAATCTTGCAACATTTTATCTACATCACTTTCAAATTGAGTAGGTAAAGTTGGACGCCCATAATTCCTTCTTTCGGCATTAATTCAATCTCTAAATAATACTGATATCTCCAAGCTGTCTGCTGCTAATGAATGTCTATGCTCTCCAATTTGAAATCTTGCCGCATTAAAAGCGCCCTCCGAAGCTACTGAAGATGCTTGAATAGCTAGCACATCTCGAACCACCGGTTGAAGTTTTGAAAAAAACTTGTCGTGTTTCCTCCACCAATCTAAAAGGTCAGGTACACCTTGATCATCCTTAATAGTTTCCGTTGTCTGATTAAGATACTCATCAAAATCATTCTTTTTATTAGAAGAAAGACCAAGATAACTTTCTAGCATATCATCAATATTATCTTCATATCTACATCTAGAAGCTTCAGGTTGTTCATTACGTACTACTTCAATTATTATACCAGAATTTTACAAGTCATACAATTTTCTAGCTTCAATTTTTATACTATCTTTAACTGTTGCCAAGCTAGGTGTTTCATAATCTTGAATATCTAAATTGAAATATATTTTATCAACCATTCTGATGCACCTATTTCTTTGTAAAATGGGTTTAATAAACAAGCGGTTAAATAAATTTGAGGAATAGGGAAAAAAAATTTAAAAATTTTTCAATCATAGCATTAACAGTATCTGCAAACCTTGGTTTATTTTTGAATTTAAAAAATTTACAAGAAATAGCACAAATATTTGGTAAAACTGAGCAAATAGTTGGATAATAAAGTCTAGAAATTTGTTTTGTAGCTAAATAAAAAACGTTTAAAAAGTCTATAAGATCTTTTACGTCATTCCAATCATTATCATCAAGTCTATAGTCCATATTTGAATTATGAGCATTCCAAACCATTTGTAAAGGTTTTTTATATTCATAAGCGACTTGAAGCATTTCAAATAAAGAATTATATCTAGTACACACTGATTTTGGAATTTTTCTAGGGGGAAGATTACATTCACGACAACGATTTTCAAATTCTCTACGTCTAGCCTTTACTTGACATTTAAAATAAAATGACAGGCAATTTCACATTTTATGCAACAATTATTAAACATTGATATACCATCTCTAACAATCAAATTATATATGTGACCAACACACTTAATATGAAAACCATCAATATAAATAGGGCAAAGTATCGATTTTAGCATTTCAACAGCAGATGTATTATTAGAAGCATTATCCAAGGTGACACTAAGTATTTTATCACAAATTCCATAATTTTGTAAAACATCTACAATAGTTTGAGATATGTAACTACCGGTTTTATGCATTTCACAACATTTATAACCTAAAATTCTTTTTTGCATAATCCAATTTTCATCGATCCAATGACTAGTAATAGTGAAATAATCATTACCATTAACACTACGACCCATATCAGAAGTAATAGACAATTTACAAGTATTATAATAAAATAAGCAGCGAAGATATTGAAAATGTTGGCCTTGATAATCAAAAACAGCTTTTTTAATTGAGTTTCTTGAAAAACCTCTAAAAGATGGATTATACACAACTTGAATATAATGAACAAAATCGGGATTTTCAGCAAAACTAAAAGGCAAGCCAATAACAACAATCATTTTAGTTAATTCTTCAAGATCTCTTTCTCTACTATATGTGCGATTAGTACTACGGCCAGAAACATTAGAAGGGTTCAATTGTGATTGGACCATTTTAGAGCCCCTTACCCCTGCAGATGCATCAGGAAGGGGAGTACCATGTTTTTTAGCATCGGCTGTAGCTTTAGCTTGCAAAAATTCATTTTTACAACATCCCATTAAATGATTACTTAAATGTCCTGTCCCACCCCTTTTTCCCGCAGTTTTATGATTCATTCTATGTTTATATTTATTACAAATAGTTTGAGTTTTATCTTCAGTTTGAGTCATAAATTACCACACAACAGATTTTTTAGCACGTTCTACCTTGGGCCTAGCCCCACTAGGATGTACAGGAGGCATGGGAGCGGGACAGGGAGCGGGAGCGAAAGTGAGAGTAGTAGCCATAGCTGGCTCTGTTTCATCATCATCATAAGTATCAATATCATCATTAACATCATCATATTCTACTTCTTCATCTAATTCTTCATTAAAATTACCAAACCTTGCTTGTAAAGATTCATGATCTAATTCATTATTACTATCAATATGTAAAAAAGTTTCATCAACATGCGTAAAATCTTCCGTATTTATTCTTAATTGAGCTACTTGTCTAGTTTTAGATTTAGAAGAAGTACCGAATGTTTTTTCTTTTCCGGTTAATACATTACTGACCATACCAAAAAATGTTTCTTTAACTTTGCCTTTGCCTTTGCCAACATTTTTTATACCGAAATTCATATTAAAATATTAAAATTAATCAAACTATATATAACAAAAACTAAATGCAAACAAATAAATAACTAAATAAGTAAAAACTAAATAGATGAAAATTGGAACGAATGTACCAAACGTCTACTTAAAAGTAGACGTGTATGACCGAAAGCCTAAATTGATTGATGAAAGTTGAAACTTGAAGCTTGAAGGTTGCTCCAAAAATCAAATTAATCCACCAAAAGTAATAAAATTTGTAATTTAATAGAGATTAGAGAGTAGAAGACTTGAGACACGCCAAACCGGACCAGACCAGACCAGGATGGTTCGGTAATTTACCTATTCCGTCCCATTACCTATCCCGGACCTCCCCCCCCCCCTACCGACCCAAAACGGAGGCAACCAGACCGGTACCGGATTGGTAACGGACCGGGATGGAACGGTACCGGGACCGGCACCTCCCGGTTCCGCAGCCAGGCTTAACCTAACATACATAAATACAATTTAAAAGAAAAGGAAAATGTAAGTCTATAACCTTCCTTAACAATGAATTCTACTTTAATTTAAAAATTAGAATACTATCAAAATTATGCCAATAAAAAAATAAGCATGGAAAAAAAAATTGATAATACGAAAAATTGTGTGGAATCACATAAAGTAAAGGTTGAGAATGAAAAAGAAATGAAATATAAAAAATTAAAAATAAACTTTTAGTAATTTTTAGAATAATAAAAATAACTTTGTTTTAAAATAATATAAATAAAAAGAAGAAATTAAAAAGTAATCAACTAGTAATTACACCATGTAATTACCAACAATTTACAGTCCTTCCCTGTGAATTGGAGAGTGTAATTTCCCCTGCCAATTACACTCAATTACCTGGTGACCAAATAATTACCTGGCCAACAAAACAGGCCACACAGTATAATTACACTCAATTACACCAAATCTAATTACCAGGGTGACTTTCCAAATAGACCCTTTATATTTTCCTCCTTATCGAACACACCCTTAATACTCATTTGTAATTCATCAAGATTTGACTTTGGTACCATATACATGAATTTAAGCGTTCAATCTAAAACCACAAGCAATGTGTGAAATAGCTTAGGACCATAAATTTAAATGAATTTATTTATCACAAAGGTGTAGGCTCATGATTCCTGAAGGCAAAAGGAAGGGTCCCATATCTACTAAGCCTATGCGTGGTAACTGGCAAGACTTCATATAATAAGTCATCAGTAAACACAATTCGACAAACAAAAAGTAAACTATGTTGTTACACGCTTTTATCTTAAAAGAATGTCATTTTTTTATAATTAGAAAAAAATTAATTTTAAAATTTTCATTAACATGTTTGATTAAATAATCTATAGACACACAATGACACAAATGACAAATATTTACAGGTTTGTTCTAGATTATAAATTTAAAAAATCTACTCTTTTTTTAAAAAAAAACTTTGTATCAAATCAAATGTGTCACATAAATTAGGATGAATAAAGTAACATTTTCAGAAAGAAAAAAAATAGCATGGAAGTTTCCTTTGGAGTATATTAATCAAACGAGGCAAATTAAAGTTTGCTACATAATAGATCTCTCTTTGAGATGAGGAGGAGGCAGAGAAGAAGAAGAAAGAAAGGTTGCGCGCGTGGTTATTTTTTTGAAAAAAAAAAATGATCGAATAACCATTTTAAATAATTTTTATAAATTGAACTAAGAAAATGATAAGTAAAATTTATGTACCTACATTTTGCATAATTTTACACAAGATAAATTTGATTTACTTTTTTCTTTTACAATATAATGACTGTATAGTCCAACTTAATTACCTTTTAATATTCAATATTGAAAAATTTATACTAAATTAAGCACAACTAATTAGAGTATTCGCAAAAGAACAAATGTAGGACCTGATATAAATATAAATATAGATATAAATATAATGCCTCAACGCTAATATCGAGGATAAGAAACCAATAAATACACAAGTTCAAATTGAAAAGACCTTGACTAGAAAAGGGAAGACCTATTAAATTCGTCTGTTTTAAATCCCAATAATTTTTAACTCTTCATTCAGTGTTGGAAGATTTCAATTGCCAATTGCAATAATACTCCCTCCGATCCACTTCACTTATCGTAGTTATTAAAAATAGATGATTCATAATACTCCTTTGCTATTAAATGTTATTTATTATCTAACATATTTTTCAAATCATTAAATTTAATAAAGTTAAAGAATAAAATAATAATATTATCCCTATTATTTATTGTTTCTTAAGAGGTGTGCCAAATCAATAATGGACAACTATTATTGGACAGAGGGAGTAATTGTCATTTTAGTTTTTTTTTTAAAAAGAAGAAGATATAATTGACTTGTAGTTTTCATCTTTACTCCTACTCAATAAATATAAAGAGAAATAATCATATTATATATATATATATATATAAAAAAAAGAGAACCCTCAACCCGGTGACGTGACGCTACCAGAAGCAAGGATTCTCTTTTTATTTATTTATTTCCAATATTGTCCTTCTTAAAAGTCACAACCTTGCGGAAAAATCACAACTTTTCGTAAAAGTCACAACTCTTTAGAAAAGTCACAACTCTTCATAAAAGTCACAACTTTTCACAAAAGTCACAACTCTTCATTTTTCATTCACACCTTTTAAAAGTCACAACCTTACGGAAAAGTTACAATTTTTCATAAAAGTCACAACTCTTTAGAAAAGTCACAACTCTTCATAAAAGTCACAATTTTTCACAAAATTCACAACTTTTCACAAAAGTCACAACTCTTCATTTTTCATTCACACCTTTTAAAACCCAACACTTAATTCCAAGGCACCAAAAGAATAAAGAATCTCCTATTTCATGAAGCTTAATCTTTTACTGTAAATCATAGTGATTCATGTAACTATTGCAATTTCTTTTGGCTATTTTGGTGACCTTTTTTTGAACTCTGTTAAAAATTTCAACAAGGATGATTGAGAATTAATCTTCTCTTTTGTCCCTTTCTACGGGTTTCTTCATATATTTTTTGTGAAGATTGCTTATGGGATGTGCTATATTTGATAACTAATACAGAATC
Organism: Solanum appendiculatum; assembly: GCA_018342035.1. Taxonomy (NCBI): domain Eukaryota; kingdom Viridiplantae; phylum Streptophyta; class Magnoliopsida; order Solanales; family Solanaceae; genus Solanum; species Solanum appendiculatum. Next base: position 63,172 of record JAGDQO010000302.1, read on the forward strand.
AATGGTGAAGTTTGTTAAAAGTACCAAACAGATTGCCCTCTTGCTTGCCACAGTTAGTATATTATTTTGATTCTTTTATTTTAGATACAAACATTTTGTATGTCATTGCATTCTTTCTAGAATATTAGTATAGAGACAATTAGTCCACTTCTTTTATCGCAAGTTGACTAATTTGTCATATTTCTTCCTCTCTTCTTTTTGAACATAATAAGAGATCAAGTTTTCTTGAAACTAATAGATGCCCAAATACACTATAATAAAAATAATTTTTATCGGCAATAAATATGCACATTAACAAAGAGTGCTAGAGCCTTTACCGACATTCATTAATTGTCATTAGATTCAATGTCGCTATAAACTTTAGGGACATTTATAGAGAGTATTAATTGCCTCTGAAAATACACATTTAACGACAATTAAGCTATTAATTGGCGTTAAAGATCATTTTTGCTATAGTGATAACTCTTTCTTTTGGCTTCTGTGAACTGTAAACTTGGATATAGTACAGCCCGACAGACTATCTTTTTGAAAAATATGTTAAGCAACATGCCTTTTTCTTCTTGATTTTAAGGAAAGTAATGTCGTCTTTATTATTATTTGTAGATATTTGTGAGTTCAAGTGCTCACAAAATTATGCTGTGAGATTTTAATATGTTATGTATCAAAATTTTGGTTTAAAATATCCAGTTGAGAACAGTTCCATTCAAATGTCACCTACTGCTTGGTTGATCATTGCATTAATTCTTTGTAACTGCATACTATAACCATAACAATAACTATGGTTGAATTCCAAATAAGTTGGGGCCGGTGATATGAAACCTAAGCAATAGTAATAACTATTCTAAGACATTGAGGAAAAACTTTTATGATACTAACAATTATAGGGTCATTTTTAACATATATATGATATGACATACTATAATAAAAAAGAGATTAATGGAGGTTCATATGAAAGGAGTCGAAGGTCCTCCATTTGAATTTAGTTAATTATGTTCTTGTATGGACGTGATGTTCCACTTTACTTGGGAGTGTTGTTGTTTGAGACTTTTTGGTCTCTTCTTTAACGCCTAATGTTGTTCTTTATAACTTCTTGAGATTTAGAAATTTTGTTACTTCTGACTAACTATTTCCATGGAGATTTTCTTAGACTTCTTTCTTATACTTAAAATCTCTCTATGACTCATAATTTTTGTATAACAAAAATAAAAATTTTAAAAATATAGCACTTTAAGATTTCAGAGGAACGCTTTACCTTAAGATGAAATGTTCTTGACAATGTAGTGTATGTATCGAAAATACGAATATTACCGAATGATCATATTTAAGCTTAATAAAATAGTTCAATCCCGTGCGAAGCACAGGTAATTTACCTAGTATGTTAAAAAAGAGTACTATTGGGGTTAAAGGTGTGACTAAGAAATGGAAAAAAAAAACACATTTTAGATTAACTAAAAATTTGTCTTTTGGGTTCGAGCCCTGGTTATGGAGAAATTCATGCTAGGACTGTCACCCCTGAATGGGCCCTGCAGTGCACGATTCGAATTTAATCTAGGCTTCAATGCAAACTCAGGACACATAGTGGAAAACAAAAAAAAGGTGTCTTTTGAATTAAACCTCTCCATCTCATATTTTCATTGTTTATAAATTCCAAGGTATCGCCTAAATTTTATAAACTGAGATACAAAAATACTCTTCCTCTCCCCCTCATTTATGCATTAGTTTTTTATTAAAAAAAAGTTAGTATTGTATGATCTGCTTCATTTGTTGAGTGAAGTTATGTTATTTGCATTATCGCTATAATAAAAACATTTTTTAGTTTTATCCTAAGAGAAAGTAATCCAAATCATTGGCAACAATGAGAAAGTTATAATTTCTTACTGACACACAAGTAACTTGTAAGCTTAAAATATTTTTCTATTTTTTCTATGTTTCTGATTTTTGGGATTGAACATAAGATATCAACAATATCAAACTAAGATCAAAGACTAAATATGAATAATTTAATTACATTATTTTTTAATTAATATTTTCTTAAAAATTGAGTAAAATGATATGACAAATAAAATAAATATTAATTAGTCCATAGTGTTGTGTGAAGGCTGGGTCCAAAAATAATTGGTCAAAGCTGTTCACTTTTATAATCTCTTCAATTGAATGACTCTGTCGATTGGTCAACTCTTGCTGCTTCTCCCCTTAGCCTTTTCTATTGACTTTTTCTTTTTTTTTCTTTTTCAAGTCAAAATCATTGTTTAATTGCATAGTCCAAACTTCTATTCAATTTTTTTTGTTATACAAGACCATTTCTTTTTTCCTTTTAGACGTGTTTATCTTCTTCACTTCTTTGCGAGAAACAAGTTATTCAGAGATTAGTAATGTATGAATCATAATTGGAGGATTAGTAATGTGAAAATTATTTTGTGTTGAAATTTTAACTTAATATAGAGCATTACACATTACTATATTGTAGAATTTAAAATATAAGTTTAGTTTTAAAATAAAATAAAAGTTTTCCTAATATTATGAGGGTTCATTTGGTCAATTTAGCATTTTAATCTGTGTATTACTAATATCTGTATTCTTATTTCATATTCTATTCCGTATAAAATAATATGTCGATTTCTTTATTTCTGCCTAACTTATATACAAGGAATATTATTGTAAGGAAAACAAAAGTGCGCAACCAAACATTATATTATAAGTTAATTGATGATTTTTGTGTGGAGGTTAGACCAAATATTGTAATAACTTGTCTTGAAATGAGCTTTATAAGAAGAAAAAAATGTAATGTTTTAAATCTTAAAATTTACTAGTTGCCCTATTATATTATTTATACAATAAATAAAAATTATCCGCAATACAATCCTTTTGAAATATAAAACTTTGTGTGACATATATAAAAAGAGAGTGAAATTCATTTATTTTTTCATTTTTACCACTTCGTCATCAAAATGTCATGTATATGCAATATGTATGTCTATTATTATTTAAAGTAATATCTTATAAATAATTAAAAGAGCCCCATAAAAGACAAAAGGGGTTTGTCAAATTAAGACTCAAATGATAAATTAGTCAAACTAAATCTCGTGTAAACACTTAATTAATCAACACTTCAAAAAAATAATCTCGTGGAAATGACTCGAAAGGCATTAGTACTTAACTTTACCACAAAAGGTGAGATATAGGCATTATTTATTGGAAAATTCACACCACATATGTATTTAAGACCTTATATTACTAGTCATAAATGTACTTTTTAATAATTATTTAAAATAACAGTTTAATTACAAGTTTTAACATGTTAGGATAATTTTATATTAAATTAAAGTTTTTTTTTTTTTAATGGTAGTTACCGATTTAAGGAGCAAAAAAAGGGGAGTCATTTTCTTTTTCTTTTTTAAATAACTGATAATTATACAATTATGTTACCAGATTATAGGGAATTGAGGATAGTATTACTCTTATTGATATTTAGAATGCATATAAATTGGTATCAATTAGTAAGTTTAGTTTAGTATGTATAGATATCTTACTGTATGAAATAGGTATGAAATTTGATATTCCAATAAATTTGTGAATTATTATATATTTTATTTGTGTTAAAAAGTGTATAAAAATTGGTATAAATTATTATAGTATGCATAAATATTTTACTATATGAAATAGGTATGAAATTTGATAACCCAACAAATTTAGAATTATTATATCTTTTATTGCTATTTAAAAAGTGCATAAAAATTGATACCAACTACCCATTAGCAAAGAGCAGCAAATTGTGTATTATTTTTAAAAAATGTATTAAAATTGGTATCAATTATTAAGTTTACTATAGTATATATAAATATTTCACTGTATGAAATAGGTATGAAATTTGATACCTCAACAAATTTGAAATTATTATATCTTTATTGGTGTTTAAAAAGTGTATAAAATTGGTACGCAACTACCATTAGTAACGAGCAGCATATTGTGTATTACTTTTAATTAAAATTGGTATCAATTAGTAAGTTTAGTATAGTATGTATGAAATAGGTATGAAATTTGAGAACGATTTTTTATTTATGAAACTTGTATATATAAGAAGCTAGTAAATGATGTAGTATTTTCAAACAGAAACTAATTATCCACTTCATGCAGATTGATACAAAAAAAATTATTCATCTAAAAAAATTACAAAAATATCATATTCCAAAAATAAAAATGCTTATTTTAATTTTTTTAAAACAATTTAAAATTAAAAAAAACTCCCTAAAAATGATATCAGCAAAAACACTACTACGTGATAATATTTTTAAAAAAAATTGACAACTAGAAAGAAGGAGGAAGGAAGAACCAAAATAGGAGATTGATACTATTAATTAGGAGATTGATAACAACTAAAATAATGACCAATTATTTGAGAGAAAATTAGGGTATTGATATCCTATCAGTTATAGAATACTATAATTAAGGACAAGATATTATTAATTAGTTGATTAAAAATTATTTTAATCTATTTTCCGTTTTTTAGTTATTTTATTAATTTATTATTTATTAGAAATATAATGTTATATATTGAAAACTAGAAAGTCCTGTTATAACTAGTAATATCACTCTTAAATATGTTATTTATTAAATTTACACTTATTTATTTACAAATTACGTACTTTCTTTTTTGACATTTTGAAACCACTAATTACTTACTCCCTCCGTCCAACAATAGTTGTCCACTATACTAAAAATAGTTGTCCAACAATACTTTTTCAATTTAGAAAATCAAGAGATAATTTACCTTTTGGGTCTATTTAACTCTTGCTATTAAATACTACTTATCATCTAACACATTTTTCAAAGCATTCAATTTAATAAAATCAAAGGATAATATAGTAATATCATTCCTATTATTTATTATTTCTTAAGGGGTGTGCCAAGTCAACAATGGACAACTATTATTGGACAGAAGGAGTACTTTTCTGTAGCTTTATTTTTCTTTTTATTGCCATCATTGTTGTTTTCTACTCCTATATTGTTTTATATTATTCCCACTAGGAGTGATATTGGATGTAGTCGATTAGAGAGTTTTAATATTTTCAATGTAGTTATTTAGAGAGTTCTAATATTTTTTTAATTTTATATTAGTTTCTTTTATATAAGGTGAATTAATCAAAAATTCATATTATATTCGAAAGTTTTTTTTATAATTGTTTTCATTATTGTTATCTGATTTATTATCGTTCAAACTTTATAATTATTAGTTTTCGCATGATATTCTGATTATTTCAATGATAAAGCAAGGCTAAAGCAATGCAGGTTCTGAGGCTCTGGATTATTTGCTAGTATTGGGCATGCCCAACACTAGCAAATTTGGTTGTTTGTTAATATTCTCTTGGTAATTAATACAAATCACTATTTTAGAAAGAAAAAAAAATAATATGTTCAAGTATTGGCTAAAGAAGTTATATGAAATAGGATTTGAAAATATTTCTAAACAACTTATTCTCCCCATAAGTCATATTTTCCTTTTGAAGAAAAATATCTAAACTATTCAAAGTAATGAAAATAGAAAAAAAAACTGATTTCAAGGTTGAAAAAACTACTCTCAATAAAACATTTTCAACCGTGTCAAATACATTTACACTGTTTAAATTTGAAAACCCTTTTTCAATTTTTATTTTTATTTTCTTTAAAAAATCCACTCTTTAGAAGAAGTAATTATCTAGAAGCACCAACATAGTTGTGGTGCAGTGATGGGACTGCTCCACCCTTAATCAGAGGTTTCAGGTTCGAGCTCTGAATATGAAAAAAATCATGTTGGGAGCGTCATCCCCAAATGGGTCCTAGAGTGTGCGATGCGAATTTAGTCAGAGCTCCAATGTGGGCTCCGAACACCGGGTGGGAAACAAAAAAAATATTATCTAGAAGCAGAATGTCGGTGTTCCTAGAAGTGTTTTTATAGTACTTACAAAATAGACGTCTTTTTACTTACATATTTTGATAGTAATAATCAAGGCCGTCTCAATAAGATTGAGGCTTTCATAAGGAGGCCTTAATTATTTTTTTCTAGTGAACATATACAAATTGAATAACAATAACATACTTAGTGTAAATAACTACATATATAGCTAGTAATAGTAGGTAGGTTTAAATTGTCAAGGTATAATTAATAAAGTTAATTTAGTAAAACAAACTCATAATAAATATATCTTTTTAAGGATTGCTTGTGCAAAGTCAGCATGGATTAAGTAAAATGAAACGGGAGTGTATAAAGATGTGATTGGGATATATATTATGTTTTAGTTTATGTCGTAACCAATGAGAACATATTTATTTATTAAGTACTTAGTAAAGAAATTTAGATGTATTAGCTCAATTAATTGTTTAAATAAGAGGACTTAACATATGTTGAAGGAACCAACGCAACAACTAATTAATTGGACGAAGTAATCTTTGAATGGTTAATCAACCACATGTTAGTTATTAGAAAAGACTAATTAGGATTTAGGAGTAATAAAAATACATATCTTTCTAGAAGAATCAAAATTAACTTGAAAATGTATCAATTTTAGATTGTTTCAACCCTAGATCTTTGCTTTGGTTATAGAAGGTTCAATACGTTATTGTTTTGTCAAATTAAAGCAGTTTTTTTTATTATGAGGAAGTGTAGAAGATATATTTATTCTTTTTGGTTATTTAAGGGCTTATAAAAAGATTTGTAATATATTGGATCTATGCTCGTTACCTTGAGGTTAAATTTTGTTTTGATGTTCAGATTCTTTCACAACAATAACAACAACTTCAGTAAAATCCTACTAAGTGGGGTCTGGAGAATGTAGGGTATACACAGACTTTATCACTATCTCGTGAAGGTAGAGAGACAAATTCTTTCACATATATTAAAAATTAAATTTTACAAATTGAATAGTGTTAGTATATTTTCTCTTAATTAATGTGTAAGAATTTTTAAGGACATTAATAAATTTTTGGATAATTCCACCCATTACATTAAGATTTTGGATTGCATACCGATTTTATTTTATTTTTGATAAAATCATACCCTTAAACTTCCACTAAAAGAAAAATATAGCAGCATGTGGTTCTAGAACCATTTTAACAATCTTTGTTCCTAAGAATAAGCAAATTAGTGAGTACGTAAAGATTATCAATTTATTTATTTATTTGAAAGAAAGACTATCAATTTTTGGTTTGTATAAAGTGGGAGGTACAAATTAAAATCCAATATGGAGGATGATGCATCAAATAATAAATAATTAAACAAAGATAATGACTACAAACCAAACATTAGAAAATTTAAAGAAAGAAACATGTTGTGCTACATCAGAAAGTCAAGTGACTTCTCATTTTTAATAATATAAGCACCCAATAGCATGTGTTAAGGAAAAACTTTATTCAAAGTTGACATAAAGTTTCTTTCTTATCCAATGTCCGATGCCTATTTGGGATTTACACTAGAAAATTCTATTTTCGAAATAAAACGTTTCTTATTAAAAGCGATTACATGTATTTTTATAATTCAAATCAAGTATCTCTAGTTAAAGTTGAAGGCAATGGCAAAGCCGCGCCATGTGCAACGAGATGTTAATTGACGCTCTTTCGCTAAAAAATTAGATTCATATTTGAATAAATAAATTTATTTTCACATATATACACTAAATATTTATATTGAATCCCCTTAAATTCTTCATATGACTATTCGATTATATTTTGACTCCTCTTAATAAAAATCATGATACCATTACTAAGAAGAAATAACATAGTACAAAGTTAGGAAGGACATAACTATATATGTTGGCTAAAATTAAGGTGAAGACAATCATTCTTTGTGCATATATTTGTACTCAAATATGAGTACAGGATTGAAACAAAGCATTTACATCAACTATATTGATTTATCAAGGTAAATGCTAAATTAAGGTGAAAATTACTTGATTAATAATGATTAAGTGAAAAGTGTATGCAAATGACACATGCCAAAGTTTTTATTGATTTAATCAAAACATTGACTATGTTATCAGTTTATAGAGTGTGATGAACTTTTAGGTTCGAGTTATATACATTGACTATGTATTTTTTTTTATCCGATGTCTGGAACACACATTGGAGTTCCGACTAAATCCGAATCACATATTGCAGGGCCTATTCGGGGATGACGCTTCCAACAGAAATTTCTCCATACTTAGGGCTCAAACTCGAGATCACTGATTAAGGGTGGAGTAGTCCCACCATTGCACAACAATCCATGATAGTTTAACTTAATTAATTTGTTATAACAAAACTGAGTAGTTGTTTTAGCTTAGTTACTAATTTATGCTATTAGTAGAGAGTTACTTGGTACTTAATCAATGTTATTTTAGTGTTAAATTTGATTTGACAACAAATATATAGAAAATTGAAATAAAATAAAATAAAGTGTAAATTTAATAAATAACATATTTAAGAGTGATATTACTAGTTATAACAAGACTTTCTAGTTTTCAATATATAACATTATATTTCTAATAAATAATAAATTAATAAAATTAATAAAAAACGGAAAATAGATTAAAATATTTTTTAATCAACTAATTAATAATTTCTTTTCCTTAATTATAGTATTCTATAACTGTTAGGATATCAATACCCTAATTTTCTCTCAATTAATTGGTCATTATTTTAGTTGTTATCAATCTCCTAATTAATAGTGTCAATCTCCTATTTTGGTTCTTCTTTCCTCCTTCTTTCTAGTTGTCAATTTTTTTTTAATATTATCACGTAGTAGTGTTTTTGTGATATCATTTTTAGGGAGTTTTTTTTAATTTGAAATTGTTTTTAAAAAAATTAAAATAAGCATTTTTATTTTTTAAATATGATATTTTTGTAATTTTTTTAGATGAATAATTTTTTTTGGTATCAATTTGCATGAAATGGATAATTAGTTTCTATTTGAAAATACTACATCATTTACAATTAGCATCTTATATATACAAGTTTCATAAATAAAAAATCGTTATCAAATGTCATACCTATTTCATACACTAAAATATTTATACATACTATACTAAACTTACTAATTGATACCAATTTTAATATATTTTTAAAAAATAATACATAATTTGCTGCTCGTTACTAATGGTAGTTGGGTACCAATTTTATACACTTTTTAAACACCAATAAAGATATAATAATTCCAAATTTGTTGAGGTATCAAATTTCATACCTATTTCATACCGTGAAATATTTATATATACTATAGTAAACTTAATAATTGATACCAATTTTAATACACTTTTTAAAAATAATACACAATTTGCTGCTCTTTACTAATGGGTAGTTGGGTATCAATTTTTATACACTTTTTAAACACCAATAAAAGATATAATAATTCTAAACTTTTTGGGGTATCAAATTTCATACCTATTTCATATAGTAAATTATTTATGCATACTATGATAATTTATATCAATTTTTATACACTTTTTAATACTAATATATATATATAATAATTCACAAATTTATTGGAATATCAAATTTCATACCTATTTCATACAGTAAGATATCTATACATACTAAACTAAACTTACTAATTGATACTAATTTATATGCATTCTAAACATCAATAAAGAGTAATATTCCACAAATTTTGTTGAGGTATCAAATTTCATACCTATTTCATATAGTAAAATTCTTATACGTACTAAACTAAATTTTACTAATTGATACCAATTTTTATACACTTTCTAAATATCAATAAAAAATATAATAGTCCATACATTTGTTGGGGTATCAAATTTCATACATATTTCATACAGTAAGATACTTATACATACTATACTAAATTTAATAGTTGATACCACTTTTAATACACTTTGTAAACACTAATAAAATATATAATAATTCACAAATTTATTAAAATATCAAATCTCCTACCTATTTCATACCGTAAGATATTTATACAAACTAAACATAACTTATTAATTGATATCATTTTATATACACTTCTAAACAACAATAAAGAGTATAATATTCCATAAATTTTGTTGAGGTATCAAATTTTATACCTATTTCATTCTGTAAAATGGTTATACATACTAGACTAAACTTTACTAATTGATGCCAATTTTTATACACTTTCTAAACATCAATAAAAAGTATATAGTCCACAAATTTGTTGGGATATCAAATTTCATACAATAAAATGTTTATACATACTAAATTAAACTTACTAATTGATTTTAATTTTTATGCACTGTCCAAACACTAATATTATTGCAAATTGATATTTTATAAACAAAAAATATAACCAATAGAATCAAAATCGCCACATACACACTGCTTCATAATCACTTATGAAGTTTCTCCTTCACAACATTCTTCGATCTTTTATGTTTGATTTCAATAAAAGTTGCGATGGTCACTGCCACAATGAGGAGGAACACGTTGATTACTCTACAAGCAAATATGATGATGATGATGGATTTTTAAAGAACAGACCTTTGTGTTCATAGATATTGTTTGTTGGATAAAAAAATAAATACTTTAATTTAATATAAAATTATCCTAATATGTTAAAACTTGTAATTAAACTGTTATTTTAAATAATTATTAAAAAGTACATTTATGACTAGTAATATAAGGTCTTAAATACATATGTGGTGTGAATTTTATAATAAAATATGACACTAAAATAACAATGGAAACCCAAGTGAAGATTTGCTCCCCGGTATATATACACCACTTGAGTTTGTTAATCATTCAACTACAACTTAATTAATTGACAAATTATAACATGCATGAGTAGTTAAAAGAAAATTAGCAAACCCATATTTATTAAAGCTCAATTATTTTATTCAAATATGGACCCAGTTATCCATCTAACTTGCCAAAATTAACAAGTTAAGAGAAAGCAAAAGCAATTTGCCTCTTTATTATTGATAATCTTATCTAATTATTAGGCATCTTGTTTTTTTTTTTTTTTTTTACTTTTTGATTTCCGACGCTTACTTGGCCCAACTAATTTGGATTTGTGCCGGGTTAAAGGTGGATCTAGTGTATCGGGTGAAGGTTCCTGAAAATTCAATTATAACTTTTACGCATACTTTATATTTATATTGAAAAATTTATAAAATATATTAATAAATATTTGTTAGGAATCCTTCAGTCCGATCATAAAAATGGAACTTGCTTATGCTTTGTTGCAGTTTTTATAAGAGTTCAAGTGAGGATTTGATTCCTCTTCGGCACTTCTAATAATATATTTTTTAATTAAAAATTACTCAAAACTTATAAATCTTAAATTCATCTCAAATTTTAGTTTCGCTTCTACTTGACACATAAAACACTTACCAAAAGACGATTTCATATTCAAATGGACCATCTTCTTTGTCTTTGTTTTAGAATAATAACAAGAAGAAAATGAGATAAAAAGGACAAAAAAACAATACTATATATTTCCTTTGACCCATACGTCTTAATTTATATGATTCAATTGAAATTTCGAGATTCAAATTTCTATATTTTGATCGTAAATTTGAACATAATTTTTTTATAAAAAATAAAAAGGAAAAGATCATATATTTAAAAATTATATAAAAAGTACTGTAAATTACAATAATTAATTAACAACTAAAATATTTAAACGGCATATAAAGAAATTTTGATAAAAAAAAATTGATTGACTCTCCAAATTTCAACTGTACCACATAAATTAAGATGGACAGAATATCAACTTTATTTTTTTAATTTGTTACACTTCTAAAAGAATAGTATTGTTTCTACATTTTATAACTGTCTCATTTTAACACCCTACCTAACCTGGTGCAAATCATAAAAGGATATTTTGATATATTATTGTAAATATATAATATCCAAATGTTTTTCTTAAGACACCTAAATAGAACCATAAAAGTAATAAAATTGAAAAAATTAAGTCACATTACTGGCATCCAAGAAATACATCCTAATTCATTAAATATTTGGTTTGCTAGTTGATAGAGTAATATAAATGCATTCTACATCCACTTGGCTACTAAATAATACTATTACTTACTATTCTTTTTCTTCTCCTTTTCTATTGCCATCAATCCATCACCAAAATTGACTTTTTCCCCAGCACCTTCTTCTCTTTATTTGGACATGTTCAAACTATTCTCTTTTAAGTGATTGTGTTGGAGTGGTAAGTACTCCTTCATATTTAATTAGAGGTCTCAAATTTGAGTTTTCATGGATATGAAGTCGCCTTTGTTAGGGAGCGCTTTACCCTCCAATGTGAGACTTTCTGGCACGAATTCGAATTTAATTGAGCTCCAATGTAGATAGCGAACACCGGACGAAAAACCCAAAAACAAAAAAACTATTGTCTTACATGACTACATAACATAACATAAACCGCCGGACAACCTAATTAATATAAACCCAAAAACTCCTACGTACCATTTTTTTTAAACAAAAAACAACTAACCAATTATATACAACTTATAACAAATTAATTAAATTGTTTTACTTTTTCTCTCTGTATTATATTATCTACTTTAATACTCCATTGACTTGCTCCCCTTTAAATATTCTTCTCACACCTCCTTATATTTTCTCAAATTTGTCATTTGGAAAATGCCTTTTTCCTCTTTTTCAACATCTACAAAATTTGCATCCCCTCATTCTTTCCTTCTATCTTTTGACTCTCAAATGTTTCCAATGGATCAACCGGAAAACACCGCCGGAAAATCACCAAGAAGAGAACTCCAAGGACCACGTCCGGCCCCACTTAAAGTACGTAAAGATTCACACAAGATAAGAAAACCGCCCGTTGCACCATCCCAACATCACCATCATCAACAACCACAAGCTCCACCGCGGCCACCGGTCATAATATATACCGTGTCTCCCAAGGTAATCCATGCAAACCCTAGCGAGTTCATGACGTTAGTACAAAGACTAACCGGACCGGATCATCGTTCCGCCACGTGTTCTACCTCGGCAACTGCCACATCATCATTTTCATCCTCGTCGTCCTCCTTCTTCCCGTTCCAAGAAAATATGAACACCGGGGCGATATCTCCAGCAGCTAGGTTTGCGTCGATAGAGAAAACAAGGCTACCGGAAGGAAAAAAATTACAAAAAAATTGTGAGAATATGGAAAATTATAATAATATGGTACATGAAGGTATAGAAATAGGTACAGAAATTGAACGTAGTGGATTTTTTCCTGGAATTTTATCACCAAATCCGTCTTCACTTCCACCTATTCCACCAAATTTCTTTTCACCACCATCAAATGATCCAAATCCACTAGGGTTTTTTTATGACTTAAGTCCCGTGTTACATAGTAACAACAACAACAATAAGAATTATTTTGAATTACCAAATTTCTTGCCTAGCCCTTCGAATAATAATTTCATTTCTCCGCGATTATTTTTATCTCCTGGTACTCCATCTTTTGATCTTTTCAATAACTTATTCGACGTTTGATACATATAATTAATTAGAAGGAAACATAGAAATTGAATTTGGGCTTCGAAGTTCTTCAATGGCAAGATGAATTGAAGGGGCAGAAATGGAATTTCTGATGTTTTGTAAAGGTGGTCAAACAGCAGCTAGGACAAGGGGAAAAGTCAAACATCAGCTAGGGTGTTTTTTCACAAGTGGAGGTTCTTTGTTTTTTTTTATTATTCTGCCCCTTTGTATTTGAAATTATTGGCTATTTTATTATAAGCATTTTTGGGTCAAAGATAAATAGGTTTTGATTTTTGTATCTGTGCTTTCATAATTGATATCATCATATTTTTTGACACACATTTTGCTTTGTAGTTTCCAGCATATATAACATTCACTAATTATTCATTACAAATTCTGTATTTTTTTTTTTTTTGGGGGGGGGTTGTATTTTGGATATTAATGTGATGTTAAGAAAAATATGTTCTTTTTTCTCTCCTTTAAGTGACAGCTCAAAGCTATAAATGAGGTTTGATACTTGTGGACCTGTAAGAGTTGGCTACATCTACTTGACATTTTAATGGGACCCTCGAATTAAAAGTTTATCTTTGTATAATACTACACAAATGTTGTTTGATAATGACTTGATAGGACTTTTAGTACACACTACCCAAGTTATTAGTTGATATCTCATTGAATGAGTGAAAGTACTATTGTTACATCTTTTCTTTTAACCGTTTCAATGCTTCATAATACAAGAAGTTAGAAAATAGACATGATATAAAGTTCCTAATTAGGAGGCTCTATGAAAATGTTTATATAAGTGTACCGGTGTGGTTTATATTAGGAAAATTAACGACATATATGATAAAGGTAAGATCCAAATAAGAATAGTGGGAGTGCCGGATCAAAACATGACTTCGTGGTCATGATGAGGTGGGATAGGTAAAATGGAGGCTCGCATTTGAAGTAATATGTGATAAGAATATATCACCAAGGCTTAAATATAAGTTTTATAGAGTGGAGGTTAGACCTATATTATTTGTTGTATTGGCAGAGTGTTGGAATGCACATGTTTAGAAGATGAAGGTATAACAGATATGAGGATGCTCGATCAAATGGATGTGTGGACATACAAGTAGAGATAAGATTAGGAACAAAGTTATACAAGACAAGGCAAGAGTGACTTATTTGTCGGACAAGATGAGAGAAGAAAGATTGAGATGATTTAGGCACGTGTAAAGCAGGTGCATGGACGCACTAGTAAAGACGTATGAGAGGTTAGTTATAGGTGCATATTTTTAGGAAAGATAGAGACAAATCGAAGAAGAACTAGAGGAGGTGATTAGACAGGGGATATGGCACATCTTCAGTTTATTGAGGACCTAACCCTAGATAGGATTAAAGTTATGGAGATTGAGAATTATGGTAGAAGGATAGTAGGTAGAAGGATAGTAGGTAGCCGAGTGTTGTCGTGTGAGAGAGACAGGAGGCTAGTCTCTTGCTTTCATCTTCTCCTTATTTAGTAGTATTATTTAATATTCGCGTAGTATCTTATTCTTCATTTTTACTATTATTAGTTGATTCATTTGCTTTGTCTAGCTAGCTTGTTATTTTATTGTCATTATTTTTCTTTCAGCCTCGCTTTGGTTACACTTCTCGTGAGCTGAGGCACTACTTCTTTGCCCCACAAATGTAGAATTAAGGTCTATGTATATTCTACCTCTCAAATATATTTATGAGATTACATTGAGTATGATATTATTGTTGTTGAGTAAATTTTATTTTATCCCTTTAGTGTAGGGAAAAAAATACCCCTTAATTACATTATATTTAGTATGCTATTGTCATTATTGAGTAAATTTTATTTTATCCCCCTTTTATCTTTTAGTGTGGGGGGAAATACCCCCTTAATTACCTTTTGAATAAGAAAAGAATAGTTCAACCAACAAAATGGCTTGTTCTGAGGGAAGATTTTAGAACTACAACAGTATAATAATTAAGCTCAATATATATAATTAGATTGTAGTTTAAAATGTTAACATTATTAGACTATATTGTTAGTAAAATTTCCTAATTTGGATTTTGGAAATCTATTTATATCACTTTCATCAAACTATATGGATTGTGCCAAGAAGAAAATGAGATGGAAATTATAGGGTTCTTCCTTGACATATAATAAGTTAAGTTGGCTTCTTTTTTAGTTGGAAAAAGTAATATATAGTAACTTTAATGCAATAATATAGAAGTTAGTTGAGTGACAATTCATAAAATTAACTCTGAATAGTAATTACTAAGCCATAAATTCCTTCACCTAATAGCAGTTGTTAGGATGGTTCATTATACAAAACTTGACAATTTGTACTCGAAAGAACTTTTTTTAAATAGTTGTACTTCTTATCTAAATAATTACTCCGCAGACACGTAAAATTAATAACATTTAAATCAACTAAAGATAATACTTTTAGTTTAATTGTCGTTGATAATTAAATTATTGAACTTTAATTTCAAAGTAATTGATAGAATCTTCGCACTGAACTAATTAAAAGGAGATCTCTTACTTTGAAGTTGAAGTATCCAACATGTTAACTACCAACACTTTCTATTATATTATTTTTCTTATTTTCTATTCAGTGTCTGGTACCTGCATTGGAGCTCCAATAATTCGAATTCGTGCCGCGTAGAGCCCTATTCGAGAAGAAGTTCTCCCTATCAAGGAGTTTTCAAGGGCTCGAATTCAAAACCTTTGATTAAAAGAGGAGCAACTTTATCCACTACACTACATCTTAGGTGGTTAAATGTGGAGCTATTTATATAGTGCAATATTTAAAGTCAAATGAATCCCAATATATATCTTTGTTTTGATTTCTCTATACGTGTTTAATTTGTTGCCTTGTATTTTACCCATTAAATGGCAGACTAGGTTCAATTTCACGTTTTTATTAGAAAACGAAATATTAATCTTTAGTCAAACATAATCATTAGGGATGTTCTCAAAAAATGAAAATAAGAGAAGGGAATTGACTTAGATGTAGATTAAATTAAAAATGCTGACACCAAAGCTATATATCTACTTGCAGAGCATGACTATGGCTGACAAACTGATTATTTTTTTTATTTCTTTTATAAAAAAGTAATTATAGTCGTTAAATATGAATTGGATAATCGGCTTTGTAAAAATTAATCAAATATGTATATTATCCACTAAAAATGGGTATTCTGGTGAATAACCATATTATCAATACTCATTTATCTGTTTGTTATTTTTAATGAATTCTTGGTTTTTTGGAGATTACGTTTTTTTTAAAATTTTTTTTAAAAATTATTATTATTATATTTTAGTTTTTCTGAGAGTTTAAGCATATTTTTGCTTTTCAACTTGTGTTCTCACCTTACGATTCCTCAAGTCATTGATAATATAAATATTCTTATTATTTGCTAATTAACCCATTTTTTTATCCATATGAAATACGGGAGTTCAAATATTTTAATTTATCTATTTTTTATTAACTCATGTATGATATGTTCATATCCAATTCGATCAACCTGTTTGTCACTCCTAAACATGATTGATGACTTGGGAAAAGGTTAAGTTAATCTATTAAATAAATTGATACGAAATGTAACACTCTACCTAATACACGTTTACGTGTTCTAAATCATATGTTATTGGGATTTAATTATAATTATAGTTTTAGATTAACAATTAATCTGAATCATTCAAAAATAATTTGGTGGGGCTGTTATTAGTTTAGAGTGGGCTTAGATATGGATAAAGAGAAATTTAGTGGGTAAGAAAGAAAAGTTTGAGATCTTGAGTTACTTATTTTATAAGATTTTTGTTGTGTTTTTTTTTTTTTGGGGTGGGGGTGGGGGGGTGTGGAGGATTTTTTGTAATTATTTTATTTTAATTTTTTAACCCTTCTCTATGTGCTTCCATTTTTTTTCTTTCCCTGCTGACTCGAGCTCAACAATTTAATTATGGGGTTGGAAATGAGGAGATTCTTACTATTAAAGCAACTCCCTTTTATCGGATATTATATAAGATTGTTTTATATTTCAAGTTTTTTTTTTGAGAGGTGAATTATTTTTATTACGAGAGAAGTATTGAAAACACACCTAAACTTGGCATGAATTACTAGTTTCGTTCATAAACTATTGATTGCCTTAAAAACACTCACCTACTTGACTAACTGAACTTAAATATACCAATGATCTTGCCACGGGAGTGAAATACACATCTAGATTCTCACAAAGTTTAGGGGTGTTTTCAACACTTCTCTCGGTTTTTTATTAAGAGTCTCATGCTCCCAGGGGCATAGCTATGTTATTGTCGGGGGCGTAGCTATGCTCCCAGGGATAATGGACACCCTTTCTCGAAAAATTATATCGTATATATAAGTAAAATGATACACGAAATGATTAAATGACATATTTTGGACACCCTTGACATGACAAGGTGTCGTAGCCCAATGATTTCAGACGCCTTGAAAGAGCCAACATTTACGGGGCTCACGTGTTTGAATCTCACTAGCAGTAACCTTTTTTTTCACTTTTTAAAAAGAGCTTTTGTTATTTTTTAAATAATTCAAAATTAATATTACTTATTAAAATTTTGAACACTCATTCATCCAAAAAAAAAATGTACATGTGCAATTTTTGGACATCCATCGTGAAATTTCTGGCTCCGCCACTACATGCTCCTACAAGAGTTTGAGACCAATTGGTATGCCATGTGACAGATCAAAGGTGTATTTAAGTTGAGTTAGTTAAATAAATGAGTGTTTTTAAGATTGTCAATAATTCAAAAATTAAATTAATAATTCAGGTCAAGTTCAGAAGTGTTTTCAATACTGTCTCTTTTATTATTTATAACTTGTGATGTCGCTAATATGTTGGTATGTTCATCTTCCCTAGATCTATCTAGTGGAAAATTAAAGGAAAAGGACAAAGGGAAGAAACAAGTCAACATAATTTAGCATATCAAAGGTATGATAATCTAACAATTGTGGATATAAAATAGTAGTTAATTAGTACTCCCCTATTCCATATTAAGTAAATTGTTAAAGTTTTTTTCATTATTCAAAGTTCAAGATGAATGTTTGAATTATAATTTAAAATATGTCTTTAAATATTTTTTTTAATATGTGTGCAATTGTGTATAGCTTCACAAATTCAGTAAATATGAAATGGAGAGAGTAGAAAATATATAGGTTAAGATTTTGGGTGTGTTGGGCGTGGAGGAAAGTATTTTTTTCATATTTGGTTGGTTATAATATTTTTGGGAACATTAATTTTAATTAGAAAAATAAGTTCCATAAAAATAACAAAATTATTTTTTTGGAAATAGAAAAAACAAGTTACATAAAGGGTGCGTTTGATATAGAGGAAAACATTTTATAGGAAATATTTTTTATTTTTTTGTTTGATTGATCAACCTATTTTGAAAAATATTTTTTCTAAAAAAATAAATTCTAAAAAAATGAAAAAATAATAATTTTCCTAATTAAAATAGAAAATCAAGTCTCATAAATTACATTCAATTTTTTAAAATTTAATTGAGTCACCTTCTTGGTGGGTTAATGTCATTTTTATTGAATTGAGTCACCTTCTTGGTGGGGGTGGAGGTTAGGCAAACTAAAACCCTACCATATTTGTATAATAAAATATCAAATCCAAGTACATAAAAAGAGGTATATATATATGATGCTTAACCTCATAGCAAAAATAGAAGATTGTGGACAAGCCCACATCTTTACAAAAGTATTGCTACCAAAAATACACGAGGAGGGGTTCTCTCTTGCTCTTTTTCCTTCGTCCCAATTTCACGCCCAAAAGTGATATTCCAAATTCATTATCTTTTTTTCGCTCCCTTCAATGTTCCTAACCCCCCCACTCTTGACTATTTCACGCGCGCCAATTTGAATCCCCTACTCTCCATTCATTTCTAAATTATATATAAATATTTTTGAGATATTATCTAATTTTTTGCTTATTACTTAATTATCAATCACTAGAAAATAAATTAAAAAATATTTTCTTGTAAGACATTTTTCTTCGTACCAAAACACACTGTACTACAGTAAATATTGAGCCATGAATCTTTATATATAGGACTTTCTTTTTAATGAGTCTTATATGATGCGAATTTAAATTAATCAAAGGCTTAAAAGATACTATCAAATACTGAATAAGAAACTAAAATAATATTGAAACTTTCACTTGGTTGTGCCTATAGTTGATTTATAAACTTTCTTGGATTTTTCTTTGAATCTCCTTTTTGGATTAGATGAACTATAGGGAAGTCGAAGGAAAAAAAAAAGAAGGTTAGTTGGTGTGACTAAGAGGTAGAAGTAAAATAAAAGTCACCAATATCCTGCCATTTTTTTAAAAATCAAACTCGTGTATAATAGAATCTATTTTTAGAAGCAACGTTTTTAAACTCGAAAACTTTAATCAAGAATAAAAGAGTTTCAATTATTCCACCATAATATGTACATTGCTAATATTCCACCATAGTTATGTTCTCTCGGTCTTTCCTACTCTATCAACTCCCAAATAAATTCTAAACAAATACACTTTGTATCAAAATTAATTTTTTTATTACTCTCTATATTTGCCTATTATTTTAGCCCTTTTCTTGAAAAAATAAAAATTATTTCCCACACAGTTCAACAGTTTTTATTTTGTTTTATTTTACCATTGAGTAGGTGTTATGAGATGCTTTTACACTGAAAAATAGTTTCAAATTGCCTATAATATGTATTTTGGACATGAAAATTCAATAACTACAAAAAGAGTTTAAATTTTATGCGTTACAATGATGTTAAAAAATACTTAGATATATTATGGAATTATACTTACCTTCCTTATATATATACACACACACACACCCCTCTCAGTTTCTAAATAAGTTGAAATCAATTATATAAATATTCATTTCTTCATTTAAGCTCGTTTCATATCATTATCCTAACAATAATTACTCATATATGTTAAATAATTAAGGAAACACGAGCGTATTTTAAATTTTTGTCTAATATATAATAATTTATGTTTATTGGATTTGACGGAAATAGTGAAAAAACAAATTAACCATAAAAATAAAGAATGTTCCATTAAAACCAACCTAAGATTCCCCCCCCCCCCCCCCCCCAAATAAGCGTAAGATGCAACACAAAAAACTGACATTCTAAAACAATATTTTTTAAAAAATCACTCAAAAAATTGTAGTAGACTCTAGAAATAAATCAAGAATAGCAATAAAATTAAACTACAACAATTGTAAATCTACATGTGAGTTTATGGTAGTTCCCATTAAATCTAACTTACATAGGTCAGTAAATATTTTATGAAGGCTTAAAATGTTAACTTTTGATAAATTTTAAAGATCAAAATTACTTTATGCTTACTTAAGTAGCTATTTTGAACCTACCCTCAAATATAGGGACCGTTGTTGTCGTTTTCTCTAAAATTAGGGGAACATGTTTCATTCAAAATTTCATTTTTCTTTTAGTTTAAACTCTTTTGGTCTAGTGGTTTAATTCTCGCTTATGGTGCGAGAGGTCCCGAGTTCAATTCTCGGAATGCCCCATCATTTGAGAGTATTCTTTTATTTTTAATTTCTTAGGCCGGTTATTTTTTGGTATTTTTTTTATTTCTCATCCAATATCAGATATCCACATTGAAGTCTAATTAAATTCAAATTCAGGAAAGTTCCACATCCTTGGCCGGCTATGAGTCCTCACAAATATAATTAACCAATTTGCAACTTAGCATAACTATATTCTTTTAAGATCTTGCTTCAAATGTTCTAAAGCAAGTAAAATAGACATTTTGCTATAATAAGATGAAATACTTCTCTACTAACTAAGGACCTATCTTACCACGAAAATTAGTCACTTTTTTAGAATATTTTCTTACTTCATTTGAAAATTAGTGTTTGGCAGAAAAATTTTCAAATATAAGTTGAAATTGTAATTTGAAATTTGGAAAATACACAAAACTCTGTTTTCACTTTCGCTAAATTTATCTTTTTAAAAATTTTACCATAAATTTTTATTATTTTTAAAATGGTCACATTTAAATCATATTTCATGTTTTCTAGGAAAAGCATATTTAAATAACTAAATATTATTAGCAAAAACCAACCAAACACAACCCCTACCTAAAATTTTTCAAATAAAGTGAAAAAAATATTTGAAATAGTATGTGGTTGCTCGCATATGAGATTTAATCTATGACATGTATGACTATCTATTTTGAGATATTACTCTTTTAAAACAGATTTGATTGTATGTTTTAGGTAAATTAGTCAAGTTAGGTGATTTTGTTAGTTTTTAAAAATTGGGGGTATAATCATATTTAGAAAAACTAAATTCAAATTTTAAATATTCTTTGCAAAAAGTATGACCAAGTATTAGAGTTACTTAACCTATTTGTACACATATTGTAATTTACTTATTCTTCTGTACCACTTATGTAATACTTAGATAATATTTTGTCAATATATAATATTCTCTACCTCCACATTGGGGGTTAGGTTTTCCACTCTAACATGGTATCAGCCTAATCTTTCCTACTTCTACCCTCCCGCCGCCGCTCCTCTCTCGCTGCTGCCTCCTCTCTTCTTCTTCTTCTTTCGCTTTTCCTCTCCCCTCTTCTCCATTCGATCATGGCTGCCTCCTCCACCAGCGATGCCACTCTTCCCATTGCCACTGTTTTACACATGATTACAATTAAGCTCTCCTCCACCAATTATCTCTATTGGAAAAATCAGATGCTGCCCCTACTTTCTTATCAACGCTTATTGGATCATGTTGATGGGTCCTCCGTAGCTCCTCCATCGTCTCTTCTTACGGATGGCAAAGAGGTTCTGAATCCTCTTTATGATGCCTGGCTTGCCATTGATCAACGGGCTGTCATTATCCTTAATTCTTCCCTTACGGAAGAGGCGGTCTCTGAAATTTTGGGTCTCACAACAGCCCGCCAAATCTGGGTTGCGCTTGAATCTGCCTATAGCAATTCTTCTGTTGAACGCGTCCATAATCTGCGCGATCAACTTCGTCAATTGGTCAAAGGTTCATTATCTGTTGCTGAATTTGGTCGTCAATTTAAATCCGTTTGTGATCAGTTGGCTGCCATTGGTCAGCCTGTTGATGATATCGATAAACTTCATTGGTTTTTATGCGGCTTAGGAGCCTCTTTTGAGACTTTCTCCACTGCCATTCGTGCCACCAAACCGGCGCCTACCTTTCGCGACTTACTCTCACAGGCGGAGAGTCATGAACTTTTTCTCAAATCCCTTCATGGTGCCGCATCCTCGCTGCCTGCTGCCTTCACTGCCCAGTCGCCTCGGCAGTCCTCTCTCGTCAGCGGCCGTGGTCGCTCTAACAGAGGCGGTGGTGGTTCGGGTGGTCGTGGTCGTGGCCGCAGGCCCCCTCACTGCCAATTATGTCGTACTGATGGCCACTATGCAAGTGCTTGTCCCACTCTTGCTACCTTTGCCGCTCAAGCTGCCTCTCGTGACGCAAACTTGGCTCAAGCGTTCAATGCCCAATGTCATGTCACTACTGCTGCCCCTGATTGGTATGTTGATTCCGGGGCCACTGATCACATGACTTCGTCTTCACCAAGTGTTCCTCATGCTTCTCCATACTCCGGCAATGCTAACGTGACATTTGGAAATGGTACTGCTCTTCCTATCACTCATACGGGTTCCTCTACTGTTTCTAATAATCTGCACTTGCGTGATGTTCTGGTTGTTCCACATCTTGCCAAGAATCTTTTGTCCATTAGTAAACTAACACATGATAATCCGGTGGATGTTTTGTTCTCCAAATCGTTTTTTCAGATTCAGGACAGAAAAACGAAACAGGTTCTAACTCGAGGCAAATGTGAGAATGGGCTATATGTTTTGCATAATGAACATCAAGCTTTGGCGGCTACTACAAATTCAAGTTTGAAGGCATCTTATGAACTTTGGCATAGTCGTTTAGGGCATGTTGCCTTTGATACTGTTTTACTTTTACATAAGTTAGGTTCTTTGTCTGTTACTTCTATTTTACCCAAACCAGTCATTTGCTCTTCTTGTCAACTCTCTAAAGGACACCGTTTGTCATTTGATTTAAATAATAAACGATCTTTGCATCCTTTGGACTTAATACATTGTGATTTGTGGGGCCCTGCGCCTATTACATCTACTGATAACTATAGGTATTATGTGGCCTTTGTTGATGACTACTCTCGCTTCACTTGGTTTTATCCTCTCAAAACCAAGTCTGGATTTGCTGCTGTTTTGTCTGTCTTCATGAAGTTTGTGCAAACTCAATTTTCTCGAAAAATTAAGGTTTTTCAAAGTGATGGAGGCACAGAGTTTGTTAATCACACTGCTCGTCGACTATTTGAAGAAAACGGCACTTTTCACAGGTTATCTTGTCCGTATACGCCCCAGCAAAACGGCAGAGTTGAGAGAAAACACCGTCACATCGTGGAGACTGGTTTGGCCATGCTTTTTAATGCAAATGCTCCTACCTCTTATTGGGTAGATGCGTTCAGCTCCGCTGTTTATATCATCAATCGTCTACCTTCGAAGGTTTTGAACAACAAGTCTCCTTTTGAGCTCTTGTTTTCTGAGAAGCCTAATTATCGTACCTTCAAGGTCTATGGCTGCCGAGTATTTCCATATCTTCGAGACTATACAAATCACAAGTTATCTCCAAGAAGTCTTCCGTGCATCTTCATCGGTTATAGCTCTCAATACAAAGGTTATCGGTGTCTTGATCCGGCAACGTCTCGCATCTATGTTACTCGCCATGCTCGTTTTGATGAGCACTCTTTACCTTTTTCGGGCGTTACTTCATCAACGGACTTAAACTCCTTGCATCTCTCAACTTTTTTGGAGCCGTCTTCCATGCCGGCAGAATCCTCCGTGATCACTAGTTCTTCGTCTTTGCCAGCCTCAACGCATTTGCCTTCTCTATGTCCTCCTTGTTTGGATGGTTTTCACAGTGATAACCCGGCAGTATCCCAGCCATTACATGCTGCTCCGTCTGATGTTTCACCCGCTGCAGTGCCGCCAGTCCTTGTTCCTTCCACATCGTCTCGGGTCGGCCTTCCCTCGCAACAACCTGCTGCCCCATCTCTGCCGACTATGGCTGCCGATTTAGGTGATTCTTTGGCTCCACCTCAGCTCCCTGCATCAGTGTCCACTCCAGAAGTTCATCCCATGGTAACTCGGTCCAAGGCAGGCATTTTTAAACCTTCCACTCGACATCAAGCCAACTTAGCTCATCTTGAAACTCATCGCCTCTTTAGCGCTTTATTTGCTTCTTCTGAACCAAGAGGGTTCAAGTCGGCTGCTAAGCACCCACAGTGGATGGCTGCAATGCATGAGGAAATGTCCGCTCTAACTCAAAATGCTACGTGGACTTTGGTGCCTCGTCCGCAATCCAGTAATGTTGTTGGTTCCAAATGGGTTTTTCGCACTAAGTACAACTCAGACGGGTCTGTTGAACGTTTCAAAGCGCGACTGGTGGCTCAAGGCTTCACTCAAATCCCTGGCTTAGATTATTCCCACACCTTTAGTCCGGTGGTTAAGGCTTCTACGGTACGAATTGTCTTATCTCTTGCCGTTATCAACAATTGGAAGCTTCATCAGCTTGATGTCAAAAATGCCTTCTTGCATGGTCATCTGAATGAAGTTGTTCATATGGAACAACCCCCTGGCTTTGCAGACTCTCGGTTTCCTGATCATGTGTGTCGCTTGAACAAAGCGTTATACGGCCTCAAGCAGGCTCCGCGTGCTTGGTTTCAGCGATTAAGTTCCTTCCTTCTCAACAATGGTTTTACGTGCAGTCGCTCAGATACATCTCTGTTTGTTTTCAAACGCTCCTCCTGCATTATGTACCTGCTCGTCTATGTTGATGATTTAATCCTCACTGGAAACCGAACTGACCTCATGGTTGCGTTTATCTCTCGTCTACACCAGGAGTTTGCTATTAAAGATCTTGGAGCTCTCAATTATTTTCTTGGTCTTGAAGTGACCTATACTGATAATGGGTTATT
Source organism: Solanum appendiculatum (assembly GCA_018342035.1). Taxonomy (NCBI): domain Eukaryota; kingdom Viridiplantae; phylum Streptophyta; class Magnoliopsida; order Solanales; family Solanaceae; genus Solanum; species Solanum appendiculatum. Next base: position 88,639 of record JAGDQO010000302.1, read on the forward strand.
TCTCAGCCAATCCAAGTATGCTCGTGATATCCTTGAACGTGCTGCTTTGCTTGATTCTAAGCCTGTGCACACCCCCTTAGCTCCTCATGAGTCCTTCATCACCGCTGGTGATCCTTTTCAGGATCCAACTCATTATCGGTCTCTAGTCGGAGCATTGCAGTACCTTACCATTACTCGTCCGGATCTGTCCTATGCAGTGAACCAGGTTAGTCAGTTCTTACAGACACCGACTGTTTTTCATTTCCAGTGTGTCAAGCGCATTCTTCGGTATGTCAAAGGCACACTTGCCTATGGCCTGTTGTTCACCAAGCCGCATAATGTCTCTATTCTTGGTTACTCGGATGCTGATTGGGCCAGATGTCTCGAAACTCGCCGTTCTACTTATGGCTACTCTATTTTCCTTGGTGGAAACTTAGTATCCTGGAGTGCTAAGAAACAACCGACTGTCTCCCGCTCCAGTTGTGAATCAGAGTATCGAGCCATGGCGAATACTGCGGCTGAAATTGTATGGATCACTCACTTGCTTCGCGAGCTCCATGCCTTGCCTCCTGATCGCCCCACGCTGCTATGTGACAATCGGAGTGCACTCTTTCTCACACAAAATCCTGTGTCTCATAAGAGGGCGAAACACATTGATCTGGACTATCACTTCATTCGGGAGCTTGTGTCGTCTGGTAAACTCTACACTAAGTTTGTCCCGACCACGCTTCAGGTGGCTGACATCTTTACCAAGAGTCTTCCTCGGCCTCAGTTTGAATCTTTCCGCGCAATGCTTGGCCTTCGTCCACCACCGTTTCGCTTGAAGGGGGGTATTAGAGTTACTTAACCTATTTGTACACATATTGTAATTTACTTATTCTTCTGTACCACTTATGTAATACTTAGATAATATTTTGTCAATATATAATATTCTCTACCTCCACATTGGGGGTTAGGTTTTCCACTCTAACACCAAGTACAACTCTAACTCTAACTTTAAAATTTTTAAATAAAACTAATGATACGAAGGTGTCCACACCCATGCATAATTGTAATTCACCAACCTTGTAGTTTAGAAATTCACAAACTAAGAAGTTGCTAATTTAGACTAGCAACCAACCAATATAAGGAGACACCATAATTTTCTTGTTAAATATTTTAGGAAAGTACATGGTGGTTTCTTAGCAGAGACGAGAAATACTATCCACCTAATTTTATTAGTGGGCAAAGTTACCCATGAGATGCATTAATGGAAGATAAAATTACTCGATGGAATAATAATCAAGGTGCCAGTCAAGCTGACTAGATAATTATTATTGTCATAATTAAAAAGGAGCATATAAGAAGGCATTATAAACAAAATATATATCACACAGTCAAAGATTAACAAAACTAAAGTCACAAATTAAAGGATGTTAATCACACAAACGACTGGTTAATTGGCTAACCAATTTCGGTTGAAACACTTTCAATTTGGAACAGAAAATTTTAAAGAAACGAAAGAACTAATAAACCAAACATGTTGAACACGTTTGTAAAAAAATTATATTTTTGGAAAAAATTCATAAAAGTTCATAAAAGTGTAGTTACTTAACTTACATAGTAAAAATATAGTTCTAAGACTTGAATTACAAATTTTTAGTCCAAAATACAATTTAGTATATAATATACCTTCGGTATATAATAATATATAAAAAAATTATATCTTTTTTACAAAAATGTTTAAGAACTTGATATACAATACCATACATTAATATATAATATTATATGAAATTATAAGAGATATATGTACACTCATATACAATAATCAATACACACAATTATTACATTATTATACAAAATGAAATTTTGTCAATTATTTCTCTCAAACGGCAAGATGAAATCTTTTGAAATTTTGTAGAGATGTAGATGTAGTGATGACCTATCATTCCTAATAGGCAAGACATTACGAACCACAATAGAATTCGGTTTGGAAATATATTTTTTAAAATGGATGACACTTCGATCTTGAAAATTCATTACAATAACTTTTTCTGTAATTTGAGATTTTCCAGATTTGTGGATGAAATTTTGACACGATTCTTGTTAGCGTTGGATTCATCTTATCGAAATCTATCATTTGTCGGAGGTTGGGAGTAGGCTGAGATCCATGTTAACCCTCTCTCGAACCCTTAAGTTTCTCTTTAAAGCCAATTTAGACAAGTATTGAAAATCTTACCTAAATTATATAAAGTAATTTTATAGAAGACACTAGAGTGTAATTGTTTCATAATGTTTTACTAGATTATATATAAATACTCTTGAAATAATATATTTTTGTTTACTTACTAAACACACACAAAAAAAAAAAATTAATTTATAAAAAATATTTATCTGTCTTCATACCAAACATACCCTAAATAATTTTAGTATTGAAAGTAAAAAGTCCAGCAATAATTATTATAAAAACCAGACAGAGGACCCTTTTTTATTTTTTGAATATATTATAGGTAAACGTGGTGTTTAAAATGCTGGTGTGCTGCCGTCCTTTTTTTTAACATTCAATTTTATATAACAGGTGTACGCCATACTATGTGCAATTTTTTCCTCCCATTAATTTTTGTCTATTTGCAACTGCACGTGCTTCACTCACAGCTTTCACTACAAAAATCACTCTATTTTTTTTTTCGAATTTTCGTCCGTATTCAGTAATTATTACTATTATCAAGGTCCCATTAATTTTGGATTGGGCACAATAAAAATCTCACATTAATATAAAGTATTTGAAATTTCATATTCAAATCTCCATCTCTCTCACAGCTTTTGATTACTACAGGTGTTGCTTCTAATTCATCCTTCATTTTCTTGTATTCATCGTCCGATTTTCACAATGCATTCACTTAATTTGTACATTTTAGTTCTTTGTTTTGATCTATTCTTCCATTGATTTCTGCATTTTTTTGTGTTAAATATTTGAATTTCTGCATTTTAATCTCAGAGTTTACACTCATATGCTTCAACTCTTTTTCACATTCTAATTATTTATTTATTTTTGTTTAAAATTTTCAATTATATTATGTTTTTATCCCAAATTTTCAGCATCTGCTTTTTTTTTTATATATATATATATATTTTTAATTTCACCTACCAATTTCTGAATTTTTTTCTGAATTTTCCCGTCGCTTTCAGTAGTTTGTGGTGCTGGTAAGTGGTAAGTACTTGATTGTATTATTTCAATGTAGTTCAAAATACAAGTTTTTTAACAATTTATAATATTATTTATGATTTTTGTAGTAATTGGAGTGAATCTGTAGAAGAATGTGGAAGTTGAAAGTAGCAGAAGGAGGGAGTCCATGGCTGCGGACAACGAACAATCATGTAGGTAGGGAAGTATGGGAGTTTGATCCAAACCTTGGATCTGCAGAAGATCGGGCGGAGATCGAAAAGTTTCGTGAACACTTCACCAAACATCGTTTGGAGCAAAAACACAGTGCTGATCTCCTTATGCGTTATCAGGTAAAAATCAAGTTCCTCCTCAAGTTAATTACCAGATGCATTGGTGATATTTCTGGTAGGAAAAGTGAACAATTGATGATTGTATTTTAATAAATATTTGGTGATAGTTCAAGTAGTTAGGTTTGTAACTCAAAAAATTGGAATACTTTAAGTGTTTTTTTAACCACTAACTCTGTTTTTAAAATTTTCACTTTTTTGTTTTCATGTCACAGTGTTTTAGTATAGGTTTACCAGTAAACAATGTATAGCTGTAAGAAAATTGCACAGAGAAGGAAGTTTCAAAATAACTTAACACAAACAGCAATAGTTTACCTTTACTAGATCCATTTTCTCCAATAATTAAACATATAATGTTTCAACATTTGGCAGGGTTATTGAAAAATTATTGAACTTGTAAGTCTGATAATTGATACTATAGAAGGGAGTCATATTGAAACTATAGAAGGGTAGAGGAGCATGCACTCTCTGTTTCTGTTCCCGCGATGCCTCAATTGTACACCATTGTAAGAATCATTGTACACCATTCTAACAATCAAAAATAAAATAAAATTGCACACCACTGTACTAGTTGCTCTTGTGCTTCGGAAAAATTGAAGAGTGAAGTGCAACTTTTTTATGAAAGTGGACTTCTCTTGATCACAATAAATATAAATAAATAAATAAAAGGTGCAACTTTAGTGTGAAATATGGTGCCTTTGCTTTCAACTTTGTTTAGAACTGCACTTTTAAAGATAAAATTCTATTAGTTGACATTTAAGTAATTAGGATAAAAATAGTGTGGTCTGGCGTTTAAACTGTTGCTAGTTGTTTAATTGCGCATCTTAATCCACCAGGATGGGCCTAGACATTGTCAAAAGGATTAAAACTTGACTAATGAAGACATTCATGATAGAAACTTTTTCTGGTTTTATCTTTTAATTTTTATCAGAAAATGATTTATGAGTTGGCAATTTACTTCAGCTCGGCTTCTAAAACTGTGTTATTTGGAAAATTTCTGCTTTTCATTGCCAGTCAGCATGTTGATGAGGTGCAACTAATGACTAATATGTGTTATCATTTTTTCTGAGTTTTCTGCTCTACATTCTGCTCGTTTGTTATGTTTAGTTGGGTTTCCTGGATTTCCTGAAATATAATGTTAGAGCCCATGAACTTTCAATTGATTAACTTGCAAGTCGGAAACTAAATATCTTCTAATTTTTTTTTATACATATTTGGCTATTAGGGAAGTAATGGGACAAATACGTAAAGGCTACTTCTGCAGAAAGACTTCTCTCCAAATTAAGTGATAGAGAGCTTAAGAGAAAATGGTTTATTCTTGCTTCCAATTTTCCATTTTCTTTCAAACAATGGAAAAAAGTTGCAATAGGTTGAGAGCTAATGTATAAATAATTATGATGAATCCTCTTAATAGGGTCTGGTAGGAGCCCAACAAATTTAGAGGGTTAATACTGTTATCTTCCTATATCCTTAACCAGTTTTAATTAGCAAAATCTGTAATTAAACAGTAACTTAAATTAATCCTGAGCCCACAGATAACACTGTCCTTAAGAAATTGAATCGCCACAATGTTGCCCAAGGTTTCAGCTTGATTCCTCCTAGGATAGAACCAAAAAACCTGTTCTGTAAAAACGGCACTTCAAATTACAGAACTCTGCGAATGCAAAAGAGCGGTGCTAATCACACTTGATACTTAGTCACTTTTATTTTTGAAAACAATGCAAAAGAAGAGGGGAAGAAAAAATTGAATTTCACGGTATAAAATCTGAGGCAAGGCTTCTGTTTATAGCCAACAATAGGTGTCTATTGACAAAATTAGGTGTCTTTTCTGAAAATAATTGCCTTTACAAGAAAAGGCGTAGGGAATAAAACCTTCATTTCCTTTTCACACCAAAAATACCCAACAATCCACATGAATGGGGAATGACTATATGATGGAAACATGCATGAAAAACTGTGTCATTAGCTCTTGCGTATATGTCGATTATCCAGTTGACGTCATCATATTCCCCCCTTCTTTTTTGTTTTTGTATATCAGTTGTCAAAGGAGAACCAAGGAATTAGTATCTTGCCACAAGTCAAAATACATGACAATGAAGTTATTACAGAAGATAGTGTAGCTACCACGCTGAGAAGAGCACTAAGTTTTTATTCCACTCTACAAAATCATGACGGTCACTGGGCTGGAGATTATGGAGGCCCGATGTTTCTAATGCCTGGCATGGTAAATGTTTCTATTGCTGCTCCTAGCTGCCTAACTTTGAAAGATACTTTTAATGTTTTATGCCGTAGAATTGGGTCATAACTTCTATTTTAATGATTATTTTTCGATTTCTTTTACATCGTTAACAGATTATTGCTCTATCTATTACGGGGGCACTCAATGCAGTATTCTCAAGTGAACATAAACGTGAGATGATTCGATATCTTTATAACCATCAGGCAAGTCCTTTCTGATTATACTCACATTTCTGCTTGTGTTTTTAATTTGTTGTTAATTTCATTGGCTCTTCTTCCTTCACTATTCACCTGATGGAGCTCGGCGAAAAAACTTTTGTTGTAACAATGTTGAATTACAGAACAGTGATGGTGGGTGGGGTTTGCATATTGAGAGCCACAGCACCATGTTTGGTTCTGCTTTGAGCTATGTTACTCTGAGGTTGCTTGGGGAAGGAGCTAATGATGGAGATGGGGCCATGGAAAAGGGCCGTAAATGGATTCTCGATCATGGTAGTGCCACGGCCATTACGTCATGGGGGAAAATGTGGCTCTCAGTTCAGTAACTTCTAGATCTCATCTTTTTGGGTTGAAAGCATGCCTTTTAGATAGATCAGTATAAATTGGAAATTTTAATAAACTTTATTTTCCTCTAAATTAATATAAGGTGCTTGGAGTATTTGACTGGTCTGGGAACAATCCACTCCCTCCTGAAATATGGCTTCTTCCATATATCCTTCCAATCCATCCTGGTTAGTTTCACCTTTATTTGTTATGCTGCTTTTCAACTTCTTCCATTTATTTCTTTTGGAAAATCATTGCCTGTAATAGAATAATGAGAGAATCAATCTATCAGTGAATATGACAAAATGGGTAAACTGGAGAAACATACGCTCATTGTCAATGTCTTCAAAAAACAAATGGATGAAATAAAACTGATTATGTTAGCAGATTTAATAGTTCAGAGGAAAAAATTCGTAAGGTCAATGTGTCATTACTCACTTCCTTTTGTGTTAGTTATTGGCAGTTTAGTCAAAGGGTGCTTAAGCCCTGAAGTGAGGCGCATAACATGTTGAGCGCTTCGCTTTGCCTAGCGGGCGCTGCAGTATCATCATCAAGGCTCTAAGACATACTTTTCCTTACCAATGAATGTAATCCTGAAGAGGCGATACTTGACAATTGAATTTCACTTTATCGTAAATTTTTTTCAATTTCTTTGACCATATATTTTTTATTAATGCTTAGAATTATTAGTCTTGGACTAAAACATACATATTTTGTTTTCTCCATTTGCACCTTCTTCATTAAAAACTTAAACTTTATTTTGGGCTTTGTGCCTAGACCTCCAATGGACCTTGGATTCCTTTTCTTTTCTTGTTTTGCTCTTTTTGCCTCTGATAACATTGGTTATTCGTGCCTTTGAAGCGTAATGGTGCCTTTGAAGCAATAATGCTAAATAGTCACATTATGGTATTGGCTGTATTATGACATTTCAATACATTACTGATTTTGTTTCTCAAGAAATGCATGCTTCTTGTCTTCTCTAAGAAATGGAAACTCTTGTTTTATCCATTTTTTCAGGAAGAATGTGGTGCCATTGCCGGATGGTTTATCTTCCTATGTGCTATCTTTATGGTAAACGCTTTGTTGGTCCTGTCACGCCAACAGTTTTATCTTTGAGAAAGGAGCTCTTTACAGTCCCATATCATGAAGTAGATTGGGATAAAGCTCGCAATGAGTGTGCAAAGGTTGGTAGGAGTAGTAATTTGTCTATGTTTATTTACTTTTTTGGCCTTCTGTTTTTGGACAATCATGAGTAGATTTAGAAACATCCTACTGTGACAAAATCATTATAATATAGATGTAACTAGCATGCATTATGAGACCAATCATCATCTCATAACCATTAAGAATCTAAATAGAACAAACAGTAGTGTTGTTAAAGGTGAAAAGCAACAATAACTACTATATAACATATAAATAAAATTCATTTTAACTAAGCGAAATATAGAGTTTAAATCATGTTAACTAAGTTAAAGATTAATTTAAATCCTGTTGGAGGTCTCAAGTTCGAAACCCCTTGCCAGAGAAAGCAAGGAGTTTGCCTTCTGGGTCGAGCTCGTCACACTGGGCTTGCCTAGTGCGGGTTACCTCTCCTGTGTGGTTTGCGAGCTATTGCATAGGAGCGAGAGTTTTACCCTGTGTGCACCCAAAGGGTAGCGGCTGCGGGTTTCCCTTGTCATCAAATAAACTTTGATGTGAAGATGCAATTTTAAGTTTGTAATCAATATATAGTGACTAGTTCTCTAGACTAAATTTTTGATTTTTAAAAAACACTAACATACTCATTAACCACATCTCTTAATATCTAATAGATCACTTTCGCTATATTGATTGTTTAGTATCGCCCTCTTCAAGATGGTGTATGAGCTAGGTGCATACCGCCTCAGTGTTCGAACTAAAGTGCCACCTAAGAGAGGTGAAGTGCGGGCCTTATGCTACCCCTAGCTTCAAGGTTATAACATGTGACAAGTCAATCTTTGACAACACTGGGACCTGATTATACCATGTAGGATTTTTTGCTGTTTCAACTTTAATCTTCACATACACCATTACTCGATGTTTTCATTCAGAAAGTAACTATGGATGTCGCCTTGTGACATCAAACAGTGGGACATTTTTCTTCTGTGATGCCTACAAAATGCATGTCAGCATCAACCATAATATTATTTGAGTTGATCTCACCCAAGCACTAATTCTTCATGAAGAGTTGTTGTTGAGCTGATGTTAGCCCCAAGAACTTTTAGAATGTAAATTGTTATCCAATTTTTTTTTCCCGAAATTTGTGGTATATCATATCTAATAATACATGCTGTAATAAAAAACTTACAAAGAGGCCAAAATGTCTAGTAATGATTCTGCATCATCTACTAACTGTTCTTTACATGACAACAACAACATACCCAGTGAAATCTCACTAAGTGTGGTGGAGGGTAGAGTGTACGCAGACCTTACCACTACCTCGAGGATAACTGTTCTTTACACCAAAAATGAAAAAAGAGAACTGCAAGAGCTCTAAATCTTCTGGATTGAACTGCTCTTGCCTTCAAAACATCTTTTCCATAAATAGCTTGATTGAAAATTATGCAACAACTTCTCATAAATAGCTTTTGGTAGGATCTGCTATTTGTTAAAGTAAACTTCCTGTTTTCTCTACTCCGTTTTCCCTTCTGTTTCTGGACAATCTTGAGAAGATTTAGAAACATCCAACAGTAACATAAGTAATTACAAATATAGATCCTGCTAGTGTGCAATAACTTGTGTGAAAATAATCATCCCAAATAAATTTTAGATCTACATAGAAATATACTGCAGTGTTATAGAAGGCAAATAGCAAATCAGAATACCAAGGTCTGCTAGGATTTTACCTTATAAAACAGTTTGATGCAATGTTACAATTCAAATTTTCTAATTAATATTTAGTGACTAGTATCCTAAGCTATATTTCTATTTTTTTTTTTTTTTTGATAAAGGTAACATTTGCATATCAATCATCAGCTCAAAGCTGGTATCCAAAAATTTACATCATATCCTCCTTGATAAAGAAAAGAAAAGAAAAAAAAAAGAAACTATCCCTAGATCCTCCTTCATCTTTATAAGGACCCTAGAACGTCTACAATAGCCATATGGTCATCTATATACTCTGAACTACACCAATAGCAAAAAGTGATAATGCAGTTCATTTTAATCTTGTGCAGAGGGCTGCTTTTGTTATCAAAACTCCTAGAATTCCTTTCTTTTCATATGGTCCACCAAATAACTGCTGGGACAATTTTCCATCTACTCTTGTCTGTGCTGCCACTTCCCTCCATATTCCAGCTTTATAGAGCCTGTCCTGTTCTCTCTGGAACAGTCCAACTTATACCTCTGAAGCTAGTAAACAAATTCCACAGCTGGCCAACCACTTTACAATGTAAGAACAGATGGTTAATTGTCTCTGCAACTTGCTCACAAAAACAACATCTTGGGCACATCTGTATTCCCCTCTTCATAAGATTCTTGTGTAAGTACAGCCTCTTTTACCACCAACCAAGTAAAAACTACCACTTTATATGGTATTTTACCCTTCCATATAAGCTTCCAAGGCAGAAAGTTAACTTGGGATCCCATCTGATTCATATTTCTATATGCAGAACTAACAGTGAATAATCCTTTGTTTTGGCATTTCCATTTGAGAGTGTCTTCTCCTTCCTTGAATCCTAAGAACTGATCAAGCATTCCATAAAATTCAGCCAATCTCTCCACCTCCCAGGCTTGCATCAGCTTTCTGTAGGTAAGGTTCCATCCATTTTCAGACCAAACTTCATAAAGAATCGACTCTTGCTGTTGGTTCAGGTGATGGATATCTGGGATTAAGCGTTTGAGACTTCCATTCCCTAACCAGTTATCTTCCCAAAACTGATCATCCTCCCATTGTTCACATTACATTCTGTCTTTGCATAGAAGCCATGCCATAAGTTTCTAATTGATCTCCACAAACTGGTTCCATATGTGGATGTCACTTCCTTAGTCTTCCAGTGCCCTTCCTTCCCATATTTGGCCTGGATCACCCTACCCCACAAAGACTGTTCTTCTAAAGGAAATCTCCACAACCACTTCATGAGAAGACTTTTGTTTTGCTTCCTAAGATTTTTGATGGCCAGTCCTCCCTGCTTCTTGGAAAGTAGCAGTATCTTCCATTTGACTAGGTGGAAGCCTTTATATTCCTTCTCACCGTGCCACAAAAAATTCCTTCTCAGAGCATCAATTATTTCTTCCACCTTTGCAGGAAGGGGGAAAACTGACATTAAGTAAGTTGGTAATGCATCCAAAACTGAGTTGATCAACACTAATCTACCACCTCTTGATAAATATTGAGACTTCCACTCCACCTAGACAATCTTTTCTCACATCTTTCCACTACTCCATTCCATATCTCTTTGGATTTGCTTTTGGCACCCAAAGGCATACCCAAGTATTTGCTGGTAACTGTCCTATTTCTCCACCCAAAATATCCACCAGATTTTGTATTTTGGGTACATCATTGATTGGAAAGATGTGACTCTTTCTCCAATTAATGTGCAACCCTGATACTGACTCAAATAGTATGAGAACTATCCTCAAAATTTTTAGTTGGCCGTCTTCTGCATCACAAAAAATCAAGGGTGATTTCCAATCTAGTATTCGCCTCTTTGACCACATTAAAACCCTTGATATATTTCAATTTTTTTAATCATCAATATATCTATTTAATCTAACCTCTGCATAAAAATTAATGCATCACTTTAGCTCTCTCTCTCTTCAAAGCAAACTCTATGTAATGAGGTGCATGCCCCTTGGTGCTTGATTTTTTTTCTTTCATTGGTGCTTGAATTGAAGTGCCACCTAAGTGAAATGAAGTGCGATGTTTTGGAGTTTATGCTTCACCTAGCTTTAGGTGGTAAACACATAAACTGACCCTTTCACAATACTAATGTACCAAAAACCTAGTTTTGTAACATGTAGGAGGTTTTTCCATTTTCAATTTGAGTCTTCACTTTTCACAGACTCAGTTACTTAATGATGCCTTTCAGAAAAGTAGCTATGAACATCTCTTCTAAATTTAAATGGTGGGACAGTTTTCTCTTCCTGTGGTTCCTACAAAAAGCAGGTGGTATCAACCACAGTATTACTCTAAGTTGGTCTCAGCCAAGCACTAACTTTTTATGATGAGCTTTTGATACGCTAATGAGCCTCAATAACTTTTAGATTTTAAAGATTTATACGTCATTCGTCAATGTCAGACAAGCACTAGATTTTCATGAAGAGCTTTTGGTGAGCTGATGTTAAAAATTATAGACCAACTGCCTTGCAACCTAAGAGTTACCCAAATTCTTGCACCCATATGTTCCTTGTTCTCTCTAGACCCATTTGAACCAAAACTCAATCATTCACGCGTATCTTTTTTTTTTTTGAAATTGGTAACGTTGTATTCCTCAGCATTAAGGATATGCTGGAGACCTTCAAAAAGAAGCCCAAAAAAAAGAGAAGAAAAGAAAAAAGAGTAGGAGAAAGCTACTTACAGGGAACCTAACAAATCTACTAGTTCTAATTCATCTATTTCTATCTTTTTACACCAATAATAAAAAGATACAATACAATTTCATTTAACTTGATGGATGGAATTGGACCTATCTTCGAAGCTTCTGCTGTTTCTCTCTTTCCATACATTCCACCATATGCAGTACGAGATGATTTTGCACCATCTCTTCTGGCTCTTGCTTCCTCCTCTTCTAATCCAACGACTCAGTAGATCTGCCGTATGCTCAGGTATGGTCCATATTGTGTCTGTGAGTGTAAGAAATAAGGTCCATAGCTGTGCAGTGAATTTACAATGCAAAAAGAGGTGATTGTTTGTCTCTTCTGTTTCACCGCAAAGTTGGCATCTGGAAACTATGATACGCCCCTTTCTCTTCAAAACCTCCTGTGTTAGGCAAGCCTTTCTTACTACCAACCAAGTGAAGCATTTTACTTTAGTTGGAGCTATGTTTTTCCAGACATTGTTCCACAGAAACTGTCGTCTTCTGTTTTGATGTGCATTACTTATTTCATAATCCCTCTTAACAGAGAATTTTCCATCATTTTCGTGCTTCCATCTCATGGAATCTGAATTTGATGTAGTGCCTGAGAAGTCATCTAGTAGAAGAAGCATGTTGGCCACCCTATCCACCTCCCAATCATTTAATAATCTTCTAAAAGAAAAATCCCATCCGTGAACAGTCCAACATTCTTTGACAGTTGCTTCAGGGTTGTTGCATATGATGAATAAGTCAGGAAAGATATCCTTTAGAGGGTTCTGATTAAGCATCTCCCCAAAACTTTGTTTTTCTCCCATCTTGTTTCTCTTCTTGTTTCCTGCCAGGCTCTACGTGCTTTCTCCTTCCTGTTTGAAAATGAAAACTTATTTGACATATTCCTTGGGCAGGCATATCCATGGCGAAGATTCTATTCGCACCTTGCTAAAAGAGTGACTTTTGATACCCTTTTTGAAAAGTATTTTTCAGGTGAAACTTCCGATCTTATTGATCTTCCGCAGGCTTATCTCACTAGATCATTATTCATTTACTTAAGATTGTAGTACCATTTTGGTTATTTTTCAAGCTGATCGAGCTGCTTGTTTATATCATGACATCTTCTCTTTGCATTTTTTTTCAATGCAAGGATTATTCCATCATTATATCAACACCTAGTGGAGATACAACTTATATCCTGATTTTCAGCTTAGACATTTTCGAGGTGATCTTTGTGTAGATTTTTGTTCACAAATTTCATTCTTCTTCAGGGATAATGTAAAATTCCAAAGTATATTTGTTGAGTTTACCAAAGTTATCTTTTTCTTATTTTATTTGGAACATTACTTTTGGGTCCAACTTTATAACATAAGATCGAGTTAATCCTTTTGTTATTTGATTCGTATTACATAAGATGTTAGCCAAGGATCCTACTATCTACTATTTTTAAGGGATCGTTTGGTTCGAATACAAGTTATGATAGGATTAGTTATGCTGGGATTAGTTATGATGAGATAACTTATGCTGGGATTATTTCTTATTGAGTGTTTGATTTGTTGTATTCAAAATAACATGCATTGCATAAAATTTAAGAACAAGTTGTTTGTTTACAAAAATACCCTTCACTTTATTTAGTTTTTTTATTTTTTCTTTGCAAGCTTTAGTTTTTCACTCTTAAAAATAAAACTTTCATCTTATTTAGCTTAAATATTTTGTTTCTTCATTCCCATGATGGTACCATATGTATTTAAAAATAAAATTTTCTTCTTATTTAGCTTAAAAATAGAACTTTCATCTTAAGTTTGTTAAAATAAAAAAAGATTTATGAGAAATCAAAATATAAATAAACATAAGAATTAGTCAAATAAATTCATAAATAAAAATTATATTTATATAGTGTAATTTTTTAATAGAAAATATGAAGAATTATCATAAAAATAAGAAGTGGTGAAGGTTGTGAATGTTATTGTACATGGTATTAAAAATAATGTAAATATTGAATGTAAAAAGTGATGTATATAAAGGGTTTAAGGGGATATTTTTGTCATTTACCTATTTTATTCTGGGATAAGTTATCCCGGGATTACTATACCACCCAAGGGGAGGGATAACTTATCCCGGTACTAATTATCAATACCGGGATAAGTTATCCCGGACTTGCCAACCGAACAACAAATTAAGTGTCACTATAATTTAATCCCGGGACTATTTGATGTTATCCCTCACACTAAACAGCCCCTAAGTGGAGAGTATCTCTGGCGATTCAGTGAAATTTATATCACATTTTGGCAAGTAACTGACTTTGAGAAAAGTGTAGATGAAATTAATGTGGTCAGATCAATACTTCCCTTCTTCAAAGTCTGTTGAAGCAGATCTTCAATAATAAGCAGCTGATACAAATTGATGCGATTTTTCAAGTTAAGAAAAGAAACAAGAAACTTATTCTGAAAAGAAAATAACAAACAAGAAGTCTTATTCTTGGGAGGAGAAAAGTCCTATTTTTGGTGCAAGGAAACTTCAAACTTGGGCTTCTTAGTTCTTGCACTTCTTTCATGACTTGGTGATGTGATTTGTCGAGTTAGCAAAGAACCAATCGAGGAGGATCGTGATTTTCAAGAAGAAACAAGGGTTGGGTGGTTGCATAGAACATGAAAAATTAGGTACAACCTATAGTCAAATTTAGCATTTGGCTGAACAAAATCTCGTTTTCTAAGTTGCAACCTTTTTCCAAACTTTCTTCAAGGTATCCTTCTAAAGTGACTCCCAAACATAAGCCATGTTTTGAAGTTTATTGTAGTTGAAACTTCATGAAGCTTAATCATCTCCATGTCCAGCTGCTATTTGAGAAATATACATGATGAAGAGGAGGGTTAGTGGAATAAAAGTTTTTCAATAACTCAAATCCAAGTATCTCTGAACTAAGGGTGTGCTCTATGCAAGACTAGGATTCAAACCCATGCAGAGACAAATAAAGATGGGTGATTTCTTCTTATCTGTCCAAACCATGGTGGGCAGAGTTACCCCCTGCTGGTGGGGTAGAAGGTTCTCAGTGAAATAGTTGAGGTGCACATACGTTGGCCCGCACACCATTGTTATCTGGAAAAACGCATGATGTCAAAGCATATATTCTTGTAATAATGTATCAATGACAATGCTTGTACTACCAGACTGATAGACATTGATGGTAATGTAATTAAGAGATCTTTTGTCCATGCATAATTGTGAATATTCATCCTTTCGAGGCATTAAAAAATCTGGAGTTATACTGGGGCTCTGATACACCTAACTAAGAAAATAAACAACAAATAAGAAGTCCCATTCTTGCAGAAAGTTCACACCTATGAACTTGGCTAATAACTTGAAGCAAAGTCTAATGTAGCTTCTACAGTTGCATCACTAAGACATGTGGATTGCAACTTATATACTGTTCTCTTTTCTGGATTGTATCTTCTTTTACTTATCTAAATTTTCTGCAGGAAGACCTTTACTACCCACACCCTCTAGTACAAGATATCCTGTGGGCATCTCTTCACAAGGTTGTAGAACCTATTTTGATGCATTGGCCAGGGAAAAGATTGAGGGAAAAAGCTCTGCGCATTGTGATGGAGCACATTCATTATGAAGATGAAAACACTCGTTACATATGCATAGGACCTGTAAACAAGGTATTAGTCCTTAACTTCCATTAGTGAAGGCCTTCGTTAATCCATACACTAGTGATTGTTTTTCAAAGTTACCTAGCTATAAAATCTGATGATCTTTTTCAAGATTGTGTCAAAATGCAGTTTGCAGATACTTTTTACTGTCTCCAGCAATTTTTTAAGCTTTACTTCATTGCATTCAATATTAGGCAAATGAGAAATCTATTTAGAAATTCTGTTATTCTTCTGTTTGCCTGCAAGTTTCAATTATTCCTGATAGATGACATGACTAATATGGGTATAATCTTCATTTGTTTGCTGAAAAACTGACCTTGCATTTGTAGATTATAAATATGCTTTGCTGCTGGGTTGAAGATCCTAATTCAGAAGCTTTCAAGTTGCATCTTCCAAGAATTCATGATTATCTGTGGGTTGCTGAAGATGGCATGAAAATGAAGGTCTACATATATCACTTTCCAGTTTTTATGTTTGAAATATTTCCTAAATATCCTACCATTGTTATACTGGAGTTGGTCATTTATAAGTTCTGTTTTCCTTACTTCTGATGATATATAGATTATCCGTTGCCATATTGTAGGGATACAACGGAAGTCAATCTTGGGATACATCATTTGCAGTTCAAGCAATCATTGCGACAGGGTTTGGCGAAGAATATGGATCAACGTTGAGGAAAGCACATTCATTCTTAACAAATACACAAGTACAACCTTTGCTGGGTCATATTATTATCTATGGTGTAATCTTCCATATTATCTTGATTTTTACCTCTGATATTGATATAATTTGCAAGATCCTTTCTTTACTTTGAAGGTGTTAGATGATTGCCCGGGTGATCTAGATTTCTGGTATCGTCATATTTCAAAAGGTGCTTGGCCCTTTTCAACTGCAGATCACGGGTGGCCCATTTCAGATTGTACTGCAGAGGGACTTAAAGTTAGTATTTGTAACAACCATTCACAACCTATTGATATTTTCCAATTTCTGTTAACCTATTTCTGTCTACCAGGCAGTTCTTCTATTATCAAAGCTACCATCAGAAATAGTCGGTAATCCATTGGAGGCGAAGCGTTTGTATAATGCTGTAAATGTTTTGCTTTCTTTACAGGTAATAGCATTTTTCCCTTCATATTGCCCATAACTTGTGTCTTTACTTTGCCTTTCACTTCCCATCATTTTTAGTTAAGGCTGCATTTTTGTGCATAAACGAACTGTCAATTCCAAGAGTGGCTTCAATCTTTTCTTAGATGCTCTTTAGGCTCTTAATGCATCCCCAAGATGCTTAATGTGGCCTGCTGGGTGTTAAGTTTCGGATATTGTGCGTTGTGGCAGAAACATAAGCTAATTTATCATTTAGAGGCTTTTGTAAGTAAGCTAAACTCATGTTGAGCTATGACATTTTAGTCAACCATGTTCCAAAAAAAATTGGCATCTCAAAATATGTACTAGGAGGTAACATTGTGCTTGGTTGGATCTGGATAGCAGACTCTACTTTGATCTTTTTAAGGCAATGTCACCGAAAAGGGATAGGAGGCATTAACAGAGCTTTAAACCCTGGCTTCTGTACATATTCTAATAAAACACAGATAAGAGTACCTGCTATGATTTTTGTCAACTGCCCTTGCAGATTAGTTACTGTAAACTGGCCTAATTTGGTTTCGTAAAGGCTAAATCAAGCTAATTTGTTTGACTTGAAGCAGGATTGCATTCCTAACTCATGCAGTAGATAACTTGGATACCATTCTTCTTAATTTCTGTTACTTGAAAGTTAGTTCATTACATTCCATCAACTGCATGTAAAAGTAAAACAACTTCTATTATTTCCCACCTCCCAAAGGTAGTCTCACATAAACTAACTTGTTTTGGATATGAGAATGATCTGGGTCTTCTTGTGAGTTCTGTCCTTTCTATGTAATTGTATATGCTAATTCCAGTTGATGTGCTAGAATTTTAAAATTTTACCTCTGCACCCGTATTCCATAGAACATTAAAAGTACTTATTTATTGAAGCATGCTCTGAGCAGATTAGTTTGAAGTTATCCAACCAGTTGACAGTGAGCTTAATTTAGCCACATCTCTAGGCTCTTTATCTAAATCCAGCTGATAAAATCTATGCCTTTCTGAAGTTTTTGAGATAATTTTTTGTTATTGCTTATTCCTGATGTTCCTGAAATTGCAGTCCTGTGAATCACTAAAAAAGCTTTTTCCTGGTATATTTGCAGAATAGTGGTGGCGGCTTTGCAACATATGAACTCTCAAGGTCATATCCATGGTTGGAGGTACTTCATTTTCAAAATTACATTTGTTTCATGTTTCCCTTTAGAAAATATTATTTTCGATGTCATTGTTTTTTTGCTTTTACACATAATAACATTTTTGTCAAGTTGGTGGAGTCATATACACCATTTTATTCAATGTGATTCCGCTCATGCTTAGTAGGCTAGCAAATTCTTGTTTTTACTTTTGAAGTTGTTTCCTGCTATGAAAGAAAAAGAAAACTATATAATTTTTCTTATTTTTCTCTGGGGTAGTTCTAAATTTTAATGGCTTCTTTCTTTTTGGCTCGTATTACAATCCACTAAAGATTATGGTCATCGTTAGTTCTTAAAGATGTTTATATGACTACAATAAAACTCTGCCCGCAAGTCTCTCTAGTATGGGAAAACCTGGTGAAATGCTAGTGTTGAACCACTCGTCCATCAATGTATGGCGGAGTGCTAGTTGGTCCGATTCGTATGTATCAGAGCTAATCTTCATGCTATTCAAAAATCAAAAGATTTAAACGTAAAATATATAGAACTTTTACAGCTAATACTAAGGTGAGTGCTTCTACGTCTACAAGTTAAGAGTGAATCATCAAGCAGGTTTCATTAGGTCACACGGAGGAAATAAAGAAAATTGGGTTCAATTGGTCATCTATTGCTGCAGTAGGATGATGCACTCTATGCTTGTGTCCTAAGTTGTTAAGCTACTCTTCAGCTTCCTTTAGCGAATATGTTCAATGTCATAGACCACACTAGATGGCCATCTACATTTTTCCCTAGTCTTATTTGCTGGGGTATCTGGTGCATTCTGACTCCTTAGTCCACATTAGGAGGTTTACAATTTGCCAAACATGGGATACTTTTACATCTATGGGCTAGTCGCGAATTAACGCGTAGCATAAATAAAAGGGTAGTAAAGAAAATAAATAGTTTTCCCACAATGACTCTTTTAATCTTTTGTCCTTTTCTGAAGTTTTGGGCTGAGGTGCTAGAGAATGTGGGAAAATCATTAGATCTTGTACAAAACATTCATTCTGTACTTGGACATGACATAACGTTACAGGGATGTATTGGACTATTGGTAGTTTGCTGGTTATTTGATATGTATTATGCAAGTTTTCAAGTCTTTGTTGATTTGGAATTACTTTTTTCCTGTTCAGCTAATCAACCCTGCTGAGACTTTTGGAGATATTGTTATTGATTACCCGTAAGTCATTTGCACCTATGTTTAACTTTGTTTCTTGTATAGTAGTATATGTATGCGTACAAAATACATCCACAGATTCCTGTTGACCACACAACTTTGTCACTATACAGTTATGTAGAGTGTTCCTCAGCTGCAATTCAAGCTTTAACAGCATTTAAGAAACTATACCCTGGTCATCGTAAAGAAGAAGTTGAACGCTGTATTGCTAAAGCTGCCGCCTTCATTGAATCAATTCAAGAAACAGATGGCTCCTGGTTAGTTCTTGTTATCCTCATTTTTTTAACATGCAGTAGAACTACCAAGACATCTGGTTTCTACGTACAATTAAGCAATTTCACGTCCACAGTTTTCTTGTGAAATCATCGGATTTGTATTTACCGTCTGAGATTCCTTTTTAGGTATGGCTCTTGGGCAGTTTGCTTCACCTATGGCACTTGGTTTGGGGTGCTTGGCTTGCTAGCTGCGGGAAGGAACTACAATAATTCTTCCAGCATCCGCAAGGCATGTACATTTTTGTTGTCCAAACAAGTCTCATCTGGTGGCTGGGGGGAGAGTTATCTGTCATGTCAAAATAAGGTACTTTCATCTCATTTCATTTTATTTAATTCTTATTCTGGTTCCTTGCATATCTTATCTTTTCTGTGCATAGTAAATCTAAACTTGTCCCTCATCAAGTTTTAAGTTGGGAACATTGAAAACTTGTCCCTCAGCAACTTCAAGTTCGGAACATCTAAAGCGGTCTTTGCGAATTTTGGTGTGGGATGAGTTTGGATAAAATTATATTTCTTGGTTGTTTCTGCTATTTTGTGATTAGATTTGGGAATGCAATTGAGTACTACCCCCTCCGCCCTTCCCGGCCCCAAGGGATAACAGGATGTTTCCGATTCTTTTGTCCTTATATCTCTCTCCTCACCGTTACCTCTTAACGTATTGTTAAATAGGATTTTTCCCCATATTGCTCTAATTTTTTCCCTGAATTAATGAATTTTTATGACTAAGTTTTCATTTAATAGTTTCATAAATATTTTTCAAGAATAGTCTATGCTTGTTGATATACATTGATTGTAATATTAGATTATTATTATGGGTCATTTCATTTATGTAAGTGAAGCTTTAGTCACAAACTTATTCCCACCTTTATTTCGTTCTAAACTGAATATTGACATGAGTGTTACAAACCCATCCATTATCTTCACAAGCCATCCACCTTATCCTATCCAGAGAACTAAACAATCCACGAGACTCACGGCAAAGTTAACTCTAAGTTGGAGGTTTGGAGACATACCTTAGTGTCTAAAGGGTTCAAGTTGAACAGGACCAAAACATAATACCTATAGTGCAAGTTCAGCGACGCGTTGCTTGAGGGTGGATAGAAGTGAGACTAGATACACATGTCATCCCCAAGAGAGACAAAGTATCTTGGATCTCTAATTTAGGGCAATGGGGAGATCAACGATGATGTCACACATCATATTAGTGCAGGTTGGGTAAAATGGAGTCTCACTTTGGTAATCCTGTGTGATAAGAATGTACCACCAAAACTTAAAGAAAAGTTCTATAGAATGGTGGCTTGGCCGACTATGTTATATGGAGCAGAGTGTTGGCCAGTTAAAAACTTGCATGTCTAGAAAGATGAAGAGTGACGGAAATGAGCATCTTGAGGTTGATGTGTGGTTACACTTAAGAGAGGTAAGATTAAGAATGATGATATCTGGGACAAATTAGGAGTGACATGACGAGGGAAGTGAAACTAAGATGGTTCGGGCATGTGAAGAGGATGTGCGGAGAGGCTCTAGTGAGGAGGTGCAAAAGGTTGGCCACAATGGGTTTTAGGAGAGGTAGAGGTAGGCCGAAGAAGTATTGTGGATAGGTGATCAGACAAGACATGGCGTAGCTTTAGCTTTCCTAGGACTTGACCTTAGATAGGAAGTCATGGGGGTCGTGAATTACGGTAAAAAGTTAGTAGTTAGTTGAGCGTTGTCTCATTTCCCAGTAGGATAAGTTAGTGCATTGTATTTGTTTCTTGATTTTTATTTTTTACTAGAAGTAGTAACATTTGTCTCCTAGTTGGCCTATCTTATTACTTTTGTTATTCCCCGTTATTTACTGTGCTTCAGTTATCACATTAGTTGCTTATGGTTGTTGCTCCTCTTTAGTATGTTAAAAGCCCCTCTCGATCTTTTTCGTAGTTGAGAAGGGGAAGGAGTTTAAATCAATGGACATTAATGTTACATTTTCCTTATTATTTTCTATGCCCTCTTTACTTGTGTATTGTTCTGTTAGCTACTCTAATATTCGTTACTCAAGCCGAGGGTCTTCTCTCTACCTCCTCGAGGTAGTGGTAAGTTTTGCGTATACTCTACCCTCCCTATACCCTGCTTTTGGGACTATTTGAGGGGTTTCTTTGGTTGTTGTGAAAAGAGCTTGATATACCCTTAACTTTGCGATTTAGAGTTGATATACCCCTCGTTAGAAAAACGATTGTATAATGACCCAAATATGCCATTTTTGACTGCCGGAAGTGAAAAGCTTATTTTTAAATTCTTTTTTTTTTTATCAAAATAAAATCTATATCGGGTGTATTTGACCATTCTCGCAAAATTTTGGGGTGTATTTGATCCTTGTCATACATGAATTTTTTTCAGCCTTCTTTAATTCAACAACTAATTTGGATTTATAATCTTGATGATCAAATTGATTTTTTCTCTCATTTTCTTGTAAATCTACCGTAGTTGCAAATAAATTTCATTATGGCCGCAAAAAAAAGAAAACAAATTCAATCCTCCCCCCCCCCCCTACTTTTTTCTCTGTTATTCCATTCACATTTCTTTCCTTTTATTTCTCATATTGTCACCCTAAAGAATGAAAGGAAAAAATAAAATAAGAACAAGAAACTCAGATAATGAATCTTCAAATAAATCCATACGGGAGATATTTGAAATCCAAATTAGTTGTTGAATCAAAGAAGTGAAAAAGAATTAACGTGTGAGAAGGATCAAATATACCCCTGAAAATTTGCAAGAAGATTAAATATACCCCTATATGAATTTTATTTGGCAGAATAGATCGTGGTTCCTCTAAACTTGTCGAGTTTTATTGGTGCACACCTAAACTTTGTGTTGTCCTAATTACCCCTCTCAACATGGTAATTTGATAGTTATAACACATGGATTTTTTTTTAATCTATGTGACTTTTTTTAGAATAAAATTTGTTTTTACCTTTTTAAGTTCACTAATTATTTAAATTAATTTTTCAGGGCCAATTCTTTACAAAAAATAAAAAATAAAATGGAACAAAGATATTTGACCATAATTTTTTTTATTTGGCTAAGGATAATGATATTCTAATCAAGGCCAGGAAAAGAATAAATACACAGTTAGAATGAATAATCATTGCATCTAAAAAAGAAATAAATAAAATTTTGACCAAATATTTGTGTGTTTGACTTGAAAAAAGAACAATGCACAATTGAAATAAATAGTCTTTGCATGAAAAAATATACAATTCTTTCTTTTTGTAGAATTTACCTGCTTGAACTTCATTATTTTGGGTAAACCTCACCTTAATTTGGCTAAAATAAATAAAGCTTCAACTAAGTTTTGTAAATTTGGATCTAGAAAAAGAAAAAAATATAAAATATATATATATAATTGAAATAAATAATCATTGCATCAGAAAAAGAATAAAAAACACATTCAGAATAAAATATGCAATGTACATTAAGAAAAAATATAGAGAAATGCAATTGAAACAAATAAATCATTGATTATGAAAGTACCTATATGGAAGCTGACTTTTTTGATGTTTCTTCCCTCCCCACACGCTTTAAAGGGAGTGCATTCAAGCTCTTTGCCACATCAGCATAGGGAGGGTTGAAACTATCAAATTACCAAGTTCTTGGGGCTAATGAAGCCAATGTAAAGTTTTAAGTGTGCACGGAATAAAACTCGACAAGTTTAGGAGGGTCTCAATCTATTCTGCCATTTTATTTTAATAAAAAATAAAAAATAAAAAATCAATTTTTTCACTTATGTTAGCTGAAAAAGGGTATATCTGAGCCATTTGTGTAATGACAAGGGTACATGTTAGCCACTTTTTTTAACAAGGGTATATCAGCTCTAAATCAAAAAGTTGAAGGGTATATAAAACCTTTTTTCCTTGTTTACCACATGAAAAAATTGCTCCTCAGGCTCTACTTTTTACTTAGCAGTACTGACATATGCCTATACACATAATCAGGCAGAGTGCTAAGATCTACGATTTGTATGCTATGTTGCTCAGACTCGGGTGCGAGTGTTCGATACGGGTTTGGATCCTTCATGATCTAAATTTTAAGATTCGGGGATACGGATCCAGGTATGGATACGGGTTTGGGGATTTAGCAAAAAATAATTCAAATATCCTTTAATAGAGTCATAAAGCCTAAATTATGAGATATTAAGTGAGAAATTTGAGGAGAATCCTAGAAGGAGATAAAAAGAAAGGGAGTGATGTTGAAATTCCTATATATAAGGTATTATTCTATTTTCTTCAATTTCACCTTAGCTTTTTCTTAAAATTATAGAAATTATTGAATTTGTACGGAATTTCTCTGTCATTTTTGGTCAAAGTACCCAAAATCAAGCACGGATCCCACACCCATGTCGTGTCGACGGGGGTTGTGGCACCAAACGTGAAGAGTCCGAGCAGCGTAGCCTGTATGTTAGAAATTCATAGATAATCATGAATAAAGACTTGGGTTAGGAGTATTGTCAGTTCATATTTTATAATGCAGTGAGAAAACATTTACAAACAAACCAGTATGACTTAAATAGCTACATATTTCCTCATACTATCAAGGTGCTTGTCATATCTCCTATAAGATGCAGTAGGGAGAGTTATCTTTGCCTTCTCTTCCCTTCTCTTGTACAGACATTAACTTACCAGTCATTCTTGTCTTCCGTACAGGTGTATACAAATCTTGAAGGCAACAGATCTCATGTAGTAAATACAGCATGGGCTATGCTGACTCTAATTGCTGCTGGACAGGTACTAATATAGTTTTGACCCGTACATGATTGTCAGAACTGTAATAACAAAAAATAGTTAAAATATATTCATTTCAATTGAACAAAGAAATAGATGTTCTTTTTTTTGGAACTGGTAATGTTGACAAAGAAATAGATGTACTTCATTTTCAAATTCAAATAGGAAAACCAAAAAACTAGTTTGAAACCTTAATTTGTTGCTTTGTTCTGCCAATGCCCTGTGTAATTTTCTGGAGAGATAAAGACCTCATGACAATTGCTATGTACCTTCATGGATGAAAATTGATAGATGGAAGGACCAAGCTGTTGTTGACTATCTTATATCCTCAGAAAAATGGCTGGAGCCAATTGTGACTGAGACTTCCTATGATATCGATACATTGATTAGTGTGCATGGTTTGGATCATAAAGGCAGACAAATCCAAGAGTATTGAAGATGAATAGTGTTGAGTTTTGGTATACTGGTTTTGTTCAGTTTATCAGTTTTAGAAAATTAAAACAAAATTTTGTTTGAAAACTAGTACTAATATTTGAAGAAAAAGCTCGAAAATACAAGACATGGTAAAAATACTAGAAACAAATAAACCTACAGTAATGCAAATAAGAGCATACCTTTAATTGAAGAGGCTCTAACAATTATTCAACTCATCAAACCAAATATGATAATAACATGTATAAGATACAAATTCCTTCAACCACGGAAAACATTATAGCAAAAAGAACCCCATTAGAGACTAATGTTTTCTCATCAGTAAAGACCTAAGAGGAGAAAGTGAAACATAAATACTCTAATTATAGGAAATTAAGAAAGCTTGTAGGAACATATATGACCAATAATCAGTTTGTTTTAGGTTTCTATGATATTTAATTGTTAAAACCAAAATTGTCAGTTTCCCACTTTTTAAGACCAACCCAACCGAAATGATTTCTACAATCATGGGTCTGGTTCAGTCGATTTTCTTTCAAACGCTACCCCCTCTGCTAAAGTTGGCATTCCTCTGAAATAATGCTGATAGTTTACCCTACTCTCTTCTCCCTCTCTTTCTTTTGAAGGGGAGGAAGGAAGGTGGGGTGGGGAGATCAATAATGAACTGGCGGGGATGCCAGAAGATCATTTGGTCATAGTCATTTCTTGAGTCTTCTAATGATGAGCTTTTGTAAGGGTAATTTTGTATTTAGATAGCCATCATTTATTCCGTCTCTTGACAATTCTTTAGTGTGAAATTGTTCTTTTCAACGAGATTTTAGTGAAAGACCTTTATGAAGCATTTGGCATACTCAAGTAAGTTGATTTACGTGGTTATTCCTAATTTGAAAATTTTAGACGTAGAAATCTTCAGGCAATAAATAGGTGTCATCAGTACATCCCAACATCTTGGATCTGCTCACACCTCTCAGCTGAATATTTTGTATTCCTTCATAACTATTGGAGTCTTCTGCTTTGTGATAATGACCGAGGGTTGTCATGCCTTTATGCACACCACATCCTTGTAGATTATTGAGATGTGGAACTATATATGCAAATCAGCCACTTTTTTCTGCTGAAGTTTACTTTTTACCCCTAAACAATTGCAGGCTGAGAGAAATCCTACACCATTACACTCTGCAGCAAAAGAATTAATAAATGCTCAGCATGAAAATGGAGATTATCCTCAGCAGGTAATTCTGCAGCCACTAAGCTTTGTAGCTAAAATTGCCTGTTATGATATAAGAACCAGTGCCTAGTTGGTATTTTAAAAAACTGAAGAGTGTAGCCTCTTTTTACTTTTGGACTTTCAAGTTAAAAGGTTGCCTACGCTCTTGTTTTAGTTTTGATTTGGTTTTAAATCTGGCTGTGCCTCCTGGATAGAGTTTGGGGCTTAACTTGAATTAAGAGCTGCATACCATTTTGGGAAAGGAAGCATGTAAATATAAACTATGTTGTTCAACAGAATCTGTTAAGTGTTGGGTATCTTTTGTCCAGGGGAGGGGAAGAAGAGAGCTTGAGAGAGAGATCAGGAGAACTGGAGAGTGAATCTCCATGGGAGAGTAAGCTTATAGGAGTATTGGCATTGGAGAAAAAATTGGTTAAGGCTGATTCAATGAATCAGGTCTACATCTAATTATTGCTTATTGTCTCGTTTGATAGGCAAGAATTCTGTTCATGTATAACAGTTGGGGTAAGAAAATGGTGTCTTGGTTAATGTAGGATAATATTTGCACCCTTCACATTGTCATTCCTTAGTACCGACAGTTTTAAATAAACATGGGTTTCATTAATTCATGATTTTAGGGGTTGAATATGCTTTTCCTCTTTTATACTGTTCTCAATGTGGTTTATTGTAGTTTTAAAAATTAATTCAGTTGTGTTTAGTGAGGACAAAGTATTCAAACTGGAACACCTAAATTTTGATGGTTGAAATCCTAATTTACATTTCTGAGGCAATAGATTCAGTAAACTGGTAGTGTAGCTGCTTTCATATCCAAATTGTATATGTACATGGTTATGTTTGTTGCATCCGGAACTTAATAATCTTACTTTTTACCTCGATTGACCCAATATCATCAAAGGACATATGTGCAGTCACACTATGATTTGCATCTTCCCTACATTTTGTTTCGAAAACTTATTTTCTTTCTAATTCGAAAACTGATTCAGTCATTCTAATATGTGGCTGGATGACTGTTTACTTATGGATTGTCTTTTTTATTTCTCAGGAGATCAGCGGGGTCTTCAATAGGAACTGCATGATATCATATTCTGCATATAGGAACATTTTCCCAATCTGGGCATTGGGAGAATATCGTTCTCGTGTACTCAAAGCTAATTGAGTTGCAGTTCCAGATGATACTGCAGCTTCACTGTTTCACCATGTTTGGACTCTTTTCTTTTTCTGTCCATCTTTTACTCTCTAGATGCACAATGATTGAAGTTGGTTAGTGTATGTTTTTTTTTTTAACTAATCTTCTTTCCTGGTTCCTATGCTGTCTTCGAACACTTTTTCTGCATTGTTTCAGACAGAAACTGATTCAATGCTTAACGACTAACAGCACCTATTAAGGTAGCACTACGAAAATTAGACTTGGATTACAAGTAAACCCGTATTATTAAAATACTACTAACTATTTAAAAGTGGAGGGATAAACTTCAAATTTTCTGGTCTCCTGACGTTTGGATCATAAAATATTTTGAGAAACAAGTAAATCGAAAAATCATTCACTAATATATTTAAGGTCATTTCACTTGTATTTCTTTTTTATCAATATATTAGTGTTCTCAATATCTTTGATTTTTTCGGTGTTTTCACCCACAAATAAATAATGGTAAGATTTTCTTAATTACATTCGTGCTTACGCTAATTGCCTTATAAAACAATAATTATGAGGAAATCAACATGTAATTTGAGAAAATGGAAACGTCTAAAAAGATCAAGATGCCTAAATTTACAATCTTATTAAATTTAGACCGACAAAACTAAAATTAAAAAATACAGGTTTGAAGTTGAAATTGTCAAAATCTAAACTTTAGGTCCAAAGATGTAAAGTTCAAACATTTCGAACTTCAATTTTGCTTCTCTTCCATTGTTGTATGCATACGTTGACTCATTTTTATGCTTTCGTTATTATTAATCTCAGATTTTGCTGGATCTACTCATGCATTTCCAAAACTAGACATTCAAAAGTAATACAAGGAACAAATACATATATGAAATGCATTTTCTAAAGATAAAAGGTTTGAGAATGTTGCGTATTTCACATATAGATGTGACGATAGAGCCAGAGAATAGTAGCCTCAACACTCATGACCGAAACGAAACACAGGGCAACCTATACATGCATATCTAAAGTAAGTTCATCTCCAACTGATTTGCAAAGAGTATTTGCATCTTTAACACAACCTTGTACTTGATGTTTTGTTAAACACCTGAGTGTAAGATAATGTCAGATTCAATTCAGTATCAACCACGCTTTCTGAGCAAGTATCGACTTCAGAACTTTCAAATATCTTACACTAAAGGGGACATTCTCAACCTGTTTAATAGATTTGCAAAATCACTCCAAACTGGAGGGAACATCGCAACAAATACATAGATACAATAATCACAAGCAATGTCACCATGTTGTCGTTGCCAAGCTTTGGGTTAAAGGGTGTTTGTACATCAAAAGAACCAACCTTTTTTGCTGATAAAGTAGCACAATCAACTTCGGTCATCTGTCCTCATGTATGTTTTGTCATGTCATAAATTAATTGAGCAAGTTCTCACCATTAGATTTAAGCAGTCTTCCTTCCTAGCTCTTAGTCCTCAACCTACTGATGCACATGTTAAATAAAACCTACTCGAGTTGTAGGTTTGCTTAAGAAGCTCGTTTTACAAGCATTGTGAGTACTCATAACCTCCATATAACTATCAACATGTGCTGTCTCTGATTGCTTTGACATGGTCATATCATTTACAGAATTCCCCCCACTCGCTAAATGGGAGTACTGAGCATTCTTGACAATTCTATGTTGATTCAACGAGTAGTCATCTGACCTGGGAGGAGACCAATCATTTTCCGCTGAAACAGTAACAAAAAGTAGTTATTTTATCCAGAAAGGAAAAGTAAAGATGTAAAGCAGGAAAAAGTGCAAATTGCTTGTTGCTGACCTTTCCACTTACTCTAACTTCTATGTAAACAAAAGAGTTAACTAATTCTAAATATTTCCAATAACCTTCCTTTTTCTTGGAGACCAAAAGATGTATTATAGCTTTCTATATGGTGCAAAAAACTTCGTGGAGATCTTGCAAACTTCCTCATGAAAGCAAGTTCTGGATGTGTTATATCCCTAGAAACATACCTTTCATGTACCTCCTGATCTCCTCTGGCTGCATGGACTTCGCCCCTTTCACTGTTCTGTTGAGTGATTCTGCCATTGCCCTTTTAACTTCAGGCGGCACATTGGGACAACCTTTTGAGGGCCCTTTTGGATCACCTCCAGCCAAATGCGCCTTAAGATGTGTAATTCCTCCAGAAGAAGATATGAAACCGCAATACTTGCAAACGGCTCTCTGCCTTTTTGCATCAACTGGTGTAGCATGATCCCAGGCAGCATCAAGTGGCCTCCCCCTTCTAACTGATTTTTTGGATGAAGGTGCTGCTAATTTAGAGGAGTAAGAGGAGAAGGTACAAACAATAGGATCCTGAATTAAATCTTAATTGAGAGAGGGTATCTAGAAAAAAATTTAAATGGAAGAAAAAGAGACAGCAGGAGCAATCCTGGCACAATAACCTTAACAGAAACTTGTTACAGTAAGAGATCCTTTCTTTTTGGGGTATTGTTGTTGAGTAAAGAAAAAATGGATAATTGTGTGTAATGGAAGCACTACTAAAATTTATGGCACAACAAAAACAAATTGTCTCAAACCCATAATCAAAATTTTAGCAAATACGTGCAGGAAAGGATGACACTTCCATATGCAGTGTAGTAAAGGTGGTGGTCAAAATATCAAGAGGAAATTCACGGATGTATGTAGATGTGCATAAAACGACTCTGTTATTCCCCCTCTGAGGAAGAGGGAATATAATTAACAAAAATTAAGTTATAGCAAAGACAAATAAAACAGCAAGCTGAACTAATAAACAGGCCCAGTAAAAAGAGTGACAGCATTTGTCCATTTTCATGGGATTATCTTTTCCAACTTTTACAAGTAAATGAATTAGTTTTAGATTGATTTTAAAAGGAGGTTGCTAGTTCAAGCTGTGGAAACAATCTTTTGCATAAAGGCAAAATAAGGTTGTGTACAATAAGCACAATGTGGCTCGGCCCTTTTCAGACCTCGTATAGCAGGAGCTTAGAGCAGGAGTGGCTCTTCATATGATGATTACTAATTTCCGTAGCACATCTTTCCAATGCATTCCTCTTTTTTCTGACAAAGTTCATATATAATTGATGTAAAATTAGTTCGACCGACAAATTTTCTCCAAAATGATCAAAAACAAGAACATTCCAATAGCCAAAATCTGAATGATCCAGCTCACTCTCAGAGAATACTTTGCTTTTCGCTCTTTCTGATGCATTTTCATCATCTCTTTTAAGTCAAGATGATGATATTTATTAGTGAAAACCTGAATAAACTAAATTTCTTTGCCAAAAGATGGCACTTCATCCACAAGATCTTGGAAGCTTTTTAAAAAAAAAATTGAAAACATTGTTAATTCATGGAATTTGATCAGTTTTTGAATTATTTTTTTCAAGTTCCAAAAACAGGTTTGGGCCAGTTTTTGGGTGCAGTTTTCTTTTCCACCCAGAGAACTTCAACTTTTTTTCAAGTAAATGCAAGTCCAAACCCAACTTCAAGTTCCAAAAACTATTTTTAAAAAGTTCTTTTTTCAAGTTTCAACCAAATCTATGTCCAAACGCTAGCTCAGAAATTGTGCTAAGCCAATTGAGTTTGCTCACGTTTACCATCTTTCTTCCAGAAAAAAGGAACAACAACAATGTACTTATCAAACTTCAACGAGGAAGTAGTGCTGTAAGCCGTCATCTTTTTTGGGTGATCAGATTGGCCAGAGATCATCTGCAATAGCTTTTAGACTTGGTATAAAGTTTTAGACATACCTAAAGAAGTGTTAGAGCAGCTGGACAAAATCAGAAGGGATTTCCTATGGGTAATGAACTACTGCTCCAACAAATTGCACTTTGATAAAATGGAGTTAAGATACACAGTACAATGGAGGTTTAGGGATCAGGAATTTAACCATCCACAACAAGTGTCCGCTAGTGAAGTGGCTATGGAGGTTTGGCACAGGTGAACAAAGCCTCTAGAAGGGGATGACCAAGGCTAAACATGGAAGTAAATACAACTGGAGTACAAATGTTATCAATGCCCCTTATGGAGTTGGTCCTTGGAAGTTCATCAGCAAACTGGGCAATGACTTCTCTCAAAAGATCCATTTCAAACCTGGGAATGGGAGCACATCAGTTTCTGGAAGGATATACAACAATGCTCTCAAGGATGTTTATCTGAGCATCATCAACATTGCTGTGGATAAAAATTCCTCAACTGCCGAAAACAGAAGCAATCAGTCCAGGGATATACATCAAAGAAGACCTGTCCAAGACTGGGAAATGGGAAGTTTGATTGAAATGTAAGCAAAAATGGATAGTTGTAACGTTGTTGAAGATCTTTCAAACACCATGTGTTGGGTCAGAAATGGGATATTCTCAGTAAAGAACTGCTACAAACAGATCTGCTCACTAAATCAGGTGATTGATTCTTGGCCCTGGAAATTGATATGGAGAACCAAACTTCCTATTAAGGAATCTGTTTCAACTGGATTGCCTTGTATGAAGCTTGTCTAACACAAGACAACCTTAACAGGAAAGGTTTCCAGCTGGTTAACAGATGCTACCTATGTAGAAGGAAGAATCAGGAAACTGTTAGTCATCTCTTACTGCACAGCCATGTAGCCACTGATTTATGGAGTATGTTCTACAGCATTTTTGGTCTAAGCAGGGTCATGCCCTGGAACCTGAGACGGGCACAGTTAAGTTGGAGTTAATGGAAAGTTGAAAAGGCCATCAAGAAAATCTGGTTGATGATTCTTGCAGCTACCTTTTGGAGTTTATGGACAGAGAGGAATAGAAGACGTTTTGATGGCACTTCAACTCCAAATCAGAAAGCTAAATGCTGCTTAATGTTTTTTTTGCTGGACAACATTGTTCCCTGCCATAAGTATTGATCATTTTCTGGATTTTGTTAGCACTCTTACTTTAGACTAGCACACTGTATAGGAGCCCAGCTAACTACTCTTTTTGTCATTTCAGCTCCTTATTTCTTTGCCTTTTGTAACTTTGCATCTTGTTGATGCTTCTTTTTAATGAAACTCATTACTTTATCAAAAAAGAAAAGTTTTAGACATACATGGATAGTTCTATCCTAGTGTAAGTGTCCCAGAAAAATATAAAATATGCAACAGCAGTGCAAGTAGTTTGCATAATGTATGGAGTTACGTCCTTACTTGCTTTAGTCACTATCTAATTGCTTGAGCTTCTCTACGATTAACAAATCTACAACAAAGTGGATGGAACCAATACTACATTTTTCCAATTCCTCCCATTTTTTAATAATCGTGGCATCAGGAGCAGCAATTCGACTAATTCAACAAGGTACCTGGTACCTTCCACCAATACAGGTAACTTTGTCCACCAAGGCTTGAACAGATAGGATGAAATAAAGTGCAGCAACGACGACCAGAAATAATGTTTGTGTGCCAAAGGAGGGTACAGACTAGTATTATATCACATGGACATGATGTCGAGGATAGGAGGTGTATTAGAAGAGATTTAAGTAGTAAGGAGAGCCCTAGAACAAAGTCAAGTTGGGAACTACGTAATGGACTAAAGTTGCAAATGAGCTTGCACAAGACCAAACTTCAAATAAGCATATATTCATGGCTATAAAGAGCAATGTGGTGCATTACCTATCATTTTTAAAGTTCATTAAAACTAGCTTCCAATCCTTCAAACTGTTGTCATTTGGACATTCGTACAAGGAGTCATGGCCTTTTTACTGTAGAGTAGTAGAGCAGCTACGCAACCAAAAAGACCTTCATGGGTCACGTAGGGGGCTGTGTGGGCCACGTAGGCACCTGAAGCCTTTTCAAAGGCTAGTTGGGGCCCAATTTCTTCATTTGCCCCGAGTCCGAAAAATGTCCTAGAGAGAGGGAGCTCGTCCTAGACTTGAACACACTCCTAGGTGAGTTTTAATGGTGTTTTGAGTTAATTTCAACTCCCGAATCTTCATAACAAGATTAAACCTTGGGATTATAGATTCTTGATTGAACCTTCATTTTTGGTCAACAACACCATGAAATCCAAAATTCAAGATTTGGCTACCAAGAGGTAAATTCTTCATCTCACACTTGAATATGTTATGGATTTAGTATTTGAAAGGTATAGTGAGGTTGAAACCACCATTTGTACGAGGAATAACATTAGTTCTTGAAATGGGTATCATTGAGTTACAGTTCTTGAAAGAAGAAATGATTTAAATGGTAGAATTATAGGTTGGGTGATACAATTGGGCTGAGTAAGAAGAGTTATAGGATTATTCTATATGCATTTTTCTATTTTATAGTAGAGTCTAGGACTTACTAAATAAGTGTATAGTATACAAATGAGTCCTTTTTAAGTTTTGCACTTAAGAGTCCAAGGGATATATACCTTGTAATTGTGGGAGAGAAGATTATCGAATACAGAATTTGCTAGTCTCTTTCCTGTTCTACTAGTTAGTTTGCTTCTTCTTCCTCTATCTGTCGGTGCCAGCATCATTGGGAGTGAATTGTTGGACACGTCATTGATGAAGGAAGTTGTTATATATCTAAAAACGGTTGTATCATTTGTTGGCAAGAAGGGTTGTCGGATGAAGAAACACCATAGAAGAAGGTTGTAGTGCTTTATGCACACTAGGTGTTTGATGAAATGCCAATAAGACCTAAACATGAATGTTTTTAGTAATATTAATCCTACTTGATGTATATTGTTGTAGATTGTAGTCGTAATGGTGATTGAACATTGTAGTACTCTTAAAAGGACAGAACTGAAGTATGTTGGCTAAACTCTTACTCATAAGAATCAATTTTCTAGAAAATCTCCTTTGCCATAAGGACGGAACAGGTTGTGGTTGCTATCAAAAAGTGTGAAGCAGCGGGTGTACAATAATCTACACAAGCTCTTCACCAACTGCACACCCTGTTCAAACTACAAACGTGCAGTTCCAAGTCATCCAAAATTAAGCCATGGGACAGACAAGAAACAGCGTCTTCAGAACGCTTCTGTTTCTCTCATTCTGATAGAAATAAATATCTTTCTGTGGAGCAAAAAACTCCTGTTGAGATACTACTAGTTTTCCATATTTAAGTATATATAGAATCATCCCTATTTTCAGAAACATACCTTCAAAGTCAGTCCTGATTTCCTGTAGCTGTGGGGCCGTTCCCCCTCTTATAGTTCCTAGTAACCATTCTTTCATCACCCTTTTGACTTCTGGTGGCACATTTGGACAACCCTTTAGTGAACCCGTCGGATCACCTCCACCCAGATGTGTCTTAAGATAAGTAATGCCTCCAGAGGAAGAGATAAATCCGCAATAATTGCAAACTGTCCTCTGCTTCTTTCCATTTACTGGAGTAGCATGTTGCCAAGCGTCATCAAGCGGTCTTCCCTTTCTAGCTGTTTTTGAGGCAGTTGCTGCTTATTTAAAGAAGCAAGAGGAGGATGTCCAAAGAAAAAAATCTTACTTCAAAGTTCAAACAGATTTGAAGGGATGAGTACAAGAAAAATCTATTCATCCTTGCACTGAACAAGTACATGAAGCAAGTTACAAAAGCAAAGAAACTAGTAATTAGCATGATGCAAGCACTACTAAAGTTTAATATAAACACTAACAAATTGGTAAGTAACCCGTAGTTGTGAATTTTCCTATAAAATTTTTATTCAAAAGTAATCTTATATCATCTCATCTAAAACCTAGAGTTGTTAGAGAGAGCACACTTTTATTTACTTAAATCATATTTTCAACACGCCCCTCATGTGTAGGCCTAGTTCTTTTCCATAGGCCAAACACATGGAAGTTCTTTTTTGATAATGGGTGGCAGGACACTTGAACTCAGAACCTCTATCTGATATGATATCATGTTGAAGTGTGTAATCATCACATCTAAAAGCTTAAGTTGTTACAAAGAGCACATTTTATTCAATATTATTGATTTGCACCAAAGGTGCTAATATACAACAATCATGTAACATATACATAGTGCAATAAAAATCCCAAAGGAAAATAAAATAAAACCATCTATATGCTGATGGGGGCATTCTTGTTACACCTGAAAACTTATTTTTTTTAAAAAGGAAATTCTGACTTTGAACAATGGATTTTCAACTTCCTCAAGTAGGAAACAAAATTTATGACAGGGTACCAATAAATTTTAAAACGTTAGTAATTTTTTATCGAGAAAAAGGTTAGTAATAATTAAAACAACAAAAAAACCCTCGAACTATCGTAAATGGTATCTAAATAACCTCCGCTATACTTCAAGGACACTGATGTCTTTACCGTCTAAGATTTGGGGTGTATATACCATTTGGACTAATGGAAGGACACAGGTCATGATCTTAACAGCCAACCCAAAATTTAATTAATTTTTATCCAAAATTAAAAAACTCACCCATCTTACACAATTTAACCCAACCCATGACCCGAATTAAAACACTTCTTCCACCCTAATTAAGCGATCTGTTCACATGGAATTGAAGAAATCAAAAAAGATATTGTGGGCTATTGGACCTAATTTTGATGTTTATTTTTGTTTCTTATTCCTAAGTGTTCTCTTTTCACTTGTTTTACTACTTCGCGCACACTTGCAACCATTTCTCATTGTGAAGGAAAAGAACTCCATGTCTCCTCAAGATGGCCCTGGTTATTCAAACTATAAAATGACCAAACTCCATAAGATGAGGTGAACAGTACTTTCTATGATAACTGAGAAAATCAAATCAGAAAATTTATTCTCAAAAAGAAAAATCAGAAAAGAAAATAAAAAGTAATAAAATGAACAATTAAAACATCTTGCTGAACAATAGTGTAATATGTATCTTCAAACTTCAGTTTAACCGGTAGCATCTCAAAAATATTTTCCTTTTCAAGTGTACATGCATACAACAAACAAATATAGCTAGAAATCCACATTATCCAGCTAAAATGACACATTACTTGATGTAGGTGATATTCGTTAAATTACACAGGTTAGCATACAAGCAAGCAGCCAACAAGTTTAATTACTCAAAGACTTACAAGGGTCTTTCTTATTGGAGAATTCCTCGCAACTTCTATCCTTCCCATCATTTGCTGAATTTGGGATTGAAGCTTGTGTCACTCGGGTATTATGAATGAAACAATCATCGGGTGACTGTTGAGGAGGAGCTTGTCTTCCACTGAAGACGCCCCATAGATATAATTTACCCTCAAATCCTGCAATTTTAGTGAGGTTAGTACGAACATGTGAAGAAGCTTGTCTATTCAAGACTTTGGGATGGTAAGAATTACTGTGATGCTTTTCTGGCAGATGGGCAGAAGTAAAAATCAGGAGTTCAGAATCACCAACCAAAGCTTTTAATGCAATGTCGTAGTGTTTTAAATTATACAGCAAATTTTCAAAAACTTGATCATCTCTGAGACAAAATCATACCAAGATTAGAGGTGGTATAACAGAAGATGCAAAGATTTATGCTAGGTTGGTTACCATACCTGCCTTTAACTGAAAAGAAATAAATGGCAATATTATCATCAATCAGTTTAGAACTTTTAAAACTCTTTGGCCACACATCACGTTTGGGAAGGAATTCAGGATAGATCACCTCCGCCATCTCTTTAGCTGCCAGCCATACTTTTGCGCACGCTTTACTTGATAGATGGGCTATAAGATTCAATCTCATCTCCGGACGGGAGATCATGAAACTACCACTGTGAAATGAGAATAACCAGATTTCATACTAGAACTGAATAAGATCTAGTTGCAGCTTTCATCAATGCCTCCGCCAGAAGAGGTAAGAATCAGCATGGAAAAAGAATAATAAAGTAGTAATAGGTTTTCAATGTACCTCCATATGGTATCAGCAATCGGTTTTGCAGCCATGTCACAATTGTGAGCTGAAAGCACTAATCTATACCAAGTAAACTGCCTTCCTTTCAATCTGTAAGATCGTCTTTTTTCCCTTCAACAAGCTTCCGTCAGACGTCAACCATCTGTACTTACACCCAAAAATGAAAAAGGTCAACCATTTTAGGATCTCCCCATACTCTTCAATCCCGTTTGTGATTGCTAATAAGAACAAGCTTCAATTAATCAACTACTTAACCAAACTCAACCCAAGAGAGGTA
This sequence comes from Solanum appendiculatum, assembly GCA_018342035.1. Lineage (NCBI taxonomy): Eukaryota > Viridiplantae > Streptophyta > Magnoliopsida > Solanales > Solanaceae > Solanum > Solanum appendiculatum. The sequence goes on from JAGDQO010000302.1 coordinate 125,476, forward strand.
ATCTCAGTTACCATAGCAAACAAAATTCTTTAATTTTTCTTACAAAGTAACCATAGAAACTATGTCATACCGTCATGTTAGCTTTCTATACATGTCTACTTTATTTATATGGTAAGTAAAAATAAAAGAAAGAGAATTAGCACTAAGATTGCAACTTCAAGATCAGCTTTTTCAACAACAAAAAGCTGCTCTTCATCACGGAAAAAAAAGTCTTCTTTTGCCGTTAAGTGTTTAAATTTGACTATTTTCAAAATGGTCTCTGCTTACACAGCTGGAAATAAAAAAGATAACTTCTTTTTTCATTTTCAAATATCAAAAGACTAAACTTTCTCCAAAAACCCAACAAAAATCAATGTTTTAAGTCTCAAAAACTTGAAAAAAGACAATCTCTTGTGACAAAGATAAGCAAAAAAAAGACCAAATAAGCACATCAACTATACTCTTCCGGATGAAAGTGAAAGATCAAAATCCAACATTCTGGAACTGTAAAGCCGATCTCAGTAACCACACCCCCACCCCCACTCCCCACCCCACCCCACCCCACAAAAGTTGAATAAAGCAATCTATAATCAAGATGGGTTATCCCCAAATTGCACCACTTTGCAAACTAAACACAACCCATGATCAAAGACATGAACTTGACAAACAAACACAAGTAGTATTAAACTTTTTAAGTAATATTTATTAACAAGAAGATGAACTTTTTACCTGAATCTGTAGAGCTAAAGGAAGAAATTGTGGTGGTACTACTAGTGATGAGCTGAGAAAATGGATGATTTTAGAGAATTTGAAGAGTTATAGGGTTTCGAAGAAATCATTGCATAAAAAGGGAAAGGGGTTTCGGTCATCGGTATACACCAAATTTTCCCAATTACACCGCTAGTGGCGAAGAAGGCCTTTTTTTTTTTTTACATTATTTATTCCTCCTTTTTTTTTTTTAATTAATGTATAGTCTTCCTTTCTTTTCTTCTCCTTTGTTTTTTGCTCTTTTTTTTTTCGAGGAAAGAGATAGTGAGCGAGCTAGAATTTTCGTTAAAATGATTTAAAATATGAAAAATAAATATACGAAAATATCAAACGGAGTTTGTATATGTAAGATAAAAAAAATAAATATATATATAAATAATGTAATTTTCCATTAAAGGGGGTTGGATGAACCCCTCGATTCCGCCCCTGAAAGGAGAGAATGATGTAAAAATCTATAATGTCGGGTTGGTTTGGTTTTGGATTGACTCTTTTTAGTTAAAACCAAACCAACCTCAGTATAGTCGAGTTTTTTTTCCAATATCAAATCACTAGTCGGAGTTTTTTCCGATTTGACTCGATTTGCGATTTGATTCGGTTTTGTTCACCCCTACGTGCAGGTTTGTTAGCTGGTTGCTTGATTAGGAAGGTAAGTTATTTATATATAAAATTAATACAGTATTTGGTTTGCAATTTAGAAAACTGCATATAACTAATATTATATACGTATAAGTTATTAAAAAAAATCATGTGTTATCTTATGTAAAATAGAAGGTGTAATAAGTAGTATATAAATAATTAATATATGCATAAAATAATACATAAATTTCCTGATAGGGTTGTTTGGTAGATGGTTAGAGTTATGTAGATATTATGTATTATTTCATGTAAGGATTAGTTATACATGATTTAGATATTCATGTATTACTAATCCAACCTTTTGTCCTGCATAAATTAGGTATGTAGTTTTAAAATTGCAAACCAAATACCATATTATACATGAATAACTAACTTCCAAACCAACTACGTACCAAACATAGTATTACTTGTGTAGGATTTAATACCTGCATAATTCATATTCAAACTAACTATCAAACGATCTCTAATTCCTACATTACTAATACATACATAATTCTAACTAATTACAAAACGATTCCTAAGTTTTTAAAGCTAGAAATTCTATTAATCAGCTTGAGTCAATCCTTTAGTTCTCTCTCACTCAAACATCCACATGTATGTGATTTATATATATATATATATATACACACACACTTTGTCCTAATTTATGTGAAGGTAAGATTAGGCATAAAGTTTAAGAACAAAAAAGAAGACTTTTGAAATACATGGTCTAAAATCAGTAATAAATTTTTTTGTGGCTATTAATCATTTTATGAATTTTAAAGTCAAATTATTACTAGAAATAAAAAAATTGTCATTTTTTGTGATGAACTAAAAAAGAAAAACAAATCGCATAAATTGAGACTAAGGAAATGTATTAGCTCACTAGATCTTTAAATATAAACAATCAGCGTAAAATTTCAGTTTTTTTTATTGACATAAATATTACGTGGGTAAATGTTTGCTTATATTGGATGTTTACATTAAATCATGTAAATTTATTATTGTTGAGTGATTTGATAAGGTAAGAATATATGCTAATTAATCATGATTAAATGTTAAAAGTCTGTTTGCAAATATATATGTGCATCTATTGAGTTGATATATATGTATATATATATATTTTAATGATTATAGTATCTGGGCCGGCTTTTATTGAGTTGATATATATATTAGGTAGGGATAGTTTTTTACTATATTAGGTGTATGACAAGGTAAAGTTTCTTATTAAATGGAAATTAAACTTTTTGTTCCACTAGTATATATTTGAACTAATATTTAATGTCTCACTATAATTGTTGTATATTGAATTATTAAGAGTTAACGGTTAAAAATATATCTAAATTATATTTCAATCCTTTAATTATAATCTTGAGCATCAACAATCTCTTAAATTTGCTAAAGTGGAGCATATTTAATCCAACTAATAAAATGGACTTTAAAACTATTGTGACTATCAAAAAATACAACAACAAATTGATTTGATATACTTGAGTCGAGGGTCTTTCGAAAACAATCTCTCTACTTCTTTAAGATATGTGTAAGGTCTAATGCACTCTATTCACTTCAGACTCACTTGTGGGATTAAATAGATATGTGGTTTTGAAAAATCTCTCTACTTCTCTAAGGTATTGTTGTATGAACTTGCTCAAATCTTTAGGAGAACCTATTGTATAAGCCTATATAAGGTACAATATGTTCTTAAACTAGTTTTTATTCATTTATCTTTTTGAGTTAACACACATGTGTGTATGTGTTGGTTTGGTTAGATATTGTTCTTAACCAATCTAGTGTAGTTTATTAGCAATCAAGTAGCTTTAAGAATTTTCATTAACAAGGTGTATGTATGAATAATAAAACACAAGTACTTGTGGACTTCCCTAATATATGAAAAATGTACAAACATAGTACACATTTTTATGAGCTGCAAGTGGCAAGTTCCCATCATTGAACATAAAATCTTGTTGGCCCATGTACACATAACTTTGTCATAACAACAACATAAATACTCTCAGAAAGGAAAGAGGAAAATAAATGTTGCAGGAAGGAATTTTCTTGAAGCATGTCTATCTCATAAACCATACACTTTTGGCACAAACTCAAAAGTAAATTTTCTCCTAATTGTTGTTTCTTGAAAGTGCTTAATCAAAATACTAGATAACAGATTCTACTCAACACCAAATTTTGCAATATCTGCACTACTTGTTGCAAACATAAGTAAAAATCAGACATCCAATGCAGTAAGTATTCACATAAATCTTGAATAGCACAAAAAATGAAACAATCCTTGTGACTTAAAACACAGTTCAGCAGGTGTACAACAACAATTCAGCTGCTAATGCCTTCCTCAAAGCTAGTTCTTGCTAAAATGAGTTCTAGGAGTGGACCATGGTGTATCCTCCATTCTTGCAGCCCAATTCATGATTTCTTCACAGCTCTCTGGTAAAACAGATTGAATTCTCACAGTGGGCTTCATTGGAGGTAAAATGAGAAGTGGAGCTTCATCTTTAAGCATACGGAAAACTTCTCTCATTCTTGGTCTCTTCTCATGATCGGGATGCACACAAGAAAGTCCCACGATGAGCATTCTATCCATCTCGTTCTTCTGAAACCGCCCCATTAGTTTCGGATCAGCAGCCTCAGCTATCCTCCCCTTCTCCCACAAGTCCCACACCCAATCAGTAATCAAACCGCCACCTTCATCGATAGGCTTTCTACCTGATGCCACTTCCAGTACCACAACACCAAAGCTATACACATCTGTTTTAACAGTTGGAATACCAGTATAGACATACTCAGGTGCAAAATATCCCATTGTTCCAGCTGGTACAGTAGCATCCCTTGTCTTAGAATTATCAAACACCTCTGCCAAACCGAAATCTCCAAGCTTGGCATTGAACTCAGCATCAAGCATTATATTGCAACTCTTCACATCTCTGTGAATTATATGATTCTCACACTCTTCATGAAGATACATAAGAGCAGATGACACACCAATAACTATGTTTAGTCTTCTCTCCCATGTCAGAAACTTAGTCAAATGCGATCGCTCGTGGAGGATTTTGTCAAGGCTACCATTAGGCATGAATTCATACACTAACACCAATTCATTCCTCTCACAACACCACCCTTGAAGCTGAATCAAATTCTTGTGTCTTAAACAGCCAACCATAGAAGCAAATTCAGTATTGAAAGGAATATGTGAAGGACCCAACCTACTCCCTTGGACAAATCTCTTAACAGCCACAGATCCCCTAGAAGGAATTTCCCCTTCATACACAACAGCAGATGCTCCTTCTCCAATTATCCTTTCATGATTAAAACATTCTGTAGCTGATTTTATTTCAGATAATGACAATCTTTGAGGCACTCTATTTCCTTGTAATCTACACATTTGCCGTTCATTGTTCTCCCCCACTCTATCGCGTTGTTTCCTCCTTAACGCAAGAACAAACACAACAGACATAGCACAACCAACAAGTGTGACAATTGCAGCTAACCCTCCATAAGTCAATTTCAGTAAACTTTTACTACTACTACTACTATGATGAGAATCAGAAATATGCCCACCAATTTCCTCCTCAGGGAAACACATCAAACAGTTTCCTTCATCGGATTGATCCCAAGACGATGACATTGGAGACGAAATCAATCCAAACGTTCTGAATCGCCAACGAATAATGCTATAAACTGCAGACCCTTTAGCAGTGAAACCAATCCTCATAAACTCCTTCAACTGATTGGAAACATCAATTCTGGTAGAAAGAACAGGATTAGGAGGCCTAATTTGCAGTTCATACCCAATCCAAACTCTGATCATCTTCTCCGAATCCTTATACTCAATCCGACCCACCATTTCTTTCCCACTTTTCAAATCAATCCCTGCTGAATCAACATTAGCAGAAGCCAATGACCTAATTTCTTTAGTATCAACACCGATACGGTTATCATTGGCATTGAATTCCACAGCCAAGAATGAATCTTCCGTGTCCGGATTCGGAAGACCCATATACCCATCAGAGATACTCAAAGAATCAACATCAGAAGTGACCAAAAACGCCATGCCATCACCAAAGGGGCAAGAAGGGGTTGGGAGTATAGTAAAAGAGAAAGTACACAAGAAAGAAGCAGTGTTATTAGTTAAAGAATCAAGAAAACGAACTGGGTATGTGTAGAAAGCTCTTCCAATGCCAGAAATAGGAGGTGCTGATGATGATGAACAGTTGCGTTGTTGGGTGAGGGTGATTGATTTTGCGGTGAATGAAGCATCTCCATAGAGAGTTACATTGTTTATAGGCAAGAAAGGAGCTGAAAGGGAAAGTGAATTTATGGTGAAGATGAAGAACATAATGACCCTTATGAGATTTTGCAAACAAAAACGCATCTTGATGATGAATTCTGGATATTTTCTGAGTTTGATTTCTGGGTTTTGGTGGGATTTTGCTGAATCTTAGCTTACTGGTTGGAAATTTTTTTTTGTGTTTGATGGTTTCTCCTGCAGAATTGCAGAAGCAGAGAGCTTTGCAGTTTGCATCAATTGAGCGGGAGACGATAGAGCGGTTAGTATAGTTACTTGGGTCAATTCGGGTCGGGTTGATATTATAGATTGCAACTGAGCTGGGCTTTTAATATCTTTTGGTTAGATTTGAAAAAAAATTGGGAAATTATAGTTCAATGCCTTCGAATCATCTAGTTTACAAAATACTTACACAGGATATACTTTGGTAAATATACATATGATATATATATATATATATATATACACTTCTACATAACATATGTAACCAAATTGTATAAATAATGTATACGTCAACTACATGATAAACTAGATGGTTGAAGGGTACATTTACGTAAGTTTCCTAGAAAACTACTTCCACAATCTTTTGTATTACATATATGGGTATACTCTTTTGTCAAAGATGTGTTTGGATCAAATTATACTATGAACCCGTGGCCTAAGATTTTTTCAATTTTAAAGTACAAAGAAAAAACAGAGAAAGATTTGAAATGTAACTTCGTACAGGTAAAATCGTAACAATATAAACAAATTGAATTGGAATGTCACCATCTACATGCAACAACTAAAACAAAAAAATATCGCGATTCAAATTTCAGTATCATAAGTTTGGAAATCAACTTATGAACCGTGTAAAAGTTCAAATGATGCGTCAATTCTAAAGCAAACATCAGTGGCTGATTCCACGAGGTATACACTAGTGACACCAAAACCAAATGATGCAACTCACGCCAAGAAAGTCATTGTTGAATTGACAGAAGAAGCTAGCTGCTGGTAAGAGCATCACTTGTTCAGGTGTGATACACAAGAATTCTTCCTTGATGAAACTGCAAAACATATTGAAAATGTTGGTATTTTGGAGCACCAAACAAGCCTTTCTTGACTTAAATACAATCAGTGTGGAAGCTTTTCTAAATATGAAAATTTTCAAAAGCTGTGTAGTCTAAGGAGCAAACTATACTCTTTCCGATACAATTATTTATTGTATACCATTCATTGACGCAAAATAACCAAGTCTCTGAACTAGTTACAGGAATTACAAGCTACAAGGTGGATTCTTGCTGCCGATGAGGAGATTAGAATTGACAGGCATGGGTAACTGAAGAGAGAAGTCCCGAACAGGGCTACTGCTTCGTTTAATGCATCTACAGATGAAAGAAAACACGAGAGTATAAGAACCAACCAACTAAAACATACTGCAGAACTGGTTAAACTAATTGCATATCTCTTAATAGAAGGCATAGCTACAAAGGAAGGAGCTTCTTTCTTTTCTGCTGATTTAAGAGTAGTTAATCCACATAATCATCTGCATTGCCTTTTAAAGATCATAGTCCAAATTAATGGCTCAAAGAATAGAAGAAAGAGAGTACTAAGAGCCTGTTTGGATTGGCTTATTTTAGGTGCTTTTAAGCCAAAAATAGTTTTAAGCAATTTTGTAGTGTTTGGGTAAAATTAAAAAGTGCTTATAAGCCAAAATATAACAAAAATAAGCCAAAAGCCATAGGTTAGAACTTTATGGCTTTTGGCTTATAAGTCATAAGCCAATCCAAACAGACTCGAAGAGCTTCTATTGGTTCAAGATGCTACTCTTCACATTTTTTGGGTGAACAATCCATTGAGACTTCTTTCAATACAGCATACTTGGTACTAGTAAGATGGAAATGAACTTAATAAGATAGTCTTTTCTCAAATTCAATAACGTAGTATTTCTAACTATAAGACCATCTAGACGAGGAGAAGAAAGGCTCAAGTAACAGGAAGTGACTTGGTAGGACAATAATTTTCAATGTACACAAATATGTTGTTATCCAAGTTTGACCAATTCTCTTGGCTTAGTACTCCCACATGGTAGAATATAAAACTTCTCTGCAGAATCAATATGGCGTAAGGCTTGGTTTAATTTGACATAAAATCACAGAACATATATTCATATCAGTTTTACTTGAAACTATTCTAAATCCACTGCAATATTAATCAATTCCTTAGAATAAACAGATCAAAACAAAAACTGCCTGTTGGCAAAAACGAAAGCAGCAGAAGCTCCAAGAAAAGGAAATAAACTGAAAAAAAGAAACTAATACACTAACTCTAAGAGTTATCGGCTATTTTGTCCAATATGGTACTACAAGCCTGAAGAGTATATCTGTATCAAAACAGCAACTGTTTTACCTATTTATTTATTTATTTATTTATTTCAAGATGTGATCTTTGAGTCCGCTTAATGCATAAAACAAGGTGGAAATATCGTTTGTGAAAAGCCACAACCACCAATTATTTCATCCATTTATCAATCCTAATGTCACTTACATACTTTTAAAATTGAAAAGTCTAAGAACATTAGTATCAGGAATAGTTAAGTCAAAAAAGTAAACTTATGTTTCAGCCAAGTGCCAACCTTATAAAGGGGAGAGCATGCATCTAAATTGTACAACAAAGATGACTGTCAAAAGTATTTTGATCATTTTTGTCTGAAGTTGATATAAGAAATTTGGACATGAATTTCAGTTAAACTAATTTCTCTTGAATAAAAGCTCCCATGATTATTAATTTTTGATTGAGAAGCGTATGTCACAAGATGGTTTCAGAAGGCTTCAGCATCAGCAGTAGAACAAAAAGAAACATACAGAAGTTTATAGGCCCCAGGTAGCTGAAACATATCTTTCCATGGTTATTTGCTGATTATCATTGCCTAGTATGCTGTGATCCTTTCAGTTATTTGATCGGTATATTAACTGAAAAACGAGTTTATGCCCTAGAGGAACATTTCTGCATTTACTACCTCTATGACGTATAATGCTAACCTAATCATTACATTAGTGGTATTTAACTAATATATAAAGTTAAATCACAATAAAGCCCCCAGCCCCTCACTCCCTCCTTTCTAAAACAGATAAAATGTCCTGCCTCCTTGAAAATATTTCGAGATGATCAATGGAAAAGAAACACTCTACTAATAGGTGATATCAGATCACAGACCCAATCAACTTCAATGTCAAGGAACATTATGTTCTAATACAAGTTGATGATGCAATAACAAATTTGGGCCAGTCATGTAACACTGAGCAAAAGGTTGTGGATGCAATATCTCGCAACTGGTTTAATCCATTAATGACCTGTTTGGTTTGCAACAATGAACAAAGATTTCAGTCTTCGTTCCTTAACAATTTGAAGAAATATTCGTTATCCCATTCCCATTTCTCAGAAAATGTACTCCAAAGTTGAGAAATATGAGAGCGTGTGCAATCCACATTATAATGTTCTCCTGACAGTCTCAGGGTCCAAATCTGCCAAGTGGCTCAAGTCCAACTGTTAAATGAAATAATATACAAATCCAGCAAATTCATACAGAATTCCAAGGACAAACACGCAGAGATGCACTTTTGCATCTTTTTTTTCTCTCTTTTTGAATCAGTAAAATGAAATTTTAATTCAAAAGACAGCATTAAGGTGAAGGTGTAGTACGCAAACCAGAAAATGATGTGCTTCCACACATAATAAAATGTAAGGTAATTTGGAATAGTCTAGAATCTAGATGTCTAAAAAGAAAGTACCATGGGGGGAGGAAAACCAAAGGTTAAAGAGAGAATAAAAAATGTTAGAAGGGAAAGGGTAACATCTGAATACCCTCATAACCTAGTTAAAGGATTGAGGGATGATTGTTAATATAAGGATATGTTTTGTTTGGATATTCTTATCATGAAACAAGTCATTTGATTATAACTTTTATGTCAAGGAGCATCAACGTACTTCTTTCACGAGTCATAATCTTATTTTTTTTAGAGAAAAGACATAAAGTGACACCTAAAGTTGTCCCGAATTATCAAAAAGACACCTTAACTATGCGGGCATCCTATTACCTCACAAAAGTATTAAATACCTTTGTAAATAGACCATTTTGACCCATTTTCTCCCTATGTTTGTGAACACTCAGATGATGCGCGTGAAGGAATCATTTTGCTTCCAAAAACCAATTAAAAAGTGTCACGTTTCAGTTGTTTTCTTTATTAATTAATTAATTCATCTTTAAATACACCATCTTCCCCAAATTTTCAAAAGAGCTTTTGGTTGAAGGTTTTTAAAAAATTCAGCACATTAATCTCATTCTTCTTGAATGATAAATTTAAAAATCCTGAATTGCTAGATGACAATGTCAGTGACAAAGTTGGAGAAGCAGTAGTGGAAGAAGAAGAACCAGTTGGGTAGCTATGGAGACACTGAAAGTTGTTCCCACGGAGGGAGAAAGGGAAAGAGTCGCCATTGAATATTGCAGGAGCAGTAGATGGAGATTTGCTTCAACTCGACCGACTCCATATAAGGCCTCGACCTGCGGTATTACATATCTAATAATAATACTCGAAGAGGATTTCTGAGTCAATTTAATCAATCTAAGGGAGTAAAATTGTGAAGTGGGTTGATGAATTTGAGTTAGAATTTTGTGGGTTGTTGATTAAAGATTGGAACTTTGAAGGAGAATTTTGTGGCCTTTTCTATTTTTAAGCATTACCAAGAATTTTTGTTTTTGAAATGATTTGGGTCGGGTTAACCCGCGTTTTAAATTAAATTAATTAATTAAAAGGGGGTGAGCATCACACGCCTGTTCATAGATGAGAAAATGGGTCAAAATGGTCTATTTACAAAGGTATTTAATATTTTTGTGGGGGTAATAGGATGCCCGCATAGTTAAGGTGTCTTTTTGAAAATTTGGGACAACTTCAGGTATCAGTTTATGTTTTTTCTCTTTATGAGCAACTTATCATAGGATTTCACCGGAAAAATTCATAACTAATAATAAGTTTGACTATGTTAATAGAGGTTTTCTGATCCCTAAAGGTCAGATAATTACAACCTTCATTCCCATAAAGTTGGAAACAGGAAAATGTTGATTACAACATTCATGTCAGAAAGTGGAAACAAGGGAAGGTTGAAGTCAATGCCTTAGCAATTGCATATACTATCAGATTGATCAAATAGGGACTGCCTAGGTGGGGAAATAGCCGTTAGCAAATCCTCTTTCCAACTAGCACATCGAACCATTGGGGACCTAGAAATTGACAATGGATAAAAAGTCAACCTTGAGCTACGTAGGTGCAGCCGGGTGGTCAATGAAGTGGGAGGAGAACTATGAGGTCTCACCTTCAAATCTCAAGGAAAGGAAAAAAAAAAAAACTAGGTGATTTCTTCCTATATAGCCCAAGTCTTAGAGTCAGAGTTACCCGGTACCTGTGCTGGTGTGAGGCAGCAAGTACCTGATGGAATAGTCGAGGTGCGCGCAAGTTGGCCCAAACACTACCGTCTTTTAAAAAGTACAACCCTGAGCTAAGAAAACCAAATTATATGCAAGCAAGGAATTCTGGGAAGTAATAAATGAAGTGGAGGAAGACGCCCTGAATAATATACTTAAACGGATTTCAAGATATTTTTCACAGCTGGCATTAGCAGTTCCCTATTACCCCCTTTTTTCTATTGATCAGCTTTACAAGTTCGTTAGATGGTTGCTTAAAGGGATGCTCAGTAACTGCTCCTTTTGGAGGAATTCTGCACATTCCTTGTCATGATTGAAGATGCTGTATGATATGCAGGATAAATCCAGCACATTGACAGTCTAATAACAGAGTTAAAGGAAATCTTCTAAGGGACTGGGTGATGATACAAAAAAGACAAATTTCAAATGTCATTCAGGCGACTTGACTACGGTATAAAACTATTCTCTGCATCAGACATAGCAGAGTAGGGAAATAGAGCATGTAAAGACGATTAAGCATAATACTACTTCAGCCACAAAGGTCAACCAGGAAGACAATCCTCCTAGGCAGGACTTAGCTACAAATACTCACCAGAAAACACTGTCATGCCAACTGTGGGGCTACTTTGTATTCCACTCAATGAAAAGAAAAACAAAGAAATAAAAAGAAAATCCTGCAACCTGAGAAATTCTCATTTCCTATGAAGAAGTATGCGACATAATCATTCTGTCAACTAGCAAAACCAACCAATAGTGTTCGTATCCATCTTTACATTGTGTTACCCTGCTGCTATCCGTTCCATTTTTTCGGGGTCCATTTTTGTTGTCTTTAAATCTATAAATGTGAAGCTCCAAAATAAGGCTTTCTCTTGTACAACTTCATTACACTTAAATTAATTATTCAACAGAAGATTGATGTTTTTACATTTTCAGTCAGGCAAGCATATACTAAACTATTACCCTAAGTGTCATACATAATTCCAAGACAAACAGTTGTTTTGTTTTTGGTTAGTTGATTTTTGAAATAAATGAATTATTTAAGATCCAATATGTGAAAGTTTTGCTGATTCCGACCAGAGTTCACTAAACTGCACTTCAAATCATATAAGCTATAAAGTAGTAATATAGTGCAAGAATAAGAGAGTAAAAAGCAGGAGGCAAGAAACTACACATATCCGCTTAATATTAGCAAACGATTCCAGAGACATTCTTCTACGCCAACTTGTAAGGTCAAAGGTTTCAACTTGTGGAAGACATTAATCTACAGAGATAAGATTGGAAACAATAAGAAAGAAGTGCACTTACAAAAGCTTTTAACAGCTGTATGTAAGAACCATTACTCATACATTCTAATTGGCCTGGGCTGCATCATCTTCAGGAACCAAAGTCTCTAGCTCCTTATGCTTCAGATACTGATCCAAAATTGTAAGCCTGGCAGTCTCAAATGCAAAGTACCCTAGAGCTGAAAAACAAGCACTATGAAGTACTCTAGGACCCATCCCCCGCGTAAAACCAACCCAGCCTTCTTCCGTCAATATCTGTCTAACAGTAGCCGAGACGCCACTGACCATTACAGCACCAACCTTATTGGCAGCTTCAGAATGAACTTGAGTCATCAACCTAGTCTTCACCACATCCAAAGGGGTTGTTAGTGAAGCTGATATTGCACCAGCCAAAGCCCCACAACAAACACTCTGAAATGGCTCCAAGCGTTCTTTCTTCACATTACTCAATACCGCAGCTTTCAAGTACTCAAATGATGAATAACTCAACACCCCAGCGGGCAAATTCCTCAACAATGTAGCACTATATCCAGCATACAACCCCAAAATTCCATCTTTTTCCAAGATTCTCATTAACACCTGCCAAGACCTCCCTTTAGCCCCAGCTTGCATTCTCTGAGTAATCAACTCCTTCGGCACCATTATAGCAGATGAGACAATATTCCCCATTGCACCAGCTGTTGGTGGGATAAGCACAGATGGGTATTGCGGAAATTTCGACAAGATTGACTTTCCAAACTCACAAGTCCCAAAATACACAGCAGAAGAAGCAGTAGACCCAACAATTACAGCAGAAACACCACTGTAAAACCCAAGAATCCCCTTACTTTGAAAAGTCTTGACAAAGGCATCAATAGCTCCATTATAAATTTCCGATGCCCCTTTAGTTTGAAGCTTAGTTTTGATTGTGTCAAGTGGGTGAAGACATACATACGTGAATGCACCAGCAATACCACCACCAGCTGCACCAATAAGTGCTCTTTCAACAACAGAAAGATTCTTGAACAGAACCTGAACTTTTGGGGAGTCCCTAGTAGCAGGTTTTAGAAAATTCGAAGTGGGGTTCTTGATTTGTGCTTCAATTGAAACAGAAGTTGAGCAAAACTTGAAATTGGGACTGAAACGATGGTTTGTTGATTTGGGGTTCTTGTGGTGCAGAATTGGTGTAGAAAAAAAGGAATTGTTGAGATTGTTGAAGAGGGAATTGAAGTCAGTTTTGAGGTCATTGGGGTCTTGTAGAAGTAGTCTAAGGGAGTTGCCAGTTCGAGTTTCCATGGCTATTTTCTCACTGATTTTTGGCTTTGGCGCATAGTTGTGGATGTGATTAAGCATATGGAAAGGGAAACCTCTTGGCAGGTTGGAGATGTGAGGTCAATGTCCTTTTTACTTTTGGATGGGCTTGGACACTTTGGTTTTAGCCCAAATTACAAATTAATTACAGCATAGTTTGAATTTCGAAAAACAAAAAATATTACATAAATTGAAATAAGGTAAGTACTATATACGAGGTTCCTCTTTTCATATCAGATCTTATCTTTTAGGTAATTGAATTATTGTGCTTATGGTTCGGGTCTCAATTCACTATCCTATAGTTATGGGGGGTTTTGGTATCATTTCACTAACCAATTTCTTTAACGAATAAATCGATAACTGGATAATAATTTATTTAATTACAAGTCTACGTACCCTCACTTGACTAATTGACTTAGGGATCGTTTGGTTGGTAATAAGTTATCATGGAATTAATTGTCCTAAGATAAGTTATTCCATCATGTATATAAGAATAGTATAAATGGTGAGATAAATAATTTCATGACTACCTAATGCCTCCAACCAAATGCATAATAAAATAATCCTATATTTTATTCTAAAATTATTATACCTTATACAGTTATACCTCACACCAAACGACTCGTTTAGTTTTAGTTAATTTCTCATTTCAGAGTTCACGATTAGCCGTTGAAATGGCTTTAGATTGTATGGAAACTCTGTTAAGATTAACGGTACATGTTTGAGAAATTGATTTGCACTTTACGGTTTCTATTATTAACATACAAGTATATTTTGTATAAAGTATAGACAATTGTATACACGTAATTATCCCTATTCCAACTTGCACAATCATGGAAGTTGTAGGACTAGTTAGCCAAATATTGTTGATCTTCATTGTATATATTCATTTGGATGTTGTTAATTCGATACAGAGATTTTTCGTTATCGCCATTATATTAAGCAGGGAAAAGTAACCCAAAAAAAATATTAATTCCGTTGCCGGGACTTGAACCCGGGTCTCTCGGGTGAGAGCCGAGTATCCTGACCAACTAGACTACAACGGATTGTTGTTTAATTATCGGTTACATTATTAATTAATAACTAAAAGAAGAGGATCCATGATTTGGATGTTCTCCAATCAAAGCATTATCTTTTTCCAAATATGTCACTATCGCATTTAGAAAGAGCATAAAAAGGAAAACAAAATTCTTCTATTTTCATTCACTTATTTCATTCTTTACTATTCTCATTTCCCAAAAACAAAGATAATGTTAATTGATGGATGTTGAGATGAGGAGAGGCTAGGAGAGAAAAAACGCATGCATATCAATAGTCTATAAAAGTGTGAAGCGAGCTTACATGGCTACACCTTAAAGTGGTGAAAAGGCAACGATCATATATCATAATATAATATAAAAAGGTTTTGTCCTATTTCTTACTCAAGCAAAGTTATATGCAACCATATAGAGGAAGTTCAGTCACTTTCTTTATTTTAATCTTCAAAGATTTGGAAACATAGAACATGCTTTATTCTTTCTTCGATTGCTTTCATTTTTGGCCTGATCAGGTCTCATCTCTTATCAAGATAGTTAAATTACTTAATTTGCTTTCTTGAATCACCCTCTTTTTATCTTCGATCAAACACCTTTTCTCATTAATCGAGCGATGTAATAACGTATTATAAAAGAAGTTAGTAAAAGTAAACAGATTCCTAGAAAATTATGCAAGTTCCACAATATCTATGCTCGAAGTAGGGAGCATCACAATTTTTAGGTAAACTAAATTTAAATGAATCAAAATGAATAAATTAATAAACAAATCCATTTAGTTTCGAACGAATTTGATATGACATAATTTTTATAAGCTAATTTTACCGCTCTTATATCTAAGCTGCGACTAGTGAGTATCGACAACATTTTACTTGCTGGCTAGTTCTATTGCGTTGAAATAATAAATGAGATGAAATTTGTTTTTTCAAGAAGGGATATTAATTGAATGCAGGTTATAACTTTGAGGACGGTCTCAGCTCCAGCTCACCTGCCATCTTTGATCCAGTCATCTCACATTTCTTCTATCACACCACTTCATTATTAGCCTCTAGGATACGGGATCGCTAGCCGGATAAGAAATAAATTATTTATGTATTAATTTTCGTATGATTAATGTTTGATAAATGAATAAGAAATAAGTTATTCATATATAATTTATAGGACTTTGAGTATTTGTTTTTAGTCCATTTTTACACGTCAATGGATAATAAACACATCAAATCATCCGTAAACTAATAAAATAACTAATACAACCACCACCCATCAATCATGACAACATTATGTAAAATCAATAACTATAATAATGATTTATGATGTATTAAGCTAACAGTTTGATGTCATTGTATCATTAGCAGAATTCCTTTGGATTTACAATCTACCTAATTCTATTTTCTATAAACAAATGGAGTAATAATTATTAAAAGAAAAAAAAAAAACAAGTGTTTGATTCTTTTGGTATGGTCAGTCAACACAAATTAGGAGTGGTATTTATTATATTTTCAGTAGGGCATAATGTGAGTAGTTTTGGTATCATAACTCGCCAAACACGACTTTGAATAATTCTTATCTTTATTATTCACCACGCGCAATGCTTTGACTAATTCCCCACACATCTGCCGTACCCCGGCGGAGCAATCACTCTGCATTACTAGCAACACTTTTGTTAGCCCATTTGCCTTTCCCACCACCTCACGCGCCGCCGTATCACGAGCCAAGCAGCACACGCTCCACAGCACTGTCACGCCGTGCTCCGTCGCAGCTCTCGAGCTCTTCATCAGCCTTGTAACTATCGCCGACAAGCACTCTTCGCATTTACCTATCGCCGCCCTTCCTTCCGTACATATCGCTACTGTTTCCAACAGCTTCAATGACTTCTCCACCACCACCCGGGCGGTTTCCGAACCGCTAAGGATTTTTCCGATGGTTTGTACAATTCCGAACCGGACTAGCTCTTTTCTCTCAAGTCTGGTGGTTGAGACCGCGATTAGAGTTGATAAACCGGCTTCGATCGCGAATCGGTTCGTCTCCGTGCTAGTGAATACGTGCAATTCGTAGAGTAAACCTTGCTCCTCGACTATTTTTCGCTGCGAATCGGCGTCAATTGCGATGAATTCTAGAATCCGAGCGGTTTGAATCCTCGAACTCAACTTTCCTTTTCGAAGAATCAAAAGAAACTTCGGTAGCAATTTCCGATCGCTCTGCAAAATCTCTCTGTTCAACTGCTCCTTTACTCCATTTTCCGATGCAACCAAATCCAAAATCGCAACAACCGCTTCACAAACCTCAACCACATCACAATCCACCAAAACTCCAACAACACTCGTAATCGCATCATTCAAATTCACAAAAAAACTCCGGTTTTCACCAGAACATTTAACAAATTCCACAATCTTCGCCAAGGAACTCAACCAATCGACCTCGCCGTTGAGATTTTTGACAATTTCAACAACTTCCGACTTTGTGACAGAGGATGAAGACGGCGTTGTGGATCCCGGTGAGCTCGCCAGCTGGTGCTGAATCCAGACGTTGATGAGCCGCCGGAGAGTGAGGTTAGGTGTGAAATCGGTAGACGGAAGGATTTGCATAGTGGCGGGACAAGTATTATGACCTTGTGAAAGCCAAGTTTGAATGGAGCTACGATCGTAAGTAACGCCGGTGCAGAGACTCACCGGAGACTTCATTACGTCCATTGATATTGGACATCGGAAAAGGCTGGGAACGGTAACGTATAATTCTTCTCTCCTATTTCTCACCATTTTTGGCTATCTTTTTGTGATTTGTGAGAAAATTATTCGTGTGGATGTTTATAAAGGGGAGAGTCAAAGTGGGGAAAGAGGTGACGTCGTTTTGGTCAACTATATTGGGTTAGTTTAATTAAACAAGTGGATTTCTTTTTCATATTCCACATAAGATAATGCGCTATTCTTTTTTTCCTTTCTTTGCAAACTATCTTCTTCTTTTTTCTTTTCTTTCTATTTTTTTAAAAAATTCTCCTGATTTATTTATTTCTTGCAAGACTCTAAAATTTAGAGTTGTGAAGCAATTTGTTACTTCTTTCATCTCAATTTATATAACAGCACTTGATTGGATACAGTTTTTAAAAAGTTTTAAAATTTTTGATAAAATAAATGGGAAAAGACTCATAAATATCTCTTACCTATGGAAAAAGGCTCATAATACCATCTTCCACCTTTTGGTCCATAAATATCCTCAATCTATTTTTTTGGCTCAAGAATACCCCCAATCTATTGGAAATGGCTCAAAA
Source organism: Solanum appendiculatum (assembly GCA_018342035.1). Classification (NCBI taxonomy): domain Eukaryota; kingdom Viridiplantae; phylum Streptophyta; class Magnoliopsida; order Solanales; family Solanaceae; genus Solanum; species Solanum appendiculatum. The sequence continues at coordinate 143,465 of JAGDQO010000302.1, forward strand.
ATACCTTTTTTCCACCTTTCGGTCTAAAAATACCCTCAACCTTTATTTTTGGTCCAAGAATACCATCCTTCTACCTTTTAGTCTAAAAATATCATCAATCCAAATTTAATTTAATTAAATTTTTTACTAATTTGTCAATTTTTTATTAGTTTGAAAAGACAATTTTTATTTATCAGTAATATAAAACAAAAAAATTAGAATACTAGAATAATGATAACGCATCACATAATTTGTTAGATCTTATTATGCTCGCTTCTGATAATGCTAATGTCTTCGAAGTATTACTAATAGTCATTATGTTAGAAAAAATAAAAATTTGAATTTGAATAAATAAAATTTGTCTTTTAGAACAAATAAAAAAACTAACTAATGAGTAAAAGAATTTAATTAAATTAAATTTGGGTTGATGGTATTTTTAAATTAAAAGGTGGAAGGAGGGGTATTCTTGAACCAAAAATAAAGGTTGAGGGTATTTTTAGACCAAAAGATGGAAGAACGGTATTTTTGAGCCATTTTCAATAGATTAAGGATATTCTTGAGCCAAAAAAATAGATTGCGGATATTTATGGACCAAAAGGTGGAAGAGGGATATCTATGAGCCTTTTCCCATAGGTAAAGGATATTTATGAGCCTTTTCCCAAAATAAATTAATAGAGTATCACATAAAGTCAAAACTGATGAAATCCATTAATTCAATAGGTATAAAATAGAAGGCTATCTTTTATTTTACTTTTGGCTATTACATTTCACTTTTATCGAGAGATAAATTAGGACAACCAGGAAAAAAGATTAAGAAATACTCCTCGATATGTCGTAACAAGTCTTGAATATCTGCTCGAGTAGGATTGGTTCATTATGGACATTCGAAAAAAGAGATTCAACCCGAAAGACTATTGTATAATTGAAAGTAGTCATAATGACCCTTAGAATCCCAACCATCAATCTTGAGCTACGTTGTATGCCTATTTGCTCCAATAAACTTCAAGCGAGGCGTTAGAATGTACGCATATGCTATGAGATAGTCTCTTTGGTACCCAAACATGCCTTGTTGTTGTTGTTATTATTACTCCCTCTCTGTCCAATAATATTTGTCCACTATTGACTTGATACACCTCTTAAGAAACAATAAATAGAAGGGTGATTTTACTATATTACCCTTTGAATATAATAAATACAATATATTGAAAAATGTAATAGGGAGATGACTATAATTAATGATAAGGGTAAATTAGAAACTAAGTGTAAAATTATCCATTCATAAAGTGGACAAATATTGTTGGACAGAACGAGTATTTGGTTATAAAGAATTTTTTATAGTATTAGATGAAGTAGAGTAGTGTATTGTTTGAATTTTTGGGTAAACGTGTAAAACGGGAAAAAGGGGAGACAACGAGTCCAAGTTTTCGGGTTTGGTCAAGTAGACCCCACACGTTGAAAATAATGAAATTCTTGGGGCCATTTAATTCAGTAAAGTCAAAGTGTCAAACACTTCAACTCTGTTTTTTTTTTTAAAAAAAAAAGAAATTTCCTTTAATGAAAAAGAAAACTACTTTTAATTTAATTTTAGCGCGTTTGGTAGGTTAAATCAGTAGATTCAATATTATATACTTTCTCCAAAAAAATTTATTTGTTTGTCCCATTTTCATAAACTAAGCGGAGTTTCATAGAGTACTATATATCTCAATTCTCATAAAACTATAAAATCATGAGATCGATTTTTTGTTTTTTTATTTCCTTTTGAAACTAAATCATTCTCAATACTTATAAGTTATAACCCAAAATTTTCTTCTTCAGATTGATTTTAGTTATTAATGCTTCGGACCATAAGTGGAGAAAAACATTTTAACTAAAGTATTCATTCCTCCACTAAGGTACATTAATATACTACATGTTCTTAGGTGAAAAAAGGATCTAAAATGTTCTTTCACTTGCACGTAAAAATAGTTTCGTCATGCTCCATTTCAATTTTTAACACTCTTTATGATTTAAAATGAATAAATTTTCAAATTCACAATTATATTAATTAATTTATTTTTAAATTTTTCCTCAATTTCAACAATTTTATTGTATATAGTTTTTACATAGAATCAATACAAACACAATTCTTACTTAATATATAATTGGTATCACTTAATCTTGAAAGAGAGATGCTATTACTTTAATTTATACTCGATTAAAATTATATTATAAAATTTAGTGTTAATGCTGAATATAATAATAGCACAAGAAAACATCTATGTTGCACATTTTATCTCTTGTTTTATTTGACTCTTTTGGTTGTTCTTTCAACAATCCAAATAAGTTGATTAACATGATTCATTTTATAACGTAAGATAAACTTCAAGAATAAAATTTGATACAAATTGACAATACCATGAACCAAATTTAATTTAATATTTGTAACAAAAAATATGAAGAAGTGACAAGTTTTTGTAGAACGAGAAATTTATTCTTAATTATAATCAGAGCTTCAATATAAATGCGATCCAAATTAATTAGGTTTATTTCCAATTGGCTACTCGATGTCTGAAAGGTTAATTTCCTCCATTTTTTGGTTCTATCTTTGAAAGTTTTGTGTAATATTTCTGGTCAAAAGATTATACTACATGTTTTCTCATTGTCATGTTCGAATTGACTTCTAATCAATTTTAAAATTGGACTGACAATAATATTTTTAAATTTATATATAGACAGGTTTTCAATATATGGACGTAACCATACAGACATTAATGCTTTCTAATTTCAATTTGTGAGTTTTAGTCTACACAAAAATAGTCAAACCAATAATACTATATGAAGACAAATAAACAAGTTATTATTCTTCTTTCTATTTTTTAATTAATAGTTCAAACATAATTAGAAATTCATAGTTTTTTTTTTATATAAATCAACAAAATCGATACACCGAATAGTTGGTAAATGTAATTTTTTCTGTTATTAAATTGTCAAAAGCTTTTCATAACTCCACAACTAGTACGAATACTAAAATTAATTATAATTTACAAAAGCACTTGTAATGACTACCATCTTTCTATTGAGCCTAATTAAAATTTCTATTCATATATTTTTATTTATGGTTCTTCCTTCTTAGGGAGCTAACATCAATTTTTTTATTGCATTGTTTAGGGCTCAATGTTTTTAAAAATGACACATTCGCTATGTCCCAAATTTGAGGGAGCCTATTTTTAGTAATAATAGAATTATTATAAGTTCTTTTTAATAAAAAAATGTATTGTGTCTTTCATTTTATTTGTCTTTTTTTAGTTCATTTTGAAACATTAAAGAATATGAATATACAAATATTTTGGCATATATATAAATATATATATACAATTTTAAGACTATAGAAAAAATATAAAAAATTCAATAAAAAGAAAGAAATAACTTTGCATCTGAAAAAAAAAAAAATACAAACAAAAGTGCATAATATCAAACTATTAATTCTAAATAAATTCTATAGCTATAGTTACCTTTAATTGTACTCGCTAGCTTATGTTTATCAAATATTGCTATCATCTGGGACCCATTATATTCTGCATAATATAAACCAAAAAAGATAATTTTAAATAAATTCTATAGTTAAAGTTACCTTTTAATTGTACTCGATATGTTATATTTAGCTAATATTGTTATCCGCTGTGACCCACTATATTTTGTATAATATAAATCAAAAAAAGGAAATTATGATTTTATACAAATCACTTCCCCTCTTTTCTCTCCACACTTTCTCTCTTTTCTCTCCCTTCCGTGTATTTCTCCTAAAATCTCTACCCAAATCAGTTTGAATTTCAAATCCCTCTGCATCAAAATTTTACAGGTAACTGCCTAAATGTGTCTAAATTAATTTCTTTTTTTTTTCAATTTTACAAGTTATTTCACCCATGTCGTTGTGTATCAACATTGGTGTATTACTTTCTTCAACCTTGTAATCAATTTTCAGCTTTTTGACATTGATATCAATCCCAAGTTGAGTTGCAATAACATTATACAACTCTTGGTACGATGCATTTTCATTAAAAATCACACCTCAATTGTCCCATCTACCAGAATGCATAACCAAAACTGCTAACAAAGCATTTATGTAGCGCAAAAAAATAAATAAATTATTGTTACATCTATATACATCATTCCACATATATATCTTTATACATATAAAATTGACAATTCTAAGATAAAAGAACATATACATATACAAATCACAACTAATACATGATTATATTATATACATATACAAATTGCTATTACATAATATGTATACATATATAATTGAAAAGACTAACACACATAACATATACTCATACAGGCTAATAAAACTTTGTTTATATATACAGAATCCACAGTGGGGAAGCCTCGAAAATCGATAAAGAGATTTTTTCATTGGTCAATTTTAACTTGTTTCTAAACACAGTTATACTTATATGAACTTAACAAAAATAAAATAAAATAATACTATATAAATAACTAAATGATAACAAATAACAAAAAAAAAATGATAACCAATTAACAACACAACTAACTTAAAATAACATCAATGGGACTTGCTGGAAATATTTTGGAAAGCATAAAAATAATTATAAAAAATCAACAGCAATTAATATGAACAATATAAAGCAACAATAATTGAATAAATAAAATACTTAATAAAATAGGATAAAGAAAATGGATCTCAATTGAAAAATACCAACACGATTGTAAAACTAAATGAACTTCACAAAATATAACATATTCAGAAATTAAAATGCAAAAAAAAAAAAGCACAACAATTAAGAATAAGAGCAAAACAAATAATGGAGAAACAAAAGAACAAATTAATAAATAACACTAACATGTAAAGCAATAACAACAAATAGTCAAAGAAGAGCAGGTCATAAATAGGTGCTCGCTGGAGAAGAACACCATTCCCAACCAAATCAGTGGTCTGTTTGGTTGTGGTTTGGTGTTTTGGGTGGCTGGTCTGGCTGTTTCGTGGTGGCATTCCGGCGAGGTTTCGCCGGAAAAATGGAGATGGACTTGCTGGATTTCGGCGGAGCTCAGGTGAATTTGTAATCAGAAAAATATGAATATTTAAAGAATTTTCTAAACGCTAAAAAAAATTCTGAAAATTACCCCTAAAAAAATATTTACCATCTATGGCTATATAATTTTTCTAACTAAATATAACAATTTTTTGGAATTAAAAGAATTGTACAGTCTATCTTCTCTTCGCCCCTTTCTCTGCCCTTTTTCCTCTTCCTCCTCCTCTTCTTCTTTTTATTCTTCTTCTTCTTCGTCTCTTTCTCTGTCATTCTTTATCTTCCTCCTCTTCTTCTTCGTTTTTGAAATTTTCATTTAAATAACTATCCTCAAATTAGTTTTTGCCCATATTTCACTATTTTTATCCAAAAACACTACGAGAAGAGGAACAGAAAGATCGGAAGTTTGTACAAAATCATGTTTTCAAGCAGGAATTTCAAATTTCTAAAATTACAGCAGCAAGAGTTCACCATTGATGGTCATTATAAAGCTTCAAATTTTGAATTTATTATTTGAATTTTACGAATTTGTGATTAGTTTGGATAGGTTGTTCCTACAAATATTGAAAATGTGGTTTGGAGTTTATATCTCAATTTTAAGAGAGTTTGGTTAAGTTTATAATTGATTTTAGGAGAAATATTAGATTGAAACTCAAAAAAGGTAAAGTTTATGGAACTGTATCGCAATTGTATTAAAGTTGTATTAGATATGTTTCATAATTGTATTAAAAATGTATTAAAATCATGAACAATACATTTATAATACATATTGCTAACTTCACTCTCTTTTTAGTGATATCAACCAAAATAATTTAAGTAACACACTTTTAATACATTTATAATATAAGCACAATACATTTGTAATACATATTACAAACATCGCTCATTTTCTTAGTGATACCAACAAGAATAATTTAGGTAAAACACTAATAATACATTTAAAAGTCATGCACAATACATTTTTAATACATATTGCAACCGTCACTCATTTTCTTAGTGATAAATCAAAATAATTTATGAGACAAATATAATATAAGTTTTGTTCATGAGCAATACATTTATAATACATATTGCAACCATCACTCATTTTCTTAGTGATACAAATCAAAATAATTTAAAAGACACATATAATATAATCATGAACAACACATTTATAATACATATTGCAAAATTTACTCTCTTCTTAGTGATACTAACAAAATGATTTAGGTAACACACTTATAATACATTTATAATACATGCACGCTACATTTTTAATACATATTGCAAACATCACTCATGTTCTTAGTGATACAAATCCAAATAATTTATAAGACACATATAATATATGTTTTATTCATGAATAATACAAGTTTAATTCAGTCTATCAATTATTGTCTTGTTTTTCGTTAGTTACGTTTTTCATTTATTCTTAATTTTCTCTTCTAATTCAACTTTAATATTGTGCAATACACTTTTAATACAAATTTAATTCATTTTGTAGTTTATTATTTGTTTCTATTAGATTACTTGTTTAATTCATTATTGATATAAGTTTTAATTCACTCTATAGAGCATTGTCTGATTTTTTATTAGTTACATTTTTTATCCATGCTTAATTCTCTCTTCTAATTCAACTTTAATATTATGTGTAATACACCTTTAATACAAGTTAATTCATTTTGCAGTTTATTGGTTGATTTGTTATGATTGAATTACTTGTTTAATTCATTATTGATACAAGTTTTATTCAGTTTATAGATCACATACTGCTTTTTCGTTTGCTACATTTTGCATTCATGTTTAATTCGCTTCTAATTCAACTTTAATATGTGTGTGATACATTTTTAATTCAAGTTTAATTCATTTGGCAGTTTATTATGTTTCTTCATTTGTTATGATTAGATTACTTGTCTAATTAATTATTGATTCAAGTTTTATTCAGTCTACGAATCACTGACTGCTCTTTTGTTTGGATAGGTTGTTCCTACAAATAATTGAAAATATTGTTTGGAGTTTATATCTCAATTTTAAGAGGGTTTGGTTAAGTTTAGAATTAATTTTAGGAGAAATATTAGATTAAAGCTCGAAAAGGATGAAGTTTACAGAACTATATCTCGTTTGTATTAAACTTGTATTAGATATGTTTCATAATTGTATTAAAATCACGAACAATACATTTATAATACATATTGCAAACTTCACTCCCTTTTTATGATTTCAACTAAAATAATTTAGGTAACACACTTATAATACATTTATAATACATGCACACTACATTTTTAATACGTATTGCAAATATCACTCATGTTCTTAGTGATACAAATCAAAATAATTTATAAGACACATATAATACATGTTTTATTCATGAATAATACAAGTTTAATTCAGTCTATAAATTATTGTCTTGTCTTTTGTTAGTTACGTTTTTCATTTATTCTTAATTTTCTCTTCTAATTCAACTTTAATATTGTGTAATACACTTTTAATGCAAATTTAATTCATTTTGTAGTTTATTGGTTGATTTGTTACTATTAGATTACTTGTTTAATTCATTATTGATACAAACTTAATTCACTTTACAGATCACTATCTGGTCTTTCATCAGTTACGTTATTTATTCATGTTTAATTCTCTTTTCTAATTCAACATTAATATTTGTGTAATACACTTTTACTAAGAGTTTAATTCATTTTGCAGTTTATTGGTTGATTTGTTACTATTGGATTACTTGTTTAATTCCTTATTGATACAAGTTTTATTCAGTTTACGGATCACAGAATGCTCTTTCGTTTGCTACATTTTGCATTCATGTTTAATTCTCTTCTAATATAACTTTAATTTAATATGTGTGTAATTTACGTACTATGCGCTCGTCATATTGGCTCCTCTTTCAACTCCAACGCTAACGCTGGTCGCCCAAACGGAGTTCACCGTCGCTCCGGCCATATTTCAATTTTCTCTCACACCATTGAACTTTTCTGGTCGTACTGCTCACTGCTCCGACCCAATTTAATTACTGGCAACTTTTATAATTTCAAACTTTTCTTTTTACCGTATGTGTTTTAATTATATTTTAAAAGATAAATATACAAATTTTATTATCTAAAGTAACTCTTGAAATTTAAAATTTGTTTAATAAAATTGAGATAGATGAAGTAATGAAGAGTGATAATGAGGAAAGAAAAAAAAGAGATTAACTAAACAATTTTGTGCATGTATTTTAGGCAAACATTGTTCCAACACCAGTTGAATTCCATTGAACTGAATTTGTGATTCAAGATTGTAAATATTTCAATTGAAGCTTTAGAAAATTGATACATCGCACGGAGAGAGAAAAAGAAGAAAGAGGCGTGAGAGAAAAAGGAGAAAGAGGCGAGAGAGAAAGACACAGATCTAATAAAATACATAATATTGCTATATATTGCTATAAATGGTAATAATTAGAGAGTATATTTAAAATAAGTAATTATTTTTTAAAAGAGATCCACCCAAGTAATTATTCCTATTATTATTTTAAAATCGTGGGCCAAAATCACCAGTTAATAAAATATTTGTGTATGCAATCTTATCTATATTTGAATAAATTTCTAGACAACGCAAAAATATCAAAATGAATATTAACAAATGTAACAAATAAAATGAATATTAAAAAAACTATAATAAATGTAATCAATGGCATATAATAATGCAATTTTAATAAAAATAATGATTTAATCAAAATGAACAAATATTTGAACGTATTCGAGCGGCTGTGACAAAAAATAATATAACCAAAATTAATCGATAAAAATCCTAATATTTTAAGAAATAAGGATAATTATTAACAAATTGCATTAAAATTGCAAAACATGTATTTTGAACTATTTAATGAATAAAATATTAAAAAAGTATTAACTTTGAAAAATATTAGACTAAAATTTGGTGTCACCACACACGTATATAAATTTATACATATCCAATCGTCAATCATGAGACAAGAGAATATATACATTTATAATTTACAGCTTATATAGAATTTTATTCATATGCAGATTACACCTATATATAAATATACATATACAATTGACAACCTTATAACAATTAAAATATACATATACAATCTACAGCTAATTAAAATTTGTATATATACACAGACTTCAAACTTACATAAAGTTATAGATATACAATTCACAAACTTAACCCATCGGACATACACATATACAAAATAAAGTCAATATACAAACACAAATTTCATAGATACAGACGAACTCGTACTATATATATATATATAAATTTAGAAAAACTAAAAAAAACGTTCCATATACAAATTATCCAATTGTTCAATTTAATTTATACAAATCAAATTAATTCATGTCATTAGACTTGAATGTATAAACTACTTAACATTCCTTTCTTCGATCATATATACGAAGAGAGAAGAAAATATATACAAATCAAAACGAAATTATACATTATGCTGCTAATATACAAAAACAATGAATATAAAAAATTCAAATCTGTATTAAAACGATGAATAACAATTTCCGCCCGATAAATTCTAATTACAATTTTTTTACAGAATTCAAAATGATGAACTGAATTGAATACAATACGAGTTTTTCAATCATCTGTATTTGAATATATTTTGTCAAAATATACAATTCGAACTATCATTAAAGAAGAAATTATCGCTAAATACATTCAAAATCAATTTTCTGGTATGTTGAAAATCGAATCTGAGTTTCAAAACTCCCGATATACATCAATTTCTTTTTTAAAAAAAAATGAAAATCAAAACAAATTCAAGCATTACATACTTTTGCTTGATGTTGATTTCTAATCTCTACTGTTTGTATTGCTCTAGATTAGTGGATTTGACGAACCCACTGACAATGGAGTTCATCTCGCTGAGGAACTCATGGAAGGAAAGGAATCCTATTGAAATGTAATGTGGGTAAGTTACGGGATTTGTTTGCTTTTCAATAACAGAAATTAGCACTTTTAAAGTTAATTTGTATTTAAAATAAAATTCTATACAAATGGAACCTAATTCGCGAATTATACAAATCATACGGGTCCATAGCAAACATAATATGACTATGGAGCGCAAATACCAAAACTGTAGCTATAGAGCGCTAATATGATTATTATCTTTGCTACACCTAAAATTTTCTCATTTATTTTTGGCTTTATCCCACTAATTAGCTTGAGCCGCCATTGATTTTCACCCGGAGTGCGAACCTGGCAAAGGGATTTTCAAGTTGGGAATTCGATGGTTCAAATTTTTATTTGACTATTGGATGAATTGTGAAGTGAATTCAATGCCTGAAAATTTCAATATGGAGGGATGGAATTATTTGAATTGGAAACTGGATTTTCAAATTAGGATTATTTTATAACATTGTTGCGTTGTATGATCTTAGGAGTTTGTTGATTTACATGAAGAAATTAGAAATTTAATTTAAGAATAAAAATCAGTTCCTCTGTATGACTTAGGACTCGTTTGGCCTCAAAAAAATTTGTGAAAAACTTGGGAAGTGGTGTTTGGTCATATAACTTGGCAAATATACTTTACCAAATATCCCAAGTTTCCAAATATTAGGAAAAAAAGACTAGTATTTGGGCCAAGTTCTAATATTTGGGAATTTTAAAATTTTTAAAAATTATCCCAAGTTCCTAAATAGAGAAAATGGCCAAAAGCCCCCCCAACCTATAGTCGGATTCCCAACTACACACTTATACTTCACGGGGGTCCTATTACCCCCCTGAATTGTTTTAAAATGAAATAAGTAGCCCCTTAAAACGTCATAACCAGATATGTGTCTTGTGGTGAAACAAACGCGCTTGACACGTGTATTTCACCTGTTGATTTTTTTTTAAAAGACGTTTTTTCTCTTTCTTCTTCAGCCTTTCTTCTTCATTCATTTTTTTACCCCTAATTATTTTGTGAGAACTTTGATTTGAAGAAAATATTGGGAGCTAAATTGGGGGTCTCTTTATTTTGTCTTCTCCGAAGGGATATGTCGCCGCCGCCGCCGGCATAGTCTGAGAATTTCGCTACCACCACCATCTCCACCTATGTCTTTGTCATTTCTCCGCCTTTACCATTAGCTCCTCCACCTACTTAAAGAGCTCCCGCCATCTCTTTCAAAGAATAGAGTTCGAAAAAGAGAAATTTTAAAAAATTCAAAAAATTATAATATTTGGAAATTTTAAAAAATTCAAAAAATTATCCCAAACTTTTATATTTTATAAAAAATATTCATAATTTATTAATTCCAACTAATATTTGTTACTACATCTCCGGAAAAGTTCGAGTTCTAATTTGAGTGATAAAATTGAGAAAAAAAAGAACAATTTGTGTTTAATGAGTTATAATTAAAACTGAATCAGTAACAAGTTTGAGTATACGATTAATGTATCACTCTTACCTATATTGTTATTTTGTTGTTGTTGATTGTTATCAATTATGTTATAAGGTTATTTTTTAATGGAATATATTCATTATAAAATAATAATATAAATTTATGGGTATTTTTAATAGTTTTTAAAACTTATAGGTATAAATCATATTTTTTAAATAGTCAAATATTTTTGGGAAAATTTGAGGCCAAACACATGGTGAAACTTCACTCAAATATGATTTGCCAAGAATATTTGAGAATTTGGGGCCAAAAGCTAACTTAGTAAATTGTATTAGTAAGTCAATAAGGTTATTGAAATCTCAATCCTTTAAGGCTTTAATAATAAGCAAGAAATAATAACAATAAGAAAGACTTCTATGCAACTTTTTAAGTGTTCATCAAACTGTCAATTTGTTTTGACTTATTTGAATATAGAAATATCATTTTTTAAAAGTAGAATTCACATATTTAGAAATTATATAAAAAGTATCACAAGTCATAATAGTTAACAGCTCAAAATATTTTAAAAAAATATTCTTTGATCATCTAAATAGCAATTAAGATAAACAAATGAAAACGAAAAGAGCAAGTACTATAGCGAAGAAACAGTTCGTCGTTGAATTTCAAACTTGGTGGAAAAACAATAAGTGCGTGTTTAGTGTGGGCGTGTGTGAATATATGAAAATTCTACAATAAAGTTTATTGAGTTTGGCTAATTAGTATTATATGAGAATTCTACAATAAAGTTTATTGAGTTTGACTAATTAGTATTCCAATCCAAAATTCTATTCTCCATGGATTGCTCATTCACACCTGTGTGTACTTTTTTTTCCTTCTAAAAAAATACTCGTTTTATCTTAATTTATGTGGTATTTTTTTTGGTCTTCGAGAGTCAAGTTGATCAATCTTTGAAGTTATTTTGAATTCGATCAACTCAATATTTTGAAATTAAAATTTAGATATTTAAAAACTATACTAAAAGTACTACAAGTTGCAATTCTTCTCATGTCAATATGATGAAAAAAAATATATATTTTAAAATGTCGATTAAAAAGTGTCTCATAAATTTGGGATAGAGAAAGTATTATAAACAGGTTCCATGTCAGACCTTATCATTTAGGCATTGAATTATTGTCTTAATGGTTCAGGTCTCAGTTTTGTTTTCAGGTTATGGTTTCGAGTCTTAGTTTAGCCATTTTTTTTAACAGGTGAATCGATAACTCGATGGTAATTTGCTTTGTTACAATTCTACACACACTTGACTAGTTGATTTAAGGCTTAGTTCCGTTTTGGAATGGCTATAGACTGTATGAGGATTCTGTTAATATTAACTATACATGTTTGAGAAATTAATTGGAAAAATTAGTAAAGTACACTCCTTTAAGTATATTAAATTCTATTTGTCCCTATATCTTTTTAAAATAACTAAAATCCCTTATTTTAATAATGTATCCGTATTAATGTATTAATGTATCCGTGCTTGTATTAATGTATCTGCGCTTTCATTAATGTATCCGGATTGGGTTAATTTTTATTTTAATAATGTATCCGTACTAATGTATTAATGTATCCGGATTGAGTTAATTTTTATTTTAATAATGTATCTGTATTAATGTATTAATGTATCCGTGCTTGTATTAATGTATCCGCGCTTTCATTAATGTATATGCGCTTTCATTAATGTATCCGGATTGGGTTAATTTTAAGGGATTATTGTAATTAGAAAAAAAGTAGGGATAGATAGTAATTTCATCTTTACACTATGTGATTTATGTAACTTACCCAAATTAATTTGTACTTTACAGTTACTATTTTTATAAATAAATTGGCTTGCACTTTTCTCACTGTCTATATAGATCCAGAAAATGATTTGCATACATTCTACCTTCGTCAAACTCTACTTTGTGAGATTACACTGGTTATATTGTTGAATATATATCATTTGAACACAAAAATTTTAAACAATTCTCTACCATTTTATATATATTGTATAGTCGTGTATAACAGTGTATAGTCATGTATAACAGTCAGTATATACACATATATACATTGTTATAATACATGGGTATACAACGTGTGTGTATATATAAAGTGTATACACATAATATACACCTCTTTCCTCCCCATCAAAATTCCAAGAAGAACAAATGGTACCCCAAAGCCAACACTTCTAACCGTGGGGTTCAAATCTTTATTATTTTAAACTCAAGAAACGATTTATGAGGTTCTAACATTTACGAGTTCAAATTCAAGAAAATAATATATGGGTTCAAATCTTTATTTCAACATTAAAATATGACTATTTCTCTATTAATTCTAAATAGTGTCTATGAATTCATAACATGCTTGAAAAGTGACCATATCATCTAATTTTAGCGATAAATTTGGGCTTACAATATATGGTAATGTTTTCATGTTATTCTTATTCTTTGATCCACACGTCCAACTGTAAACTCAATTCCTTAATTAAGGAATCCTTATTGCACCTATCAGATTTCGTAACGATTGATTAACAGTCGTCTCAACAAATTTCATATGTGACACTTGAGATTCATTGTGTTCTCCCACGTCCACCTAACATTTCCAACCCTTAACCATTCCACCCCGCCACCCTTGTCACCCCATTATCCACCACATATCCAACCTCATAATATTTTGCTAATTACATATCATTATTTTAGGAATCATATCTTTTTAACTTACTTATCAAACATTATGTTGTACCAAACACACCATATATTTAATCTCATTTTCAGTTAAGTAGTTGTAGAACGGTTATACATATATTCTTACAATATAATATTTTCACATCTCCAATCAATTGATTGCTGCTGTACCAAAATGTGAAAATCTAAGGTCATCTCATGGTAGGCCATAGTGTTGCAGAAAGAAAAGGGTAAGATGGAAGCATGCATCCTGCTACATATTTCAGACAAATTGGCTACACCTTTAGAAGTACATTCGATCTAATAAGCACCTTGTGTTAGAATTGATAAATTCTATGGCTAGGATCTTTAGTATTTTCTTATTTATTACCTGTGTCTACTATTTAGGCAGAATACCCTCACCCATTCTTACTAAGAAACTGAAAGAAGCCTCAAAAACAGAAGAAAGGGTGGAAAGTGAGGAAGAAAGAGATGTAGAAATAGAAAGAGCTTCCGAAATGAAGGGGACTAAACAGGAACAAGAGGGATCCACTGAAGAAGATCCTTCTCCTTCCCTTTTTTCGGAAGAAAGGTGGGATCCGGACAAAAACTTCTAGTGGCGGAACCAGAATTTCAATTAAGGGGTTCGGAAAACCTCTAATCTTACACTTAGGAGGTTCAAATTCAATATATAGACATAAAAATTCTTTAAAATACAGCATTTAATATATATATATATATATATATATATATATAGCAAACAACAAAAATCCCACTCTTCCCGTGAGTTTTCGAATTTACAATTAGTGCCAGATTTTGGTTGCTAAATACATGTAGCTGGACACGCCAAATACATGTATTTCGGATATGTGGGGTCAATATTGGATGTAATTTAATCCAGATACATTGTTTCCAAGTAGATTCGCATGTATCTGACTCTCTCGATTGCCTCTCTCCCTATGTATCTGTATTTCAGAATGTATCAAGTATCTCAAATACATGTATCTAGTGTGATTCACATGTATTTAGTATACACAAACCCTCTCGCTCACCTCCCTCCTATCTCACTCGCCTCTCACTCTATGTATCTGTATTTCAGAGTGTATTTGATAGCAACAATACATATATCTAGGTGTATCTGACTTAAAATTTACTATGAAATTATTAACTAGTGAGATAATATGTAATTATTTCAAACTATAGGGAGAATTAGTAAATATGTTAGAAACGTTTGTGTAATTAGATAGTTTTTTCTTAATATTGTGTGATTTGGCCCAATAAATCTCATGTTCTAATTGGCTCATTCTCGAGCCCAAACATAAGTTTTACATCATATTGGTTCCAAGCCTTCCTCTTTAGTTAATGCTCCATATATTATTATCCTTGGCTTCCTTAATTCCCTTCATTATATTAGCTATATATATGTTTGAAACAAAAATGAATATTGGACAATATCGTATCAATTACCTCAGAGAAAATAGATTGAAAACTTTGTAATATACTACCTTTTGGAATAAGAAGGTTGTTTACGATTTTGAGAAGTTATTAAAGGTACACATACAATAAAAACGAGAACAAAACAACAAAATACAGATAAATGAAGCATCAAATAGTAATATACATTAGAGAACGAAAGTAACTTTATATATCAGATTATAAATAAGATGATTTTATTTACGTTGTTCTTTAACTAGGTTTTTTCTCAAGAAATTGAGAGACAAAATATAACGAATAAGGCTACTAGTCTAAGAAAACATGTGAACTTGCCCCTCCTTCATTTAATGCTTTTTCTATCTATAAAATCTGCTCTCTTTTGCATTCAATGCTAGCATTTCCCTTTAGGTATTGATGGTGATATTCTAATATTGCAAAATAAAATATGATACGTTAAAATAGAAATAGAAATAGAAACAAAGACAGGGAGCGAAATTTTCTCTTTATCATTCCTTTTTCTTGAGGCCTAGCTAGGCCTAAAGGCGAATTTTACGCATAATAGACTTGGATCGTGTCAAATATGATATTGGAGCAGTGCTCCATCGCTATGATGTTGGAGAAAAATTATTTGAGGATGTTGAGTCCCTAACGGATTATATGTGATGATCTTGATGAAGGGCGGATGATGAAAGCGGATCTAGCAGACTTTTGAAGATGAGGTGCATGTACATGATACCTTAGACGAATACCACATTAGAATAGAGGAGGAAAGTGAAGAGTTTCAAAAGACACAACTCAATATGATATGCATATTTTGGGACCTAATATATGACATATATAACTAGAAAGATAAATAAATGTGCACCTACACTCATAATAGATAATACATATCATGAATTTGAATCGTGACTAAAAGTCCATTAACGAATATACCTTGTTTTTGTATAGAATAATTTTCTTAGTTGAGTCCTGAGTCTGCACATAGATAATTAACTAAGCTATTCACCAATATATGACCTCCCAATATATATAACATACTAGAGGAAGATTCATAATCTTTAAGAAGAAACCTACCATCATTCAATACAAATAAAGTGCTTTTTGTTAAGCTATGTGTCTCTAACATGTATATGATGAATAAATGGATAGAAATAATTAGTGAAAATTGTCTCATTTGTGATATCAAATGCTGCTAGTCCAAGAAAACATGTGTTCCTACCCTCCTTCATTTAATGCTTTCTTCTTTCAATATCTCTCTTGCATTCAATGTTATCATTTCACTCTCTTCTTCCATTCTTTGGTCATTAAATGGGGTGGACCATTACATTGCACCTAAAATAGACTTGGGGGGGGGGGGGGGAGTGATTGGCGTTCAAAATTAATAAAAATTCTATTAATTTTTTATAATAGCATACTATATACTTATGGCCTTTAAAATTAATTTCAACTGTCATCTATGTTTTTTAATTTTGGGTGTGCACAAATAGATACATAAATTTATATAAACTAAACAAGTAGACACACTCATTCTACGTGACATAATACATGTAGGACACAAAATTGTCACGTAGAATGCCACGTAGGACGAATGTGTCTATGTATTTAATTTTATACAAGTTTAAGTGTATACTTATGCAGACCCAAAATAAGAGGGCATGTCAGTTGGAGCCAAGTTCAAGGGCATGTTTATGTATTGTAGAAGAATTTGGATGTATATATTTGTAACTTTATAAAATTTAATTTTTTGTTTCACCCTTACTAAGGTAAGTCCTCATTAATTAAGATTACTTAGAATATAAGGTCTAACTTCCTTTACTTGTATAATTCTTTCTAATGAGAATTTTTACTTTATAATTAGTAAAACATATTGCTAGGCACACTGCCTAGTGACATGTTCACTTAAAAAAACAAAAGAAAAAGAAGAGTTTCATCTTGACTATTCAAGATAAAGTTATTTCAGTAATTACCTATTTAAAAAAGAGATAAAGGTAATGGCAATTTAATGGAATGTTCTTGGTTAATCTATTAAATCATTTTCCTGTGTGTCAATACATTAACCTTCATGATATTTCTTTCACAAATTAAATAAGATTTCTTATGACAAATTTATTTTATGAAGGGTAATAAAGACAAGAGTCTTGCCCCCCACTCCACCCTACCTCCTACTAAAAATATATATTGTTTTCTCATTAAAATTTTCATTTTAATTGAATCGATAAGAAAAGAAAAATATAGTAATGTTTTCATACGGAAAAATTAGAAAACTTTCATTATTTCAGTGAGAATCTATTTCTCATCATGCATTTTTCAGTGAGCAGATTTCAGTGAGAAATGAGTGAAAAAATAATGTTCTATAGCATAAATTTTCAACAGTTTGACGATGAAAAAAACTTTTATGTCTAATAATGCCACACACAAAAACTTAATACACAAGTCACCCCACTCTATCCCCTCCCACCCACCACTTCATTTTCCTCTTGCAACTATATATATTTTAAACACATACACACACACACACAAAACATAAAAAACCAAACAAGATATTTCCACCACCAACTAATAATATACTAGTGCATACTCAATCCCCACACCAAAACATTACTTCTTTTTCCATTTCAAATCTTTGGCCCTCCCCACACATCTCTTCCCTTTCAACTATACCATATAACATTCCAACCTTATAACAAGCTTAGGGAGATGTCAAAAATGAGCATAAAAACCACAACTACAATATCCATCATTTTTGTCCTTGTGATAATTCAACATGCTCATTGTGCAAGTCACACACAATTTTTCAAGGTGAAGCCTTTGCCTATTAATTATAATAATAAATCTCCTTATTATGAGTCTTTGCCAAAAGGGGTCCCAATTCCACCTTCTTCTCCTTCTAAAAGACACAATGGAATCAACCTCAAAAGGTTTTAGCCATGATGAAGCAACCAAAGGAAAATCAAAAGAGAAACAAGAGAAGGATTATTATTTCTTTTGGTAACTTTTTTGAAATTTTTTACCCAAGTTTATTTAAATTGTACAGTATTCTAGGAGTATAAATTAATTTTATTATGATATATTTATCTCCTTTTTTTTTTGTCCTTTTTAGTCTAATGCTTTTGAGGGCATTGAGTATTATTGACTTACAAGTCTCATATAGAGTACACATTAAAGATTTGTAATTATTTGGATGATTTAAGTTATTTACACGGATCGTGTAAAGAAATTTTATACTATCAGATTAATATAAGGTCATGCACTCTTATATTTTTCTAGTTATATATATGGTCCATGGAACCCTTTTATATACTATGTATTTTTTACTAGTTATATATACTTGTTCATGATTTTTTTAAATTATTTTCATCATTTTATTCTTTTCAACATCCTAATCATTTAATGAAACTATGAAAAGAACGTATGATCCATCTCTTTCTTCTTTTCTTTCTTGGGGTTTGGTTCTTGGTGGGGTGAAAGGATATTAAATGAATAATACACATATTATATAATCTAGTTGTTGTACGAGATTCCAAATTTAATAATTGTTCTTGTTCATGATTTCAATTTTATTTATATATAAAATATAGTTTATTATGATACAATTATTGCATGTTCCTGAAATTCTATTTGAATCCATTTAATTTATCTTACCGACAAATTACATGTGCTCGAAAATCAAATATTTTGAACAAGGTTTTTTTTGTTCGCGTTATCTTGTTTTTACTATAAAAATCATTTTCCTTGATTGACTATAATTGTTGATTTTTTTTAAAATTTGCGGGTTCTTTAATTTTACTTTTTTGTGTTACTTAACCTACATTCTCGCTTTTCTATGTTACTTTTTTGAAATATTCCGCTTTTTTTACTTTCTATATTATGAGAGTATTATGTGTATGGAAAGTATTAAGTATTTGATTAAAAGCTTAACCTCACATCAGTTTTCGCATTTAAGCCCTAGGAATGAAATTTGTTTTGTACTGAGCATTCTATCATTCAAAATGGGACTTTGTTTGTGTGAATAAAAATTAGTCGGATTCATAAATGAGTATTGGACACCAAATAAAAAACTAAGAAAGGATTAGTGCTTGAATTTGCTAATATGGAACAATAACAAAATTAGATATTTCATTAAGAGTGTTCAGATTTACTATATATATCTAATAATTTTTAATATATGTAAGATATTTTTTTTAATGAAAGATGTTCAGTTGATTATCCTTCACAGTATATAGCTACACCATTGATATGGAATCGACGTAATAACAACATATATATTTCTTTTGTCAAAAACCAAATTAGGTCACATAGAGTGAAGAAGGTCTCAAAAAAAATTCAAATAAAACAAGAGAACATGCATTTTATTAGAAACAATTTAATAATGTTCTAATTAGCCTGAAATATCTATGATTTGACAAGTCAACATCTATTTGACAGGACTTAAAAAGAATTATTACTCAATAGTTAAAATTAAAAGTACATTAATTAATCATCTATTTTAAATTAGTAACTAGTAAAGAGCATGAGACTTGAAACTTTATTAGGTTTAGAGAAGGTCTATACGTATAAAGGTCCTTTGTAAGTAAACCAAATCTGAAAAATACTGCAACAAATAATAATTTCTAAATTATTGGTTTTACATGAATAATTAGCACAATGTCAAAGGTCGTTAAAAATAATTGAAAATTGGTTGTTGTTAGGAGGGAAAAATTCATGATGGTTTGGTGGAAAGAAGTATAATGGAGTACTTTCAGATGCTTGGTCAAGCTTTTTAAAAAAAATAATAAGTATTTTTATTAGTAATCGAGGTTGTTTAATTTGCAGAAACTAATAAAAGTAATTTTAGAATTTTGACTAAATAGAAATTAGTGCTCTAATATTAACAAAATTAATTATTAAACTGATCAGCTAAACACAAATTGGTACTTGTTAAAAGTATTTTTTTTCTAATTGCCTTTCTAATTACAACGAAAAGGATCAAAAAAATTCCTCTTTCTAGCTATTGGATCGTAATTGCGCTTAACATGGATTTTCAAGTTAAAAAGAGGAAAACTTACATAGATATGTTATATTAAAAAAATATTTACCATCTATAACAATAATATTTTTTTTCACTAGACACTTATAATACGGTTTTAATACATATTGCAGAGAATAATTTATAAAACACATATAATTAATAATACAAATTTTATTGGTAGATAATATTTATTATACACTTATAATACATTATGTCAATTTCTTATCAAACAAGCATAACATATTTTAAAACACTTATAATACATTTATATTGCATGCATAATTCACTTTTAATACAAGCGTCAATTTATCATAGTATTATATATATTGATGTAAATGATAATAAATAAAAAATATTAATAAAGTCAGTAATTATTTATTAAAAAGTACTTATTCAAGCAATATTTTCCTTTAAAATACATGTTCTTTCACCTATTGAAATCTTTAAGAATCCACTATTATGAAAGATGAAAGAAGTTGAGTTGAACCTAGATCTAAAATCACTTGGAGCTTGTAAATCACAATTTCAAATGAAGAAGATATCGTTGTTTTATTCATTCATTAGTCATAGAACTTGAAACGTTTCTAGTTATTTTTTATTAATTTGGATGTGTTAGGTTATTTATGATTGAGGCCATATGGACCAATAAATTATTGTCACCTATTTAATTAAAATCCTTCATGTGTCATTTCATAATTCATTAAATTGAGGATTTTTATTAATATACACTAAATACTTTTGGGGATATCTCCTCTAACAAAGAGTATTTTTCAAAATAAGTCAACTTTGAAAGCTTGATCGAAAATGGAGTACTATTAATAACATTCATCATAATAATATTTGTCTAAGCTACTCTTTTAAATGTTTTATTTAATTAACACTCTACTAATTCGAACAGTAGGGATTAGTTGAGTGAAATAGCAAATGCTTCTTCTTCTTCTTTTTTCAGTTTGTCAAAACGCAATAAGTTTTTATATTATTCGATATTTGAGATTTCAATTACAAGAATATAGCAAAAAGAGTTGAAGAGTCGAATAAAAAAAAATTAAAGACCTAATTCACCCCTATGGTGTCTTATTAGTTATCAAGTGTATCACTATCTTTGTTGTTTAATAAGTCAAAGTCAATTTTGATTATTTCTTGCAAGGATTTTCAAACTATCATATCATTAAAAAAAAAATCAATATTCCAATACATTCAACTCCTACTACAACTGCTACAAAATTCTTCACTGTTTCATTATTTAATTTCTTCTACCAAATAAGTACTTTTTTTTTTTTTTTTTTTAATTATTATTATTATAACATAATGACATAACATATAAAATAATACTACTAACTAATCTTGTGCGTTGATTTATTGTCTCATCAAAGTCTAAATCAAGGGGAGTACCAGACGTTCCATACACTTTATTTCAAACTTCGATTACATTATCCTATTGAAATATTTTTGTTAACGACTTTTAATAGTTTGTTACTATGTTATCACATTACAATCCTTAAGTAGAACAACTTCATTATTCTATAATTGCTCTTCTTTAATTATTACTAGTATATATTTAGTTTTATAAACACCATGGTTTCATATTTCGACTGCTTTTCTCTCGTCTTTTACTAAAGGATTAATCTTTTCTCTTTGTTTTACTGTATTTTAAATTACTCATAAGTTAGAACGTCGAAGCCAAGAAAAAAAATGGAACTTATTCAGAAAGATATAGATTTGTCTCACTCGTGAATTAAAAAAACCATTACTTGACAAGAGGAGATTGTTCATGTGGTAAATACCTTAAGATTGTGAATTCTAATTACCAAAAGAGCAAAAAGGAGAGAGCTAGAAAATTACTATTCGTGATACCACCACAAGATGTTGCAAAATGAGCTTTTGCAAATGAAGATCTCAATGGAATATTGATAACTAAGATAAGAATTAACTAGAAATGGAAAAACAGGAAAAGAAGCTAGCTAAGATAACTCTAGATAGTTCCATTCATAACAAAGGAAAGAGAACCTTTCAATACAATATATAGCTGTCCAAGGATAGTGACCTCTCTTGGATGCTAGCTGACTCATAGTACTAAAGAATAACTAAGACTAAAATGTAATTTCCTCTTCTCTTTAACTAACTTCCCCTCCAATCAGTTAAGTCTATCCTCCACAGCATGTGAAGTTGCTCTGGATCAAAAGTGCAACATTTCTCCCTCCTTAAAAAACGTCCTTGTCCTCAAGGACTAAATGTTGGAAACCTAATGGCAGCAAAGTCTTCCCATGTAGCTTGTTCAGGATGCATATCTTTCCAGTGCACTAACACTTGAGCAACTGCTTTGTTCCGTCTCTTGATCATCCTTCTGTACAGCAGCACCACCATTGGATCCACACAATAAGGGCTAGCAATGTCAACCACTGGTGGGTAATTGAAATTTTGAGGTATCTCATAACAAAGCTTTAGCTGTGAAACATGAAATGTAGGGTACAAAGCGACATGAGCAGGCAAGCATAACCTGTAAGCCACCTTTCCAATCTTCTGACTTATTTGATATGGCCCATAATACTTAGAAGACAACTTGTTGAAAGGTTGATTGGATAGAGTGACCTGCCTGTATGGCTGAATTTTGAGATATACCCAATCACCGTTAGAAAATTGTCTATCACTCCTTCCTTTGTTAGCTAGATCAGACATCCTTTGTTGTGCCCTGGCTAGGTGAAACTTCAACAGTTGAGTCATGAACTCTCTAGTAATCAAGCTCCTGTCCACCTCTTCATCTACAGCCTCCTCTGGTAGATATGGAAAATGATTAGGAGGAGGTTGCACATACAAAGCTTTATAGGGACTTGTTTGGATTGCTGAATGGAAGGTAGAGTTATACCACCACTCAGCCAAGGCAAGATACATCCCCCAATCCTGCTAACTATCTGCACATAAACACCTTAAATACGTTTCCAATGTCCTATTTACAACCTCTGTTTGACCATCGGATTGAGGGTGGTAAGCAGTTGATGTACTGAGCACAACTCCCTGCATTGAAAACAAGTCTTACCAGAACCTGCTAATGAAGATAGGGTTTCTATCACTAACCACATTTTCAGGCATTCCATGTAATTTATAAACTTGATCCAAAAACACTTGTGCCACAGATGCTGCAGTATAAGGATGAGTCGGGCTATGAAGTGAGCATATTTTGTCAGCCTATCTACTACCACCATAATAGTAGTTTTCCCCTTGGACTTAGGCAATCCCTCAATGAAGTCCATACTAATACTGGACCAAGCTGAAGAGGGAATCTGCAGAGGTTGCAACAAGCCAGGAGAAGCTGTAAAATCACTCTTGTTTCTTTGACAAACCTCACACTGTCTAATATAGTTGACCACATCCATTTTTAAGCCCTTCCAGTAGAACAATCCAGCCAGCCTTCTGTAAGTGTTATCCATGCCAGAGTGGCCACCAGATGGTGTATCATGCCACTTGCTAATCAGATCCCTCCTGAGTTGAACATCTTTAAACACCATTAATTTCCCATGCCTTCTCAATTGCTGTTGGATGTAAGAGTATCCCTTTTGACCCTCTAATTGTTCCTTGAGGTCCTCAATTACTTTAGCTAGTCCTTCATCATTAGACCAGTTGTCCCTTATCCTTTCAAACAATGAAGAGTCCACATGAGCAACAACAACTACTAATGCTTCAGGCATAGGCATTCTTGAGAGAGCATCTGTAGCCTTATTCTCCCTTCCTTTCTTGTACTCTATTTCAAAGTCATATTGCATAACTTTAGCCACCCATTTCATTTGGAATCCAGTATGTAACTTTTGATCCAGAAAGTATTTGAGGGCCTTCTGATCAGTTCTAACCACAAATTGTCTTCCCATTAAATATTGATTCCACTTAGTCACCGCCATTGCTAGAGCCAAAAGTTCTTTGTCATACACTGATAGGCTTAAGTGCTTACCAGATAATTCCTTGCTAATGAAAGCTATGGGATGGCCTTCTTGCATTAGGACTACCCCAACACCCAAGTCACAAGCATCTGTTTCCACAATGAATTTCAATGAACTGACTGGCATGGACAACACTCGAGCAGTAGTTAGTGCTTGCTTTAAGTAATCAAAAGCATTGGTGGCCTTATCGGACCATTTGAGCCCTTCTTTTTTAAGCAAATCTGTCAATGATCTACTAATGATACCATAGTTCCTGATGAACCTCCGATAATAGCCAGCTAGACCGAGGAACCCCCTTAGTTCCTTGATGGTTTTAGGAATAGGCCATTGTTGTACTGCTTCCACTTTTTTTTGGATCAGTAGCTACCCCCTCTGCAGATATAAAATGGCCTAAATACTCCACTCTATTAGCTCCGAAAGTGCATTTTCCCTTCCTTGCAACCAGATTATGTTGTAACAACAACTCAAAGGTGATTCTCAAGTGTCCCACATGCTCCTCTAAGCTGCTACTGAACACCAAAATATCATCAAAGAACACTAGAATAAACTTCCTCAAATGAGCCTTGAATACATAATTCATTAGACTCTGGAAGCTGGATGGAGCATTAGTTAGGCCTAATGGCATTACTAGGTACTCATAATGTCCAGAATGAGTCCTAAAAGCTGTCTAGTGGATGTCATCCTGGGCCATTCTGATTTGGTGGTTACCTGACCTTAGATCGATCTTAGAATAGATCTTGGATCCCCCTAACTCATCAAGCAGTTCCTCAATGATTGGAATTGGAAACTTATCCTTGATTGTTGCTTTGTTTAGAGCCTTATAATCAACACAAAGTCTCCATGGCCCATCTTTCTTCCCTACAAGCACCACTAGTGAAGCGTATGGACTAAAACTTTCCTGGACAATACCTTGATCCAGCAGTTCCTGCACAAGTTTTTCAATTACATCTTTTTGCTTGGATGAGTACCTGTAAGGCCTAAGATTTACTGGATTACTACTGCCCTGTAGAGGAATCCTATGGTCAAAGGATCCCCTGGTAGGTGGTAGCCATTTAGGTTCATCAAATAATGGACCGAATTCTTCTGTGAGAGCCAAAATTTGAGGATAACCCTCAACATTAATTTCCACTCTTGTAGCTTTTGGTACTACTTTGATCATGAATAACTTACTACCATTCTCCATCATCTTACCCAATTTTTTTGACTATACAGTCTTGACCTCTTCCGCCTTGCCAGTTAGCATGCATTCCCTTCCTTGGTATTGAAACTTCATGATCAACTTCTGGAAATTGAAGTAGAGATCACCTAGAGGTTTGAGCCATTGAACCCCTAGTATGACATCACATGATCCCAATGGAATAAGCAGAAAATCATCCTTGAAAGTGGATCCTCCCATCAACCAGCTGAACTCTTTGCAAGCTTCAATAGTTTGCCTCATTCCCCCATCTGCAACATTGACAAGTTGAGGACTTACTGTCTGGATTGGTACTCCCCACCTCTTGGCCAATTCTTCCTCCATGAAGTTATGGGTGCTACCAGGGTCAATCAAGATGCTGAGTGGGCCTTGATCACAGTACCTTGTAACCCTCAAGGTATGGTAGCTAGTCACACCGGTAATAGCATGGAGAGATATTTCACAAACTTCATTCTCTCCGTCTTCATCCACTTGGGGTTCTTGATCCTCGGTACATCATCTATGATGATCTCAGCATCCTCCTCCACCTCCAGCAAGTGTAGTTGAGTTTTTGATGCACATTTGTGTCCTGGCACAAACTTTTCATCACAAAAGAAACAAAGTCCCTTCTGTCTCTTTTCATTCAACTCAGATTGAGATAATCTTCTACCCCTGACCCTGTTGAAACTTGTTGTTGGTTCCCTTTTGAACATTGTACCCTTACTCCCAATGTTTGGAGAATACCACTTCTGGTAAGGGTTTCCCCCACGGGGCATCAAGCTTTTAGTCAATTTCATTTGAGCATGTAGCTAAGACTTTGTGTTCCTAGCCAACTGATAGGCTTGGGGCAAGGTAAAGGGTATGTGAGACTTTATAGTGAAACCAATCTCAGGTTTCAGCCCTGTGATGAATCCACTGATAGCATGCTCAGGCAGTATGGATAGCCTAGTCTTGATCCTATCAAATTCCCTTTGGTATTCTTTCAAAGAACCTACTTGCCTCACCAACTTAAACTCCGACATGGGATCCTCATAATCACCACCAAACCTGTCCATCAAAGCATACACATACTCATCCCAAGTGGGATATAGCATGTTTGGTCTACTCTTGATATAAGAGAGGTGTCATTCAATAGCAACATCATCAAAATGTAAGTCAGCCACCCTCACCTTTTGGGCATAAAGGGTGTCATCATAAGAGAAGAATTGGTCTACCTTATACATCGAAGTTCTTAAGTTGGTCCCATCAAATCGAGGAAAATCTACCTTTGTAAGTCGAGATAGTGATCCGCTACCATAGGATACAGGTGAGTGAGGGATAGGGTGAACAAAACCCCCACCTCATTGGCTTGTTGTTGGAATCTGCCCTAATGTCCTTCATACCCCCTTGATGTTTAAGGGTAATGACCTCATGTTGGAGTGTGATACTGACCAGATCCATACTGATAACCCATAGGTGATTGAAACATAGGAGGGGTTACCAGTAGAGACAGTAATAGCCCAAATCATGGGATTTCCAGATGGAGTGTAAATATCACCAGGAGCTTCACTACTTGTTACCCCTTTTCTCTTTTAATTTGTTGTAGCAGTGTTGATAGACTCACACAGTGCAGCTATGGCCTTCTCATGCTGTTCTTCGATCTGGTTTTACCTCATAGTGAAGTTAGCCATCTCTAATGTCATTCTATCAAACATAGCCTTGATCTCTATCATATCATTAGCCATAGTTGGATATCCACAAAGCTCATGAAAGTGCTCTGATACCAAATGTTGCAAAATGAGCTTTTGCAAATGAAGATCTCAATGGAATAGTGATAACTAAGATAAGAATTAACTGGAAATAGAAAAATAGGAAAAGAAGCTAGCTAAGATAACTCTAGATAGTTTCATTCATAACAAAGGAAAGAAAACCTTTCAATACAATATATAGTTGTCCAAGGATAGTGACCTCACTTGGATGCTAGCTGACTCATAGTACTAAATAATAACTCTGTCAAAGGACTATAAATGCAGAGTAAAACTATTACAAGACTAAACTGTAGTTATTGAAATTAGTATTTAAACTACTAAGACTGAAATGTAATTTCCTCTTCTCTTTAACTAACTTCCCCTCCAATCAATTAAGTCTATCCTCCATAGCATGTGAAGTTGCTCTGGATCAAAAGTGCAACACAAGATTTCTCAATCACTTCATTGACCAATAGGTCACACTCTTGGTGCCCTCTCTTTTTTTTTGTTTAACCACAACTCATCCAAAAAGAAAAATAAAGGGAAACGAACGCAAATCCTGTTGGGCAACAAATATAATTGATTGATACTATTATATACACTACAATACAACAACAAATAAGTAAATGGTGAACCCCTAAGAAATAAGACTGAACCAAAAAGTAACACAAAACAAAAAGGCTGAGGAATTTGTGGAATGGGGTCAGAATGGAAGTGAGGGCTTTTGGCTCTCTCCCCTCCAATAATTTGACTAGCATTCCGCACCACAATAATCAAAAAAGGTAGAGAGAGATTGCTAAAACAGATCGACTAACGAATTTCTAAATTTGAGAAGATGGAGAGAGAGCCCCTTCAGACCTCCGAGCAGCCTGGCCAGTGACCGATGACTTGTCTGAACCACGAACATTATATCTCTCATAAACTTTTTCACGGTTCTCTGACCACCAAGTCTCGGCTTGGTGTTCCCCGAATCTTCTGCGGCTGCAGATTCAATTACAACAGAAACAAATATTATATCAGAATCATTGGAAGCAATGTCATCTGAGCAAAAAATAGATTAATCAAAAATAGGTAACACTAGCAAATTTTCCAAGATGATTTGAATATTGTAAAAAGAGGATTACTCTCCACTGGTGTTGTTCTAGATATAAAATATTTCGTTGTATGAGGGACCATGCAACCATGGTATATCATTAGTAAGTTGAGCAAAATCAGTCAAGCCAATTACCTGAAGCGAACTCGTTTGAGATCTCTAGTGCCATCTCGAAGAGCCATTAGGGTAATATACACTCCAGGCTCGTATTGTTCAATCCATTCAGGCTCAATTTGGTTAGGGTTGCCAGAAGGCAGAGAATTTCTAGATTTCAATCCGTTTCCATTGTCTTGCAAGGATTCAGCGTCTTCATTATCGACAGCTTGAGATGCACTATCGATGTTCACCTGTGCCTCACTACCATTAGGCAGTCTAACTTCAGCTCGATCATCCGTACCATTGGAGGTCAGGATTTGATTGTTTGTAATAGCTTCAATGCTGCTAGAATCCCTTTGGTATCTGGTAGGGCTTTGCATTCCATATGTACTAAAGTCCATGCTGGTTTGAGAGGCCATGTAACAGCTAGTGACAGAATCAGATCTCGAATGGCGTTCCCCATTAGTGTCAGGATAGTGAATGCCATTTGAGTCCAAACCGTTCGGTAGGTAAGCTAGTTTGAGGCTCTCTACGTCATAAGCCCCAGGTGGCAACCTTTCAGCCATGTCTTTGAGCTGTAAAAAGAGCAAATAACAGGGGGGGTAAACACCTTCGCATTCAGCAAAATAACAAGGGTTCTTTAATTCTAGTCAGTCAGCAATAGACGACTTAAATAAATTTGAACCAACATTACATTTCAATTTGAAAGTTTGCATAGAATATGTGTTTGTGTGTGTGTGTGAGAGAGAGAGAGAGAGTGTATAAGTGTCTGTTGTGAGTGTGTTTTGAGCACGAAAGATATGAGCATACCTGCGCCATCAGCGACTTCATAGCTTCTTTTGCAGCTTTGCTTTTAGCAGATTCCTCGGCTGCCAAAGCCATTGCTTCCTGGGCCTTTTTTGTTGATTTCTGCAGCTCCGACTCCTGAAGTTCACAACGATGTCTCAGGTTCTCGACCTAAGTCAACAAAAATTACATCAGTTACAAGGAACTAGGATATAGTATATAACTCGAGCAAAATGTAAAGCACAAAAGAAGAAACTTAACATACCTGAGCCCGTAGTTTGTGAACTTCCTGATTTAAAAGCTCATTGGTCTTCTTCAAACTGTCAGCAATGCTTTTGGAGAATGAAAGTCCTGCAGTGGTAGGTACCGGTGTTGCTGAGCGTGGTGGACTTGGCTTCCTAGAGAAAGGTGACACAGATCTGGAACTAACACCCGATTGGATCATTACTGGTTTTGGAACTGCCCAACGCAGATCACCAGTGGTCGACACTACATCTTTCAGCTGTAACAAAGGAGCTTGAGAGGAACGACCCAAGGAAAACGTATCAGCTTTTTTCCCTTGTTTGACTGCTTTACTATCTAGCTGCTTGATCAAATCAAGATTGGGTGGCATTCCTGATTTTGCTGATCGTATATCAGCCTTGTCCAGCCTGTCCTTGTTCTCACCAGAAAGGCGAGGTCCGGCACTTCTCCTGTTATTGATTCCAATTTCAGCAACCTTACTCAGTTTTGTAAAACAAGAATCACATACACGATACGGTTTGTTTGGATTTGGAGCCAATGCTGCCCTTATTGCTTTTCTTGAAGTACATGCATGGCAATGCACAAGCCCACAGTTGTAGCAATTGTGCCTTTTCCTTGTGAAGCCAAAAGCCTGTCTACAGGCTGAACACTGGGACTGCTCAGCACCAGAAACCCATTTGTGAAGACATATTGCAGCAGTGTAATTAGAACCACAAGCAATATATTTCACATGTCTATCCTTCAAAGCTTCAACCAAAGTGGGGGCTTTCCTTTCCTCTACGTCCCCGTGACCCAATCTCCCATTGGCTCCCTTGCCCCACATATAAACCTCATTTTTGGATGTCAAAACAGCCACATGGTATGAACCGCAAGCAATATCTTCAACAATTTCCCCCAAAAGTTTGTCTTCTACCAGGCAAGGCAACTTCCCATCAGAATAAGGATTTCCAAGTTGTCCATAGACGGTACTTCCCATAGTAAAAACATGGCCAGATGTGGTCAAGCAGACAGTTAAACTATGCCCACAAGCAATTTTGTGAAAATTGTAATCAATAAGTGCAGGTACACAAGTAGGTTCCAGTCGAGGTTCTTTATCACCATGTCCAAGACGGTTTTTATCTCCATCTCCCCAAGTAAACAATTTTCCAGATGAAACACTAGCACTAGACACGATAACTTCAACTACAGCAGCAGTATGCCATACTCCACATGCAGCAGCAATCGTCCTCAGACCTGACAGAGACTTCACTTCCCTGGGGAACAATACATTTTCCCTATCACCATGGCCTAAAACACCAAATGTTCCATCCCCAAATGTGAAGAGCTGCCCAGTTGATGTTATTAAAGCAGTATGCCATGGACCGCATGTTACTGATGCAACTTGAAGTCCTTCCAGAGGGCCTGATATTCTCTTTGGTATCCAGTGGCTGACATCAGTGCCATTACCTAGAAGCCCAGCATTGTGTGTGCCATCCCCCCAAGTATATAATTCACCAGCCATTGTAACAGCGCAGGTGTGAAACTCACCACATGCAACAAAGTCAATGTTACAAAGGGACAATGATTCAACAAACCGAGGTTGAGTGACATCTTTCCCTACACCATGGCCGAGTCGGCCACCAGATTCTTCACCCCATGTAAAGATTTCACCTTGCCTGGTGACAAGGGCAGCATGCTTGACCCCACAAGCTATATGGTGAACATCCAGAACTACGTTGGATTCCAGTGGTCTTGGAACAAGCACATCTGCCCTTGTGCTCACTGTACTGGAATTTTTTTCAGGTCCAACCTTGACAATATTATCACATATTACCTCACCCCATATATAAACATCGCCCAAAGCATCACAATCATCTGGTGCAGAGCCATGACTAGAAGTACTGGGGGCACTGGAAACACTAACTCGGAACACGTCTGAAGCAGATCCTTTGGCTTGAATATTCTGCATATTTGCTTGATCCAAAGCTACATGTGACCTTTCAGACTGCACAAAGTTATAAGGTTGATAGCTCTTAGGAGAAGTATTAGGGTTGGAACTTAAGGAAGCGTCTGGAGAGCTAATTTCTTTTGTAGCACTAACAGAACTAGAACTTGGACTATTTGATGTCAAATCTCGACTATCCTGCAAAATTGTACAGTTGGAGGAGTGAGGACATTAGAAATTTGATGTTACTTGCATGTCTAATGTGCCCCAATGGGAAGTACTACAACAAAAGAACAACTAAGACTAAAGGAGACTGACCAATTGAATCAACTTGAAAAAGTAATTCAATTATTCTTAAATTAATCGATTAGATAATAATTGAATAATCTCTGATGAGATGAAATCAATTCAAGTCATGAACTAATGCCAATCCAAATGAATCACATTCCTCATCAGGATTAAAAATACCAAATTCAGAACAACAATCTAAACAAGTATCATCTGTCACCTTTCCCTAAAAATCAATCCAAATAATACCATTCACTTCATTGCTCACACATATCACTATCACTGTCAAGTGTCACTTCTTAATATTATAATTTTATGCAGGCACATCCCATGCCGAAGACATCATCACTAGCTAGCATAAACATCAAACTACAGAAATAGATAAACATAACCAGTCGCCAGTCAGTTTGCCAAGGTAAACCCCAACGGGAACTAGACAATGGCATTCATTGCTACTTGGCAATCAGTAGAGAGCTACTATCTTGTAATTTGTATAATCATGATCAGTTATTTGGTAGATTCTAAAAGGACGCCCACATTATAAATGAGAGACTGTTTGGAACAACAGAGAAAAAGGAAGGATTTAACATCTGCAACTAGCGCTATTTAAAACTGGAAGATTCGTCCTAAGATAGTGACAATAGAACCAGAATGGAAATATTACTTGCAATTCAAATGATATTCCCAATCACAGGCAAATGATTCAAGGTCAATAAGAAATGTGATTACTCAATATTCAATCCTTTAGCATTCACATTAAATAAGAAATATGATAAACCAGTCTTAAAATTGAAACAAAGAAGTTAGGTAGGTAGGTAGGTAGTGTTACATCAAAGTAGAGGCCTCCATCACTCCAACCGTCAACCTTTGAGCGTCCACCTTGTCCAGAAGATATCAAAGCTTTTAGCCCAGTAATCCAGAACTCTGCCTCAACCTTGTCCTTACAGATCTGAAATAACAAGACACATGTGTAACTCAATGAAAACAAGAGATAAGACTACGAAGTTGCAGGGTAGGGAAACTTGATCTATATAACTAACCAGATCAAGGGATCTTTTTCCGTAATTGTATATGAGAGAGAAGGACAAGTAGTCCTTTTCAGGACGAAGATAACGTCGAAAAACTGCCTGGAAGTTAAAAGCACAGGTAAGACACAGTTAATCCCACTTGTAGAAAATTTTAAGGTTATTACGAGAGAGGTATTCATCATAAATTCAAAGTGGAGTTTGATAGAGAAGAAGATGATCTCACAGTTCTTTGCCCAGGTATGATTCTAGACACTGAAGCTAACTTTAAACTCTTTTCACCGCTGCTAGAGATCCAAACTAAAGATAATTCATCCTGAAAATTTTCCATAAAGACCAACATGAGCACAGTGTTGTCAAAGAAAAAAAATCATAGAGAAGCCCCAAAATCTGCCGAGGGAAAGCACAATTGAAGAGACATTTTAGTGGAAAAAGGACAGTTCCAGAGGATCAGCTCATGGTGCCAACACTGGAAATGTAACCAAAGTAAACAAATCATCAAGCCTCTATTGCACCTAACTTCAGGGCTTTAAAAAAATAATTTCTGATTGGGCACAAAAGTTGCTGCATTTTGTCACCAATGTTAAGAGAGTCCGAAATATACTATAAAATGCATATGAAGTTCCTCCCAGAATGGTGCCTTTTTATGTATATCAACCCTCGTCACTTAAAAGACTAAAAAGCCTCAACGAACGATGAATAAAAGTTGCAGCCGAAGAATAAAAAAGGTCATTCATTTGACATGAAAGGGGAAAAGCTATCCACCATTTCATCTTTTTCTTTCTTCAATTAAAATATGACCAATGTTACCATACTATACAGGATCAAGAAGATTCTGGGAATAAACTTTATAGAGAAAACAGATGATTATGATGTAGTCCTTTTTCTTTTTATTTAATGATAATTGTGGTGTTCAGGTCAGCTTACGCGCACCTTGACCAATTCCACTGGATACTTGCTACTTCCCACCAACACATATACCATGTAACTCTGCCCACCAATGCTTGGACAGATGGTGAGAAGTGAGAAATCATATGCTTCTCACCCCACTTCATTGACCACTAAGCCACACCCTCAGAGTAGAAGATGTTGCTATACTCGGAATTACCACAACTCAGCAGTCTCCTACTGAACTGTGTATCAAAATTTGACCTTCTGAAAATCACTCCGTATCAAATTGAAAACATTTTTTTGAATAATTCAGAATGCTTATACCACAAACTCTGTGCATTTTTTAAATCATATCTTAGCTAATGCAAATTCCTACCATTTCATATCACATTACGGTACTAATTTCTGTCTCTACAGCCAACTCTCTTTTTTTATCTTGAAAAGGTAAAGTATTTGTCTCCATATCCAACTCTACTGAAAAATATGCAATTACAACAATATCTGCTTCCACACTTTCTATTATACTTTTTAGATTCTTTCAAACATACAAAAATATTATATTTTAATAAAAAAAATTTGAGAAGAATATTAAATTTGAGAAGAAAAAAATGCCGACATATGATCTACGCAACCCCATCAAACCAGATAACATTTAGGCTAGGCAGAGTACCCATTCCATGAACTGAAAGATCTACATATTACTACTGGTTTTCATGAAGCACATATCTTTATTTGATGTTGAATTTCTATGTCACAAAACATCAGCTATGTAGTAATGGGCAAAAGAGCAAGAAGAGAAAGCAACCACTTTCAGATCAAGTTGTGGGTTAGGAAACACACAGGGCACAGAAGTTTTTGAGCCAAGACATGACTATGAGTAAAACATTAAAGAGCATAAAAATATAACTAATATATAAGTAGTTTGAAGTAAATAAGAAATTCTTTAAAAAAAAATAACAGCTTCACTTAGGAATAAGTTTGTTTAGTTTTATTCTTCCAACTCCTGCTGAAAAAAGTTGTTCATTGAGGCTTAGATCAATAACCCTACAGAACCAAGTATCTTATGAACAATGGGACCATACTCCTTAAAGTTCCGACTTTTGTCTCCCTCTTTCCATTATAATTATATTCAAATCTCCAATTCACTAAACCAATATAGAGGTAGAAAGTTCCTGAGAAATATTATACTAACATAGCAGGAGACTCAATATTCAATCAAAAAGGCTATGCAACATCAAGAGAATCATAAGATCATGGTGAAGCTCAATGTCCATGATAATGCAAAATAGTAAGTATGTGCACCTCTAAATCTATACACTCAGCAGTCCTACTTCATAAAACCCTAATCAACTAAAATGCGTACACATGCTAATGTCAACTTACATTAGAAAGTCTAAATAGATAGAACTTGGGCTTCCCTTTGCGTCCATATTTCAACAGTTGAGCTCCTTTCTTTAAAGCAATTAGTGCCTGCAAATGGTAATAGAAATGAGTCTAGAAAAGACATTTCTTCTGGAACAAGATCATAATGCACTAGGAATCTATGACTAGACTTAGTTTTTCTTTTTCTTTTTTTATCAAGAACTGATAATGAGATTGAATCCTTTCACCTTCGAACACACGTCCTCTGTTGGACAATGAACCACTAACCGCTGAGCTAACTCCCTTCTCTACATGACTTATCATTAAAAAGAAGGGACTAGTTATCCACATGCTTCAGGCTGTACTTTACAACAAATAGACTAGTGATATGTGTGATTGTGCCACTAATTCCAGGCAGTTTTGCTATCACCATTTTATCTCTCCTCTGGAATAGTAGTTAAAGGTTAGAGGAATCACATCCTACCAGATTAATCTTGCCCTAGGCTTTCGACATGCAACTAATTTATGGATACATTTGGCAGTTTTGGGAATACTCATTTCAGTCTACTGCTTCTTAATACAGCCAATTAAGGCCCTGAAGACTGTAACTTTGAACCACAGAAATGCGAACAAACTCAGGAAGAGCATAAATAAGCATGCACAGAAACATTGGGACTTATAAAATGTCCTCTCAACCACACTGCCAACCCCTCGTCCCCTCCACAAGAATCTTACTTCAAAGTTCAAAGATCAACCAATCTTTCTTCTTTCTTTTTCTTTAACAGCTACTTCAAGAATCAATCAAGTTCATTTGAATCCCAAACTAGCTGGGATCGACTATATGCCCATTTCATTAGGAAATTGATAATTACTTCTAAAAAATGCACCATCAAAGAATGTTTAATCAACACTTTGGTGAAGTGCAATATGCTTCTAATAAAGATGCTTTTTTAGTGCATCTGCACTAAGAAAAACTTACCTACTGTTGTTCTAAATTACCCAAACAGAAAAGGTGAAAGAAGATAAATTAAAATTTTCATGATAAGAAGTTTGATGTCATCAAAGGGGAAAAGAAGCAAAAACAGAACCAAAAGACCTCATATTTAACAAGTAAAGCGCACCTGCTCAATATCACGGTCGGCATCACCATAGCTAACAAGATCTGCCATTCCATGTGAAAGAGCAACCAATTTCACACCACCGCCACCTCCGCCACCTTCTACTCTCAACACCTCCGCTCATCATCAACTCCTCCTCCAATTCCGGCGACGACGACGACCACCGCGCTACGCCGTCCGTACACTACCATCCACACTTCAAAATCTTCCAAAACTCCCTAACCTCAAGAACTTTTCAACATTCACTCAAAATCAAACACTAGGATTAAATCCTCACAGATCTGAACAACTCCACTACCTACCGCTTCTCACCACCGTCCGGTCAATGCTTCAAGTCAAACAAAAGTCTTCTAAGTCAAACAATAATCGCAGTGATTCTGTATTTTTCAACTGGAAAACAAAACTCTTCCGGCGGTTTTCCAGTAGCCGGAGAAAGGTGGCGCCGCTAGTGAAACGGTTACCGGCGCCGGAAGTGTGAAAAAATGGAAGAACTGGTGTGTGAGAGAGAAGAGAGAGAAAGGAAAATGGAGTTTTAGAGAGAGAAAATTGAAGAGGAAGAAGAAGGTGGTGTCCGCGTAAGTACAAAGAGAGTCAAAGAAGAACACAAAAGGCGTCTGAGATGAATGAAGAAAATTAAAAGGAAACACATTTCCAATGGTTTTTTTCTTTTTTTCTCTCTTTTTCTTTTTCTTTTACTTCCTTTTTAAACAGTTTTACCCATGAGAAAAAACTGTACAAATCCACCCCTAACAAAAAATAAAAATAAGAAAAAAAAATTCGAGATTATGATTGGATATAGAATTGTTACAATTTTTCGATATTCAACTTCAAGTTGAATTTTGAAATATGTCGAAATTTGAAAAACTCCGAATTCTGATTTTCACATTTTTACTTCAAATCACTCATAAAAATTCAAATAATATTGTTATTACTTTTTGATATTCAACTTGAAATTGAATTTAGAAATATTTCAAAATTTGAAAAACTTCAGATATTGATTTTCACATTTTTCACTTCAAATCACTCATAATAGAAATTCAATATTTTTACAAATTATATTCATATCCAAACACAATTTAAATTTATTCTTCAGGGTATTCAGATGGTCTGACTTTATAATGAAAATCTCAATTACCTACAACAACAAGGAGTACGCCTCACACGGAGATCAGTGTACCTATAAGTCTATATGAAAATCAAGAAATTCGTTTTCAGAAACTCAAAATTTCAGAGATGAACGATGACATAAAAGTTCCTCAAGTCATCCATGACGACCGAGCAAGCTCTCCGTCGAGCTGCCAATTTCCTTCTTATTCTAATGACAAAATCGAATTCAGAAGTTATTCCTTCTGAGTCGAGGAATTTACCTTATGTCCATCTAAAAATAAAGATGGTGAATATCCTTCTCATGAAAAAATATATATATTTCTCCTAATACTATTTTTGTTCGAATTTCACATTTTTATATCCAACCGCCCACTTTTAAGTTGGTTTTAGACTTTTAGTTTGATTAATCTCACTTGGGGTTTCTAGGTCCATTAGACATACTTGACATTTGATTTTGATATGAAGAAAATGGTGGAGACACGAATATTTAATTTAAATAATCCAATAAATGGTAGTCAATTTTTGAATTGATTATTTAATCATCATTCATTTAAAAATAAATAAATAAGATAAGATCAAAAAAATTAAGTTTTCGACAACAAACATGAAGAAGTCGTCGAGATTGAAGCATTAAGTTTACCTTTATTCTTATATTGTTTAATATTTTCAAATGAAGAAATGTTGCTATACAAATTTTATTATATTTGAAATCACATTTTATTAAACCTTACTATTTTGATATTGTTATTTTTAAATTTGTCAATTTAAACTTGAAAATAAAACACGAATAAGTTTTAAATGTTCACTTGACAGGTAATAAGAGTGAAATGTTATTTTTATTTATTTAAATAATAATAATGTAAAATCTTTTTATTTACTCCCTCTGTCCCTAATTACTTGTCCACTTTTTCTTTTTAGTTGTCCCTAATTACTCATCCATTTTGACAAATCAAGAAAGGACAATTTTTTTTTACCTATTATACCCTCAATTAATTATTTTGAAAAAGGTAGAACTTCTTGAAAATCTGAAATTTTTAATTCATCCACTTCATAATTAATAGGGGTAAAATGATAAACTCATTATGTCAATCATTATTTTCTTAATAAGTGTACCAATTCAAAAGTGGACAAATAATTAGGGACAGAGGGAGTATTTTGATAATAATAATGTAAAATCTCAATACAACTTTAGTTTTAACATTGGGATAATATTATGAAGAAGATGAAATCAAATGAGCTATGTTTGAATTACATATTAAAGATTTAAAATATTGTTTTATTAAATAAAAGATTCTAATCTCATTAATTCAAGTCAAAATTATAAAATCGAAAGAAATTTCATTAACAATGAGCAATCTCCAATTGTATTAGAAATTGGAAGATAAAAACTTGAGAAGAAAGTTTTCTTTTGTTATATTCATACGTATATTACTTCTATATATACATCTCTATGTAAATACCTCATAATCCTTATAATCAAAACGACATAGTAGTGAAAAGATCTAATTACTATTTTTCGGTGAAAAAATAAGATCATTATTTTTCGTGACATAATTTGTTTAATTCAATAATTTAGTGTTCCTATTGAAGTAATGTAATTGATAAATAGTTTTGTTTCTTTTTATTTTTATTTGGTGCTCCATGTCTGCGTTAAAATCCAACTAAATTCGATTGTATTTTTAACAGAATTTTTTTCATATTCAAGATTCGAATTCGAAATCAATAAAAGATGGAACAGTTTTGTCATTGCACAACATAAATAGTTAACATCTCATACATACTACTCAATTTTATTTATGAACCTTGTTTGAGTTCAAATTTAGTGAGTGAGTGGTTATGTTTTAATATGAAATTTGAAAAAAGTTTGTTTTTGTTTTGAAAGTGAAAAATAATTTTGAAAATTGTTGTGTTTGAGCATAAATATAATCGTAGTGTTTTTTTTTTACTTTTTATGAATAATATAGAGTGAAAAACTAAAATGCTTTTTTATCATATTTAAAATTCATGAAAATTCTAAAATTCAATTTTAAAATTTTATGATTAAACGTATTTTTCGGACTTCAACTAAAAAATATAAAAAAAGTAAAGCTCTTTCTTTTTCTCACTCCTCTTTGTTTACGAAGCTGAAAAAAAGGTAAAGGGGTGAATTAAGTAATTTAAGGAAACATTAAGGGGTGAAAGTGATTATATATTTATCTTTGTTGCATATGCGGACCATACGAAATCCCGTTTTCTTTTCTCGAAATGACGGAAATGCCCCTTTCATTGGTAAGTTGACGTGGCATATTATGATTATCGGAAAATGCTCCTGCCTACGTGGAACTTTAACTTTTGTGTGATCTGTAATGCCACGTAGATTAATTTTAAACCATTAGAATTTCACAAATTTGCTTATCTGGTGTATTACTTTATTTTTATTTGTATATTTGTATTAATTGATGTATAGACTTAAATCTTGAGAAATAATTTGCAGAATAAGTAATTAAGTTTGAGGGTAAAAATATAAAAAATTCTTTCTAAAAGTGAAATGAACATTTATTTTTTTGTGAACGAAGGAAATATTTACTAATTTCTAATCACAAGGTTAAGTTATTAACATGTGAAGAACACAATTTTTAATTATTTAGAAACCATTTATATTAGTTTTGTTTTAAACATACCTAAAAAAAAGTTTAGGAAGTAACGATATTTTTCTCTCATATAATAAAAAAAATAAGATACTAATTTGGGTCTAAAAGAGCATGTATATTCGAAAAAATAATTTTGACTAACGTTTCAGTAATTTGGGGAAAGGGTCTGATATACCCCTCAAATTTGTCATTTAGGGTTGATATACCT
The DNA here is from genome assembly GCA_018342035.1 of Solanum appendiculatum. Taxonomy (NCBI): domain Eukaryota; kingdom Viridiplantae; phylum Streptophyta; class Magnoliopsida; order Solanales; family Solanaceae; genus Solanum; species Solanum appendiculatum. The sequence continues at coordinate 183,530 of JAGDQO010000302.1, forward strand.
CTCAAATTTGTCATTTAGAGCTGATATATCCCTTATTATGAAAGTGACTCATATACCCCTGTTGTTATATAAATGTCTCACATATACCCCTTTCCTCTAACAAAAGTGAAAAAATTATTTTTAATTTCATTTTTTAATTATTTTTTAAAAAGAATATAATCCATATGGGGTATATTTGATCCTCCTCACACGTTTTTTTTTTTGGTTTTTTTTATTCAATTTATTATTTTGATGGTCAAATTTATTTATGTATCACTAATTTTCTTGTAAAATTTATTATAGATGCCCCAATTTCTTTTACAAATACAAAAACTAAATTACTTTATAGGTGAAAAAATAGTTTTAAATTATAATATAGCCACAAAAAAATAGTTTTAATTTTTTTCTTTACACTAAAGAATGAAAGAAAAAAAAAATAAGAATAAGAAACTCAAATAATGATAATCAAAGAAGTCAAAAAAATAATTTATGTATGAAAAAGATTAAAATATACCTTGAACTTTGCTAGAAGTATCATATATATCCCTACATGATTTTTTTAAAAAAATTAAAAGTCAAAAATATAAATTTAAAACTAACTTTTTTACTTCCGTTAGATGACGGGAATATGTGAGCTCCTTTTGTAACAATAGGGGTATATATGAGCCGTTTGTGTAACGATAAGGGTATATATGAGCCACTTTTATAACGAGGGGTATATCAGCTCTAAATAGCAAAGTTAAGGGGTATATCAGACCCTTTACATTAATAACTTTAATCAAATACAATGAGGGGAGGACCTAGAGGTACTCAAGAATCAAGGGGGTTCACGGTAAAAAATTGTATTGTATATATAAGGACCTAGAGGTGCTTCCGGATCCGCCACCACATATAAGTATACAACCTTACTGAGCACTAAAAACAGTTAGTGGAGAATCGACTAATATAATCAGTTTTATTGATGAAATCAAAAGATTTAGCCCTAAAATTTTAATAGACTATAAGCAAACAGTAGTAGTGGTTATTGAAACTAATTTAGTAAGAAAAAAAATAAGTAATTCGTTATTCAAACTAAATAGAATTTTATTGCTTTACTTTAATTTTAAATTTATTAGAATCACTACTAGAAAATCATTATTGAAATTTTCATTAAAAAGTGTTCAGTAGTTATTTCCACAAATATTTTAATTAAATCGGTATAAAAAGAAAAAAAATTCACACGAAAAAATTTAAATTTTTACAATATTTCAAAGAAACTTTGTTTTCCACCATGTGTTTTTCCAGTGCACTAACTCAACAGAAAAAAATGAATGAAAAATTATATTTTATAATACCACGTGTGATGTGAAAACATTTGTTTCGAGCAATGAATTATCATCCCCAATGCTAAGTAATGGCTTAATATTTCAAAGAAACTTTGTTTTCCACCATGTGTTTTTCCGGTGCACTAACTTAGCAGAAAAAAATGAATGAAAAATTATATTTTATAATACCACGTGTGATATAAAAACATTTGTTTCGAGCAGTGAATTATCATCCTCAATGCTAAGTAGGGTTATATTAAATCCACTGGCTTATGGCGAAGAGAATCATATAGTAATAAAGTTCTTCTGAATCTAAGTATTTTTAATATTTCAAAGACAGCTTATCAATAAAATTTGGGAGTACAAACAAAAGAAAGAATTAAAAAAAACATACCTCCCTCTATGTAATAAAGGTTATCGATGGAATTTTCTTGTCTATGAAAGAAAATGATATTAGTTTAATTTATTAGTATCGTAAGAGCCGTAACACAATTTTGATGGAATTTTCTTGTCTATGAAAGAAAATGATATTAGTTTAATTTATTAGTATCGTAAGAGCCGTAACACAATTTTGATGGAATTTTCTTGTCTATGAAAGAAAATGATATTAGTTTAATTTATTAGTATCGTAAGAGCCGTAACACAATTTTGACCTTGATTTTTTCAATGCAAATATTTTCTAATGACATGTACTTTTCAATTTATCAGATTATATTTGGCTGGATGGACTTTGTATATAAACAAGAGAGGGAAAGAACAAAAAGAGAAATTCTTTATGGGATTTGAAGGTATGTTATTGTTACCTAATTAGATATAGGTCAAAACTCAAAACAAATATAGTAGGATGACTAGTCAAACAATAATGAAATAAAGAAAATTCTCTAATATGGTAGTGAAAGGTAAAATTAGGTAACATTAGGATCGTGATGGATGAATAAAATCTTTTCACTCTTAAATAAAGGATCTTGAGTTTGAGTTCAAGACCTTCATAAGAAAAAATCTTATTTTTCTTATGCGACATAAATTCGAATTAAATTGAAATTTTATATGATTTGAATTAAATTGAGATTTCGATATGAATATTGAATATAAGATGAAAAGAAACAAAATAAAAAACAACCTATTCCCTTTTTAAGAACTTTGATTTTTCATCATTAGGTATTTGTCATAAAAAAAATTATACCCTCTCCGTTCACTTTTACTTATCATATTTGGACTTGAAACATTCATTAATAAAATAATAATTGACATGACTATTTTACCACACTATTTTTATTAATTGATGTTTAATATTAAGTCTTAAAAAATGATTACTAGATATGTTAAAAAATAGTAAAAGTGACAACCTATTTTCAAATAGTAGACAAGTAAAAATAAACGAAGTGAATATAGTACTATAAAATTGAAAAGTACTCCTAAAACTAATAATATTATGATGAGGTGAATAGGTTCCCTTCACTCTTAAATAGATGTCTCGAGTTTAAATTCACAATTCAATGTAAAAAATTATGTTGTCCTTACCCAATAAAAATTCAAATTAAATTAAAATCCAAATACAAATATTGAACACCTAACTAGAAATCAAAAAATAATTGAAAAGTAAAACAAAAGAACAACTTACAAATTTTGCTTTTTCTCAATTAGGTATTTGTCACAATATTATTTTTTTAATAGAAGTAAACCCAAGAACGGATATATCGGATAAAGATGCGGGGTCAAAATCTAAATTTTCAGAAATTTAGGTAAAAAAGGTGTGGTTTTTAAGGTAACAAATTGCAATTTACTAGTAGTAAAATGTGGAGAAAAAAATGCAGAGTTTAGGTAATTATGAATGTAATCTTTCTTTGCTTTTGAGAAGTTTTTCTAGAAATTAGAGATTTATTTTATTTTATTATTGGAGAATGAGCCCTCCATCTTGGATTTGGTAGGTGAGCAACCATTGTAGGTTTAATAATCATCATGCATCAAACCAATAAGTGTAGGGTCCTACAACGTACAAAATCATGTGGGACCTCTTTGTTTGGAAGATCACCAACCCCTCCTCATTCAATGCAAGATTATGTACCTAGGTTTTTTTCAACGTTTTGGAATACAATTGTTAAAATGTGTCTGTGTGTTAGCAAACACTTGAACTTACATGTTGTTTGATTAATAATAATATAATTTTGAAAAGAAGTTAAAAGAAAAATGGTTTAAAGTTGATCAAGTTTACTTTATTTTTGCTAAAATGTCAAGGGCGTGTGACTTCATATAAGAATGAATTTTTTTAGGAAAAAAGGAATTAAACAAGCGATAAAGGTTTCAAGGTATCTGTCATAGGAATTTTAAAGGAGTAAGGTAAATAAAATGTCGTTTTGTGATTTTTTGATGTCTTATATTCTCTTCAAAGCCTCTTTCATAGGTCACTAAAATTGAATCGTCGCATCAATGTGGAACGACGGCACACTTGACACTAAAAAAACTACTACATAGCATGTGTCTATGTTCTGACGTCTCGTTTGAAGTTGATGGAGCAAGTGGATGTGCGGCTCGAGATTGATTGTTGAGTTTCAAAGAGTCATAATGATGATCTGCTGTAAGGAGATCTTTCCTAGATGAAGTCTCTTCTAGATGCCCGACCATGTGTCAATTTTATAGGAGTAGCATATCAAGGATTTTCGTGACATACTAGGGGCGATCTTTTTCATTTTCTCTGGGTCGTTAACGTTTATTTGCAATTGATTTCACCACGTGTCATAGTCTGATCCACTCTTTTTTACTGGACTCATTTTGTTCTACACAAATAGTCCCCTACTTTTCAGATACCTAATGCAATATATTCAAAGTGGAAGATCCTTCGCGTCGATTCTAGAGATTTAGGCAATTAACATTTTGCCACATATGAAAAAGTGTTGGTATTTGCTATGCTATGGTGCCTTGTCTTGTATTAACTTATAGGTCGGGGTCGTGAGAGATTTGAGGTCGCCTTGAATGTCCCTTGACAAGACATCCTACGTCCGTTACCTCACTAAAATTCTTACCATAAAAATTCATCTGGGATTAAAATCTTGGTCAAGGAAAAGAGTGCAACATGAGAATTTTTATACCCTTGGGCTTGCGATCAAGAGCTTGTTCTCCTCAAGTGATTTAATTCGACTTGTTTTCGATCATGCCACATTCTTCGGTGCTCTTGTAAGTTACTTCATTGAACAACTTGAAAACGATTAGTCAAAACCAAAGGGAAATTTCCTTGTTTAAGTGGACAACGTGTGATCCTATCTAATTATTTGAAAAATAAAGCGGCCTACTCAAAACCATCATGATCCTTTTTTTTTGGATTTTATTTTTTTTTAAAATAGTAGAAAAAGGTACTCTGGGAATTAGAAGAAGGTCTCCTTTGACTTAGGATTAGGTTCTTTGACTAAATTTGTGTACTCAATGTCAATCATCAGTTATCACGCGATATAATCGTCACTACTAGAAAGTTTTCGTGGAAGAAAGGCTATTTCCTGCCCATTTTCATAGGAAAAAGTTCACAAGTAAATTCCTAAGTAATTTTTTTGGCAAAAAACAAAATGTAGAAAAGAGGGGTATTAATTTGTTTTTATTAATTCACTTTATTCATATTTTTTATACACACAAATCAGCTATTTTTTATTTTAGCCCCACTCACCCCTTTTTAATTATTTGTTTGTAATTCAACTTCTTCATATTTACAAATTATTAATTTCTTTTAATGACTTAATGCTCAAATTACCTTTAATCCTTGCCAGTTGAAATCACAATATACATACTCTCAAGCTGCCAACTTTGCCAATATCTCATGTGATATGCCTACGTCTATGTTGATGGAATTCGCTCAATATAATGCCCAAAGTGTTGTTGTTTGTATTCGATGTGGGACTAGAAAATATACTTTTTTTTTAGTTTTTGGGATCACGGAGATATATTATTTTTTTAGATTTTGTTTGTGTATGATTTGCCCAACTTTCCCGTGCAGAACTTGTTGCTCCTTTCATTTATAGTTCATATATAATTAGTAGAAAGCATTACTAACAGACATGAATAGGAGAAGGAGAAGAAGAAATCGATCAGCCGAAGGAAATAAAAATCGTACATACTAGTTTTTTTAAAAAAAACTTTTTTTAGATTTTCCCCATAATTTGTTCATAATCCCAAAATAATTTTTTTTAAAAATCCAATAGCAAATACAAAAAATAAAATTGAAGAGGTATATTATTTTGACTTGAATAAATTATGCGGAAAAATTTAGTTGATGTGGAATTTTTATTTCATTGAATAAGAAAATGACACATAATAAATATTTTAAAAAAAAGAAAAAAAAAGAAAGAGTTGTTAGTTTTAAGGGTACAAGTGAATCAAAAGATGAATGAAAGAATATTTTTAGATAAAAAAGATGAGTAAAAGGATATTTTTAGACCAAAAAGTAGATGAAAGATATTTTTAGATCTTTTTCTTACCGTTTAGGGGTATTTTTGATCCTTCTCCGTTTATAAAAAAAGGTCTATACATGGAAATTAAACACTATATCATTAAGGTTAAACTTAAAAAATTAAGAAGAAAAAGTTTCCAAAGATCTCTTTTACATGAATATTTCTTTTTTTCAATTTGTTTTAAAGACAACATTTGATTATATATTAGATTAACATTTTGATTTTTTAGTTTAAGCTTGAAAAAGTGACATTGACCAAAAAAATTAGTAGAATTTTTTCCCCTCATAAAATGTAAAAATTTCTAATTTTTTACAAGTTAAAGACATTTTCAAATAACTTTAACTTTCAAAAAAAAAATTCAATATTTTTAAATACTAATATACTTTTTAAAAAAATATTATACTATTTATGTTCAAGTGCTAAGTAACTATAAAAAGAGACCACCGGGAGGAAGCGGGGAGGGGGGGGGGTATATCGTATAAATAAAATAAAGGGAATATAATTCAACTTCTTTTTTTAAAATTTTTTTTGAGGGTATTAGGAAAAGAGAAAATAGAGAGAGGATTATAAAGTGTGGAATCGAATTCCTACACACAAAATAATAATTTAGATAATCAATCAACTAAATTACTAAAATTTTCCAAATATAATTTAATTAAACAAAGAAAATACAAAGTGTGACAACAAGTAGTAATTCTTTGAGAATGAAAAAAGGGTGTGAGAGTTACAATTACAAGATGCCAATATTATCATGATAACAATCATAGTGGAAAAAATAATATAGTAAGTTGAAAGCCGCCATTTTGGTAAATGCAAATAATTAGTATGTGAATGCAAAAAGAGAAGAAAAAAAAAGTGAAAACCAGACAAAAGTAATAATGAGATTGTTCAAATCAATAAATTTATATTATATTCACTTTTTAAATTTTTTTATACGTGATGTAAAGAGATTGTTCGATGTGATTGAAATAAAAATGAAAATATGTGATTTATCAATATATGCCTTACAATATTCTGATATCTTATTTATAAATTATGATTTGTTTATTTATTAAAATTATATAGAGATTGAAAGAAATTTGAAAGTTTTCACAATCTATAAGGTTTTCATGTTTACGTGAAAAAAATACAAAATTTAAGAAATTCAATTTACATATATAAATAAAACTATAATTTTAAATCAATATAATTTTATATTACATGTCCAAACAGACTTTTAAGTTTCTTGCTTAACTACTTAAATAGTATGTATATTACTATCATCTAAGTTTCACATTATCAAATAAAATTATTTATATCATTAGTATTCCTCGACTGTTAATTAGATATCGAACATCGAATGAAATTATTGAGGAAGGGAGCATTAAGTTTGTAAAGGCAAAAATGCAAACTTTGCGGGGAAGAAGCCAAAGTTTAAAGAAGGAAAAAGAGTCTTTGATTTGACACAACCTAACAGTATTGGTCGGCTTGTGGATGACATTATGCAAATATCAATGCTACTTTTTGTTCCACTTTATTAATATTGGTTTTTTCTTTTTTGTTTTTGTTCCAGCTATTTTATGTCCTACAATTTTGTTTCTTTCTTACTCAACTTTTCTAAATTTGGTGTCTATTCTTTAAAATGTATCATAATTTTTATATGATAGTGCTTGGTTATACATAAAGTTAAAGTTAACATATTAACTTAAAATTACTTTAGAGACAATAATAACAACATACATAATATAATTTAAGATTTAGAATAATAGGACATATGTACATTTTTTATCTTTTCCTATTATATGTATTTTTAATTAGTTCAGAAGATAAAGTAAGACTATGTGATTTCGTCTTACCTAGCGAAATCGGTTGAAGATATTAAACATGGATGAAGAGCGCATCTAAAGCGTTACTTTACCTTTTATGTTCTTACTCTTATCTTTGTATGAAATAGAAATGTTATTTATGATAGATTCTCGATTTAAACGAAGAGACATATTTGCAAAAAAATATATAACAGTACACTACAAAAATACAAAGCAACTAAAATTAGAAATCAAGATAGACTAAAAAGAAAGAAAAAAATAGGAGCAAAATGACAAGATGAACCCAACCAAAAAAGTAATATATATATATATGTACGTATGTAACAACGATGAAGTAGAGATACTATGAATACTACTAATAAGGAGAAAAAGCGAAAAAGAAGACTAGCTTCATATGTCTCTCACATAAAAGTGCTATAACTCTTGGTTATCTATTAACCATTTTATGATTTCGATTCTCGATGTTTGAATTTTTCTATTTAAAGCTCATGTCCTCAATAAGTTAAAATTCAAAAGTATATCTTATTCTGCTGAATTAATTCTTTTTTAGTATTTCCTCGGTCTATTTTTACCTCTCGTGATATTCATTATAGTCAATCTCTCACACCTCTTCACGGGTACATTTGTACATTTTCTTTTCACGCATCCGAACCATCTCAATCTAGCTTTCCTCATCCTCTCCTTCACGGAGACCACTCCCATCTTGCCACGAATAATTTCGTTCCTAAGCATATCTCTCTACTAGTATGCACACACATTTATCTGAACATCCTCATCCTTACTGTTTTCATCTTCTGAACCTGTGTGTTCTTGACTAGCCGACATTCAATCCTGAATTAATAATGAAGATCTAACCTCTACTTTGTAGAACTTAACCTTAAGCTTGATAACACAGTTATACCCTCATACGATAAAAAACTTACATTAATATAATTACAATATTTTTATTTTTTTAAAGCTTAAACCCTTGACTTATTGTTTAACTATATTTCTGAATCAAAAAGTGAAGCAACCGTATTTTCTTAATTTATCAGGGAAACATCTACAATATTTTAAAAATAGAGCACCGTTCATTACTTGATATTTTATTCAGTTTTTATATAGTGATATATATTAAAGTCCATATTGAAATCATGAAATGTAGGACCCTTATATTTGTGTTTGAAATAATTGTATATGAAGTTATAAAAAGGAATTAATAATTGAGACAATTTTATTTCAGAGGATTTTTTCATGCATAAGTATACAATAAAATAATAATGTTAATAAAAAGGGAAGATATCTATTCTTGGATATTGAAGAATGTTTTAGTTCATTTCCGAGGCTTCCTATATAATAATGCATCCATAGATAAGTTGCAATTCTTTATAATTGAATTTTTTCCTATATGTAAAAAAAATTAACATCTCGAGAAAGATAGTGATATTTTTATAAGTTAAGAAAAAATAAAAATAAAAATGATGATCTCAAGATTGCATTTCTTAAGGTTGAAGCAATGGAAGGTAAAATTTAAAAGTAAGTTATGTTGAATACAAATATTAGTCGTTCACTGTGGGGTATCTTTAATGGTGTTCCACATATATAAACCAACTTAGTGATAGAAAAATAAATTTGGGAAAAATATTGACAATCTTCTTCAAGATATAATAAGCCATTAATAGATACTTGCAGATTATTCTGTGTTACTTTACAGGGAAAATATTGTTGTTTATAAAGCAAAGAATAAACCTTGACATATCTATAACTGAATAAATACATTTGATTTTATTTAAGTTCAAACAAAATTTAATTTATTTTGAGGTCTGGTAAGTTTAAATATGAGTTGTTGATATTTAATATAGGGAAAATGGTCATATTTGTCCTTGTACTCTTAGAAAAGGGTTATATTTAACCTTCGTTATACTTTTGGGTTATATTTGCCCCTATCATCCAACTTTAAGTTCATATTTACCCTTTGAAATGTTAAGTTCCACGTCACCATTTTTATTATCCTACATGGCTCCTACTTGACACCTATATGGATGTAATCTCTCCTAATTTCACTATTATACCTCACCTCCAATAATATAACCACTTTACATAGAAATTGATTAAAAAAAGTGATACCAAATTCATCTGAACTTAATACTTTGATGCAGAGCATAAATTTATATGCAAAATTACACTAAAATTGTACTAACAAATAGTATGTATGAACGTATAACCTTAAAGAAAATGCCTACCAACTTGCAAATCTAGAGAGCAATGGGAAATGAGGACCAGAGGCTATATTCATTAGGCAACACAGTTAAACAATTTTGTTATGTATGATTAAATTAGGAGAAGATTATATCTATGTAGGCACCACGTAGGAGCCACATAGGATAATAAAAGTAGTAATGTGAAACTTAACAACTCAAAGGGTAAATATGAACCAAAAGTTGGATGGTAGGGACAAATATAATCAAAAAGTATAACGAAGGGTAAATATAACTCTTTTCTAAGAGTACAAGGGTAAACATAACTCTTTTCCCTTTAATATATATATATATATATATATATAAATATTTTCTTACACAAATAAGTGAGAAAATCTTTAATTAAATGAATAGAGTGGATAAGGATTTAAGAGATCAAAATTACACTTTTTCTAAATAAATAACAAACTATAGGAAAATATTTTCTTACACGAATACATAAAAATATCCTTAATTAAATGAATAGAATGAATAAAAACTTAAGAGATCAAATTGATGACTATCAATCATCGATGTGAGAATCCCACTTTTTCCAAATAAATAATAAATTATTAGTACTATGTTACTCCATTGAATAAATAAGAATCAAAAGATTAATCTTATATTTTTAAAATGGAAAAGAAATTTTCAAATTATATTTTATATATTGGAGAAAAATTTATCCCTAGCTTCGAGAATATTTTACTTCAGATAGTGTCTTCTTTTTATTTTTCTACGAACCACATCGATCTTATCTTTCAACTCGAAGAAGGATAATAATTAACTTTCGACAGATTACATTAATTAATTTTAAAATGAAAATAGTAGTGAGATATTGATACGCTTATTCTTTTGGAATGTTTAAATGAATCTGTACTTTCAAAGCAAGACTAAGGGTACATATATGATAAGTTAAGAAGGATGTAGTAAGATGCGCATTCGAATTGTTTAATGATCGTATTTTAAAATTTGAAGTCAAGCAAGTTGTAAATCATATTATTATTTAGTGAATGTCCCTAACTCCTAAGGTGTAATTCCTACAATTTTATGTAGTTAACATGGGGTTTTAACTCTCACACCTCCATGACTTCTCCCGTGATCTTCCGTTCCTTCACGATCTTCTCCATGACTTTCATATTTAATATCATGTTTATATATCTCTATGCAACTTTATATATATATATATAAGCATAGAAATTCATATACTTAAAAAAAGAAAGTTATGTCTTCATCTTTATATTGTTATTTCGAGTTTGATTTTATAACATTGTTTTTTTTTGAAAAAAAAAAGAAGTAAAAAATCACAAATGTTAAGACAAGAAGTCACCTAGTAATACAAAAGGGAATAAAAATAGATCTAGGAGCTCTAAAGGTTATCATCTATTTTTATCTTTATAGGTTTCATATCATTTTCAATCCAACATGTATAATGGTGAGCCTAACAATAGCCAATAGGCTATGTAGTAGTTTCTTTTTGTATGGTAGCTGTAACATGCAAACAAGGACCACTCTTTATAGCACCAAATAGAACAAAATGTTGTGATTTTCTTCATCAAAATGTTATATATATATATATATACATGCTAGGTCCTTACTAGTATAAATCAAAGTTATAATCAAGACATAAATTAAAGAAGAATTATGTCTATTTAGATTTAAGAAGTGGGCCCTTTTGTCTTCCCTATTCTTGACACAAAAATCTTTTTAATTTAGAGATTGATATTGATTTTCACTCATTTGAAGGAACACTGCAGGTTACTTGTATTTTTCATTCTCAACAATATATATGTTATTTTTATTATTATGGTATCGGGGCCTGTGACCTCCCATCAGTACAGGTATTGACTATTGATAATCCTCTCTATCAAAATTAAACTTGGAGAGATGAGAAGAAATTACCAAACGGTTTAGTCTTCATAAGAATTTGAAATGAAAAGCCATAGATTCAATTTATTTCTTCGTTAAATACCAGGTCACACCCTTGAGTACGCCAAATATGAATATGTAATAGGGTTATTTAATTTTGATGTTGTTGGTGTGGGGGTTGGGTTAAGGAGTGATGGTTAATTGTCAGGGTCGTTTTCATTATCACAAATTATGAAATTGGCTTGTAATCACATAATGATGAGTTTTGGTAAAACCCAAGCTTGACGCTAAGGTTAAGTACATAATAAACATCATTTTCATAAACTATCATCATTTCTTCACTATCTTTTAATTTCAAGTAAAACGCTCTCTAATAAAAGCTACTGTGTATGTAGAGGAACTTGAATTCGAGACATCTGGTTAAGGATGAATGAGTACTTATCACCCTACTAAAAAAATAATAATCATTTCTTCACCGAGGGCCAAAATTTATTGAGAAATGTCTCCACAAATTTGAAAATATTACTTTTTTTATCATATATAAATTGTTGGATTTTCTTAAAATTTTCTTAAATTTTACTATAGATCCTACGTGGCGAACAAAATTTATTGTTGTTGTTTGTTTTGTTAGCTTCAAAGAAAGAACTCCATAAAATCTAACATCATTTTCTCTAGTTTCTTCAACAAAATTTACTATTTTCTAAAATATTGTTCTACTGACATAATATCCATTTATGTTTTAAGCAAGAGAAAATAATAAATTTTGTTAGAGAAAGTAAAGAAAATGGTGTTAGATTTCATGAGATTTTTCTTTGGAGCTAATAAAGAAGACATCAATGGTGAATTTTGTTAGCCACGTGTGGTCCATAATTAAATTTAATATTTTTATTGATAAATCTGTTAAGTTTAGGATAAAGGACTAAAATGAACATCTTTTGTTATACATTAAGGATCATTTTAATCAAGTGATGAAGTATATTAAGGACCAAAATAAACACATTTATTATACATTAAAGATCATTTCAATCAAATGAAATACATTAAAGACCAAAATAAAGCATTACATATACATTAAGGACCATTTTGGTCATTTTCTCTATAACCAACACTCTATATAAATATCCCTAAAGACTTTAACGACTTTCAATACAGTAGCATTAACTCAATTACCGCAAAAAAGAAAATTTATAACACCTTATTATAGTGTTCAACATAGGCAGATTCAGTAAGAGGATTTAATCACAAATTTAAAATCTATACGTATAATAATATCATTTAAAGTGTAATAAATTAATACTATATAAATTAACACAATTTAATGTCTTCAATCTGGACCACAATATATATCATGAAGTGGAATTAGAAAATTGGTGGCATATTAATATTATATAGTTTGTGAAAAAGTATATGTGGACAAATTAATTTATGGGACATATAGAGGGTTTTATCACTTTGTTTTGGTATACTGAAAAAGTAAGAAATCCAATTAAATTCCCCAACAAAAATAAGGAGACCACATGCATGCTAAACAGTATGAAAGAATTAAAATTCCATTATTCACGTGAGTTTTGTAGAATATACAGTAATGTATTTATTAATTTCATTGCTTCTATTTATTGATGAATATAAAATATAAATGTCTTTATTTTTACAGTCATTTGGTTCTCATGTTTTCTCTTGTAACAAGTATTTTGAATTAATGCTCAATATTGGGAATTTGTCCATAGTCAGATTTCTTTAAAATCAAATACGATCAAATAAAAATGTTATATCAAAAATACTTGTCATAATTATTTTTATATATATGTAGTAGATGTTGAATTCCTTGATTTCTTTGTATGCTTACTTGTTTACATTTTAGATCTTTTTAGTGAAAATTCTAACTCTGTCAAAGTCCTCCACGTATACCATTTATATGCCATTAAATTAGTCCTTAATATTTTTTAGATAGACAATAATTTTTTCCATAACACTACTCCACTTGCTAACTTTTATTGTGTTTTACTAAAGATGAACTCTTCTCAAACTTACCAACATGTGTTGTGGTACACTAGTGGGAGTGCTTCATCCTTAATCAGAGGTCTCGGGTTCGAGCCCTGGGTACAGAGAAAATCTTGTTGGGAGCGCCACCCCCGAATGGGTCCTGCAATGCGCGATCCGGATTTAGTCGGAGCTCCAATGTGGACACCGAATGGGAATAAAAAAATAAAAGTGATGATTTTACGAAAAAGTGATGAATTAATTAAAAGAATATGTAATATTGACACCAAAATATTTTAGCCCTTTTGGATTAGTACTATAGACAAAAAAAAAAAAACTTACATTTCAAATAGACAAATAATTTGGTTCATTTTCAGACATTGAAATTTATTGAAGTCTAAACTTTCTAGTTTTTATTGTAGGAAATTTGCACCCAAAGAAAAACAATCTAACTTAGTGGATACATTCAGGGCCCATAAAAATCTTGACTTTTGGCCCAAGTTCTGAAATAGGGTTTTGTAGTAAGCCCACATAATTCGAGTTATAGTATGATGATTTTTCACAAATAGGCTACTTTGCTGCTGATTTATCATATATATAACGACATTTTTGATAATATGATACGCGATAATTTTGAAAATTGTACTGGTAAATTTGTTCGCTCGAAATAAAAGATGATAAGATACACACAGTTTTATTAAATATTATTCTTTCCGTTTCATATTAAATGAATTTTTAGACATTTTTTCATTGTTTAAAATAATTAAATTATTCAAAGTTCAAAATAAATGTTTGAAATTTTTTCCATATTTATCCTTCCCTTTAATGAGGTTTTACATTTTTCCAAACTCTTTTGAATAGTGATTATCTTTATTTTTAAGAATAACTTGGGAATAACCAAAAGGAAAATAGTGAAAAATATAGTTTAATTTATGTCCTTGAATATTTTTCTTAATAGTTATGCCAAATTGCCTCACAAATTCACTTAATATGGAATGGAGGGAGTATATAAAAGGAAGATGTATTTACAATAACATTATTATAACCTTTATTGTTAACAAATAAAAGAATAAATTTATGAATTCTTTGTATAATCTTGTGAGTTCTTGTTAACATTCACTTTCACAAGCCGATTTATAGGACTACAATATGGAATATCAAATAATGTATTGTGAAAATTAATTATTTTAGGGGTTAAAATAAAAAACAGTTATTGAAGTAATGAAAATAAAGACCATTAACGTTTACATTAAAAAAATCTATCTATATATATAATAAAGATAGATATAGACCAGGTGATGTGACACCTCTCAATGGCCTTGAAACCTATTTATCTTTTTTTGAGTTTTTTTGAGTTTTTTCATTCCATTTTTCCATTAATCAATTTATTAAATAAATTAAAAAATTCAATCATATTCATAACATATAATTATATCTTATGAAAGTTACAAAAAAAACCTCCACCTATTTGTATTCTCTACTTAAATAACATGTCTACTAAACTTCCTTCTACTTAATTCTTATGACTTAAACCATCTATAAATAATAATCATCTATGGAGTTGTTGAATGTTCATTTCTATTTTCTCCAACTTCATATTGTTAGTATTTTTTTTGTTGTTATTGTTTTTCCGCTTTTATGAAGATTATAGGTATATTTTTCAGAATTTCTTCTTATGTTACAATAGTCAAACACAAATTTATCAAGATGAAGAAGAAAGTTTGAAGGAGGTATAAGATTCATCAAAGAGAAATGATTAAATTAATTTGCTACAAGTTCATCAAAATGAAGAAGAAAATTTAATGGCGGTGGAAGATTCATCAAGAGAGATGGTCAGATTATAGTTTGAAAAAGTAAAAATTTCAATAATTTACAAATATGTAGATGCAATTATTGTTGCTTATATAATATTTTCAATTAATTATTTATCCATCAAGATATGTACCTTTCAAGAACAATATTTTAGTACAAAACATACTTTTTGTATCAAGGGCAACATGAATGATCTTCAACTGATTATTTTATTGCTTAAATAAAACATTTTGATATTTCATTATATAAATTTTTGCCTTTTAAATATACAATCTATACTTATCTATCGATATATATTATATTATGTATATAACATGCTAATATGGTATAATTCTTTGGTCAAGATTCTATCATATGTTTAGTTTTATCCGCTTCTTTTCATTCTAATTTAGATGATATAACATATTTCTTTCTTTCATGGAATTTGAATTGACTAAAAAAGGGATGAGATCCCCTCCATTAAGTTTTTGTTCCGTATTTTTTAACGCTTATGTAAAATTAGTCTATATATATGATTGTTGGATTCAATTTTCACAAAACATTTAATTGATCTTCTAATTCAATGATTTTTTTCAAAATGAACCCATTTTGTTCTGTCAATATCCAATTACAATGAACATATTTTCTTAAATTAAGAAATACTAAAAGTAGAAAAATAAGTATACATGAAGAAAATTAATATTTGTTTAAGTTGATTATGAAACTGAAAAAAAGAGTTTACTCTTTTTATTAATTTATTTGTTATAATCAAAAAATTTATAATATTTATTACATCTCATAAATTACAAAAACCTCCATCTATTAATATTTTCTACTTAAATGACATATGACTCTCTACGAGTATAGTTCATTACCTCTACATTTAGGTTTCCCAAAATATAATGGCTTTAAATTTTAGTCCAATATTTGCAAATCAGCTATTAAAGGTTCACATGTAGAACATTTTCCCGGATGCATATGTTTTTTCTTGTTTGTGGTTGTAAGCTTTTGGTAACAAGGCATACTCTAATTTTTATTTTTAAATATAGGGATATACTATTGTGTTGCGTTGTTCTTTTTATTAGCTGGTTGATCCATTAACTAAATTGTTTGATAATTAAAAAATCACGATATCTATTACATCTAATTATATCTTATGAATTACAAAAATCTCTATCTATTTATATTTTTTTACTTAAATAACATGCCTCCTCAATTCCCTTTTACCTAATTCTTTCTCTCTTTTTTAATACTTCTTCCCGTTTTTTTTTCATTTACATGCTATATTTAAATTACTCAAAATTAAAGTCATTTATCTATTACGTAAATGGGCGCTCTAAATAACTTCGAAAATGAATAATTTATTTTCTTCAGATGACGTTATGTACATATTCCGTATTTAAAAAGTCATTTCTTTTATAATTATTTAACTACTATCTTTTTTAGTACCTATCATTATTATACATAATTATTAATATTATAACGGTAAGTATGACTCTTTTATAACACTAAAAGTGCTTAAATTGAACACCACTTTTCATTTTTACTCTTTTAGTTATTCTCAAATTATTCTTAAAATATAAAAAATTTAAAGTAAAATCATAAATATGAACAATTAACTCTCTTAAAATTATCATCTAGAAAATGTAAATGAGGGGCAAAACTGGAAGAAATTTCCAACAACTCTCTTGAACTTTGAACAATTCACTTATTTTGAACTATAAAAAAAGGCTCAACAATTCACTTATTTTGAAATGAAGAAGTATATATTATTTATTAAAACTCAAGATTTCTAAAGTTTGTACTGAAATAATGAAGTATATTTTTCTATTTTCTAACTTTTTTTAGTAATGAAATAAAACGACCACGACAAAACATACTAAAATCCACACTAAAATAAATTGAAGTTCTATATTTTAGTGAAATATATTGAGTTGTAAAGGTAAACTTCTTTTATTTGTGTGAAGATGAAAAGAAATTATAAATAATTTCGATATGATATAAACACAGACAATAGCGAAGGCTCTTATATACTAAGTCTTACTTATTCTTTTTCTCCTTTTCTTTTCTTTTATTTTTTGCTTTTTTGGTCATAATTTTTAAAATTTGATTCTCTCTAAATAATTACACCTTTAATGAGTTTTGTAACTCCTCAAGAGTTAAAATATTCATTATTTATTATTTGTATAATTATTTTGAGATAATTAAAACAAATAAAAATGACGATATAATTTTGTGTCGAGTTGTTTGTTGAAACATTTATATTGATTAATTTTCAATTTTATTATTGCGAGTTTATAGATATATCTTTTGTTTGATTAGAAAATAGTTAGTATTTCTTTCCTTTGTATTACTACTGACATGCTTTTTGTTATTTTTCATATTTTAACTTGCACGATTTATTTTAAAAAAAATAAAAACTTTAAACAAAAATTTATGTGCCTAACATATATGATCTTTTATTAAATAGATCATATTGAGGAATGATATGGAAAAAAGTCTAAGTTAAGTAGTTCCTCGTATAAAATAAGCATCCCTTCTTTTAAAAAAAAGAAGAGGACGGATTATAATTAAGTTAGTTTTTTTTTCCAAAATATAAAATTTCACCATCATAAAATAATAAGAAAATTGTATTTTATGAATTGAAACAATTATGATAACATTTTAAAGTTTTAATCTAAGTATTGATCATATTTCTTCTTTTTTGATATGTGTTAATTTATAACAAGATTGTCTTAAAAATAATTGTTATGATCGCGCAAAGCGCGAACATTTTAACTAGTATTTATATAAAACAACTAATATAGTTACATATTTGTCGATATATTGTCTTCATGTTATCAATATGAAAAATGTAATTAGAATATGACATTTGAAAAGATCGCAACAACATATAGCCAAATTACAACTATAACAATTATATTGTTATTTTCAAATAGTGAATATCCATCACCATATACTCCTCATTTGGAGAAATGAAATTGAATACCTCATAATTCTTGCAAGTGTTTCAAATTCTTGATTCACTTTGAAATATCTTAATAAAATATATGAAGTCTTCAAAAGATTAAATTTGTGAAAAGTTTTGGAAAGAAAAAATAATAGAGACTACAAATACACCTTCCTTGAAAAAATTTAGCACAACAATCTCCGCCATTCCTGTCACAAGAAAATCAAAACTACTGCAACTCAAAAGAAATGAAGGGTAGATTTTCTTTATTTTTTTAAGAAAAATGTGTAAATGAGTTTCTGACAGAAAATACGAAATTACAAAAATATGAGAATTTTATTAAAAAAAATATAAAAGGAAGTAAAGGTAAAAATGATGGTAACCAATTTGAAATTATAATGCTTAATTAGTAAATTCAATTAATAAAAAATAAATTCCATTGAGATCTATCAAGATTTAAGAAGTGTTTTATTTTTTAATAAATAAAAAAATATGAGAGAAGGTAAAAGAAGGGTCTCAGGAAAATTAATTAATAATATTAATCATAAAATAAAAAATAATTTTAATTTTCTGTAAATTTTTATGGCAACAAATTAAATGAGATTGATTGATAGAAAAATCAATAGGAAGAAGAACAGTTTATGGTAATAAGGAGGAAAGATACCTCTGATATTTTTATTTTTGAAAAATTGCAAAAAAAGAAGATTTGATAATAAATTATGGTAGTAAAAGGAGTATATATAAATAAATTCTTTTGTTTTAGAAAACTATAAAAATAGAAGGTAGAAAGAAGAATTTAAGGAAAAATAATAAATTATAATATCGATGAAGAAAGAGGAAAAGTAATAGATTATAGTAACATTGAGGAGAGATAAATAAGATATTTTAAATTATTACTTTTCTTTTTGCAGATTTTATAGATTTAAAAATGAATAAAAATGTAATTAAAAATAGTAAATGATAATCTTGATAAAAGAAAATTGTCACATTATTATTTTATTCAACATATAACATATCAAAGAAATATTTGAATTTTTATGTTCATTCACCTGAATAGGTTATCACATTAGAATCACTAAAAATAAAAATAACATAGTCAAGAACAATAACGATAAAAAAGAAAAAATTATAAATAAATGAATGAACATGAGACAAAAAATTACAAAAATGTAAAAGTGAGAATGCTAATACCTAACCTTTCTTTTACCCTAAATTCTTTTAAATGAAAAAATCATTTTCAAACTCATTGTCAATCGACAATAATAAATCTATGATGGTGAAAATGAAATTATATATTATGTGAGAAACCAAAATTATAATATCAAATTACAAGTTGAAAAGAAGTTTTTGTCCTACCTTATTTTTTTGTTTTAACCGAAAAGTTGATTGCCTTGAGGCTTGAATCTTGACACATTCAGTAAATTGATGGAAGTAAAATAAAATGTAAGGAAAAATCACGTAAGAAGATATAAAATATGAAGAATCGAAAAATTGAAAAAGAAAAGAACCATCAAAAAATTAAAATGATGAACAAAGACAATAGATGCTCAGAAAGACAATGATTTGCAGATTCAAATCTTGATTAGAAAAAATAAATTCAAATAAAGCCACTATAAAAAATAATTAAGAAAATAATTTCACTTCATCATTGTAAGTTCATTAACAATCCAACAACAAATTGATGATAATTGGAAATAAAGAATTCCTACTATGCTCCTAATTTCAAAAAAACTTACATTGTAGAGAAGTCTCCTTCATATGGGGAATTGTAACACGTACATGAATATTATGTGAATTTATGGAATATGAGAAGAAAGGAAAAAGTTTTATAACTGATTTGAAATTATGGTGTTTAATTAGTAAGAATAAATATGATTTAGAATTATGAGAATTTATAATTTAAGATGTGTATTTTGGAGTTTTAATACAACACATGAATTAAAAAAATATGAAAAATCACAAAAATGAGATATGATTTAGAATTATGAGAATTAAAGATCTGAGATGTGTATTTTGGAGGTTTTAATATATAGCACATAATTTTTTTTTTTAAATCACAAAAATGATATAAATAAATAAATAAGTTTTTGATCATAAAAGGGTGACACATCACTTTGTGTATATCTAACTTTATTATTTATAGAGATAGAGATATAGATTTATGTTTGTGAATATTTTAATTGGAGTATTTTTGTGAATATTTTAAATCAAATAAAGAGGAGAAGATAACAAGCAATTTTTTTTGGGAAAAAAAACGGAGGACAATAAAGGTAAAAAGGAAGGTTATTGGGAAGACATTAATAGTGGAGTAATAGTGAGGAAAGAGAAAGTGTAAGTGTAGTTATTTTTCTAAAAATTTTTTAAGGGAAAAGGCTTATAAATATCCTTCTTCCATCTTTTGGTCCATAAATATTCTCAATCTATTTTTTTGGCTCAAGGATACCCCTAACCTATTGGAAATGACTCAAAAATATCCTTCTTCCACCTTTTGGTCTAAAAATACCCTCAACCTTTATTTTTGGTTCAAGAATACCCCTCCTTCCACCTTTTAATTTAAAAATACCATCAACCCAAATTTAATTTAATTAAATTCTTTTACAAATTAGTTAGTTTTTTTTATTTGTTCTAAAAGAAAAATTTTATTTATTCAAATTCAAATATTTATTTTTTCTAACATACTGACTATTAGTAATACTTCGAAGACATTAGCATTATCAGAAGCGATCATAATAAGATCTAACAAATTATGTGATGCGTTATCATTATTCTAGTATTCTAATTTTTTTGCTTTATATTACTGATATTTCTTTTTTGCCATTACTCAATTGATGTTATTGAAATGCAAGCAAAATTTAAAAATAAGGGGAGAATGGATGTAGGATAGCATGCATATTGTACCGGTAAACGGATTGAGTAAGCATTTTTTACCTAATTCTAATGTTCATTCCTTTAATTAATTTATCATGTTAACTCAGACTTAAAACTGCTAATTATTTCAAATAAAAAATTTTCAGAACTAAATTTTCAAAGTTTGAGCTTTATAAATCAAATTATTTTGTAGGTCAAATTTTCTAGTTTCTTTTAGTAATTTCTTGTTCGAAAGGACATTATTTTTATATAGTTAGACTCAAATATTTTAAATATTTTGGGATGGGTTAGTATTAAGAATTTGAATAAATAAAAATTGTCTTTTCAAACTAATAAAAAATTAACTAATTAGTAAAAAAATTAATTAAATTAAATTTGGATTGATGGTATTTTTAGATTAAAAGGTAGAAGGATGGTATTCTTGGACCAAAAATAAAGGTTGAGAGTATTTTTAGACCGAAAGGTAGAAGAAAGGTATTTTTGAGCCATTTCCAATAGGTCAGGGGTATTCTTGAGCCAAAAAAATAGATTGAGGGTATTTATGGACCAAATGGTGGAAGAGAGGTATTTATGAGCCTTTTCCCATTTTTTAAAGCACAAAATGAGAAAAATATTCAAAAATTGAGAAAAAAAAGATAAACAGAGATCTTTCTCAAAGAAGCATGCCACACCATCTTGTTCACATCCAGCTTTATATAGATATATAGATTTCACATATAGCTTTATGAAATTTGTGTTATATCTCAAATATAATCTTTTGAAATTCGCGTTATAATTGATATAGTAATTTCGTTTCATTTGTTTGTCCAATTTTATTGTATTAATTTTTTGAATGTAGTTGGATATATTGTATCTATTTGATCAGCCTAGTTATATCAATACTTTTTTATTCTTTTCTAAATATAATGATTTTTGGACAAGTCACTTTGTAACATGTCAAACATTTGTTTGGAGGGACTAATTACAAACTATTTAATTTTGTTGGATACACTAATACAATCAAAATACATTTTCAGATACAATATTCATTTGAATGAATCAACAAAGCATTCTGATTTTGCATGATACAATTTCTCAATTTTGTTGGATGCAATGATATAATCCAAAAAAAATATTAAAACAACTTAAAAAATCGCTAAATTCTTAAACACGACACCAAAAATTCAGATACACACACATCAACAATCTTCGGTACACATTTGAAAATCACAAGATACAAGAAACAAGACAAAAGAACCTAGCATACATTGTGTTTAGAAATTTTTATAAAAATGGATTTTAAAATTGTGAGAAATATGTAATTTTGTGAACTAAACACGTAAAAAATAAAATATGGTGATAGAAGAAACATGAACGAACTGTGAATTACTCTGAATCTATCACTTTGCTTTTATTCACCATCATTATTCATTAAAGCAGCTCTGCTGCTGAAAAAGTAAAAATGTATTTTGTTCGTTACAAAATCATTTTAATTATCCATATTACAACGCTATCATTAATTTCCAATTCTTTTTACGTTACGATCATATTAGTAGGTCATTTAACAATACGAGTCGATATAATACTGTATTTCAAACACAATACTTTTTGTTGCACCCTAGTTAATGTAATACTATAAATATTTTTTTGTTGACCAAAAAGAATATATAATTCATTTGTCCTGATCCAAATGATACATTCCACTTTTTGAAATTTAAATTTTACACTTTGATCAATATTATTTTAAATATTTGAGGCGAGATAAATCACAAATGGGCTCTAATACCTTCCTTATACAATTTCTGAATATCTAATTTTTTTAGTTGATCTAATTTAATTTAACTTCGAATGAAAGTTGCTTTTTTTTTTTTAAATATCTGGGAGGTGCATCTTGACTTACGTGTCAGATACGTATTGGATGCACTATCATACAACATTCACATGATACAGAAAAAATTCATTGTAACTGGAGTTAGGGTTTCTTCTTCAAGTTTCTAATTTATTCCTTTATCTCTCTCTATTATATACCAAATTTGTTTCATTTTTCGGTTGTGAATTGTTCTAGTAAGTGTAAAGAAGAAGAAAAGATGGGGGATGCTTATTGGAATCGTCAAACGCAGCTTCCTCAATCTGCTGGATTACTGAAACGACCTCGCACTGAATATGGTATGAACAGTTTTTTTTTTTATTTTTTTTAAACACTTTTTGTAGCTGATATTTGATTATGAGGCGAAATGATCTTGTTTTTGCTCCTAATAATTGTTCTGTTGCTTTGAAAATTGGCTTGTAATTATGGCTTAAATTGCGAGAATTTGTGGAATGCTGGAGCAATTTTTGTTTATTTTCAGTCATGGAGAACTGCATTTTAGATATTTGGAATAGTTGTAGCTGTAGATTGATGCGTGATGAGATTTTGAAGAAAGAGAAATTCGTTGTAAGTTAGATGGAAATGTTTTTGTAGGTCGTGTTAGGTTTTTATTAACTTTGGAGATAGTAGAGAAGCTAAGTTCAATTGAATCGAAAATAATAAATACATTTTTTTCCACATGTAAGTCAGTGGTGGATCAAGAATTTTCATTAAGGAGGTTCGAAAAATAGAAATGTAGTGCCTAAAATTTGAACTTGTAATCTCAAGGTGAATTTAAACCCCCTAAACCACCGAGTCAACCTCTACTCTTGTGTTTAGGGGAGTCAAAATCTATATGTGCATAAAAATAAAAAAATTACCATATATATATGGTAATTTTTTTTCCGAGGGGGTTCGGGTGAAACACCCTCCCACCTCCCTAGATCCGCCCCTGATGTAATTTTTGAATAGGGATGGCAATAGGGCGGGTGAAGCCTTTCCCTGCTCCGTTTGATAATTTTTTTATTTTTTAACCTGCCCTACCCTGCCCTATTTAGCCCCCCATTCAGCTTTTTTACTTTTATGTTTGCAACTGTGCACTTTTTTTTGCTTCCTACAACCCAAATCATCTTAATTATTAGCATCCAATGGTTTGGGGGTATTGCTACTGCAGTATGTTCTGAGATTTCATTTGTTCTTCCTACTTGATATGAATTTGGTACATTACTTCTTTATCAAACGTTTAAATTCAAAGTAATTAATTAGTGTCCAAACTGGATGTTGAGACTACTGTTGCTTGGAAGTTGTTTGAAATATTGCGAATCCACAACAAAATCTAAAAGCAACCCGCCCCGCCCCTGCCCCACAATAAATTTTCAAAATCTGCAACCTGCCCCGCCCCGCATAGCTCCAAACCTGACCCGTCCCGCATAGCTCCAAACCTGACCCGCCCCGTCCCATTGCCATCCCTATTTCTGAATCTCCATGGTGTAAGGGGTTCCAAAATTGCATTTTGTCGCAAGTTTGTATACTAGGCGTTACATTCTTGCATTTTTTGAATCCCTTTATTAGGATGCCTGACTCCGGTACGGTTGGAGATAGACGGATTGAAAACATCAAAGAGTCTAGTGGTTGTCTTATGATGTTTCTGGTAATAAATCTCCTTTATGTAGCTTCTCTATGCATGGATTGAAACGAAAAAAACATTAGGAGACTAGAGGTTTGTAGAGCATTATCTTGGAAATGGTAAAATTTTGCTCTTAAAAAGTTAGGTTAATCAATTACTTAAGCTTTACAGCCAAATTAATCATGGTTTTATAGGTGGAGGTTTCTTTAGGAAACACGAAATTCGATTTGAGGCTGGAGTAACTTTTAGAATTAGAAAGGACATGTTTTGAGTTTTGACCATCTATTCTAGGACTTTCATGTGTAGTTTGTGCATACCAATTTACAGTTATAGTTACATATGCTTAGGTAGCATGTGTTGTATAGCTACACTTCTTTTTCATCCATGTCGTCATTTGGATCTACTTCTTTTTTAATATTCTTGGCACATGTAAGTTGAAACCAAATGTGTGGAAATTTTTGTTTTTGTAAAAGTAAGACACCATTTCTTATTTGAGATTCTGCCGCCCCGTTTATAGACTTCTCATGATTCACTGAAATCAAGGACAAAAATACAGAGAAAGAAGAAGATAGGAAGGTGGAAAACCGGATTGTTCTTGTGCCAAATGAAGAGGATTTTAGCTCCAAATTTAAAATTTAACGTCATGTGTTTCTTTTTCTTATCATTTCTTGGCGTGTTTTGATTGGTTTCAACCTTAACAAGCCCCTTTGACCTAATCACAACCAACCCAATAAATTCTAATAAGTTGCTTTCTCCCCTCTCCCAGTTCTTTGTACGATTATAGTGATGTTGGATCTTGTTGAGTAATGTTCTGTCTAAAACAGAGTTCTACATCTTAGTTTTACTTCCTCTTTCTCAATTTCTCATTACTGCAGAAGCCCCTTCCAAGAAAATAATTGGCCAATTTCATCTCATTCCTCTTTACCGGCTTATTGTGGAACTATTTGTGGTTTCAGAGTCAATGCTGGAACTGTATATGCATCCTCCCTGTATTGGTTCTACAGTGGTTGCTAACTTATTATGGCACCAAGTCTCCAGTTCTACCTTGAGCCTGATGCTGATTTTTGAAATTGGCCCTGTATTTTCATGTCACTGATGATTTTAGCTAAGAGAGTTTCCATCAGCAATTGCCTTTTATATTCTGTACATGTTCCCAGTGCCCTATATTCTTGCTTCAGTCTTACTGTGATTGCTGTGTATGCTGTGCTTTTATGTGCAAGTCTGCAAGAAGGCCATTTTGATCTTACCTATTGGCAAATGAAACTTTATCCTTTTGAGGACAAAGTATATTCCATGCGAGTAACATTCTGCACTCACTTTGTTATCTGTTTCGATAAGCATATGTGGTTTGATCATATTTCTTTGCAGTACCAGATATTCCACAATCTGGGATGCCATCAGCTCATGAAGTGCACCATTACTTAGGAAGGAATGATGATCGTGAAGGACCTCGAGTAGTGGACACACAATCAATTGGATCAGCATATGATCGTGGTGTACCTCGAGTAGTGGACACACAGTCAATCGGATCAGCATATGATCGTTATCTCCAGAGTTCGGTAATCACTGAAGCTGACAGTGCTCCTACATTCCTCAGGCATGCTTGGATTTCGTGCTAATTTAGATTCTGTTTTTATTATTCTTCCTCTTCCTCCCGTAGCAACTTTCTTCTCTTCCAGTCGGAGAAGCTAATAACTACAAGGGGGCTGGGTTAGTTAGAGCAGGTGGTGGTGGTATATCTGCCCTTCCTGTTCGTGATCCGCTTCTGTCAGCTCGTGGGCCAGAGCTAGCACCAAATGGAAGAGCTATGGTATTTAGTGGCCAAATGCCAGTCGAACCTATGCTGAGGCCTCGTGAAACACTATCTCTCCCTCTTGATGCTTCTAACACCCTCTACATAGAGGGACTTCCTCCAGACAGCTCCAGGAGAGAAGTAGCCCGTATCCTTTGAGATGTAATTTACTGAATCATTATTGGACAGTTCTACTTTATTTCTGAATATATCTGTTACTTGTTCCCTCACTGCACTTAAAAGATATTTTTCGTCCTTTTGTGGGCTACAAAGAAGTCAGACTTGTTAGAAAGGAATCAAAACATGTAAGTTGATGTTTATGCCTTTTCTATTAGTATAGTATTTATCTACCATGTGGTGTTTTGATAAAAACTTCATTTTGCAGCGTGGTGGAGATCCTATTATCCTTTGCTTTGTTGATTTTGTAGATCCAGCGTGTGCAGCTACTGCTTTAAGTGCATTGCAAGGTGATTTTTTTCTAAATGATAATAATCCACTGTCCAACTTCCGTTAGTGACTTGTTATCTCAGCTGCAGTGATCTGATCTATGATGTTCACTCAGTGTATGTGGGTGTTGCTAGAGTGTTTTCTAAGTGCCATTCTCTCACTTTGCTTTTTCAATCTACAGATCATTGGCAGTTCAATTTGTTTCAGATGCATGAGTGCTCTAGTTCTGATTCTTCATTCCTTTACATAGTTAAATTGTGGGGTAGTCTGTGGAGTAAAACCCACTTGCTTTATATGCTATCTTCCCTTAGATCTGTATATTCATTGATGACCTCTCCTCTTTGTGCATGTGCAAAGCCCTATGGCAATGCACCTCAGGGAAGAAGCACTGCCTTCTTTGACTTTTGTCTGTAGTCCTTTTCTTTTGATCTGTCCATTTCCTTCACCCATTTCTTGTGTAAAATACTGTACCTATATTTCAAATAAAATATCCAAATCTATAAAGAAATTTTACTGCAGTTCCACTTATTACTCCTAAAGATCCAGATTGACTTGTAGGACTGCTGTTAGGTCTGCCATTCAAGAATGATGTCGCTAATATTTTACATAATTAATGTGATGACACTTGCTGTCCAATCATTTATTTAGAGGATGGGGTTACTCTCTAGCTGCTGCTGTGATAATTGACATGTTCTCGCTCGCTTCATTCAGTTTAAATATCTAATATTCCACATTATCTTGTGATACTTGCATTCTGGGTCATTTATTTGTATGACATGCCGCGGTGGCAAATTCTCATTCTCCTATTTTGGTTAACTATTTTTTTACATGATTATATGACACTACTTGCATTCTAGATTCATAGGACAGGCATACCTTCTATCTACTGCTGTAGCATGGCGTCCTCTTTTCTTTGGTTTCTTGCTAGTTGCTCTTGTACTCTGTTACCCACCATTATGAAAATCTTCTCATAATTCCGGTTATGATTGATTGGTTTTTTCATGCTTGTCTGGACTTGCAGATGCATATTTTCGTTCTGTCTATGAGACCAACTCACGTGTGCACAATAACTACAAAATACAACTTTTTGGAATTTACTACCATTATCTATGAGGTTTCTTGTGGAATAATCTTACAAGTGGTCTCTTCTGTTGAATTTTGCCAGGTTACAAAATGGATGAACATGACCATGATTCTGCTTACTTGAGGTTACAGTTCTCAAAGTTTCCAGGTCCAAGGTCTGGTGGTTCGGGAAGTCGTGGGAAGCGATAAATAATATCCACCAGCTTCTTAGTTACAACATATTGCTCCATCTGAATTTACTTATGTATTATGTACTGTTTCTGGAATGTGCAATTCACAATTGGCTCAACAGTGGGGGTTAGCCATGGTTACAGTAATATATTGGTTTTTGAAGCGGGAGTTTTCCGCTTCAACATGCCTTTAGAGTCGGTGAAACTTTGTTTCTGAGTCCTGTCTTTTGCACAAGGTGGGGCTAAAATGGGTGAGTGTCTTACAGAGCCTGTTTGGATTGGCTTTCAAGTGTTTTTACCTTTAAAGCATTTTTCAAGTGTTCGTATAAATTAAAAATGTGCTTATACCCACTTGTTTTTAAGCTCAAAAGACATAAATAAGCTAAAAGTCATGCTAGAAATCTTAACTTGTGATTTTTGGCTTATGAGTCACAACTCAAAAGCAATAAATCTATCTAAACAGGTTCTTATGATTGTTGTTTTTTGTACTTTCAATATTTTTTGTGTCGAAGGTCTATTAGTAACCACCTTTCTACTTTTAAGATATGTATTCTATCTAGACCTTACTTTTTGGGACTACATAAGATATATTGTTATTTTCAAACGTCAGTTTAGGTTATATATTTTGCCTAAATCAGTTCAACATTTAAATGCATAAAAATGTATTGAGTTAATGAATGTACACGCTTTTTTATGGGTAAGTTATATAAATCACATAGTGTAAAGATGAAATTACTATCTATTCCTATTTTTTTTATAATTACAATAATCTCTTAAAATTAACCCAGTCCGGATACATTACTGAAAGCGTTGATACATTAATTCAAGCATAGATATATTAATACAAGCACGAATAGATTAATACGGATACATTATTAAAATAAAAATTAACTCAATCCGGATACATTAATGAAAGCGTGGATACATTAATACAAGCACGGATACACTAATACATAAATACGGATACATTATTAAAATAAAAATTAACCAAATCCGAATACATTAATGAAAGCGCGGATACATTAATAATGTATAAATGTAACTGATATACATATGTATTTGTATATCTGGAGAGCGAGACTGGGAGAGGGAGGAGAGAGGCAAGCGAGACTGGGAGAGAGGCGAGTGAGAGAGGGCAGAGAGTGGAGAGAGACGAATTGTATATGTATATATATCGAATTATACATATGTATATATGTCAAAATAATTGTATATATGTATATGTATCAAGTATTGTATTTGTATAGCTACATATAATTTGAATTCGTATACAATTGAATCGAGTTAAAACATTTGTATTGTATATCCAATCTCTCTCGCTTTATACAAACACAAATTATATATTTGCAGATACAGGTGTTCAGGATCATCAATAGGCGTTTCATTGATACCATTTGCACTCCAGTTAGCTTTGGTGAGCCTCATTGCTTTTCGGAGGGCTTCACACTTATATTCATGTTTTGTTAAGTTGTCGAAGGTCATATTCCGACATCTATCTTAGTTTTTAGAGGCTTCATAGATAGTTAGAAGTTGAGGAGTCTCTCACTATTTTCATTGTTGATGTTTTAAGACCTTGAGTCAATTACTTATGTTTATTTAAGTATTTCCAAATTTTCACCGAGTTAAGTTGTTATTGAAACATTATGAGTTTAATTATGCATTTACAGTTCCCATTTTGCTTGAATAAGTCTTTCACTAAGTAGTCAGCCAGGCCAAGGATTCGCTTGGGGACCAATGATGGTTCTCGAGTGCCGGTCACGTCCAGGGTGTAGGCTCGGGGCGTGACAAACTTGGTATCAGAGCACAAGGTTCAAGATTCCTAGGGTGTCTATGAAGCCGTGTCCATAGAGTTCTTTTTATCGGTGTGAAGCGCGCCACATCTATAATTATGAGGCTACGACATTTAGGAAACATTTCACTTCCTTCTTACTCCTTTTTATGCGATAGAGTTCAACTCTATAAAAGTTTCCTCTAACTCGTGCTTATGCGTGTCTTTTCAGATCAAGCCTCCATGAAGAGCTGTTCGAGGACGTCCTGCTAGGAGGAATGTTAATCCTCAAGGTCAAGAAGCTCCCAATGCACCAGAAGTGCAACCCCCTCAGGGAGATGTCACTAATGCTGAGTTCAGAAATGCTATTCAGATGCTGACTCAGGTGGTGGCAAATCAGATTGGTCAACAAAGAGGGGGTCGTCAGGATGTGGCTGATACATCCAGAATTCGTGAATTATTGAGGATTAATCCCCCAGAGTTCACAGGGTCGAATATCACAGAGGATCCGGAGAACTTTGTGGAAGAACTTCAGAAAATGTTTGAAGTTATGCGTGTTGCCGATGCAGAGCATTTGGAGTTAGCTTCATATCAGCTCAAAGGTGTTGCTAGAATATGACATGATCAGTGGAAGAAGAGCAGGGCAGAGAGGGCACCACCTTTGAGTTGGGTAGTGTTTGAAGAGGCGTTCTTGGGGCATTTCTTTCCCCGCGAGCTAAGGGAAGCAAAGGTAAGAGAATTTCTAAATCTAAAGCAGGAGTCTATGAGTGTGCAAGAGTACAACCTCAAGTTCATTGAGCTATCCCGCTATGCTCCGGAGATGGTGGCGGATATGAGGAGCAGGATGAGTTTGTTTGTGTCTGGATTATCCCGCTTGTCAAGTAAGGAAGGTAAGACGACTATGTTGATAGGGGACATGGACATAGCCAGGCTCATGATCCATGCGCAGCAGGTTCAAGAGGACAAGCTAAAATACAGGGAGGAGTTCTGCAGTAAAAGGGCTAAGACAGCAAATCATGAGTCCGGCAAGTAGAAGACCGGAAATGTAAACCGGTCCTCCTTTCAGCAAAGGTCACCTGGACCTGCTCCATCGTTAGCTAGTGCGCCTGCACCAAAGAACATGAATGATTTCAAGAACCAGAACCCCCATAATTTTAGAGCTCGACCTACTCAGTCTCAGGGTAGTGTGGCACAAGGGGCTACTTGGACCCCCACATGTGCTAAGTGTGGTAGGAACCACCCAGGAGCGTGTCGTGATGGCTCCAATGGCTGCTTCAAGTGTGGTCAGATGGGTCACTTTATGAAAGAGTGCTCTAAGAACAGGCAGGGTAATGGGGCAATAGAGCCTAATCTTCTTCAGTAACTCTAGCAGATAGAAATACCTAGAGAGAAGCTACTTCAGGGACATACGGAGGGGCAAACCGTCTGTATGCTATAGCTGGTCGCTAGGATTAGGAGAACTCACCAGATGTTGTCACTGGTATGCTTATAGTCTTTACTTTTGATGTGTATGCCTTAATTGATCCAAGTGCGAGTCTGTCTTTTGTGACTCCTTATGTAGCCATGAGGTTCAACATTTCCCCCAAACAACTTCTTGAACCTTTAAGTGGTTCTATAGCTGTTAGTGAGTCTATTATAGTAGAAATAGTCTATCGTGATTGTACCATCTTTGTCTATCACAAGGACACTATGGCTGACTTAGTTGAGCTAGATATGATGGACTTTGATGTTATTCTGGGTATGGACTGGCTTCATGCTTGTTATGCCTCAGTTGATTGTAGAACTCGAGTGGTAAACTTTCAGTTTCCTAATGAGCTAGTTTTGGAGTGGAGGAGTAGTTCAGTTGTGCCTAAGGGTCATTTCATTTTATACCTTCAGGCCAGGAAGTTAGTTTCTAAGGGATGCATCTATCACTTAGTCCGAGTTAATGACTCTAGTGTTGAGACATCACCTATTCAGTCAGTTCCAGTTGTGAGTGAGTTTCCAGAGGTCTTTCCAGATGATATTCCCGGAGTCCCTCCTAAGACAGAAATAGACTTCGGAATAGATATTCTTTCTGATACTCAACCTATCTCTATTCCGCCATATAAAATGGCTCTAGTTGAGTTAAAAGAGCAATTGAGAGATCTTCTTGGTAAGGGTTTCATCCAACCAAGTGTCTCACCTTGGGGGTACTCCGGTCTTATTTGTGAGAAAGAAAGATGATTCCCTTAGGATGTGTATCGATTACCGCCAATTGAACAAGGTCACCAAAAAGAATAAATATCCCCTTCCGAGAATTGGCGACCTTTTTAATCAACTTATGGTGCCACTTGTTTCTTAAGATAGACAT
Organism: Solanum appendiculatum; assembly: GCA_018342035.1. Taxonomy (NCBI): domain Eukaryota; kingdom Viridiplantae; phylum Streptophyta; class Magnoliopsida; order Solanales; family Solanaceae; genus Solanum; species Solanum appendiculatum. The sequence continues at coordinate 215,766 of JAGDQO010000302.1, forward strand.
CAGATTTGGCTATCATCAGTTGAGAGTAAGAGAAAGTGACATCCCGAAGACAACATTCAAGATCCGTTATGGTCATTATGAGTTTCTTATTATGTCCTTTGATTTGACTAACGCTCCCGCAACATTCATAGATCTTATGAACGGAGTATTTAAGTCGTACCTGGACATGTTTGTTAACGTGTTCATTGATGACATATTGATTTATTCGAGGAATGAGGAGGACCATGCTAGTCATCTCAGCGTAGTCTTGCAAACTCTCAAAGATAAAAAATTATATGCTAAGTTTTCTAAGTGTGAATTTTGGCTCGAATCTGTGGCATTCTTAGGCCAGATTGTGTCTGGCGAAGGAATTCGAGTTGATGCTCAGAAGATTGAAGCAGTACAAAATTGGCCTAGACCCACGTCTCCAACTAATATAAGGAGTTTCTTGGGGTTTTTTGGTTACTACAGAAGGTTTGTCGAGGGGTTCTCATCTATTTCGTCTCAGTTGACTAAGTTGACTCAGAAAACAACTAAGTTTCAATGGTATGAAGCTTGTGAGAAAAGCTTTCATGAATTGAAAATTCGATTAACTACTGCTCCGGTGTTGATCCTACCAAAAGGTACAAAGGGTTTTGTCATCTATTGTGATGCGTCCAGAGTTGGACTTGGTTGTGTATTGATGTAGAATGGTAAGGTTATAGCCTATGCCTCCAGACAACTTAAGATTCACGAGAGGAATTATCTGACTCATGATCTCCAGTATGTTTTCAGTCAGAAGGAGCTCAATCTCAGACAAATGAGGTGGTTAGAGTTGCTTAAGGACTACGACATGAGTATCCTCTATCACTCAGGTAAGGCTAATGTTGTTGCTAATGCTTTGAGCATGTTGTCCATAGGGAGCACTGCTCATGTCAAGGAAGGCAAGAAAGAGTTAGCTAAGAAAGTGCACAAACTTGCACGGTTGGGTGTTCGATTGTTGGATTCCAGTGAAGGTGGAGTTGTTGTGATGAATGGAGCTGAGTCGTCATTAGTGGAAAAAGTAAAGGAGAAGCAAGACAAAGACCCACCATTTTGCTTGAATTGAAGGCAAATATGCATAAGTTGAAAGTGATGGCTTTTGCACGAGAGGGAGATAGTGTGTTGAGATATCAAGGAAGGTTATGTGTTCCAAAAGTGGATGATCTCCAAGAGAGGATCATGGAAGAAGCTCATAGTTCCAAATATTCGATCCATTCGGGTGCCACAAAGATGTACCATGACTTGAGAGAAGTCTATTGGTGGAATAGAATGAAGAGGTGTATTACAGAGTTTGTCGCTAAGTGCCCAAATTGCCAGCAATTCAAGGCTGAGCATCAAAGGCAATGTGGTGTGGCTCAGAATATACCCTTTTCGAAATGGAGTTGGGAGATGATTAATATGGACTTCATTACAGGTTCACCGCAATCTCGCAGGAAGTATGGATCCATTTGGGTGATTGTGGATCGGATGACCAAATCAACCCACTTCTTACCAATAAAAACTACAAATAAAGTAGAAGAGTATGCAAACCTGTACATTCGTGAGATAGTTTGACTGCATGGAGTTCCCTTGTCCATCATCTCATATAGGGGTGCTCAATTTATCGCTCAACTTTGGAAGTTGTTTCAGAAAGGTTTGGGTTTAAAGGTAAACCTTAGTACTGCTTTTCATCCTCAAACTGATAGTCAAGCAGAGTGCACAATTCAGACCTTAGAGGATATGTCTAGAGCTTGCGTTCTGGATTTTAAAGGTAATTGGGATGGCCACTTGCCTCTTATTGAGTTCGCATACAATAATAGTCACCATTCCATCATTCAGATGTCTCTGTATGAGGCTCTATATGGGAGAAAGTCTAGATCTCCCATTGGCTGGTTTGAGATTGGTGAAACTGAGTGGATAGGACCAGATTTGGTTCATCAAGCCATAGAGAAGGTGAAGACAATTCAAGAGAGATTGAAAACATCGCAGAGTCGTCAGAAATCCTATACAGACGTTCGAAGAAGATATTTGGAGTTTGAGGTTGATGATTGGATCTATCTGAAAGTTTCACCCATGAAGGATGTTATGAGGTTTGGTAAGAAAGGAAAGCTTAGTCCCCGATACATTGGTCCTTACCGGATATCCAAGAGAATTGGCAATATTGGTATTAAGGACAACCTATTCTATGAGGATATGCCCATTCAAATTCTTGATCGTCAGGTTCACAAGTTGAGAACCAAGGAGGTTGCATCAGTCAAGGTCTTATGGAGGAATCAATTCGTTGAGGAAGCTACTTGGGAGGCTGAGGAGGATATGAAGAGGAGATACCCACATCTCTTTCCTTCCGGAGAAATTCCAAACCAAAGTACTAACTCTTTGTAAAGTACTCTTTAAGTGGATATACTGAGTTATGTTAATTGCATGTTGTGTGCTTGAGTTGGGGTTGTCAAATGCTTTCCACCCCTGTTCTACATAGTGTGATTTCATTCGAGGACGAATGTTCCCAAGGGAGAGATATTGTAACACCTCAGACTTCGATCAGTTTTCAGTTTTAGGTCAACTTTTAATGACCATATATTTTAGCACATTAAGATTTATGTGGCTCATGAGGTATCAAATCGAAGGCCTTTGAGTCCTCTTTCCAATGCCGCCAAGTTTGCTAAATTCCGAGTTGAAGTGAAAAGTTATGGCCATTTGAGTAAAACCTCTCTAGTTAAGGCTTTTCATCCGTTTAAGAAAAGGGTATTTTGGTCTTTTCCTTACCCCATAGGCCTACCCACGTTTTATTCACCCAATTTAGGGGTCTAATTAGACCCTAAGTTATTTTTCATATTCTTAAACAATTAGAATTTTAGGGCGAAGTTTCAAGAAGAGGAAAAGAGGGTTTTCAAGCGTTCATTCAAAGGTTGAGGAATTTTGCCAAGAACAATCGTTCTTTCCAGGTATATGAGGCTTCCCATAGTGATGGACTTGTTCATCCTCACGCCAAACATGTAATTCTTTCGTTAATTCGCTCATATAATTGTTTATGTAAATATTCTTGAAGAGTTCTTGAGTTTTAAGCTTCATTATTTAACAATGGAGGTTATTAGTTCTTGAGATGAGCGTTTTGTGAATGAGTGGTGTTTCTTGATAGAATTTCAGTGGGATTCCGATAATTTCATGCGGGGTTTATGAATCAAAGAGAATTTGGAAGAAACCAATCGATTCTAGATGAGTTAGGACCTAAAATTGAGCAAGAAAATTCATCAGATTTCTGGGTAGGAGGTTGGGGCGGCGCACCACCATAGCGCCAGAACTATTGCTCAGTAGTTCTGGGCTTGGCGCGACGTGCCAACACTGCGCCCTAAACTCTGGTCAGTAGTTTGGGGCTTGGCGCCACACACGAGCAGTACGCCAGGGGTTGTCTGGCCTTTTTCCTTCCGTGTTTCATTCCGAACGTATTCCTTTGAATCGTGACTACGTTCTCTTCTTTGTATTAGCTCCTAAAGGTTCCATTAATCCTTGAGAGATCCTACATTTCCTAATCACATGTCTTAATTTACATTCCAAACTAAAGTAAGTTTAAGAGGAAAGTTCAAGAGGTCTTTTTGAGAATTCTTTTGTAATTAACAATGGTTTTGAACTAAGTCTTGAGAAAGTAAATATGAGAATGAGAAGGGTTGTATTCACGATTGAAAAAGAGTATTATGGAACTAAGTATTTCCAAATGTAACACTTTTACATTTAAAGGCGAGAAACATTAATTTTTGAATGAGTTTATAAGTTCAGAGATGTTTTCAGAGTATTACCTCATTTATGAGGATCATTTGAGTAATTACCTCAAATTGAGAAAGAGTCATGTTTTATATATTTGAGCATGAGTATATATTATTGGGAGTAGTATTGAGCACCGATATGGGAATGAGTTCAGACAACTCAAATTCCTCATAAATTATGTATGCCAACATGGGTAAAAGATTCATACTTTTTAGATGATTTCCTTATGCTTTCGGGTAGAGCTTAGTGGATCCACTTAGTTGAGGTTGTTCTATATCCCGGCAAGGTATATAGGACAGTTTTGGCAGCATGGGCGAGATGTTGTATCATCACCTAGCTCATAGTGATGGTTGTCGGTTAAAGAATCTCCCAAATAAGAGTAAAGCGTATCTTATTATATTTTTATACATCATTGAGTTTATATCTCCTGTTTTATAATGCTTTAAGCATTGCATCTATTATTGTTGCTTTGTATTGGAGTTGAGTTGAGGTAAGTTTGTCTTCCACCCTTATCATTTCAGTTGTCTATGCTGTCAGTTTTCCCCTTACATGTTCGTAAATTCAATGTACTGATTTCATTCGACCTGCATCTTTTTATGATGCAGATACAGGTGTTCAGGGTCATCAACATGCATTTCGTTGATACCATTTGCACTCTAATTAGTTTTGGTAAGCCTCCTTGCTTTTCTGAGGGATTCACACTTATATTTCATGTTTTGTTAAGTTGTCGAAGGTCCTGTCCTGACATCTTTCTTAGTATTTAGAGGCTTCATGGATAGTTAGAAGTTGAGGAGTCTGTCACTATTTTCCTTGTTGATGTTTTAAGGCCTTGAGTCGATTACTTATGTTTATTTAAGTATTTTCAGATTTTCATCGAGTTAAGTTGTTATTGAGACATTATGAATTTAATTATGCATTTAGAGTTCCCATTTTGCTTGAGTAAGTCTTCTGCTAAGTAGTCAGCCAGACCAAGGGTTCGCTTGGGGACCAATGCTGGTTCTCGAGTATCAATCACGTCCAAGGTGTAGGCTCAGAGTGTGACAAAGTGTAAGTCAAAATAAATTATAGATATAAAATTAATGTTATTGGGCCCGTGCACAGCCCCTGCCATCCGTAACCAGTAAAATTATAAATATCTTTATTTACTGTCATTTGGATCTCATGTTTTCTCTTGTTAAAAGTATTTTGTTCAATGACAAGCGTTGAGAATTTGTCCTAAATCAAATTTCTTTAAAATCAAATACGATCAAATAAAAATGTCATACTAAAAAATTATGTCAGTGTTATTTTTTATTTATATATAATAAATGTTGAATTTCTTGAGTTTTTCGTACGATTACTTATTTATAGTTTAAATCTTCTTTATGAAAATATCTAGCTTTGTCGAGTCCTCCACATATACCGTTTATATGTCATTAAATTAATCATTATTTTTTTAGATAGATAGATAGTAGTTTTTCCAAAAATACTACTCTACATACTAACTTCTATTGTGTTTTTTAAAGAGGAACTCTTCTCAAACCTTTTTACAAAAAATATGATGAATTAATTAAAAGAATATGTAATATTGACTCCAAAATATTTTAGCCCTTTTGGATTAGTAACATAGACAAAAAAAATCTTTAAAAAACCTACATTTCAAATACATAAATAATTTGATTCATTCCCATACATTGAAATTTAAAATTCAGAGTTTTGAAGCCTAAATTGTCTAGTTTCTACTTTAGGAAAATTTCACCCAAAGAAAAACAATCTAAATTTGTGGACACATTCAGGGCCCATGTAAATCTTGACTTTGGGCCCGAGTTCTGAAATAGATTTTTGTAGGAGGAAATTTCATAAATAACTAAGAGATAAAATTTAATAATGCTTCTTTGCTATAATTTGCCTAATTACGCTCCATAACTATAGTTCCATTTGCTATGTTAAAATTTTCGTTTGTATATTTCGTTGTTTTTTAAAAATAAATTATACAAATTGGATTTATACAACTAACATATTATATACAATTATTTGCACTGTACACAAACTATTAATATAGATAAATAAGTAACTGTATATAAGTGTTAAAATTATACAATTGATTCGTATAAAGTATTTTGGGTATATCGAAAAAAATATACAACCAAAAATTTAAAAATATATAGAACCAAACACTAGAAATGAAAGTTTGTATATACACAAATACGTATAGGTATGTACAGTACAATAACAAAATTATTAATACGTATACAAATACAGAAATATATACAAATTAATATATACAAATAGGGTTTATACAAATACATGCGATTCTTCATAGTAAATTTCATTAAACTGTAGCCGCGATTTATAATTACATGAAAATATAGCTGTATTAAATAATACACTAGTAATGTTTTTCAATTCGCGTAATTTACCTTTTTTTTGTAATAAGTCTACATAATTCGAGTTATAGTATGAGAATTTTTCACAAATAAGTTGTTTTGCTACTGATTTATCATATATAGCGATAATTTTGATAATTAGGATACGAGATAATTTCTCACATATAGCTTTTTCGAAATTTGCATTTATATCTCAGATACAATCTTCTGAAATTCGCGTTGTGTCATTGATATAGCAATTTTGTTGTATTTGTTCGTCCAATTTTATTGTATTTTGTTCGCTCAATGTAGTTGGATACATCGTATCTATTTGCGAAACCTAGTTGTATCAATACTTTCTCATTTTTGCTAAATACAATATTTTAGGGAAAGTAGCTCGACGCTCTGTAGCATATACAACATATGTTTGGAGGAACTCATAAACTATTTAATTTTGTTGGATACACAGATACAATCCCAATACATTTTCAGATATAATATTTATTTGAATGAATTAACAAAGCACTCTGATTTTGCTGGATACACATTCTCAATTTTGTTGGATATATTGACACAATCCAAAAAAAATTAGAAACAACTTCAAAAATCGCCAAATTCTTAGACATAACTTAAAAAAAATCAAATACACACATCTGCAATCTTCACTATACATTTGAAAATCAAAGTATACAAGAAACAAGCTATAAGAGTCGAGCAGTGACACTCATCAATGAAGTCAAGCAACGTCATGGAAAAAATAGTGTACATCCAAAGCAATAGCAAGCAACAGATTCAAGATACAACCACGAGATAAAATTTTATTTTCCTTCATCCTTGTCAAGGCTTTATTTGACCTCTCTTCTTTCAAAATGTCAAATCTTGAGCCCCCCCTTCGCCTAAAAGGAAGAAAAACACGATGAATGTTCATGTCCAATTCAAATGGTCATTCGCCAGAGTTAGAAATGAGAGGGGAGGGGTCGATAGTGGAGAACAAGGAGAGAAAGAAGATGAGTCGTTCATCAGAGAAGAAAGGAAAAGCTAAGGGAGGGGTCAGCAGTGAAGAACATGGAGAGAATAAGGAGATGAATGTGAGAGTCATGCTATAAAAATTGAACTATTATTGATAAAAAGTCGATCAAGACTTTTATAATAAAACCTTTCTATATTTGAAACATTTATTAGTTTAAATGTATTTGCATCTTTTAGAACATAAAACTGTAATTTGATATATATTTATTGAGACAATACCAAAATTCAGAAAAGCGTGAGAGATTTAAGCTATTGCTTCTCTCTTTTTGGAGTTACTTATCACTGTTTCTCCTCAACTATTTATCCACATGAAAATATATCAAAATATTTGTTATAAAAAAATAACAAAAATAAAACTTCATATCATAAATCACAAGAAAAGTTACTATTACAAAGTCAAATCTATGGGGAATTGTCTAAAATTATCACAATTTAAATTATTAAAATTGTGACTTGTGAGCACTATTATATAGAAAAATATTAGGAGTCCGGAGCCTAAAGGGTAAAAAAATTGAGCAAAAATTTCTAAAGGGCAATAAAAGGTTCAAATCAAAAAGGCAACATTTGGACGGAAGGCGGACGCCGTGAAATTGTTTGTTGTAAGGCGCAAGCCGGCGTGCGCCATGTATGGCACATGTCAGCCTACGCCTTACCATTTAAAAAACGTTGGAAAATGAATGTTGCCAATTGAGTGGAATTGCACTGCACTTTTTGACTGAATTAAAAAACTATGGACTATCTGTTGTTCTAATTAAACAAATCAATTGACGTAGACTTTCAATATATAAAGTATATATTTTTAATTATAGTCTTGTCTTCTGCTGCCCTATTTATCTATGAGAAAACAAAAATTGATTTGATAAAAGAGAGTTACAGTTATGATAGGTTATAATTATATATTTTTTGAAAAGAAACGGTATGTAATAATCTTGCCAAAAAATAAGATTCGAACTTACTCCAATTACGATGCAGAATAATACTTAGTTCTTCTACCAAAGACTACAAACAATTTCACGGCGTCCGCCTTCTGTCCAAATGTTGCCCTTTTGATTTGAACCTTATTTTTTGTTGCCCTTTTGAATTTTTTGCCCTTGTGGCTTCGAACTCAAAATATTAGTACTGTTTTTATTTTTACAAATTTATTTAAAATGAATATTTATTAAAACTATGAGATATACATGATTTGGTGAGCCACCATCAATCTAAATAGACAAAAAGTAAAATGTGATGGTAAATAAAACATAGACACTCTATGGATTACTATGAATATATCACTTTGCGTTTATTCACCATCACTATTTATTAGAGCAGCTCTGATGCTGATAAAGTAAAAATCTATTTTGTCCGTTACATAATCATTTTACTTATCCATATTCGTGATCCTTTATCTTGTAGACAACACTATTATTAATTCCTGATCTTTTTTGTATGACGATCATACTGATAGTTCATTTAACTATACGAGCTGGTTTAATACTGTGTTTCAAACATAACACTTCTTGTTGTACCCTACTTTAACGCAATTCTATAAACATTTTCTTCTTGAACAAAAAGAGTATAAAATTCATTTGTCCTGATTCAAGTGATACATTTTGCCTTTCGAGATTCAAATTTTATAAATTTTGATCAATATTATTTTAAACATTTGATGTAAGACAAATTACAGCTTTTAATACTTTTCATATACAATTTCTGAATAACTAATTTTTTTTTTCAATTGATCTAATTCAATCTAACTTCAAATTAAAGTTTAAATATAGTGTTCTTGCAAAAAATAAATAAGTAAAAATATCTGAGATGTCTATTTGTCTTACATGTCAGATAACTATTAGGTGTACTATCATACAAATGATACACCCGATGCACACCAAATACATAACAATAAAGCCAAAGTTTCTCCCCCAAATTTTGTTTTCACAAATCCAAATCCCCACACTGAGTACGAAAGCTAGGGCTTTCTTCTTCAAGGTTTCTACTTTATTCCTTTTTCTCTCTCTGTTATATACCAAATTCGTTTCCTTTTTCGATTGTGAATTGCTTTAAAGTGTAGAGAGAAGAAAATATGGGGGACGCTTATCGGAATCGTCAACCACAACTTCCTCAATCTGCTGGATTTCTCAGACAACCGCATCCTGAATATGGTATGAACAAGTTTGTGTTTTTTGGTAGCTTATATTTGGTTAGGAGGCGAAATGATCTTTTTTTCTTTATAATTGTTCATGTTGCTTTGAAATTGAATTGTAATTGTCGCTTAAATTGCTAGAAATTATGGAATCCTGAAACCATTTTTGGTTTTTTTAGTCATTGAGAACTACATTTAGACATTTGTAATAGTTCCAATTGTAGTTTGATGAATGATGAGATTTTGAAGAAAGAGAAATTCACTGAAAGTTAGATGGAAATATTTTTGTAGGATTCGGGTGAACACCCTCCCACCCCCTAGATCCGTCCATGATGTAAATATTTTGAATAGGGATAACAATAGGGTGGGTGAAGCCTTGCCTTTCTACATATTCAACCCATCCTTGCCCCATTTGCTTATTTTTCTATTTTTAACTTGCCCTACCCTATCCTATTTAGCCCTGCTTCACCCCGTTCAACTTTTTTACTTTTAATTTTGCAACTGTGCACTTTTTTTTCTTCCTACAACCCAAATCATCTTAATTATTATCATCCAATGGTTTGGGGGTATTGCAAATGCGGTATGTTCTGAGATTTTATTTGTTCTTCTTACTTGATTTGAATTTGATATATTCTTTATTTCTTTATCAAACGTTCAAATTCAATTAATTAATTAGTGTCCAAACAGGAATTTGATACTACTATTACTTGGAAGTTGTTTGAAATTTTACAAAATAAAAATTTAAAGATACCTCAATATGAAAAATCTAAAAGATACCTCATTAAAAATCTAAAATCTAAATTTTTTCTGTCTCTAACCTCCAATTCAAATTCTTACAACAATAATACCCAACGAATCAGTCTTGGCTTAGCATTTTTTTTTCCCATAAGATACCTCAATGCTGCATGATCAGTGTGCACAATGACTTTGGTGCCAAGCAAATAGGATCTAAACTTCTCAAACGCGAAAACTATAGCAAGCAATTCTTATTTATTCAGTTACTATGTAGTTTCTTTGAGCAACATTCAGAGCTTTGCTTGATTAATATATGAGATGAAGAATCTTCTCATGTATTTTCCCTAACACTACGTCGAGCGTCACCCCACTCGTATCGCACATGACTTCAAACGGTTGTCCCCAATACGATGAATGATGATATGTACAAGAACTAGCTTCTCTTTCAATCCCTCAAATGCCTTTAGACATGCCTCATCGAAAACAAACACCATCTCCTTCTCAAGCAACTTGCATAATGGGTGAGCGATCTTAGAGAAATCTTTGTTAAATTTGTGATAAAAGCCAGCATGACCCAGAAAACTTCTAACACCCTTCACGGAGATAGGTGGGGGCAATTTTTCAATCACCTCGAATTTAGCTAGATCAACTTCAATTTGTTGGAGATCCAATGGCCAAGAATTATGCCTTCTTTCACCAAGAAGTGACTCTTTTCCCACTTTAGCATTTGTTCACATCTTTTTACTACATCACCTAGATGAGCCAAACAATCATCTAACGAGTCTCCTATAACAGAAAAATTATCCATGAAAATTTCGATTGTGTCTTCCACCATGTCTGAGAAGCTGGACATCATGCAACATTAAAAAGTCACTAGTGCATTGTACAACCGAATGCCATCCTCTTGAAAGCAAACTTCCCATATGGGCAAGTGAAAGTAGTCTTCTCTTGACCTTTAGAGGCTATAGAAATCTGATTGTAGCCTGAATATCCATCCAAAAGATAGTATCATCCTTTACCAGCAATATGATCTAACATCTGATCCATGAACGACATTGGAAAGTGATCTTTTTTTGTCCATGCATTCAACTAGCAACAGTCCATGCATAATCTCCAACAAGTGACTGACCTCATAGGAATAAACTCATTCTTTGCATTTGGAACCACAATGATTCCTCCCTTTTTAGGCACACATTGAACAAGACTTACTGATTTACTGTCAGCAATCAGATAAACCACTCCAGCATCTAACCACTTGATAATTTCCTTCTTGACGACTTCTTACATAGGTGGATTTAGTCTCCTCTGGTGCTCAATGCTCAGTTCACAATCAGGCATGAGTTGAATTTTATCAGAACATATGCCCGATGGAATGCCTATGATGTCAGAATTGTCCATCCAATCACTCTCTTGAAGCGTCTCAACACAGATGTCAAATCTTTTTCTTGCCCTTTGGTTAAATCTGCAGCAATGATGACTGGCAAAATATTGTTTTGGCCCAGGAACACGTACCTCAAGTGAGATGGGAGAGCTTTGAGTTCAATTTTGGAGGTTTATTAATGAATGATTTTGTAGGTGGAGTCTCTCTATTCTTAAAATCTAGATCTAGTTTCTTTGGTGCATAACTAAACTTTCCCAACCTATCAAGTGCATTTACCATCTGGTCATACTTCTCAATGTGTGTTCTCCATAGAAATTTATAATCACTGCCGCTAGCGCCTCGATGCCTAGTCTTTCTTCAATTAACACTTCAGATTACTTTTCAATAGTCAAGTTTAAGATGGACACCACTTTGAGATCACTTTGATGCTTCATCAACTGACAGATGTTGAAAGTTACCTCTTCTTTATATAACCTGAACTTCATCCGTCCTTTCTCTATATCAACTAGAGTAGGTCCGGTTGTAAGGAGTGGTCTCCCTAAGATGATGGGCACTACAAAATCAACCTCGCAATCCAAAATCACAAAGTCCGCAGGGAATATGAAAGCTTCAACCTTAACCAGAACATCATGAAGGACACCAATTGATTTCTTTAGGGTGCGATCCGTCATAAGTAGCCGCATAGCAGTCGGTTTGGGGCTCCTAAACCCAACTTTTTGAACATTGATAAAGGCAGTAAGTTTATGCTAGCACCAAAATCACATAGAGCTTTAGCAATAATGCGCCAATTGTACATAGAATTGTGAAAGCTCCAGGATCCTCCTTCTTCTTCACGAAGGATCTGGTGGCTATGGCACTATAATGTTGCATCTTATCATCCCCTTCAAAACTAGCTGCCCTCTTCTTAGTCACTAGATCCTTCATGAACTTTGTATTGCCCGATATCTGTTCTAGAGCTTCAATTAGAGAGACGTTGATTGAGAGTTGCAAGAAAAATGTAAATCAGGAAAAATTGACTAATAATCCAATTACACAATTAGTCTAATCTAAAAGCCTTTAACCCCGACAATGACGTCAAAATTTGATACCGCAAATTTCACCTCCAAAAGAAGTATAAAACGGTCGTTGTTCAAATAAAGAACCTAACAAAGGTTAGGGTCGATCCCACAAGGAATGAGGTCTAGACTTAGCTTAATTGTTTGTTAATTGTATCTTTAGTCGAGATATTTCTGCAACTTCTAATCGACCTGAAAAATATATACGGATCCCCTCCACCCCCTTTTTCATTACTAATGGAATAACCTTCACTCTTTAAAAGAGATTCCGCATCTCCTTATTTCGGGATGAAGACATGTTGGCCTTGTAAAAGGGGGATTTTGAGTAACAAAATGTTAATTGAATGATTGTAAGTAACAAGTATCAAAGTAAGCAGAATTTATGTTTGCAAGAATCAATAGAAGACGAAACTATCAGGAAACCGGAGGTTTGTAGAGCATTATCTTGAAAATGGTAAGATTTGGCTCTTAAAAAGTTAGGTTAATCAATTATTTAAGCTTTATGGCCAAATTAATCATGGTTTTATTAGTGTAGGTTTCTTTAAGGATACACAAAACTCAATTTGAGGCTGGAGTAACTTTTAGGATTAGCAAGAACATGTCTTGAGTTTTGACCATCATGTGTAGTTTGTGCATACCAATTTAAAGTTATAGTTACATATGCTTAGGTAGAACGTGTTGTATAGCTACACTTTTTTACATCCATGTCGTCATTTGGATCTACTTCATTTTCATGTCACTGATGATTTAGCTACGAAAGTTCCCATCAACAATTGCCTTTTATTCTGTACATGTTCCCAGTGCCCTATATTCTTGCTTCAGTCTTATGCAAGATCGGTAAGTTAGATATCACCTAAATGGTTGGTTCTCTAAATAAGTGAATTTCACCACGCAACTTGGTCAGTCTACGGATGTATGCTTTACTAATCCTTACCCTTGACCCGAGATTAGCTATCCCTTGGTTCATTCAAGATATTAGATGAGGGTTAGTAGCCTCAAATCTCCATTGTATAATCTTTTTTCCCATTCATCACCCTCTTGGTCTGGAGAGTAGGAATAAGACGAGTTCTAATGCAGACCTCCGTTAAAAAGCAATCAAAACGAAAAGAAAAACAATACATACATGAAAACTATTCAAGAATTACTAGTTATTAGGTCTACTTTGTTAATTCCTTATGGTTCCCATAACCATAGTTGTGGAATTAACTACTCATGCTTGGGTGATCACAATTCATATTAAATTGATTAAGATAAATCATGAACTTATAATTAGAATAGTTGAATTTTGGAATCTTGAATTGAAGTTGCAAAGTAACGAGATAAAGATCAATGATATAATATAAATCAAAGGATTCAATAATTAAATGTAAAAGTGGTTCACAAGTTAATTCTCAACCACAAAAATCCGAACCCTCATAAATAAATATAGAAAAAGTATTTATAAACATCTAATCCTAAATAAAATAAACTAGAAAAACTAAGAAAAAATAAGATTCGACAGCAGTTCCTATGACCCATGATCTACGGACCATAGGTCCTCCTATGGGTCGTGGAGTCCATCCGTGGAAGCAGTCTTCAAATCACATCCTCAGGACCCTTTCTATGGACAGGAACTACGGTCCGTAGTCCATTGTACGATCTGTTTTGCTCACTCATAGTCCAAGTACCGGAACTCAATTCTCTAATGTCTTCTACGGGCAGGGGCGTATCTAGGGGGGGGTCACCAGGTTCACGTGAACCCATGCTCCCCTCCCGAGATCATATATAATAGTGTTATATTTTAAAAAAAATATTGAAATATAGATGTCTGAACCCATATTCGGAGTATCATATTATGTGACGATAATTGGGTGCACCTCTCTAAGTGAGATTAGAAATCTAAATCTTATATATCTAATATCCGATCAAATTTACATCCTAGATCCACCTTTTTACAATAGTGTACCCCTCATCTCAAAATTCTGGATACGCCTCTGTCTACGGGTCTGGACCTACGGCTTGTAAAAATTCCTACGGCTCGTGGTCCTGTCTCGTTGCTCCACACTTGTCTTCAAAATATGCTGATTCTTTCTATGAGTTCCCCTTATGATTTGTAAAAGTTTCTATGACTAGTAGGTTGATTCGTGGAATCCCAAAAACTACTGCTAACACTGCATGTATCTTCAATCTCTGCTGCCAAAACCTATTGTTTTGCAAAATAAAGATAAAATACCATCAAATCTACTAACAAATGCTCAAAAGACATGCATAAATTCAAATTTAAAGCATTTTAAGTACTGTAAATTCACGGTACATCACCTTACTCCGGTACAGTTGGAGATAGACAGATTGAAACATGGAAGAGTCTAGTGGTTGTCTTGTCATGTCTTCTGGTAATAAATCTCTTTTTCTGTGCATGTATAAAAAATGTTCGAATGGTTCAAATTCTAAGGGGTAGAGGTGTTCAATAGGTAAAAGTCATAGTTGAGGTGTCTAAGTGAATTATGCGGACAACTTTAAAGGGCCGCTGATGACTTAAGTCTAAAATAAACTAGGGAAATTAAGAAAAAGTAGGATTTGATAGCAGTTCCTACGACCCACGATCTACGGACCGTAGGTCCTCCTACGGGGTCGTGGAGTCTATCCGTGGAAGCAGTTTTCAAATTACATCCTCAGGATCCTTTCTACGGACAGGACCCACGGTCCGTAGACCATTGTACGGTCCGTTTTGCTCACTCATAGTCCAAGTACTGGAACTCAATTCTCAGATGTCTTCTACGGGCCTGGACCTACGGCTCATAGAAAGTCCTACGACTCGTGGTCCTTTCTCGTAGCTCCACACTTGTCTTCAAAATATGTTGATCCTTTCTACGAGTTCCTCTTACAGTTTGTAGAAGTTTCTATGGCTCGTAGGTTGACTCGTGGAATCCCAAATACAGTTGTTAACACTGTATCTTCAATCTCTGCTGCCAAAACCTATTTTCCTGCAAAATAAAGACAAAATACCATCAAATGTACTAACAAATGCTCAAAAGACATGCAAAACTTCAAGTTTAAAGCATTAAAAGTACCGTAAATCTAAGGTACATCACCTTACTCCGGTATGGTTGGAGATAGACGGATTGAAAACATGGAAGAGTCTAGTAGTTGTCTTGTCATGTCTTCTTGTAATAAATCTCCTTTTATGTAGTTTCTCTGTGCATGCATTGAAACACAAAAACATCAGGAGACTGGAGGTTTGTAGAGCATTATCTTAAATATGGTAAGATTTGGCTCTTAAAAAGTTAGGTTAATCAATTACTTAAGCTTTGTGGCCAAAAATCGATTTGAGGCTGGAGTAACTTTTAGGATTAGCAAGGACATGTCTTGAGTTTTGACCATCTATTACAGGACTTTCATGTGTAGTTTGTGCATACCAATTTACAGTTAGAGTTACATATGCTTAGGTAGAACGTGTTGTATAGCTACACTTTTCTACATCCATGTCGTCATTTGGATTTACTTCATTTTCATGTCACTGATGATTTAGCTACGAAAGTTCCCATCAGCAATTACCTTTTATTCTGTACATGTTCCCAGTACCCTATATTCTTGCTTCGGTCTTACTGTGATTGCTGTGTATGCTGTGCTTTTATGTGCAAGAAGGCCATTTTGATCTTACCTATTCGCAAATAAAACTTTTTCCTTTTGAGGACAAAGTATATGCCATGCGAGTAATATTCTGCTCTCACTTTGTTATCTGTTTTGATAAGCATACGTGGTTTGACCATATTTCTTTGCAGTACCAGAAATTCCACGATCTGGAATGCCCTCAGCTCCTGAAGTGCATCAATATTTAGGAAGGAATGATGATCGTGAAGGACCTCAAGTAGTGGACACACAATCAGTTGGATTAGCAGATGATCGTGGTGTAACTCTAGTAGTGGAAACACATTCGATCGGATTAGCATATGATCGT
Organism: Solanum appendiculatum; assembly: GCA_018342035.1. Taxonomy (NCBI): domain Eukaryota; kingdom Viridiplantae; phylum Streptophyta; class Magnoliopsida; order Solanales; family Solanaceae; genus Solanum; species Solanum appendiculatum. The sequence continues at coordinate 232,108 of JAGDQO010000302.1, forward strand.
TATCTCGAGAGTTTGACAATCACTGAAGCTGACACTGCTCCTAATAACTACATGGGAGTCGGATTAGCTAGAGCAGGTGGTGGTGCTCGTGGGCCAGAGGTAGCACCAGTTGAATATATGCGGAGGCCACTTCTCCCTCCTGGTGCTTCTAACACCCTCTACATAGAGGGACTTCCTTCAGACAGCACCAGAAGAGAAGTAGCTCGTATCCTTTGAGATGTCATTTACTGAATCATAATTAATTTCTGAATATATTTGTTACTTGTTCCCTAAATGCTGTTAAAAAGATATTTTTCGTCCTTTTGTGGGCTACAAAGAAGTGAGACTTGTTAGAAGGGACTCAAAACATGTAAGTTGTTTTGTATTAGTATATATAGTATTTATCTACCAGGTGGTGTTTTGATAAAAACTTAATTTTGCAGCGTGTGCAGCATGCTGGAGATCCTCTTATCCTTGGCTTTGTGGATTTTGTAAATCCAGCGTGCGCAGCTATTGCCTCGAATGCATTGCAAGGTGATTTGATCTATTTTGCACTGTCCAACTTCCGTTTGTGATTTGTTACTCTCTAGTTGATGCTAATCTTACAAGTGGTCTCTGCTGTTGAATTTTGCCAGGTTACCAAATGGATGAACATGATTCTGCCTGCTGCTTGAGGTTGCAATTCTCAAAGTTTCCAGGTCGGAGGTTTGGTGGCTCAGGCAGTCGTGGGAAACGATAAACGACATCCACCAGCTACATTTTTACATACATGTACTGCTCTATCTGAATTTAGTTATGTATTATGTACTGTTACTCAATTGGCTCGACAGTGGGCGTTAGCTATGGTTACATTAATATCCATGCTATTGGTTTTCCGCTTCAACATGCCTTTAAAGTCAGTGAAACTTAGTTTTTGAGATTAAACAACTTAATAGGCAGACGCAGGTTGTAGTACTAGACTTGTAGTTGTCTGAAGAAATGCTTCTAATGTCTCCTGTCACCTGTGTGTAGTCAGTCACTTAACTTAGCTTGGATTATGCGATTATTAAAGGTTAGCAAGTTTTCTTTTGCTGTGTAGTCACTTAACTTAGCTTGGATTATCCTAGAAAAGCTCTTTTTTCTGGTGTAATTGGAATTTTTGCAAGTAATATGGAAACTAAGTGTGGCAAATGGGATAGTTTGGGTTGAATCAATAAATTGGTTATTTCTGTCTTCTGCAGAAGTTGGGACTAAAACGGGTGAGAGTCTAAAACTTATGATTGTTACTCTTTTGTATTTTTTTTTTTTTTTAGTCGAGGGTCTATCAGAAACAACATTTCTACCTCTAAGATAGGGTCAAGTATGTATACACTTTATCCTTTCTAAACTCCATTTTTTGGGACTATACCGGATATGTTATTGTTTTCATACGTCAATTTAGGTTATATATTTTGCCCAAATCAGCTTAACATTTATATGCATAATAATTAATTGAGTTAATGAATGTACAAATATTAAGCTGCCCAATTGTAGGCTTTTTTTGCCATCCTTAGTGGGAACCGTCTTCTTTGTGTTCAAATAAAAAATGTTGTAATCAAGAATGAACTAATTCAAAGAAAATAGGAAGGATTATCTTTTATTAATAATATATGCTTTTACCGCGCAAATAAAATAAAATAACTTGAGGATAGTCTTGTCATTTTATGATTTTCCACATACTTGTTATTTTTGTAGACCCCAAATCATAGCAGCTATCTGAGTCCATTTGAGTGGAATTATCTATATTGCCCCTACTTTATCTCTTCCGCACATAACATACTTCTTTTCTATTGACTGTTTTATTGGAAGAGCTTTGTAAGATCCACATAAATAAAATAATTATTTTATTATACTATTTTTTTAATATATTAATATCACACATTTGACATATTGAAAAATAATTATAGTTAATAATAAAGATAAATTAAATAACAAATTATTTTTTGATTTTTCAATCAAACAAATAAAAAGAATTAATTTAGTATAATGACCAAGTGAACAAGCCAAGTATTATTTTTATTTTATTAGAATTATTCTTTCCCCTCTATTTTTAAACTCCGTTAAAAGAATTTTGGAAGACTTCCCTTAAGACTCAATTAAAGCATTAATATTACAACTTAATAATGAATTATAATAATTAAGAAACAAATGCCATAGAAAAACATTGCCTACTTTTGTTTTAAAGACATTATTCCGAATATTTTTTTGTTAAATATTAAAATGTTTTTTTTAAAAAAAATAGTTAAATGGAAAAAAATGATGTATAATTAATTATTTTTTTCCTACTATTTTATTTATTATTATTAATAAAGTATTATGAGTAAGTGTAACTCAAAATAATGTTATTGTGCCCGTGCACAACACGGGCTATCCGTAACTAGTAAAATTATAAATGTCTTTATTTACTATCATTTGAATCTCATGTTTTCTCTTGTTACAAGTATTTTGTATTTAATGACAAACGTTGAGAATTTGTCCTAAGTCAAATTTCTTCAAAATCAAATACGGTCAAATAAAAATGTCATACTAAAAATTTATGTCAGAGTTATTTTTTATGTATATATAATAGATGTTGAATTTCTTGATTTTTTTTCGTACGCTTACGTATTTATAGTTTAAATCTTCTTTATGAAAATATCTTAGCTTTGTTGAGTCCTCCACATATACCGTTTATATGTCATTAAATTAGTCATTATTTTTTTCTTAGATAGAAAGTAATTTTTCGAAAAACACTACTCCACATACCCACTTCTATTGCGTTTTTTTAAAAAGGAACTCCTCTCAAACCTTTTTACTCAAATATGATGAATTAATTAAAATAATATGTAATATTGACTCCAAAATATTTTAGCCCTTTTAGATTAGTAACATAAACAAAAAAAATACATTTCAAATAGATAAATAATTTGGTTCATTCCAGAACATTGAAATTTAAAATTCAGAGTTTTGAAGTCTAAATTGTCTAGTTTCTACTTAAGGAAAATTGCACCAAAAGAAAAACAATCTAAATTAGTGGACACATTCAGGGCCCTTGTAAATCCTGCTTTTCGGCCCAAGTTCTGATATAGGTTTTTGTATGAGGAAATTTCATAAATAGCTAAGAGATAAGATTTAATAACGCTTTTTAGCTACAGTTTGCCTAATTACGCTCCATACAAATTTAATTATACAAGTAACATATTATATGCAGTTATTTGTACTGTGCACAAACTATTAATATAGATAAATAAGTAACTGTATATAAGTGTTAAAATTATACAATTGATTCGTATAAAGTATTTTGGGTATACCGAAAAAATATATAACCAAAAATTAAAAAATATATGGAACCAAACACTAGAAATGGAAGTTTGTATATACACAAATACGTATAGGTATGTACAGTATAATAACTAAATTATTAATACATATATAAATACATAAATATACACAAAATAATATATACAAATAGGATTTATACAAATACCTATGATTCTTCATAGCAAATTTCATTAAACTCTAGCCGCGATTCATAATTATATGAAACTATAGATGCATTAAATAATACACTAGTAATGTTTGTCAATTCGCGTAATTTACTTTTTTTGTAATGTCCACATAATTCGAGTTATAGTATGAGGATTTTTCACAAATGGGTTACTTTGCTACTGATTTATCATATATAGCAATATTTTTGATAACTATGATACATGATAATTTCTCACATATAGCTTTTTGAAATTTGCATTTATATCTCAAATACAATCTTCTGAAATTTGCGTTGTATAATTGATATAACAATTTTGTTGTATTGTTTGTCCAATTTTATTGTATTTTGTTTGCTCAATGTAGTTAGATACATTGTATCTATTTGCTCAACCTAGTTGTATCAATACTTGTCCTATGTTCTTTTAATTATAATTATTTACTAAAATATTTTAATTTAGTAATATTAATTCTATTTTATAACACCGTATACTATATGATACGATACACACGTGCAAAGCACGTGCTGTGAAACTAGTAAAAGGTAAAAATATAATATTATTGTCAAAAATAAATAAATAAAAAATATCTTGAGATGTCTATTTGACTTACGTGTCAGATAACTATTGGGTGTACTATTATACAAATGATACACCTGATGCACCAGATACATGATAATATAGCCAAAGCTTCTCCCCCAAATTTTGTTTTCACAAATCAAAATTCCCGCACTGAGTATACAAAAGTTAGGATTTTCTTCAAGGTTTCTACTTTATTCCTTTTCTCTCTGTGTTATATACTAATTTTGTTTCCTTTTTCGATTGTGCATTGTTTTTTAAAGTGTAGAGAGAAGAAAAGATGAGGGATGCTTAATGGAATCATCAACCACAACTTCCTCAATCTGCTGAATTGCTCAATCAATCGCACCCTGAATATGGTATGAACATGTTCTGTGTTTCTTGGTAGCTTATATTTGTTAGGAGGCGAAATGATTTTTTTTCTTTAAAATTGTTCATGTTGCTTGGAAACTGGATTGTAATTATTGCTTAAGTTGCTAGAAATTATGGAATCCTGAAACCATTTTTGATTTTTCAGTCTTTGAGAACTACATCTAGACATTTGCAATAGTTCCAATTGTAGATTGATGAATGATGAGATTTTAAAGAAAGAGAAATTCATTGAAAGTTAGATGGAAATATTTTGTAGGATGTGTTAGATTTTTATGAACTTTGGAGACAATAGAGAAGCTAAGTTCAATTGAACTGAAATAATAAATTAATTTTTTCCACGTATAAGTCAGTGGTTGATTAAGAATTTTCATTAAGGAGGATTGAAAACTGTAAACGTAGTGCCTAAAATTTATACTTGAAATTTCAAGGTGAATTTTGAACCCCCTTAACCATCGAACCAACCTCTACTTTTGTGTTTAGGTGAGTCAAAATCTAAATATGTGCCTAAAATTAAATTAATTACCATATATATTGGGTAAACTTTTACCGAGGGGATTCAGGTGAACACCCTCCCACCTCCTAGATCCGCCTATGCCGAAATATTTTTTGAATAGGGATGACAATAGGGTGGGTGAAGCATTGCCTTGCTACATATTAAACCCATCCTTGCCCCATTTTCTTATTTTTCTATTTTTTAACTGTCCCTACCCTGTCCTATTTAGCCCTGCTCCGCCCTGTTCAACTTTTTTACTTTTAAGTTTGCTACTGTGCAATTTTTTTCCCTACAACCCAAATCATCTTAATTGTTATCATCCAATGGTTTAGGATATTGCAAATGCGGTATGTTCTGAGATTTTGCTTGTTCTTCTTACTAGATTTGAATTTGATACATTCTTTATTTCTTTATCAAACGTTCAAATTCAAAGTAATTAATTAGTGTCTAATAAGAAATTTGATACTACTATTGCTTGGAAGTTGTTTGAAAATTTTCGAATTCACAATAAAAATCTAATAGATACCTCAATATGAAAAATCTAAAAGATACCTCGATAAAAATCTAAAATCTAAATTTTTTCTCTCTCTAACCTCCAAATCAAATTCTTGCAACAATAGTACCCAACAAATCAGTCTTGGCTTAGCATTCTTTTTTGCCATAAGATACCTCAATGCTGCATCACTAGTGTGCACAATGACTTTGGTGCCAAGCAAATAGGATCTAAACTTCTCAAATGTAAAGACTATAGGAAGCAATTCTTATTTATTCAGTTACTATGTAGTTTCTTTGAGCAACATTCAAAGCTTTACTTGCATAGTATATAGGATGAAGAATCTTCTCATGTCTTTGCCTTAACACTACGCCAAGCGTCACCCCACTCGCATCGCACATGACTTCAAACAGTTATCCCCAATACGATGAATGATGATAGGTACAAGAACTAGCTTCTCTTTCAATCCCTCAAATGCCTTTAGACAGGCCTCATCGAAAATCAACTCCATCTCCTTCTCAAGCAACTTGCATAATGGGTGAGCGATCTTAGAGAAATCTTTGTTAAATTTGTGATAAAAGTCAGCATGACCCAGAAAGCTTCTAACACCCTTCACGGAGATAAGTGGGGGCAGTTTTTCAATCACCTCGATTTTAGCTCGATCAACTTCAATTTGTTGGAGATCCAATGGTCAAGAATTATGCCTTCTTTCACCATGAAGTGACTCTTTTCCCACTTTAGCACAAGATTGCATTATTCACATCTTTTTACTACATCACCTAGATGAGCCAAACAATCATCAAACGAGTCTCCTACAATAGAAAAATCATCCATGAAAATTTCAATTGTATCTTCCACCATGTCTGAGAAGCTGGACATCATGCAACATTGAAAAGTCACTAGTGCATTACACAACCGAATGACATCCTCTAGAAAGCAATCGTCCCATATGGTTAAGTGAAAGTAGTCTTCTCTTGACCTTTAGAGGCTACAGAAATCTGATTGTAGCCTAAATATCCATCCAAAAAACAATATCATCCTTTACCAGCAATACGATCTAACATCTGATCCATGAACGACATTGGAAAGTGATCTTTCTCTGTCCATGCATTCAACTAGTGATAGTCCATGCATACTCTCCAATTAGTGACTGGCCTCATAGGAATAAGCTCATTCTTTTCATTTGGAACCACAATGATTCCTCCCTTTTTAGGCACACATTGAACATGACTTGCCTATTTACTGTTAGCAATCGGATAAATCACTCCAGCATCTAACCACTTGATAATTTCCTTCTTAATGACTTCTTACATTGGTAGATTTAGTCTCCTCTGGTGCTCAATGCTCAGTTCACAATCAGGCATGAGTTGAATTTTATGAGAACATATGCCCGATGGAATGCCTCTGATTTCAGCAATTGTCCATCCAGTCACCCTCTTGAAGCGTCTCAACACAAATGTCAAATCTTTTACTTGCTCTTCGGTTAAATCTGCAGGAATTTTGACTGGCAAAATATTGTTTTGGCCCAAGAACACATACCTCAAGTGAGATGGGAGAGCTTTGAGTTCCAATTTTGAAGGTTCATCAATGAATGATTTTGTAGGTGGAGTCTCTCTATTCTTAAAATCCAAATCTAGTTTCTTTGGTGCATAACTAAACTTTCCTAACCTATCAAGTGCATTTACCATCTGGTCATACTTCTCAATGTGTTCTCCATCAAAATTCATAATCACTGCCGCTAGCGCCTCAATGCCTAGTCTTTCTTCAATTGACACTTCAGATTACTTTTTAATAGTCAAGTTTACGACGGACACCACTTTGAGATCACTTTGATGCTTCATCAACTGACAGATGTTGAAAGTTACCTCTTCTTTATTCAACATGAACTTCATCCGTCCTTTCTCTATATCAACTAGAGCAGGTCAAGTTGCAAAGAATGGTCTCCCTAAGATGATGGGCACTTCAAAATCAACCTCGCAATCTAAATCACAAAGTCTGCAAGAAATATGAAAGCTTCAACCTTAACTAGAACATCATGAAGGACACCAATTGATTTCTTTACGGTGCGATCCGTCATAAGTAGCTACATTTTTACATACTGCTCTATCTGAATTTAGTTATGTATTATGTACTGTTACTCAATTGGCTCGACAGTCGGCGCAAGCTATGGTTACATTAATATGCATGCTATTGGTTTTCCGCTTCAACATGCCTTTAAAGTCGGTGAAACTTTGTTTATGAGTTGAATCAATAGATTTGTTATTTCTGTCTTTTGCGCAAATACATAAAGTGTTTGGATCGGCTTATGTCAAGTGTTTTTACGTCAAAATATTTAACCTCCAAAAGACGCACACAAACACAAAAAGATTTTAAAGCTCTTCTCTCTCAGATTTTTGGAACACATCTCTTGTAGCTTCCTCAACTTCTTCTCTTCATTTAAATAACCTTAATCTTTATTTCTAACAAAATTTAACAAATATGATTATTGTATAATATGACTCTGTTCAATTTATATACATTATACACTTATTATACATTAAATATACACCGACAATAACTACAAACATTTCAGTTAGGAGAGCGAAATACTTTCTAAGCCGCTTAGCTAAAAATGTTAAGATCATAAAAGTCGATTAATATCGTTTCTAATTTGTTGTACGCTTTTCATATAATATAATGGATTTAACTCTATAAGATAAAAAAGTAAAACCGTATCATACAAAGAAAAGAAGAAGAGGAAAAGTTTAATTTGCAATACTCTATTTATTGTTTTTCTAATAATTTCATCCTTTCCAGAATAATTTGTTGAATCTCAGATCATATGTTCAGCACGTACAATCACCCTTACTTGTATACGGTATCCCATTATATTTCCCTTGTATATACATAAATCATTGAGAACTGAGAAGTATTATGGTTCCCGAGAGTCAATTTGACTAATTTTCAAAGCTAAATTTGATTAACGAAAATAAAACTCATGTTTATGAAAGAAATCAGCCCAAAGTCAAACCTAACAACTCCTTGACTTCTCCGCATAGGACGAATAATGGAGTGACAGCTAATATTATTAGATCTAATTATAAAGAAGTCCAACCTTTCTCCAAATTCCGTACATAGTGAAAAGCTTAGTGTACTGAATTGTTCTTTTTGATTGGAGTAATTTTTTTCTTGTTCTTTTCACGTTCCCATGCATCAAATTTCTTATTTTATTCTTCTAAGGAATCAAGTATGAACATTTTCTATGGTAAAGAATTACTGGCACCCACTATTTACATTAAACTATATTAATTACCAGTATAAATTACAAAATTATAAGGTAAAAATATATATTAATAAACCATGATTTAATGATAAGAGTGTATGTGAAGAGATGTATCATTTATTCATTAAATTAATATAAACACAAAGTATGAGTAAGTTTTTATCCATTTTTTTCTCATGCTATTTAGTAATTCAGAATTGAATTCTCACTAGTAAAAAAAATAATAAGGAAAATTAAGGTGCAATTAATTTTTAAAACTTAGTATCAACAAATCTCACTTTAAAGTTTCCAAGAGCAAGCAATCAAGCAACTAATAAGTGATTATAAAAGGAATTAAAAAGCTTTAGTAGGTAAATGAAAACAAATTTCGTAAATCAAAAGGGGTAAAGTAACAAAAAAAAAGATCTTGCTTGCAACGTGATAAGTACTTCTTCCTCCTTAATAAGAGGTTTCGGGTTCGAGTCCCCCTGGATACGAAGTCGCCTTTGTTAAGGAGTGTTTTACCTCTAATGTGAATTTTCCAGTGTGAATCCAAATTTAGTCGGACTCCAATATAAGTATCGAATACCGGGTGGAAACCCAAAAAAGAAGAGAAAAAGATATTGCTTTCTTATTTATCACTAACCCCACATGCATTTAATATTTCTATTGACCTTTCACTGTTTTTTGTTTTTTTGCATGGCATCTTCAACTCTTTTACCTACCACAAAAAAAAAAAATTATCCTACGTGACACAAATCTAATTGAAAAGGATTACTAGTCAAATGATGCTTTTTATATAGTATATTATTTTATTTTCTTCCCTTTTTTTGTTTTTGGTGAGTGTATAGAGACTGATTTTTGACTATTATTCATAAATTGTTAATTCCGTGTTTAACGGTAGAAAAATGCGGAAAAGGGGACATGTTACAACAATTAATTAATAGCATTTCGTTATCTTTGATTTGGACTTCTTTTTTGTCTTTTTCTTATTTTTTTCAACGTAATTTAATTTATTATAATTAATTACTAATTTTATCATATTATTTATTAATACTAATATCATAAAATGCAACCTTTAATTACCTAATAATTAGTCTCATTGTGTAAAAAATCAGTATAATCACACGAATAAGAAATTGATAAATATTGTTGATACTGTCATTAAATAGAACTAGTATATTGCACAATACATTTTCAATGGTTTCATGAAAATGCTGAAGTTTTTGTGTGGGGTCGGTCAAATAGATAAATTATGTAATTAATTATATTTTATTTAGATTAAACTAATGTTACTTCAATTATTGAGTATAGGCAATTCTATCTTTAGATTAAAGTAATGTCAATTCCGTGTTCCTCGGAATTTTATAATTATTGGATTTAATCGACTAATTAGTTCGTCTCTTCCTCTGTTTACTATGTAAATAAAGAAAATATTATGTGAATTAAAGTGAAAAATCAAAACTCTATTGTTGGAATTTTTAAAAGCTTGAAAACTCTTAAATGGATATCGTGATTTGTCAAATTTTTTGATAAATTGATGATTGAGGTCTGTACTCAGGGACGTTATTTTGAAGTTTTGATTGTAATTTGACATTATTTAATAAAGATTTGATCAATTCAAATAAAATTTCGTGATTAAAGTTTGAAGAGGACAACACACATATAATATAATAGGCGAAATGGTCTGATGGATCCTTATACTTGTATGCATTTGTATTTTGAACCCTCTTACTCAACATTTTGTCAACTAAAACCTTAAACTCATTAAAACACAGTATTTTAAACCCTTTTCTCATAAGATCACTGTGTGTGTAATTCAACTTCTTACACGTGTATTTCCATGTCATTTTTGAATTTCGATAAGGGGAGGCTATTCTTGAAAAGAATAGGTATGTTCAACTAGTTATTTGAACTATTCTTAACCCCTGGATTGGTGCGCAAGCAAAAGAAGAACAAAAAAGAGGGGCCTCTGGCTTATTAAGAAGCATATAAACGACATACTAAGCACAACGTAAGAAATTAAATACTAAGAAAATAAAAAAATCAAATATTTAACTTTTGTAAATTCTAGAAATTTTTAAATAGCCATGTTCTTCAATCTCCATATATATCACAATTTGAGCAACAAATTCATGTCAAAAAGATGAAATTTTTCTTTATTTGACTTGAAATTTTAACTACAAGTTCATAAACACAAATCCAACAAACCTCAATCACAAATTTGAATTAATTTCACAAATTCATAGGACCCATTTGTTGTTCTTCAAGCTTTCTCAAGCTTATCAATGGAGTTTTCAACTTTTTCAATACTCACCATCACCCTTTACGTTAATCCATATAATACCTTCTCTTTAAATCCAACTAACACAAACAATGATTTCAACATTTAAAATAAAAAACACTAAAAATTTTAAAAAGTTAGGACTGAAAAAAGAAATTAGGGGCAGAATTTTGATTTGTTGCAAATAGAAGAGTGGGCTGAAAAAGAAGAAAGAAAAAAAAAGTCTATGAAGAGCAATTTCAAAGAAAAAGATTTAAATATAATATAGTGTATTTACGCATTTGTAAGCGAGTGTATTCACACATTTTTCGAAATCAACAATATTTATGCCACATAAGTTTGGTCAATAGTCAGAGGAGTTTCAAATATTGTGTTTTATTAAGTTTAAGGGTCCAGTTGACAAAGTATAGAGTAAGGGGGTTCAAAATACAAACTCATACAAGTACAAAGGTCTATCAGACCATTTCGCCTATATAATATAATAGTATTATATAACAATTTGTATAAAATACCTTTTATATCCTATCATATATTTTTATACAAGATTGATATGTTCCTTACAATAAATACATAATATTGTATAATGTTGTGTATAAGTATATAAATGTTGTTATGAAAAAAAAAGAAGATTACGTGAATGTAAATTGAGAAAGTGTCGGTGCAATGTGTTATGTTAGATACCATTTTTTTTAAAAAAAATTATCGAATATAGCTACGTGGGTGCAATTAGTTTGATCTATTTTCTTTAGGCAATTTCAAAAATAAGATTTTTTTTACGATTTTTTAGTTTTAACTTTTTATTTGACCTATTTTCTTAAAGTACGTTTCAACAAAAAAGGCTCTTTCCCTTTTTAATAATAATCCTTTAAATTCAATTTTCTACATGATATATTTAATACAATAAAATTAATAAATAATTTAATGCAATTGACATATCTTTAATTTATATTCATAAAATTTAAAAATTATATTTTTAACTTCATATCATATCAAAATAGGTTAAATAAATTAAAACGAAAAGAATATAAACGTTAAAAAAAAAAAGAACAAACAAAAGAGAATACAAGATTTCTGACAAGTTGGTACAAATATTTATTTATCTAATATAAATAGTCTGTCGGTAATAATTACTTATTGACTAGGTCAATATAGGTAAAGATCTGTACTTGATTATAGATCTATATTTTAAAAAAATAACTAATGGAATCCTATAAGGAAATTAGTAATTTTATTTTGTCGGTGATTAAGTTTATGCTAATAATCAATTGTTTTGCCAATTAAAATGTGAAATTAGTTGGATGAACCAAATGTAGTCCTCTACATATAGATGTGGAACTATTATTCAATTATTATTATTATTACTTTTTACTTATTTATTTTTAAGAATTGAGTATAGGAAAGGAAATTACAAAGTGGAGAATTAAATCATTACAACAAAAGAGATATTTACTGGCAATAAATTTTTCTTTAAAAATATTTAGCGTCAGTTGAGTTAATTGCTTCTAGAATCGCTAAAGACTTCAGCGACATTTTTATAGAGTGTCGATTATAAATACTTTTATTGTATTATTGTAGCTAAATAGCATATAGCGACAATTATATTATTGCCGGTAAATAATTGCCGCAATATCCTTTATTTATTATAGCAAATCCTCTCTAACATGATGAAAGTTCAGATAATCAATCAACTGAGCTACTACAATTCTCTATATTGAAACGTTTTTTAAATCAAACACAATTAAGTGAAAAAAGAGGTACATCTTTGGTTTAGTATATATGTGTATGGACAACTTGACAAACATTCATTGATTTCGACAAAAAACAAAAAATCAACCACAGTTTTTCATAGTTTAAAGAAATATGAAATGATTAATTTACTTGCTTGGATTAGACAAAAGAGGAAGAAAAAGAGTACTATAATATAAATTTGAGAAAATGAAAGAAAAAAGTGGAAAAAACGGGTTTTGTAGGGCTAAATTAATTACTAAGCAATCGTGGTCCCATTTTGAAATTCTAAAATTGAAAAATAAAAAATTTACAATTATCATGATTATTTTAATTGCAATAATATTATTTGTTTATTTGGAGTTGAAGACACAGGCATGGTTCAATTCAAGCTTTTAATTTTTTTATTTTACTCTCCCTAACACTTATGCACTTGAATTTAAAAGAAAGAAAATTGAAGAGCAATTATCCAACTAACAAATCATACATTTAATTTTATTTTTTTAAAATATAAGAGCCACATCGTTATGATTTTTTTAATTTTAAAGTCAATAACAACGACATATCCTGTGCAATTCTATAAAATGAGATTTAGAGAGGGTAGAATGTATCACAAGGTTTACCACTACCTTTTTGATGTAAATAGATTGTTTCCGAATGACTCTCGACTCAAACAAATTAAAGCAGTAATTAAATGAAGAAATGATAATGAAGAAAAACATGCCAACTAGTAGCAAAACAATACAGAATATATATGCAAGGAATCGTAACAACAACAATATACTAGCACCTAATAATTTTAAAGTCAACACAAAATTAACTAAATTATCACTAAATATAATTTCGAGTGTTACTATTTCTTTGATAAGAACAAAAATGGGGTTAGAAATAAGTAGTTATCAATATTGATTGGATGCTTGACTCGGCGAATGGAGATTGCAAAACAAATATAAAAACAATACTTTATTTATTATTTTATTTTATGTGAATATTTTATAATTATTTAAAAAATAATTCCATTTTTTATATTTAAAATTGTTAATTTTTTTTTGTTATTTTATTTTACACTTACACTTTAAAAATGAGCAATTTTAATATGAAAATTGACGTGAAAAATAATCGAGGTTCAGTAAATGAAAGGATAACAAATTTAGGCTATTTTTCATACATTAGAGATATTTTTACCCTTTTAAAAATAAAATCACATGTAAAATTTCGAATTTCTCTTAATATTGAAAGAAAAAAACTTGTATATATGATCAAAATGCCGCCCACATGGAAAAGGACAATGTAGTAGTAATTTTGTGGGTCAATAAGTTGTCTAATAAATCAAGATTAGGGGCGGGAGCCACCGGAACACCCTTCGCCAGAAAATTATATAGTGTATAAAGGTTAAATGTTAGTTATTATGAGTGTATATTTCATTTTGCACATCCTTAACATAGGTGAGAAGAAAATTTGCACACCCATCTCGAAATTTCTAACTCCGCAACTGATCAAGTTGTGTACCCCAAATAATTTCAATCATATCATACAGCAAATTATTCATAAGTGGCATCATCTCAATTGACCAACTCATTCTAATAATCTTTTGAATTAATTTGTGGGCTAACCTTTGTTCACTACTTGAGACCTTGGTTTCCTTGTGTGCCTTCATCATATTTTAACTTGTCATTTTCTTAGAGATTTGTATTTTTCTCTTTTGGAGGCTAGCTCGAACGTGAAACGTCTACTCTTAATTATTTCCTCTTTCTAGGTCCGGAGATGATAGACATGTGATGGAAAGAGCTCGTTGCCTCCCTCCCCCTCCCTTAAGTACCAAGTACTTTAAACGTTTTAAGTGTGAAGTATTGATCCTGGCGTCAGAAAATCAAACTAAGAATCGTCTAATTTTTTCGAGGATTTGATAACATTGACTTCAAAAAAATTTAAAATGAAGAGTGACATATGACAATGCATTTGATTATATATACTTAAAGTTTTTGACAAATTGAATTGGATTTTAGCCCTTGATATATGAATACTTGAAAGCATAATATGGTGCTAATTTTCTCTCCCTTAAACTAACAAATTATTGTTCATTAGTTAAGGTGGAAGCTTCCTTTTATTAGTTTTTGCCTTCTACAAATTACTATAAAAAACTTGTACTATTATGCTTTTGAAAATTAATTAAGGTCCTAATATAAGCTTCCATCAATGATAGTATAGGAGTCAATAATTATTATACAAGTGGTATGGGATCTTCTCTTCTCTCATAAAGTGGTTAGAACCCTTTTCTTCTTCTTTTGAAAATAAATAGTAACAATATCCTCACACAATATCATTACAAAAAAAAAAGTAAGAATTAGCGCCACACAAATTTCGTAGCTAAATAGTATAATCTATTGCTAATCTTATTTAGTGACGAACTACTAGCTAACGACTGATTTTCAAAAGAAACGTTTAGCTAAGAACAATTTAGCAGCATAGTTTTTGTAATTAATTTCAATTTTTTAGTGATATTACACTAGTTCTTTCCTCTCTCCTAGATAATTAATTTTATAATAATATGATTGTGTAATACTCAAATGCATTTGTCTACCACAATTTTTGAACATTTACATGTTGTATATGTCTGGATCCTTCTGGATT
The DNA here is from genome assembly GCA_018342035.1 of Solanum appendiculatum. Classification (NCBI taxonomy): domain Eukaryota; kingdom Viridiplantae; phylum Streptophyta; class Magnoliopsida; order Solanales; family Solanaceae; genus Solanum; species Solanum appendiculatum. Next base: position 247,387 of record JAGDQO010000302.1, read on the forward strand.
CCACTTTTCCTTTTCTTTTTTAGGCTTTTGGATACCTTTCTCAACTTTAGTCCATTGCTTAAACATGAATTTTTCTACCAGTTAATATCTGAAAAGATCATTAAACTATGAGAAATTATCTTGAAAAATCATTAAACTTTATTTTGTATCAAAATAATCACTCAACTTAAAGCTTTTATCTTCAAAAATCACTCAATCACATTTATCACTAAAGTAAATTTAACATAATAAAATAAAATAAAAATTTATGCCATTATAATCATGGACCCATGAATGAAATTATAATCTATTTATTGCCCGACCCACTCATAAAATAGGTTCATCTAAACATTAATATCGTATTATAGAAGCTATTTCAATCATGTGTTTGCAATTCTTAGTAGAAAACTCTACATAAACAAGGTGATAATAACATTATGAACTATCGATCTGCTCAACTGGTTAAAGCATAAACATGCGGAAAATTATTCTATGAAATTACCAAAAGAACGACCTTAAACTGCAACTGCAATTTCAATTCGATTGCATCCTTTAACATCATTATATGCTAATAATTATGTTAATATTGCAGAAATAATTTAGTAGAAAGTACTAATTAATCTAAGTAACTTTATAAATTTTATAATTTTATTTATTTGTGGGGTTCATAATTACATGGCATTAAAATATATTTTATTTTGCCATGTCAAATTTATTTTAATGATAACTAAGTTGAGTGATTTTTGAAGATAAAAGCTTTAAGTTGAGTGATTTTATTGATAAAAAACAAAGTTCAATGACTTTGTTAGATAATTTCTCATAGTTCAGTGACCTTTTAAGATATTAACTCATTTTTCTACCTCTTCGTCTGTTCCCACGATGATAGCACTATAATAAGTAAAAGATTCTACCTCAATTATTTGTTAATAATAATATAATAAATATGAATTTTTATAATTAACGCTCTATATAAATGCCACTAAAAGCTTTAACGACTTGAATTATTGAATCACATAATTTTTCAATATTGTGCTACAAAATATCTTTGAATTTCTTGCCATCTCTACCATCCAAAATTAAAGAATGAACAAATTGCTTTATTTGGTACTGAAAATGGGCCACATGCAAAGTTTTTCTTGTGTCTTCTCAAAGATTAACTCTCTGAAAATGACCTAGTTAATGTACTACAGATGCAAGAAATTTCCCCACTCCCCTCCAAGTCGGGGCTAGGAGGGATGGATTCAGAATTTAAAGTCCGTTATGAGTACTTATGAGTTCTGGAATTAAGCAAACTAATCTATTGGATTATATTCTGAATACATTATTAATTTTATACATATTAAGTTGATTTCTTAACAGAAATATAATAAAATTTTGACCAAAATAATTGAGTTATGCTGAACTTGTAGCTAGAATTCTAACTCCGTCTTTTAGTTTGGAGATGCAAGGTGGTTCATCCAAACCTCTCGTTTGTTGAAAAATTTACTTTACATATATAAGATCAAAATATTTCTTTTTTATGATATATTAATAAATATCCTATTGAATCACATAAATTTTCAATTTAGAACTATAGAAATCATTGAATTTTTTGCCTTCTCTACCACCCAAAAGGAAAGAATAATGGGCCACATGCATAGTTTTTCTCTTGTCTTATCTAGATTTAACTCTCTGAAAATGACCTAGTAAAAATGCTACACATAAAATTCCCCCACTCCCTTCCATGTTGGGGAGTGTGGTTGGGAAATGGCCAAGTATATGTATTACTCCCTCAGTCCCATTTTAAGAAAAAAAGAAAAACTTTTGAAATTTGTGGTGTAAGACAATGCTTAGATAGTTGTGGTTGTAAATCATTTCACTAAGCATAAAAGGGGAATTTTAAAATTAAATTGTTTCTAGTTATAATAAGGTGACATTCTTTCTGAGACAGACTAAAAAGGAAAAAGTATCACATAAAATGAGACAGAGAGAGTAATTTCTTTGTACGTTTACTTCTTTATATTTAGATTCTTTCGCTGGAAATATTGGCTGCGCCACTGACTTTGAATTCATGATTGAAGTCAAGTAATATATTGATTTTTTATTTTAATTGAAAAATCACCTTGAAAGTGCTAAATATGAATATATATATATTTTTTGGTGTATTATCACTTTTCTTGATCAATTTATCCTAATGTGATGTACTTAATATAGCTAGAGCCTAGAGCCTAGAGCCTAGAGCCTAGAGCCTAGAGAGAGGATAGGTTAAAAGATCACTGACACACTGACATGCTTCTTGAAGCACATGTGAAGGTTATTTAACCAATCAGAATACATAAGAATTAATTGGTACAATTATTATTTTTTTGGTAGGAAATTGGTACAATTATGTTTCTTCACCACCAGAAGGCCATAAATTCAGTAATTCTTTAAAATGATAAAGCTTATTTTCTCCTACCCATATATCCTATTCTTCACTAGAGGGATGAATCAAATCTTAATTTACTACTAATGATGAAAATCAACTTTTCGACAACACAAAGATTGACACTAATCATGATGAAAATTAACTTTATTCTATTTAACATTAATACATGAAGCATGTGAAGTTGGTACAATTATGTTTAATAAATTTGTTTCTATGATTATCATAATCATAAAAGTGAATAGAACATTTCAAGCAAAGTAAGAGTCATATAAAACCAACATGAGTTCTCATGCAATGGTGAGACTGCTTCATTCTTAATTAGAAGTCTCAGATTCGAGTCTTAGATATGGAGAAAATCTTGTTGGTGCGCGATCCAGATTTAATCGGGACTCCAATGCAGGCTCGGAACACCGAGTGGAAAACCAAAAAATGAAAGAAGAAAAGAGTCATATAAAAAAACAAGGTGCTCTGCATTACTGTTACTAAGATCATGGATCCACACATTTTTAAAAAGCTTAAGTACTATACTATATACTATTAAAAAGATGGGACGAAAAAGAAGACTTTCTCTTTGAATTATTGCATCACAAATAGTTTAGCTGCCATAATAGTTTATTCTATTGCTTAGCTTGCATCCTCTATCCAACAAATAAAGTATACCAATTACTCAAGTCAAATTGAGCAGACAACATGACAAAACCAAATCAAAATGCTTTTTAACTTTTAGGTAGGTTTTAAGTATTCTATTGAAATTTTTACCATAATCAATGAAATTCTTGAAAAGGGTAAATGTCTAAATGAAAGCTATATAAAGGGGTTTGAGTTCAGCTTAAGAGAACAACAACTTCTCTTCTTTGTTTCAAATATGGGGAAAATGGCCTCCCTAGTTGCTACTCTTTTAGTGGTTTTAGTGTCACTTAGCTTAGCTTCGGAAAGCTCAGCAAATTATCAATTCTCATCTCCTCCACCACCAGTGCATGTCTATCCATCACCACCCCACCACCCAGTATATAAGTCTCCTCCACCACACCATCACCATCCCATTTACAAGTCTCCACCACCATCTGAGAAGCCACACTACCCTCCACACACCCCGGTTTACAAGTCTCCTCCACCACACCATCACCATCCCGTTTACAAGTCTCCACCACCACCTAAGACGCCACATTACCCTCCACACACCCCAGTTTATAAGTCTCCTCCACCACACCATCACTATCCCGTTTACAAATCTCCACCACCTCCAACTCCTGTTTACAAGTCGCCACCACCACACTATCCTCCACACACCCCAGTTTACAAGTCTCCTCCACCACACCATCACCATCCCGTTTACAAGTCTCCACCACCTCCAACTCCTGTTTACAAGTCACCACCACCACCTAAGACGCCACATTACCCTCCACACACCCCAGTTTATAAGTCTCCTCCACCACACCATCACTATCCCGTTTACAAATCTCCACCACCTCCAACTCCTGTTTACAAGTCGCCACCACCACCCAAGGACCCACACTATCCTCCACACACCCCAATTTACAAGTCTCCACCACCACCCAAAGAGCCACACTACCCACCACATACCCCAGTGTACAAGTCGCCACCACCACCCAAGAGGCCATACCATCCTCCACCAACACCATATCATCCTGCACCAGTTTATAAGTCTCCACCACCACCAACTCCAGTTTACAAGTCACCACCACCACCGGTGAAGCCGTACCATCCTGCACCAGTATACAAGTCTCCACCACCCCCAACTCCCGTTTACAAGTCACCACCACCACCAGTGAAGCCATACCATCCCTCACCAACACCATACCATCCTACACCAGTATATAAGTCCCCACCACCACCAGTGAAGCCATACCATCCCTCACCAACACCATACCATCCTACACCAGTATATAAGTCCCCACCACCACCAGTGAAGCCATACCATCCCTCGCCAACACCATACCACCCTACGCCAGTATACAAGTCTCCACCACCCCCAACTCCAGTTTACAAGTCCCCACCACCACCAGTGAAGCCATACCATCCCTCACCAACACCATACCACCCTACTCCTGTTTACAAGTCCCCACCACCACCAGTAAAGCCATACCATCCTTCGCCAACACCATACCATCCTAAACCAGTATACAAGTCTCCACCACCACCCCACTATGCTTACTCCTCTCCCCCTCCTCCCCACTATTACTAAGAAGTGACTTCATTATATCTGAGGTAATTAAGATGAACTTAAACCTATAAAAACATATAACTAAAATACAATGCAATAATAAGTAGCACAATTTCTTCATGCAAAACATTAATATAAAGACTTATGTGTTGTCTACTTCTTATTTGGTTAGCTTCTACTACTGTATGTTCTCATTCACAATATTATATTCTTATGCAGGAAAAGCAGAATGTTGAGCTGAAAGAAAGACATTTTCCATTTTCGAGAGGCATGAAAAAGGAAGAATATTATAGTAAATAATAAGTCCCAAAGGAGGCGAAGTTCTTTTGTAGCTTCATGTTATCTAAGTTAGTGATATTGTTTGTACTCTATTTTTATATTTGTATTTTTACTTTTTTGTCTTTGTGTATGTTTGCTCAGTTTCAATCTCCTTGCAAAATGCAGAGATTAATTATGAGATGAATAAAATAAGTTATTACTACTCCTATATGTTTTAAAGTTTGACCTTCTCTCTCTAGTCTTTTTTCCTTTAATTTCATCTTTATATAAAATTTCAACACAACATGTACAAATTTTTTCAAATAAAATTTACATCTATATATAATATATGAAACATCTACAAATGTGTGCCCACATATATAGAAAAAAGGCAAAACAACGTGGCTGCCATATTGTTAGCATATGGGAAAGCAATGGATCAAGAAAATAATCTTAGAATCACAAAATACTACTCTTTGAATTTATGTAATGTAGTTTGACTTAACACAAATTTTAAAAAAGTTTTTTTTTAAAACTTATGATCTAAAATAAATCATAGACAATTGTATGGTTATAAATCATTTCACTAAGAAATTAAGAATAAAATGAACATCATTTTAAAATTAAATTATTACTACATATATATATGTACAATTTTTTTTAGAATTGAACATACTAAAGATAAAAATGAATCATATATAACTTAGGACAAAGAGAATATGTTTTAGCTAATAAGATGATTAAACCAAAACATAGGTTGGCAAGACGTACATCTAAACCAACATTGTTGCTCTAAAATTGAGTTAATATGTCAGATGATTACTCAACTAATAATTTATTTCAAATTTATATCTCAGATGATTACTTAACTAATAATTTGTTTCAGGTTTATATAGTCTTCCAAGCATATATATGCGTATGGTAATGATTGTAGTTTGTAGGTCATATTGTAAGCGTACGTATGTAACTACTGATTGTGTAAACTTTGCCCATAAAAATGTAGAAAGGTTTTGGGAGAAAAAGGAATAGTAATTATTAATTATTATTTTAAAAAATAATTTAAAACAAAAATTGTATTTTAACAAAATTTAATAAAATAATTAAATGAGCATCTTCTTATTTTTTTTTTTTAAAAATAAAAATTTAATGAAAAAATTATTTAATTTGGGTGGGTGACTTTATAAATGAAATATCAATAGTCGAATTACTTTGCAGGTAAAATATTCATAGTTGACGTTGAGTGACTTTGAGGTTATAAAAGAAAAATTGAGTGACTTATTCGAACTTTAGTTGAGTGACTTTTTATAAATAAATAAAAACTATTAGTTAAGTAACCAACTGAAATATTAACTCCTCTAAAATTAGAATTTCAAAATTAAAAGTAAGTTTCATATAAAGATAAGGACATTATTAGTAAAATTCAGATTGATCTTGAGTTCACCTGAAAAAATTAATCTTTATACTGAATGTGACAAGAATACTTGTCTTTAAGAGAATATGAACAAGATGAACAAATGTCAGAAAGAGGCAACAAGGTAAAAAAAACACTCATTTCCTATCGAGCCAGCTGAAAAATGCATGGTGAAAAACAGATTCTCAATGAAATCGTGAAAAATTTCCTAATTTTTCCATATGAAACATTACTTTTTTGTTGTTTCACCGATTCACTCAAATTATCCGTAGAAATAGCCACTTAACATTTTTCAATGAAAAAATTGTAATGTTTAGTAGCGGTAGACGATGACCCGTTTCTTCGACATAAAATGTTAGGACATGCTAGCCTCACTCAGTTGAATAAATTGCTCACCAAGAACTTAATCATTGAATTTCCTAAAACAAAGTTTAAAAATGATTAAAAAATCAGTAATAAAAAATACAAGCAACCTACCTACACATTTTTATTTTTTTTTAAAAAAAAGAGTAAACGAAAGAGAATAGAAGATGTTTGACTCGTTAAGACAAATATTTGTCTAATATAAGTAATTAAGTATGTCGGTAATGACAATGTAGACTAAGATCTGTACTTGTTTATTGATCCATATATAATCTCTTAGTCTTAGGACGATTAAAATTATTAATTTAGTTTAACTAATGGAATCTTATAAGGACATTAGTAATTTTACATTTGTCGGTGATTAAGTTATTGCTAATACTTAATTGTTTTTCCAATTAAAATGTCAAAGTCGTTAGATGAACCAAACGGAAACGTCCATGAAGATGGTACCAAAGTTCAATTATTGAATATTATCTTCTTCTTTTTTTAACTTTAAAAATTGAAGTGGAATTCAATTACTTTATAAATGTATGACAACTTGGCAATAATTCCTTGAGTTTCAGGAAGAACAAAAACCAACCACAATTTAGGTTAATTTAATTTTGTTAAAACTACATAATTAGATATACTTCACTACCATATATACTATTATTATATATCTAAGTAATTAGCTCCTAAACTAGCGGGATTTAGGTAAATTCCCTATTAATTTACGTGCTGAGGATTAGCAAAAAGAGGAGGAAAACGAGTATAGGAATTTGTGGGAATGAAACAAAATAGCGAGTATAATCATTATAGAAATTCTAGTTATTATGAGGATAATATATATTAACATAAAACTGAATTTAGATTATTGATTTCCTTTTCCATATTATATATGTACATCTGTGTATTTTTTTTGTTTTAGTTTCCTTTTGATAATTATATCTACATTTTTTCCCTTTAATTTACTGTGGTATGATAGCGTGATCTTTATATTAATAAATTTGAAATTATAAAGCTGAGAAAAACATAAGATCGACCTTCTATTTTAGTATGCAATTAATGACTGCTCATAAAAAAAAAAGACAAATATAAACTATACAAATTTTACACAAATATACAAGTCTGCATGATAGACAAAATAATAGCTTAGCATTTCAATTGGATCATTTCTATACAAAATAATTCTTTCTCAATTTATGACAAAGGAATTTTATTTGTATGAGATCAAATCTGTAAGGTCTGATAAACATCGATAAAACAGGAGAATATACAAAAATATTTAAATCCTTGTTTGTAATACACCATTTTGCTAAGACATTTGCGACTTGATTGACTTTCCTATAGGAATGTCGAACCTTGCAAATAATCGTGCTTGATATATTGTGAATATTAGGAAGAGGTGGTGTTGGATGATTTTTATGAGTTAGATGTACACAGACGGACATATATTTGAATGCTGGAGAAAGGAAAGATTTTTGGTGAGCAAGCTATGAAGTAAAAACTTGAAAGACGAAGCAAGACACATAAACAATGAGTTGTACATTGAAGACATATGAGCAAGACACGTAGCTATATTTAACCACTAAAAAGACAAAAACATCCTTAGATGTGATGAAACAGGCATGTTGAAACGAGTCCTCTCTAATATAGTAATAAATAAATTAATGAGTAATTATGTTTTTCATTTTCCAAAGGATACCACTAAAATAGTTCTTTCTAATAACATGCTGTTATAAATTCATTGAATGAGTGGATTGTCGATTGAGTTAATACATGAACTACTTATTCATATTCCTTAGATTCTATGAACCTTTTTGAATAAGAATGTATCTATTTATTATGACACTTAATATGGTGACTTTTGGAGTGATTTCTCAACCTATAAATAGGGTTGTTCTTTCACCATTGTAATGACACACATGAGACAAGAAGACATTTGAATAAGATGATCTCTACATTCTACTCTCCATATATTTTCTCTATATTGTTTGTATTTTACAACACGTTATCAGCACGAGACTCTAGCCAATTGAGATTGAGTTTTGATTTTTCTTTAGCTCATATTCTTGTTGATCTCGTTATGAGAATCAAGAAGGAAAAATGATAACTACTACAATCAAGGTATTATATGCATAAAATCGGGTATGTATTTTCTAGTCTTTTTATGATTTAGAATACAATAGTGTTTGGTCACTAACATTGACCAGGAACCAAAGGCATATACTACTACCGGTTGAATATTCTCTACTCCTCAAAATTCCTTAAATGGAAGAAGGTATAACGTTTTGGTTCCATGAATTTGAGTATTATTTTAATTATGCTAATCTTGAGGGTAAATTATATATTTTTTCGTATTACAATTATTTATATTGTCAAAGGCATTAGTTGACAGAAGTGATTATATTTTATGAATTTTATTTAAATATTTTGAAAGACTCATAGAGTGGATCATGTTATACTTCGGTTTATCATACCGTTGGTTGAGGGTAAGACAGTGGATTCAAGTCCCATCGCGTCAAAGGGGTAAGACATCAGGTTAAAGTCCGGATGCACCATAATGAAAAATGTTTAAGGGTAAGACGGTAGATTCAAGTTCTATCTCACTAAGAGGGTAAGACATCAAATTAAGTTTTGATGCACCATGATGATAAGGATTGTGTTCAAGTCCCATAGAATTATGGCCTAACACGCCTTATATGGGTAAGACATTGAGTTTGAGTCTCAATGCACCATAGTGATGATATAATGTTGACTAAGGCTTTGATGAAAAGTCATGAAATTTGTCTCATTGAATTTGCTCCATTCCCTAAAGCAAATGTGGTAGTAGTACATGATAAGTTTAAAATCCGCCCAATTGCTCCATTCTATCATATGAATGTGGTAGCAATGAATAATAAGTCTGAAAGATGACAAGTTACTGAATGTATGAATAAGGGCGTGGATGGACAAAATTATAATAGTCATCATTGTGATAATTATAAAAGGAAGAACACAGTGGGTTCTCCAAATAGTCCTTCAAAATGTAAAGGTAATTCTTATCATCATAATGGTATGAAAGGTCATTGGACCTGTGGTCATTGTGCGACCTAATAATTTGATAAATTTATAAAAGTCCTCCATCAAAAGAAAGGAAGATAAAGTGGTGATACACTCGACCTATCAGGGTGATGTTGAGGTAGGTCATGCAAAAATGATAAATTTTAAAGGCATGACAATGTGCTTATAATGCAAATTTATGAAGCACATATAAATGAATAGTTCATTCCTCAAAGAGAATGTGACTTGTGATAAGCATCGTGAATGCTCGACCATTCTAAAAAAGAATGAGTCAAGATGTGATAAAATCATTATGGGCGGATATATGCCACAACTCACCTCTACGGGAGGTTTGAGAATATAAAGCTCAGTTGGCATGACTGGTTGGCCATTCCGGTTCAATTGTTATGTAAAAGTAATTGAGAATTCACGTGGCTATATGATGAAGAAATAAAAGATTCTTCAAGAATTCTCTTGCGTTGCTTGTTCTCATGATAAAATGATCATTGTATCACTATACCATCTAAGGTTGTGATTGTATTTCTTGGGGTTTTGTGTCACGACCCAAAACCGAGTGTGATGACACTTGTCCTATCCCATAAGGACAAGTCAGCCTAAAACCCAACAAGCGGAAACAACAGAAATAAAGAAGAGAAAATAACCAAGCGGAAGTCTATCAACTTAAAAAAAACCAATCCAAGACTGGTTGTCACATGTAGAAAAGGATCTAGAGGGGTCGCCGGCAACGAAAAGCTACCTCTCAAGTATCCATGGAAGCCTCGGAGGAAAAAGGGAGAGAGAGAGATCAAATCACGGTTCGGGCTCACAACCTACACAGATTTAGAAGCAAGGGTGAGTACCAAAACCACGGTACCCAGCAAGTCAACCAATAAAACAAGGTCAACCTAACTAAATTCACGAACCCCTTTCCTTCCAACCGAACCTCCATAACTACAACCTGCACAGAAAATCAACCCAACCTATTCTACACAATTATATCGCACATAGATCAACAACAGTCCACAAATATCAACAATAGAACACATAGGCATCAAGTACATCCGATATAGTGTCACGGGATATAAACACAACTCCACAAGGTCAAGAAAAATACAATGAAATGCAATGCAATGCCAAGTATCATGATGCATGTCTGTCCTACGATACACATCCGTTGAATCTCAGACCGGAATCCATGGGGGCCACACAAGGACCATGTATCTGCCGGAACCATTTTTCATCGGCATAATGATCACTCGTCGGAACCATTTCCCATTGGCATAAATCATCACTCGCCGGAACCATTTCCCATCACCATAATCATCATTGGCCTCACATGGACCATATATCATCAAAGAGTCTCATCATAGTGTCTCAGAACCAATGCACACAAGCATGTTCACACAAATAATGAGAAAATGATAGTGTTCACAATCACGACGCAATGCATATCAATGTAAATCACGTCACACTATCAACAATATATCAACATCATCAATTACATAATTTACAACAAGATCAATTGCCTAGTCTCTGATTCACTATTCCTTTCATCACAAGTAGGATCAATTGCTAAGCAAGATATCAAAGTCTAATTCCATAGTTCAAAATAGGCAAAAGACATATTCATCAATATCATGATTTCATCAAGGCTTTCATAACACTTTACCAATTCACAACCCAACACACAAGATCAATACAATTCCACATAGTTCACAACATTAGCACATAATCCTTTTTATTACCCCATCGATCAAGTTGGATTGATTTCATCCCATTCCTCAATCCCGTTACTCCCCAACTCATACAAGGAAAAGATTCAGAATTTAACGAGGTTCACAAAGCTTTAAAGGTCCACTTGCGTTAATCACAACACGCTCAATCCACAATGTGAGCTTTTCCTTTCCGAGAGCTATCCAAAGCACCATAATCTACTCAAAATATGAATCACAATCACAATTTGGAGCTAACAATGCCAAAAATATGAAATTCGGAAAGAAGAGATAAAACAACCCCAAACTCCGATTTCGAAAAAGAACTAGAATTTGAAATTTCTTTCATGAGGGACCCTTTCATGTAAGAAACTTCAGGTTCAAATTCCGTTTTCAAAATCGGAGTTTTGGGTTGTTTTACCTTTTCTTTCCGAATTTCATGTTCTTGGCATTGTTAGCTCCGGATTGTGATTGTAGTTCATATTTTGAGTAGATTGTGGTGCTTTGGATTGCTCTCGGAAAGAAAAAGCTCCTATTGTGGATTGAGCGTGTTTTGATTAAGGCAAGTGGACCTTTAAAACTTTGTGAACCTCGTTAAATTTTAAATTTCTTCCTTGATTGAGTTGGGGAGTAATGGGATTGAGGAATGTGATGAAATCCTGTATGAAATCAATCTAATTTGATCGATGGGGTAATAAAAAGGCTTATGTGATAATGTTTTGAACTAAATGGAGTTGTAGTGATCTTGTGTGTTGTATTGTAATTGGAAGATGCTATGATAGCCTTGATGAAATCGTGAAATTGATGAATATGTCTTTTGCTCATTTTGAACTATGGGATTAGACTTGAATATCTTGCTTAGCAATTAATCTTGCTTGTGATAACGGGATTAGTGAAATGGAGACTAGGCGAATGATCATTTCGTACATGATGTGACTATTGATGTTGATACATTGTTGATAGTGTGACGTGATTTGCATTAACATGAATTGCGTTGTGACTGTGAACACTATCGTTTTCTCATTATTTGTGTGAACATACTTGTGTGCATTGGTTTTGAAACACTACGATGAGACACTTTAATGATTATGTCGATGGGAAATGGTTCCGGCAAGTGATGATTTTATGCCGATGGGAAATAGTTCCGGCGAGTGATGATTTATGTTGATGGGAAATGGTTTCGGCGAGTGATGAATATGCCGATGGGAAATGCTTTCGGCGGATACATGGTCTATGTGTGGCCCCCATGGGTTTCGGTCTGAGATTCAGCGAATGTGTATCGTAGGAAAGACATGCATCATGTTACTTGACATTGCATCGCATTTCATTGTCCTTTTCTTGTCATTGTGGGGTTGTCTTTATGTACCGTGACACTGTATTTGATGTATTCGATGCTTACGTGTTCTATTGTTGATATTTGTGGACTGTTGTTGATCTATGTGCGATATAAACTGTGTAGTATGGGTTGGGCTGATTTCTGTGCAGGCTATAGTTGTGGAGGTTCGGTTGGAAGGAAAGGTTCGTGAGTTTAGTTAGGTTGACCTTGTTTTATTGGTTGACTTGCTGGGTGCCGTGTTTTTGGTACTCACCCTTGTTTCTACACCTGTGTAGGTTGTGACCCGGACCGTGATTTTGATCTCTCTCTTCTTTCTCCCGAGGCTTCTGTGGATACTTGAGAGGTAGCTGTTCGATGTCGGCGATTCTTCTAGATCCTTTTCTATACTTTGTTCTATTTGAGACACAAAGATGTTGAAACTTGTACTTATCTATTGAACTTCTGTATTAACGGCTTGTACATGTGACAACCAGTCTTGGGTTGATTTTGTTTAAGTTGAAAGACTTCCGTTTAGTTATTTCTCTTCTTTATCTATTTATTTTCGCTTATTGGGTTTTTAGTCTGACTTGTCCTAGTGGGATAGGACAAGTGCCATCACGCCCAATTTTGGGTCGTGACATTATTAGTAAAATTCAGATTGATCTTGAGTTCACCTGAAAAAATTAATCTTTATACTGAATGTGACAAGAATACTTGTCTTTAAGAGAATATGAACAAAATGAACAAATGTTGGAAAGAGGCAACAAGGTAAAAAAAAAAAACACTCATTTCCTCTCGAGCCAGTTGAAAAATGTACAGTGGAAAATAGATTCTCAATGAAATAGTGAGAAACTTCCTAATTTTTTTATATGAAAACATCATTTTTCTTGTCTCACGGATTCACTCAAATTATTCGTAAAAATAGCCACTTAACATTTTTTAATGGAAAATTTAATAAAAAATAGTAATATTTTAGTAGCGAATAGACGATGACCCATTTCTTCGACGTAAAATGTTAGGACATGCTAGCCTCACTCAGTTGAATAAATTGCTCACCAAGAACTTAATCATTGAATTTCCTAAAACAAAGTTTAAAAATGATTTTAAAAAAAATCAGTAATAAAAAAATACAAGCAACCTACCTACACATTTTTATTTTTTAAAAAAACGAGTAAACGAAAGAGAATAGAAGATCTTTGACTCGTTAAGACAAATATTTGTCTAATGTAAGTAATTAATTATGTCGGTAATTTTGACAATGTAGACTAAGATCTGTACTTGTTTATTGATCCATATATAATCTCTTAGTCTTAGGACGATTAAAATTATTAATTTAGTTTAACTAATGGAATCTTATAAGGACATTAATAATTTTACATTTGTCGGTGATTAAGTTAATGCTAATACTTAATTATTTTTCCAATTAAAATGTCAAAGTCGTTAGATGAACCAAATGGAATCGTCCATGAAGATGGTACCAGAGTTCAATTATTGAATATTATCCTTTTTTTAAAACTTTAAAAATTAAAGTGGAATTTAAATTAATTACTTTATAAATGTATGACAACTTGGCAATAATTCATTGAATTCCAGGAAAAACAAAAACTTTAAAAATTAAAGTGGAATTTAATTACTTTATAAATAAAACGTATTTTACACTTATATACATGTATTTTTGCGACCAGATATACAAAAATAGGGAGGGAGGCGAGCAAAATTGGGGAGGGAGGCGAGGGAGATTTGTATGTATCTCATATACATGTGAATCACACTAGATACACACTAGATTCATGTATGTGTATGTATCTGGAGTGATTCCCATGTATCTGGGATACCAAATGCATGGGAGATTGGCGAGCGAAATGGGAGAGAGGCAAGGTAGGCGAGCGAGATTTGCTATGTATCCAGATACATGCGAATTCACTTGGATACAATGTATCTAGGACAAATTACACCTAAATTTGACTTCATGTATCCGAGATACATGTAACTAAAGGCACCAAAATCTAGTAAGATACGTAATATTGCAAACTAGAGTGTATCTAAGTAATTAGCTCCTGAATCAGTGAAATTTACGTAAATTCCCCATTAATTTACGTGCTCAGGATTAGCAAAAAGAGGAGGAAAACAAGTATAGGAATTTGTGGGAACGAAAGAAAATAGCGAGTATAATCATTATAGAAATTCTAGTTATTGAGAGGACAATATATTAACATAAAACTGAATTTAGATTATTGATTTCCTTTTCCATCTTATATATGTACATCTGCGTATTTTTTTTTGTTTTATTTTCCTTTTGATAATTATACCTATATTTTCCCCCCTTAAATTTACTGTTGTATGGTAGCGTGACTTTTATATCAATAAATCTGAAATTATAAAGCTGAGGGAAGCCTAAGCTCAGCCTTCTATTCTAATCAATGACTGCTCGCAAAAAAATAAAGCACAAATATAAACTATACAAATTTTACACAAATATACAAGTTTGCATGATAGACAAAAATAATAGCTTAGTATTTCAATTGGATCATTTCTATATAAAATAGTTCTTCCTCAGTTTATGACGAAGGAATTCTATTTGTATGAGATCAAATCTGTAAGGTCCATTAATCATCGATGAAATAGGAGAATGCACAAAAATATTTAAATCCTTATTTGTAATACACCATTTTGGTAGGACATTATTTGCGACTTGATTGACTTTCCTATGGAATGTCAAAACCTTGCAAATAATAGTGCTTGATATATTGTGAATATGAGTAATGATGTTCTTCATTTTCCAAAGGATACCACTAAAATAGTTCTTTCTAATATCATGCATAAATTTTTGTGCAAGTAAAATATTTTCAATAATAAATCTATGAAACTTGTTATTTGATCCTCATAGATAATATTAT
Source organism: Solanum appendiculatum (assembly GCA_018342035.1). Lineage (NCBI taxonomy): Eukaryota > Viridiplantae > Streptophyta > Magnoliopsida > Solanales > Solanaceae > Solanum > Solanum appendiculatum. The sequence goes on from JAGDQO010000302.1 coordinate 262,935, forward strand.
GCAAGATATTATAAAATTTAGAATTAGTGCTTATGAAAACAATTTTGTTAGAACAATATATCTATTACACGTACGAAAAAATCACACCTTCTTTGTCTTTAAAGATACAATATTCTAATTATTTCATTGTTATTCCATCTCTATTATTCATTGATCATAGTTTGAATAATTTTTCTATTATCAGATTCTTACCAAATATAATCATAAAAAGTCAAATAAGGAAACTATTTTTCCTTGTTACTAATTCTTTGATTAACTGGGATTAGAGATGTGTAGCTATCATTATTACTTGGCGCACATAAATTAATTTCTATAATTTGATATTAATTTTATACATCATATCAAACAATTTATAAATATAAAATAATATTGTGGTAGATTTTAGGGGGGTGTCAAAATCAAGTAATTTGTCAAACTTTGAGCGGGTTTTAACCCATCCATTTATTAGCTTAATTCATTTCAGTTCAATCCAGTTTAACTCATATTTAAGAATTGAATTGATATGTAATCTATATTAATTCATGAAAAATCTATTGTCAAAATATTTTTGAAATGACATTTTCTTTTATTTGATATGTTTTATAAACAGTCATAATAAAGAAAAAATAATTTTATTAGGTACTAAAAATTTATAAAACAACAAATAAAACATTGAAATCTTAAAAAAAATAAAATTAAACGGATTAAATTATGATCCACATTTTAGTCCAATTCATTCCAAATAGCTAATAAATCGCCCATTTATTAACACAATGTAATAATTCAAGTTAATCCACCTATTTGACACTTCTAGTAAATTTCAATCTATTGTCTAAATCAAAATTTGGACACCTAAGCAATTCATTCATTTCATCCACCAAATTATTAATAAGTGGCACCATCTTAGCTACCCAAGCTCATTGTATTAATCTTTAGCATTAAATTTAAGGCTAAAATTTGTGCAATATATGGGACCTAAATATTTAACTTTCCAATTCCTTTAGGAGGGTCAATTTGATTAGCAAATAAATTATCCTTAGATTATTATGAGTTCATTATAATACAAAAATTAAATAATAATTACTGTTTTTTTTAGATATTTAATTCTTTTATCATTACGTACATTTGGTTTTCATTGAATAGTTGATTTTGTATTAATGAAATTTGGACAAATTTTTTATTTTTAATTTTACCTTTCTTAAAGAACTTTTAGTCTGGTTGTTTTAATCATGAAATTAGCTAATCTGGGGATTGTTATCCCATATTCAACTTTGGTACAATTATACAAAATTATGATATAATTAATTTCAAAATTACTTATATCGGAAACAAAAGTTTCAATGAAACGATAAATAATTGAATATTTTATGTCAGAATTATTATTCTTTATCAATACCATTTAAGGACCCTAAATTTTGATTTAGTCACTCCGGTCTTTTTTTTAAAAATCTTTTAACAAACCAACTACATTTGATTGCATTAACTATAAAGGCCATTTGCATTATTTTACATATCAATTAATAATATTAAACTACATTTATGTATAATTACTGATTTAAATGCATAGATATTTTCTCACCAACATGACATATAATTTAGACTCATTAAAATTAAATGTTACTTCATGTGGTGTGTTCAATTGATTAGACTATCACACCTTTGACAAGTCAAATATATTTTTCGCAAATGAGTCATGCTAAAATGTTTGAGATTAATGCTGGTGATTAGGGGTGTCAAAATATAGATCACTCAACTATTCCTCAAGCAAGGCAGCCGATAAGTCATCGAAGGGTTTGTGTGAATAATGGAATGGTTAACATTACTCATTTTAAACTCTCCAACGGTGATATAATATCTTTTCAAGAAAATGATGCTTACACCAAGAACTCCTATTCTATTGCATCAAGAGATGATTCAATTGCAGCACTTACTGTAACAAGAAGAGCGTGAACTCATTCTCTTAGTGTATTCTGTGCAAACCTCACCACTTCGTCAGCAGGTGATAACTGCCATCTTTTTAGGTTTTTAAACCATCAGGACAGAATGCTTTTAGCGGCAAATAGAACGAAGCGGACAATATAACACAATCTATCAATTGTTGAGCTAAACCAGCCTTTTCCCCTAAAGAAGATTTCCTTCGCTCAATTCGCTCAGAAATTTTGGGTTGAGCTCAAGATAATTTGAATTGGGTTCAATCTCAACCCACTCAAGCATTAACCCATTTTAAAAGAATCTTCAATTGAGCCCAATTTAATCTCCAATTTCAACTCATTTTAAGACTCTTTATTTGCATTGTTTAATATATATTCTCATATTGAAGGTATTAATTACAATCTATTTTATAGCTTCTAGGATTTATCTATCAATTTGTAACATATTTTTTTTTTATTTGCTTGAATTCAAATTCAAATTGTGGTTGTAAAAGGTAAATTACAATATGTTAAAATTATTGAGATTAAACGGTCAAGTTGGGCGGGTCATGGCCCAACCCGTTTTAGCCCTTTGAGCCCAATGTAAAATTAGGCAGGTCATGACCTAACCCGATTTCTATTTCAACTCATTTTAATATCCTCAAATTCAACCCAACCCGCCCATTTGACACCCCTACTATTAATGATTATTTTTTCCATTAAACTAACAACGTCCCCAATCTCCATCACTTGAATATTACACCCTCCTCATAACGTCTTGTTAGCTTACATATGAATGTGTGATATTATTATTACTTCTTTATCGAACACTAAAAAATAAATAAGAAATTTACTTGTTTATCGAGAAAATATTTTCCTTCGAACCTAAAAAGTGCTTTGATTTATGTAACTAAAATGGTGCGAAGTAGAGGCATCCACGCATTTTTTCCTAAGATTCTGTAGGAAGAAGACTTTCTATCTCTTTGAATTATTGTATCACCAACAGTATAGCTGCCTTAATAGTTTATTTCGCTTAGCTTGATGCCTCTATCCAACAAATAAAATATACAAACTAAAGTCAAATTGAGCCAACAACATGACACAACCAAATCAAAATGCATAACTCTAGCATTTTACCTACATTTATAAAATCTTGGTAAGGGTAATTGTCTAAATGAAAACTATATAAAGGAGTTTGGTTGCAGCTTAAGAGGACAACAACTTCTATCCTTTGTTTCAAATATGAGGAAAATGGCCTCTCTATTTGCCACTCTTTTAGTGGTTTTAGTGTCACTTAGCTTAGCTTCCCAAAGCTCAGCAAATTATCAATACTCATCTCCCCCACCACCAAAGGAGCCATACCACCCTTCACCAACACCATATCATCCCGCACCAGTCTATAAGTCACCACCTCCACCAACTCCAGTTTACAAGTCGCCACCACCACCAAAAGAGCCATACTACCCTCCACACACCCCTGTCTACAAGTCACCACCTCCACCAACTCCAGTTTACAAGTCGCCACCACCACCACCAAAGGAGCCATACTACCCTCCACACACCCCAGTCTACAAGTCGCCACCTCCACCAACTCCCGTTTACAAGTCGCCACCACCACCCAAGGAGCCATACTACCCTCCACACACCCCAGTCTACAAGTCCCCACCTCCACCGACACCAGTTTACAAGTCGCCACCACCATCTAAGGAGCCATACTACCCTCCACACACCCCAACCTACAAGTCACCACCTCCACCAACTCCTGTTTACAAGTCACCACCACCACCTAAGGAGCCATACTACCCTCCACACACCCCAACCTACAAGTCACCACCTCCACCAACTCCCGTTTACAAGTCGCCACCACCACCCAAGGAGCCAGTCTACCCTCCACACACCCCAACCTACAAATCACCACCTCCACCAACTCCCATTTATAGGTCGCCACCATCACCCAAGGAGCCATACTACCCTCCACACACCCCAACCTACAAGTCACCACCTCCACCAACTCCCATTTACAAGTCGCCACCACCACCCAAGGAGCCATACTACCCTCCACACACCCCAACCTACAAGTCGCCACCTCCACCAACTCCTGTTTACAAGTCACCACCACCACCCAAGGAGCCATACTACCCTCCACACACTCCAATCTACAAATCGCCACCTCCACCAACTCCCGTTTACAAGTCACCACCACCACCCAAGGAGCCGTACTACCCTCCATACACCCCAGTCTACAAGTCCCCACCTCCACCAACACCAGTTTACAAGTCGCCACCACCACCCAAGGAGCCATACTACCCTCCATACACCCCAGTATACAAGTCCCCACCTCCACCAACACCAGTTTACAAGTCGCCACCACCACCAACTCCTGTCTACAAGTCTCCACCACCACCTTACTATGTTTACACCTCTCCCCCTCCTCCCTACCATTACTAAGAAGCCACTTATTATATCGAGGTAATTAAGCCAAACTAAAACTTTTAAAAATGATGTCTAAAATGCATGCAAAGCAATAAGTTGCACAATTTCCTCATGCAAATCATTAATATATAGACCTATGTTGTCTACTTCTTATTTGGTTAGCTTCTATTATATGTTCTCATTCACCACATTATATTCTTATGCAGGAAAGCAGAATGTTGAGCTGAAAGAAAGACATTTTCCATTTTCAAGAGGCAATGAAAAAAGAAGAAAACTATAGTAAATAATAAGCCCCACGGGAGGCGAAGTTCTTTTGTAGCTTCATGTTATCTAAGTTAGTGATATTGTTTGTACTCTATATTTATATTTGTATTTTTACTTTTGTGTCTTTGTGTATGTTTGCTCAGTTTCAATCTCCTTGCAAAATGCAGAGATTAATTATGAGATGAATAAAATAAGTTATTACTATACAAATTTTATGTTTTCCCGTCTCTCTACTCTCTTCTTAGTCCTTTCGATTACATTAAATCGGTCGTTACATATATAAAATAGATTTTTTCACCATCAACAAATTTTACAGTAAGATACCATAGAATCTAACTAACAATCAACAGAGAAATCTTAGTAGCAGTTAGTTGGTAACCTGAACTTTCACCATGTTGGTAAGGGTTCAAATCCCCTACATTACATTAATCCTCTCTCTCATTTCCCCTTCCTCTATCCACCTTTTTTTTTTAAGAAAGAAGATGTAACAAATCAACATAAATATTATATCTAAAGTCATAATATGATACAATACAACAGGCAATATTACAATTAAAAAAAAAAGTTACTCCCACATGTCAACACGTATGCTAGACTGACCAATAAAGTTAGACAGATTTCAAAATCGACAATGGCAAAGTATACGTACGTAGCATATGGCAATCAATCAGTAAATAAATTATTCCTAAAGTAGTCATGATCATCTTCATATACTATATTTGTAAAATACTAAGATTAAGTCAATATAATTCAGTCTAGTGTTTGGTAATTCAGTCAAAATAGTGATAATATTAATAAAGTTGGTGCTCTCTTTTGGCCCACACCCAAGAAGATAGTAATGGAAATTGGAGCGGAATGGTCAACACATATTTGAGTTAACAAATAATGATATGGATGAACCTTTTCTCAAACGGAAATGACATAGATGAGCCTTTTCTTAATATTCAATGCCATATTAAAATATCTTTAATTTTTTACCAAAACAAAGAAGTTTAAACTACCTATGTAAAGAAAAGGAGTTTAATTTTGGAAAATATATTTTGAGAAATAAAATAAAATTAAGGACAAAATAGTAAAAAAATGGTCAAATAAAAAATGTTGATGAGCAAAAAAAATTAAAGTTAGGAATGACCAATTTATTGTATATAATTAAATTGGCTTATATAAGCACTTAGCTTATAAACATGCACTTTGATATTTATAAATGCATAAACAAACTTTTATTTTTATTTTTATAAATCAGTTTGATCAACTAATAATAAATTGATTACGCATAAAATAAGAGGAAGTGTTCTAAAAAAGAGGAAGTGTTCTAATTAAAAAAGACAAGGAAAAAGGTGCAGTATTGTGTACGATCGACCAAACATACATTAGTTATTAATTATTATTAAGCTAATAAGACAATGCTATCTTATTAAAGAGCTGTCAATATTAATTTAAATAATTAAATTATATGTAATTCATTTAATTCAATCAAAGCTTGACTTGTTAAATGTTTGGTATATGATATGATTAACGTCATCCAAAATACCCCATCAACGTTTTCGTTTGAAATAGGTTAAAATAATTTGAAGTTGATTTTCACGCGACTATAGTTAATCAAGATCTTATTTAAGATATTAATTAAGTTATTAGTTATATAACTAATACAAATACATTTTAAACAATAAATGGTTATTGAGAGGAAACTTCCATGCAATTATAATAAGAAACTTCTTAAGAAATGGTCTCGAATTAGATAATTTAGACGGTGACTCTTTTGTTAAAAAATCAAATCAAGTCAAATTTTTATTGCTATTAATTGTGAACTACAATTTGTAGAAGGGGAGCATAACTTAGGTACTAATTTTGTACGAGATGAGTGCCAATAAACTATGTTACTTGAGCAACTAAATTGCATTAGTACTATCCAAAAAGCTAAAAAAAAATAAAAGCAAATTAAAGTTGATACTTCCAGATCAAGATGGCTCATAGGTTAGCACAATTGATATTCTATTAACTTAAGATGATCTGATCCAAAAAAAAAAAAACCTAAGATGATGGTAATTTTTAATTTATTCGTATTAGATTTTAATAGTCAGTGTTCGTCCGTTTTAAGTAATAATATTTTATTAGCTCGAAATGATGATAATTTTAATTTGTTGATGGTAAAATGAATACTTCAGAACACTGCTAAATTTCTAATTTCATTTCATGAGAGATTATGCTTATTGCAGGGTCCATTCTGGGGAGACACTTCCAAGAGAACTCATGTACGAACAAAAATTATAAGAAACCTATGCAATAATTATTATACGCTTTAAATCCATATCTTTTAGGAGGATTAACAATATTAATTTAGCTTAACTAATGGAATCTTATAAGGAGATTAGTATTTTAACCTTTGCGGTGATTAAGTTATGATGCTAATAATTAATTGTTTTCTCAATTAAAATGTCAAATTTAATGGATGAACCAAATGAATTATTAAATAGTATGTTTTTCTTGTTTACTTAAAAATATTTAAGTGAAAAAAGAGGCACGTATTTGGTTTATTGCTCTCTCCTCTGTCTCAATTTATGTGATATTTTATGACTTGATACAAAATTTATGAAAAAAAGAAGACTTTATAATTATTTAACTTAGATAACAAAAAATATTACTAACAAAATTTATGTATAATTATTGATTTAATTGCGTAAATATTTTATCACCAACATGACTTATAATTTACAGTGGCGTACGCATGGTTTTTTGTCTGGATGTCACCTTTCAAATGAGAAGCGATAAATAAAACAATGTAACATCATTTAAAAAAAAGAAAAGGAATTTAATATAAATAAAATATAATTCACGTACACTATTATATTTTTTTGATATTTTTTTTTTTAAATTATAACTTTTTCATCATTGAAAAAAAAATTAAAACTTTTTCTTCATTATTTTTTTTTTAAAAAAAATTATTCAAAATAAGCTCATGAAAAGGGTAAATGGAGAATCTAAAATGTATCAAGTAAGGCCATGCAGATGGAGTGTCACTTTATTAACTATATATTTTATCTGTTTTCTTTTGTCTTTAATTTTAAATACGTATTTAGCAATTTTTTCGACGAAGCAGTGTAACATGACACCCCTTAATCCTTACTAAATCCGCCCCAATAATTTAGACTCTTTAAAAGTAAAATCTTCTATTTTTCAGGTCACTTAAATTTAAATGTTGCTTCATATGGTGTGTTCAATTGATTAGATCGTCACACTTTTTACAAGTAAAATATATTTTTCACAAATGAACCATGCTGAAATATTTGAGATTGATGGTTAACTTTTCCCTTGAACTAAGAAATTATTTTTCACTAAATTAACTTGTTGATTGAATTCTAAACTATCTATTCTACTGCAAATCCTAATCAAACTTAACATCAAAGATTAATTAATAAATAATATATTCTTATAAGATATATAATCTAATAAGCTGAAATTGAATCATGAAATCTGATATATACACTAAATTCGAACGTAAAGTGAAAAATATTTTATCCAGAATAGTGCCTACAAATTTGGGGGTAGTTGCCTTACGTACTTACGCTGGCAACACTCACACTTGGGCCAGATCGGATCTTTAATTAAATTTAAAGATTTATTTTTTCGTAATTTATTTTGAACAAATTGTTTATTAATTAAAATTTGAATTTAATATTTAATATTTAAATTTTTAAATGAAACAAATTTTTTTGTATGTTCAGATAGGGAGAAACAAAAGTTGTCTTTTCAAAAAGGGAGCAACTAAAGGTTGTGATTGTTCAGAAAATGAGTGTCTCTTTCATGAAAAATCATTTGTTCATGAAAGAACATGACTGTTATAAAAAGTCATCTATGTTCATGAAAGAACATGACTGTTAAGAAAAGTCATCTATTAAGTTCTATAAATACGAAGCATTCCCAGAATTAAGTAGCGAATTCAATTGCATATATGTTTCTGGCTTTGTTGTATCCTGATAGAGAATTGTTTGTCATCCCTAAAAGAACATACAAGCAATAACTCTTGAAAAATAGTGATCTTTCATACCTCAAAGCTTTTAATTTCTCTGTTAATTTTCTTCTAACAAATTTCAAGAGTTATTTAGTTATGAAGAAATTACTGTCTGCTATGGAGAATCCAAAGGACATTATCAAACTAGATCATTTTGATGGATCTAATTTCACTCATTGGAAGGACAAGATGATTTTCTTACTCATTGCGTTCAAAATATTTTATGTACTTGATCCATTGTTGGCTACACTCCCTGAACCTACCTCGGATGATACCGGCGAAGTCAAAACATAAAGGAAAAATGTGATGAAGATGAACTACTCTGTCGAGGTCATATTTTGAATACATTGGCTGACCGTTGTAGACACCCAATTTTGACCCACCCCGATATGAATTAATCATCGAGCTTCTTCAAATTCCAAACGTTTTGAAATAATTGATTTTTTTTATAAGGTTCAAATATTTTTCAAGTTTTTCTTATGTAATTTTGTCACTTTTATAATTTTTAAATGATAAATATAATTTTTATATAATTTTGTATAATTATTACATTTTATGAAAATTCAAAAATTAACTCAAAAAGATTTTACTTTTAGTTAAATATTTATTAAATTAGTTTAGTTTAAGTTGTAATTTATATGTTTTTGAGTTAATTAGTCTATATTTAAGTTAATTATTTTACTTTGTTTAAGATAAGAAGCTGATTGATTAATTTATATAAATTCACCTTATTTTCCCAATTTGGTTAACTTCTTAACTTAAATTGGCTAAAATTTAAATTCATTGGCCATCCCCTAATTTCAATTATAGACTTTTCCCCCAAGCCTTTAAATCCATTGTTTTTCTTGTTGGGCCAAATTCTGACCCAACAACAATTTCAAACGGCCCAACAACATTACATATCAACATCAGCAAGCAGCAACAATACAATTCCAACAATACCCAGAAACCGACAAACAACATCAACAACGGTAACATCAGTAACACTAAAAGTATGCTAACTTTTAGTGTTAAGAGTTTAGTTTGTATATCTTTGGCTGGTATTGTTTATGTTTGTATGAAAAATGAGTATTCAATGAAGTTTAACCCCTTTGCTTTATATATACGGTGTCTTAATTTAAACATAAAGTTTGTCCATACAAGTTAATGTATATTATTTTGTTTCCTTTGTTAGGATGATCTGATCTCCTTTTTAAGTTCCTTTGAGAATTTCGGAAAGAGATCAATGGGTTGCATACTTGATTGTTGCCTTTTCTTTCCAAGTGTAGCTTAATTTTGTTTTTAGTGCTACTCACTCCTGGGATTTTTCATCATAGTTATCTTTCCTTCATGTATCCATTTCTATCTTAACATACTTCACAACTTGTGATCTGCCTCTTTCTTATAATGTTCCAATGTCGGAATGCTAGCATGCCAATTATTTTTTTTTGTTTAATATTTCTTTATAATCAAATATTTACTCATGTTCCTTTCTTTTGTTTGCATGGGAATCTGCCCCGAGTCCTCTTGGACTCCATCTACCTCCTTGCATTTTTTGATTGGGCCTTCACTTTATCGAGTCAGCCGGGTAAATGACATCCAAGGACAGGTCTCCAAGGGCTTAAAAATGGGCTGAAAATGAGTCCTGAAAAATCCAAAATGGGATGTATACTGCTGTATACATTAAGAATACCTTGATATACGGGTTTTATAATCAAGATATAGGGTTGAAGTCGGCCAAACGTACAGGTGTTTGAGGATTGAAGATGGGTTGTATACAACCAAATTGGCAGCAAAGTACGGAATACAGGCTATATACAGTGTATACGGCGCTGTATACACTGTATACATCAATAAATGGGCCCAAAAGCCCTAAGTGCAACAGGCTTTGCTCTTTTGTTATTTGGGCCAAAAACTCACTTATTTTGTATATATTTGTAGATTAGGACAGGTACAGTTAGGGCCAAAGGCCCACACATTTGATAGTTTATTAGCTAAGGACAGGTGAGAATGGGCCAAAAGCCCAATGAAAATTAGATTAGGCCCAAGTACTGGTCCAGGCGGACAGAAACCAGACTTGGGCCCAAAATATCTTTCCCTCCTTATTAACTATTTTATATTGCTTAACTGTTATTATTTGCTTTATTTGGATAATCAATTTTAAAGTTAAAACTTAATTCATAATTCCCAAGAGATAGCTATTTTGTGTTAATTTTTTCAAATAAATAAGTAATTGCTCGAAATCTTGAAATTGATGTTTAATTATATAAGTTTTTCCTTACTTAGTTTTATTTGAAACAAAAATGTCCCTTTCTTTAAAAACTGGTTCAAGTGTAAAATCTATAAAAGCGTCTATTTTCAAAGTTAGCCAAATATTTTCAAGTTGTCGGTCAACTGCAAGTTAGCGGGCGTTTCGAGTGCCTAACACCTTCTAGAAATGTACATTGAACCCCCAAATCCCTTTGGTTATTTCAAATTGATTTTCTGTTTTAAATCGTTTTGAAATTAAGTTTTTTTATTTTTTTTTAAAATTAAGTGGCGACTCTCCTTAAACAAATATTTTCTTTTCTTGAATAAAACAACCGTTTGTATGATTTGTACTCAAGTTTGAAATCTCCAAGGAAAATCTAGACAACTTTGCAGAGTGCTGCATATGAAAATGAAAAACGAGTTATAGATAAATTCTTATCTCTAAAATATTTTGAATTTAAAATAATTGATACAAAACCTATCATGGATCAGATTCATGAGTTACGGATCTTAGTTTCAAAACTAAGTGACCTTGAAGTGAAAATTCCTTATGCACTTCAATAAGTGCAATTAAACTACGTTCTTCGTGAAATAATTATAGAAAGAAAATTTTGCATTCTATTGACAAATTGACTATGGAACAATTTAATTAGAACTCACCGTCGAGACTCATGTTAGAGATGCTTTTGTTCAAGCCTCTAGTTCCACAGTTAATAATGTTAGTTAGAACAATTTTGAAAATTAAAACAAAAATTTTAAAGTTTTCAAGAAGTCCCTTAATAAAAAGAGAAAGAATAAGAATTGTTATCATTGTGGAAAGAAAGGTCATATGATTCGAGTTTGCAGGTTTAAGAAGGCAGGAATAAATTTTCATTCCGGAGACGGTGAAGAATCTGGAAAATTTGAAAAGTCAGAGACGATAAACGTCGTAGAAAGTTCTTCACAAGGACTGGTTGATATGATCTCTGTTAAAGAGTTGAGCATGGCTGCTACAACTGCAAAGAATCAAGATTGGTGGTTGGATAAGGTGCAACAATTCATGTTTGTCATGGCAAGAATATGTTCAAGACTTATTCAGAAGTAATAGATTCTGAAAAGGTGTTAATGGGCAACCATGATCCGGCCGAAGTTTTAGGAAAATGAACAATTTAGATCAATTTCACATCTGGACAGAAGTTGACTTTTGTGAATGTGTTCCATGTTCCAAAAATGATGAAGAACTTAATTTCTACTAGTTTACTTTCTAAGAAGGAATTTAAGATTGCCATAGAGTCTGATCATGTAATGGTGTCAAAGAATGACCTGTTTGTAGGAAAAGGATATCAATGTGATGGTATGCTTAAGTTAAGTATTAATGCAATAAAAGATGCTTCTATTTATATAGTTGTGTCTGATTCTTATTTATAGCATGCTAGATTATGACATTTAAATTTTGGTTCTTTAAATTATATGTCCAAAAATGGTTATATTAACTGTAAATCTGAACATGGAGGAAAGTGTGAAATATGTATACAAGCAAAAATGACTAAATAACCTTTTCATAAAGTTAATTGAAAGATTTACCGAAATGTTACATTTAGTGCATTCTGACTTATGTGAATTAAATGGAGAATTAACTAGAGGAGACAAAAGATATTTCATTCCTTTTATCGATGATTTTTCTAATTTACACATGTTTATCTCCTTAGAACAAAATACGAAGCATTTCAAAAGTTTAAGGAATATAAGTCAGTTGTGGAGAATCAAAAGACAAAAAAAATAAAAATTCTTCGAAGTGATAGAGGAGGAGAATACTTTTCTAGTGAATTTAATAAGTTTTGTGAAGATCAAGGTATTATACATCAAACTAGTGCTCCTTATACATCTCAACAATATGGATTGGCTAAAAGGAAAAATAGATCTCTAGTAGATATGGTTAATTCTATATATGTTGTTGAATTCTCACTTATCACACAATTTTTGGGGTAAAGCTCTACTTACTGCTTGCCATATATTAAATAGAGTACCTTCAAAAAGTATGCATGTTTCACCTTATGAACTCTGCAATGGTAGAAAACCAAATATCTCTTATTTTAAAGTGTGGGGTGTATATCTTTTTATAGAGTTCCTGACCATCAAAGAACAAAGTTGGATCCTAGAGGAATAAAAAATATATTTGTAGGATATGCACAAAACTCGAAAGCGTATAGATTACTTAATCTAGAATCTAATCTTGTTGTAGAATCTATTCATGTTGAATTTTTTTGAAAATAATTTTTTAAATGACATTATTGTTGAAAAGTTGACTGAAGCAAATCAAAGTAGTCTTGATGAGGAAAAGATGTCATATTCCAATAAAAGGAAAAGTGACAATATTCATCTAGAGCTAAGAAGAAGTCAGAGTTAGGAGAGAAAAAACTTTTGGTCATGATTTTATCTCCTTAGAATAGTTAACTTTTCTAGTAGAGGGAGATAGAACTAAAGTCTGTAATCAAATGCCTATTTTATTTAATATAGAAGAAGATCCTAGAACATTTCAAGAAGCTATGTCTTCTAGAGATGTTGCCTTTTGGAAAGAGGTGATTAATGATGAAATGGATTCAATAATGTCCAATAATACTTGGATTTTAGTTGATTTTCCTCGTGGATCTAAATCTATAGGTTGTAAATGGGTATTTGAGAGAAAATATAACAGAGACAGTACTATACAAACTTTCAAAGCAAGGTTAGTTGCAAAATAATTTACTCAAAAGGAAGGTATTGACTACTTTGATACATATGCTCTGGTAGCAAGAATAACATCTATTAGAGTACTTTTATTCATGGCATCTATTTATGATTTGTATGTACATCAAATGGATGTTAAAACTGCATTCCTTAATGGAAGTTTAAATGAAAAAAATTATATGAAGCAACCTGAAGAATTTGTTCTTCCTAGTAATGAACATAAAGTTTGTAAGCTAATAAAAAAAATTATGGTTTGAAACAAGCACCAAAATAGGCATGAAAAATTTGATGGTGTGATACTATCAAATGGGTTTGTACATAACACTGCTGATAAATGTATTTACTCCAAATTCACAAAAGATTATGGAGTTGTCATTTGTGTTTATGTAGATGACATGTTGATTTTTGGTACAAACATGCTTGGAATCTCTTAAACTAAGAAATATCTAACTTCAGTCTTTAAAATGAAAGATTTAAGTGAAGTAGATACTATCTTAGGTATCAAAGTCAAGAGAAATAATAAGAGAGTGACTTTATCACAAGTCCACTATATTGATAATATGCTTGACAAGTTCAATCATTTGGGCATAGAGGAATCTAATACTCCGTATGATTCAAGTATAAAGCTTATAGAAAATAATGGAAGAACAGTGGCTCAGTTTGAGTATGCAATTGCACTTGACAGTTTAATGTATGCAATGCATTGCACTAGGCTTGATATAGCATTTTCCATTGGTAAACTTTCAAGGTTTACAAGCAGTCCAAGTAGCATTCATAGGAAAGCTATAATTAGACTACTTGGATATTTAAAGAAAATAAAACATTTAAGCATCTGTTATAGTGATTTTCCTACTGTATTAGAAGGATATTCTGATGCGAGTTGAATTACAAGTATAAATGATAATAAGGCTATTTTAGATTGGATATTTACTTTGGGGGGAGGGGGGGTGGTGCTAGTAGTTGGGCATCCAAGAAACAAACTTGTATTTTCTATTCCACAGGAATTTGAATTTATTGCATTATAAGCAGCTGCCGAAAAAGAAGCGGAATGACTGAGAAACATGTTACTAGATATAAAGTTGTGGCCACAACCTATGCCAGCCATTTTCATATTCTGCGATAGTGAGACTACTATGTGCGTATAGCTCATAATAAAATGTATAATGGGAAATCAATACATATAAGCTTAAGGCATGCTTATATAAGAGAGCTAGTTACCAGCGAAATTATAACTATAGTGTATGTGAGATCAAATAAAAATTTGGTTGATTCATTAACAAAAGCATTAAATAAAGATGATGTACAACAAACTAGTTAAGGAATGGGGTTTAAACTATTAAATTAAACCCAAGTAATGAAAACCCAACTTTGAGTTAGTATACACCCTGATTATATAAGTTCAATGGGTAATAACAAGTTATTTGTGTTGTTTAAGCACGAGTCTCCTCGCTTAAATCCTTGATTCTGGTGTACAGTTTACTGTTACGAGAGGAGTTTAGAAGTTGTTAAATACCTGTAATAACAAGCGCGTAATAACAAATTTCAAAGTGCATACTGTTACAAGAAGGAGGATGAATTAATTCTTAATGAGATTAGCAAATGTTTGTAGTTACAGGGACGTAGTCTATTTTCACCTATATGAATATTGAGGTGGTGCCGCTTCGAGCAAAGATTTAAAGAGTTGATCTTGTAAATATTCATGAATTTGGATTAGCACACGACCGTAAACGTGCTAAAGCATAATATTGAATTGTTTCGCTACTTAATAATATTGTGTGTGTGATACTTTCGATTTGACAAAAGGAGTTGTGGTTCAAATCTTAGGATACCAATATATTCGTCAAACTTTAAGGTATTTACACTAATGAAAAGTTCAAATCTAGATAAGAAACTTTTTGATATACATGATATTATGAGACATATTACAAACTAGTGGGGGATTGTTAGGGTAGTTGTAATATAAAGGAAAAGTTCTCACATTGGTGGGAGTAGTCATTTTTAGGTCTTTTTAAGGCCTAACCCATTTAGTTTATTTAATAGAGTAAGTCTACTAATATATATTTAATAATATCTATCTAACTGACTTGGACCTTGGACGCGGGCCGGATCAGATCTTTAATTAAATTTAAAGATTTATTTTTTCATAATTTATTTTGAACAAATTATTTATTTAAAATTTGAATTTAATATTTAATATTTAAATTTTAAATGAAATAAAAACTTTTGTAAGTTCTGATAGGGAGCAACAAAAGTTTTGTCTTTTCAAAAAGAGAACAACTAAAGGTTGTGATTGTTCAGAAAATGAGTGTCTCTTTCATGAAAAATCATTTGTTCATGAAAGAACATAACTTGTTATGAAAAGTCATCTCTATTCATGAAAGAACATGACTGTTATGAAAAGTCATCTATGTTCATGAAAGAACATGACTGTTATGAAAAATCATCTCTTAAATTCTATAAATACGAAGCATTCCTAAAAGTAGCGAATTATATATGTTTCCGGCGTTGTATCCTGATAGATCTTGTCATCCCTAAAAGAATATACAGGCAATAACTCTCGAAAGATAGTGATCTTTCATGCCTCAAAGCTATCAATTTCTCTGTTAATTTTCTTCTAACAGACCATTTATCCCAAATTGAGCGAATGCACGTTAGCACCTATAAGTGTGGGATCAAAGGTGGATTCAGAATTTGAAAGTTTTGGATGCTATGGAAAACAACTTTCACGTTCGGTTCAGAGAGCACTTTTTTCGTTGAGAATTCCTCGTTCCCTTTCGTGTGAATTCCCTTCTCTCCTCTTGCTCGACGAACCAACTTCAGGCCTTGATTCGTCCTCCGCAAGGAAGGAACGAGTCCGGTTCCCCTTTCCGTCTTTCGGTAGCATAAAGAATTTCCATTGTTTGCACGTAATAGCTCATTCTCTATATTTTTTTTATGCTCAATCTTTCTGCCACACTAGTTAACAGTAACATATGTAGTATCATATTCACAGAGGAAAACTATACTTAATATTTATTAGAAAAACTTTTGCACAAGATTAATTAGATCTGTATAATTGATTTATTCAAGGTTTTAGTTAGAAGACGTCTATGATTCTATTCTTTCTTATCCATATTCTTTTAACAATATATACATTGTTTTAAATTTCTCTATTCTTTAATACCATTAATGCACTTGTGTGAAGGTTAGTTAAATAGTCAGAATTCACAAGAGTTAATTGAATTCTTCAAATATTAAGTAGAGGCATCCACGTATTTTTTCCAAAGATTGTGTAAGAAGAAGAAGACTTTGTAGCTCTTTGAATTATTACATCACAAACAGTATAGCTGCCTTAATAGTTTATTTATTTGCTTAGCTTGATGCCTCTACCCAACAAATAAAATATACAAACTAAAGTCAAATTGAGCCGACAAGAAGACAAAACCAAATCAAAATGCATAACTATAGCATATAACCTACATTTATATAAATCTTGGTAAGGGTAAGTGTCTAAATGAAAACTATATAAAGGGGTTTGAATGCAGCTTAAGAGGACAACAACTTCTCTCCTTTGTTTCAAATATGGGGAAAATGGCCTCTCTATTTGCCACTCTTTTAGTGGTTTTAGTGTCACTTAGTTTCGCATCCGAAAGCTCCGCAAATTATCAATACTCATCTCCATCACCACCCAAAGAGCCATACAACCCTCAACATACTCCATTGTACAAGTCGCCACCACCCCCGACACCGATTTACACGTCTCCACCACCACCCAAGGAGCCCTACTACCCTCCACACACACCTGTCTACAAGTCGCCACCTCCACCGACTCCTGTTTACAAGTCACCACCACCACCCAAGGAGCCATACTACCCTCCACACACCCCAGTCTACAAGTCGCCATTTCCACCAACTCCTGTTTACAAGTCGCCACCACCACCCAAGGAGCCATACTACCCTCCACACACCCCAGTCTATAAGTCACCACCGCCACCAACTCCAGTTCACAAGTCACCACCACCACCCAAGGAGCCATACTACCCTCCACACACCCCAGTCTACAAGTCGCCACCGCCACCAACTCCAGTATACAAGTCACCACCACTACCCAAGGAGTCATACAACCCTCCACACACCCCAATCTACAAGTCGCCACCTCCACCGACTCTAGTTTACAAGTCACCACCACCACCCAAGGAGCCATACTACCCTCCACACACCCCAACCTACAAGTCACCACCTCCACCGACTCCAGTTTACAAGTCGCCACCACCACCCAAGGAGCCATACTACCCTCCATACACCCCAACCTACAAGTCGCCACCTCCACCAACTCTTGTTTACAAGTCGCCACCACCACCCAAGGAGCCATACTACTCTCCACACACCCCAGTCTATAAGTCACCAACTCATGTTTACAAGTCGCCACCACCACCCAAGGAGCCATACTACCCTCCACACACCCCAGTCTATAAGTCACCACCGCCACCAACTCAAGTTTACAAGTCACCACCACCACCCAATGAGTCATACTACCCTCCACACACCCCAGTCTACAAGTCGCCACCTCCACCAACTCCCGATTACAAGTCTCCACCACCACCTAAGGAAGAGCCATACTATCCTCCACACACCCCAACCTACAAGTCGCCACCTCCACCAACTCCAATGTACAAGTCGCCACCACCACCCAAGGAGCCATACTACCCTCCACACACCCCAGTCTACAAGTCACCACCTCTACTGACTCCCATTTACAAGTCACCACCACCACCCAATGAGCCATACTACCCTCCACACACCCCAACCTACAAGTCGCCACCTCCACCAACTCCTGTTTACAAGTCACCACCACCACCTAAGGAGCCATACTATCCTCCACACACTCCGGTCTACAAGTCGCCACCTCCACCAACTCAACTCTACAAGTCGCCACCACCACCCAAGGAGCCATACTACCCTCCACACTTCTCTGTCTACAAGTCGCCACCACCACCAACTCCTGTTTACAACTCTCCTCCACCACCAACTCCAGTCTACAAGTCTCCACCACCACCTTACTATCTTTACACCTCTCCCCCTCCTCCCGACCATTACTAGGAAGCCACTTCATTATATCTAGGTAATTAAGCCAAACTAAAACTTCTAAAAATGATATGTCTTATAAAATGCAAAGCAATAAGTTGCACTATTTCCTCATGCAAATCATTAATATATAGACCTATGTTGTGCACTTCTCATTTGGTTAGCTTCTATTTTATGTTCTCATTCACGATATTATATTTTTATGCAGGAAAAGCAGAATGTTGAGCTGAAAGAAAGACATTTTCCATTTTCGAGAGGAAATGAAAAAAGAAGAAAACTATAGTAAATAATAAGCCCCACAGAAGGCGAAGTTCTTTTGTAGCTTCATGTTATCTAAGTTAGTAATATTGTTTGTACTCTATATTTATATTTGTATTTTTACTTTTATGTTTTTGTGTATGTTTGCTCAGTTTCAATCTCCTTGCAAAATGCAGAGATTAATTATGAGATGAACAAAATAAGCTATTATTATATAGTTTTGTGTTTTCCCTTCTCTCTACTCTCTTCTTAGTCCTTTTTCTTAATTTGTCGCGATCTTCTTAGTTCTTTTTCTTAATTCGTGATGTTTATAGGCTTTTTTACCGTTAACAAATTTATTAACGATAAGATACCATAGAATCTAACTAACAATCAACAGAGGAATCTTAGTAGCAGTTGGTTGGTAACCTGAACTTTCACGTGCTTGTTGGTGAAGGTTCAAATCCCCCACATTGCATTCCTTTCCCTCATTTCCCCTTCTTCTAAGCACAATTCTTTATTAAGAATGAAGAAGTAACAAATCAACATACATATTATATCTAAAGTCACAATATGATACAATACAATAGGCAACAGTACAATAAAAAAAAGTTACTCACACGATGTCAACGTATGATAGAGTGACAAATAAAGTTAAACAATTTTCAAAATTAAAAATGCCAAAGTATACGTACGTAGCATATAGCAATCAATCAGTAAATAGGACGAAATGTTGAAAAAATATTTTTCAAGCAGTGATGAAACTGATAATAAGTAGTTTATGTGTTTGGTAAAAAAAATGTTGATAAACTTCTTTTTGTTATAATATTAAAATATTTTTAGATTTTTTAACCAAAAAAAGATGTTTAAAACTACCCGGTAAATAAAAGATTTTAATTTTGGAAAATATATTTTGAGAGTTAAAAAATAATTAAGGATAAATTAATTAAAAAATTGGTCAAATAAAAAATGTTGATAAGCAAAAAAAAGCCATAAGTTAAAGAAGGATAATTAATTGTATATAACTATATTGGCTTATATAAACACTTAGCTTATAAACACTTTGATATTTACAAATACATAAATAAACTTTTCTTTTTATTTTTATAAATCAGTTTGATCAACTAATACTAAATTGATTATGCATAAAATAAGAGGAATTGTTCTAATTAAAAAAGACAAGGAAAAAGGTGTAGTATTGTGTACGATCGACCAAACATACATTAGTTATTAATTATTATTAAGCTAATAAGACAATGCTATCTTATTATAGAGCTGTCGATATTAGTTTAAATAATTAATATATATATAATTCATTAAATTCAATCAAAGCTTGACTTGTTAAATGTTAGGTATATTGATATGATTAATATATATATATATTTATATTGTAACGACCCGTTAGGTCGTTTTGAACATTAGACCTATCTCTTTCATAAAAGAACCTTCCCGTAAATTTTGAATGGTGATTTTGAACTATTTATTTAACTACGATTATTTAGTTGGTGGGTATTTATTAAACAATTAGTTTTTAGTTGATTAGTAATGGGCCAAGTCCATAATTTATTTAATATCTTATGTGACCTAATCCAAGTATAAAATTGAATTAAAAATTAAGAGAAAGTAAATTTGAAAAAGGATTGGGCGAGAAACATTACCTGCGGCATCAACCAGGAGCGACTGCCATCCAGGTAATGCTTCAATTCTTTAATTTCCTTAATTAATATACGATGGGTTAGATTGATCATTACTATGTTGCATGGTTATTGGTTGGAGTTTGAATCACTAAGCATATAGGGATTATGTCGGTTGGAGTTTTGTGTGGGCTAGGAGACAAGAAAACAAATAATAAATTGGTGGGTGAAGTATGTGGTTGGGTTGATATGTGTGTGTTAATTAGTTCATGTAATGATTCATTCTTTCCATAATTGAAAAGGAATTGAAATGGGAAAGGTTCTGCTGTGCAGCATGAGTAATTGAATTTATTAGGTTAAATGATTATGTATATGGATTGGATAGTGTGAATATTATTATATTAAAAAGGAAGAGAATTGACCGGCGAATTAAATAGAAATATGATTATTATAATGTTGGTTTATGAAAGAAGGATTATATTTTGGATTGTATGGACTAGTTTCTTTTGGACTTTGGGGACAAGTTTTGGTGGTTAAGAATGGTAGTAGACTGAATGGACAAATAGGTTAGTGTTGCAAGTTATTTCCGTAGCGGGAAATTGGTTTCGCCAACAGTGGGTTTCATCTTTTAATTTATTTTAATTATCACATTATAAATTAGGTTTTGATATATTGAAATAGAGATTAAATATTAAGTGTATTGTATTACTTGAATACCATTAAAGTATACTAATTGAAGAAATTAAGACTTATCCTTAGGCTTGAACTTTAGGGATTTGATTACTGATTTGGGTGAGTTTTTGAGTCAAAGCTAGATATATGGGTGTCTACGGACTCGTTTGCTTATGAATATTTTATACTTGATAGATTGGAAACGTTCGAATGCATTGAGGAAAGGAAAAGCATTAGGGAATTAGCTTGCTTGACTTTGGTTCTTCGGTTGAGGTAGGTTATGGTTTATTCTATGTGATAGATAGACTCTTAATAGTGATTGATAGTCATTGAGTGATATTGTGAAATTTTCTATGTACTTGGTTGTTGTGGTTTGGATGATTCATGTGTTGTTGTGAATGGTCTGTAATCCCAAGACCGCGAAATCTATAATCTTAAACTTGTTTTATTAAAGTGATGCCTTGAATAAAGAAGGCTTAATGAAATATTGATAAGGAAGTGGAAAGAGATGATAAATAATGACAAATGAATTAACGGTATAATTGGATCGGGTGTCACGTTCCGACACGGTATAATTGGATCGGGTGTCACGTTCCGACACGATATTAATGGATCGGGTGTCACATTCCGACACGGTATTATTGGATCGGGAGTCACGTTCCGACACGGTGTTATTGGATCGGGTGTCACGTTCCGACACAGTAACATTAAAGAAAAACATATTGAATTAACTTAATACACTATATCTTAAATAACTCATTTCCCAAAAGAGCGTGGTGTGGAGGCCTGAGTCCTCATGCGTGTTCTTGATATTGTTGACTGATTGTGTACTTGATTTAGTGTTGTTGTCACTTGTTCATGTGATTTGTTGCTTGCCACCTGCTATGTGCACTTGATTTAGTGTTGTTGTCACTTGTTCATGTGATTTGTTGCTTGCCACCTGCTATGTGCTATAGTTGATTTTATACTATTACTTTATGCATGTCAGTTTCTATTTTGAGTCGGCCGATGATATCTACTCAGTACATATTGCCTTGTACTGATCCCTACTTGTGTTTCCTTCGTTTTCCTTTTGTGGAGTGCAGCGAGTGTACCACCGACTTCGACTCGCCCTCAGCTCTAGTCCGTCTCCAGCACATCAGAATTCAGGGTGAGCTATTCCGTCTAGCTCGTGTTGGATTCTCTCTCGGTCATATCATGATGTCCTTAGCTTTCGGACATACATTATCCTATTCATTTATTTGATATCTTAATACTCTTAGACTTGATATTTTGAGAATAGATGTCCTCGATGTGATGACTTTCAGGTTTTGGGGATAATATGTAATAAACTCTAAAGGTTTCTTTTACTGTTTATTTTAAGTTGTGAGCTTCCGCATTATGGTTGTATTTTGTTGCTGAACAATTAATATAAGTTGGGGTTTGGATTCGTTGGTTCTCCCACCTACGAGGTTAAGTGTGGGTGCCACTCATGACTCGTTTTGGGTCGTGACATATATATAGGTCTCTATATATGGGTCATCCAAAATACTCCATCAACGTTTTCGTTTGAAATAGGCTAAAATAATTTTAAGTTGATTTTCACACGACTAGTTAATTGAGACCTTATGTAAGATATTGATTAAGTTATAAGTTATATAACTAATACAAATACATTAAACAATAAATGGTTATTGAGAGAAAACCTCCATGCAGTTATAATAAGAAACTTCTTAAGAAATGGTCTCGAATTAGATAATTTGGATGGTGACTCTTTTGTTAAAAAATCAAATCAAGTCAAAATTTTATTGCTATTAATTGTGAATTACAATTTGTAGAAGGGGAGCATAACCGAGATATTAATTATGTACAAGATGAGTGTGTAAGATTAGTTTTTTTTTTTCCGTTTGGTGTTCGTATCCACATTGGAGTCCCGACTAAATCTGGATTTTCGCCGGGAAGTCCCACAATAATGTAATTTGATATCTTTTTGTATCCAAAACAAATTTAGAGATAAATAGTGATTTGTCACAATCTTTCAATAAAATTAACGAGGAAACTGATCATCATCAATATCCTCAATTTCGTGGCTAAAATGACCTTATAATTGGCACCAATAAATTTTTCTAGTGAAAAAGCGTTGTAGACAAAATAATTTCTACAAAAATTATTTTTGTCACTAAAAGTATGTGAGTTGTGACTGATGCATTTGAGATTTGTCACAAGTTATCAATAAAATTCACATTGAAACTGATTATCACCAATATCTTCAAATTCATGGCTAAAATTATTTGATAATCGACACCAATTCATTTTTTGATGGAAAAGCTAAGTAGACAAAATACTGACTACGTAATTTATTTTTCGTCACTAAAAATATGTAACTCATATATGCATTTGAGTACGAAATTGTTTTTTGTCACGAAAAGTGCATAATTAATGATGAATTTTTTACCATAACTAAAAATTTCGTGACCAAATATTTAATTATAAACCTAAAACCAAATTTAAAGATGATAAAATTTGTGATGTTGGTGCAAAAGGTCTAAGAAAATGGTGAGCACTTCTCGACCATTATTCTCCAACTGAGTTCATATCTTCCTCAATTAATGATGAAAATAAATAATATATTGTTACTTATGTAGTAATAAAAAACTATAAGAAACCTAATAATAATTATTATATGCTTAAAAAAAGAAAATAGAATTGTCGGTAATAATTCTTGACTAGGTCAATGTAACTAAGATCTGTACTTGTTTATACATCCATATCTTTTAGGAGGATTAACAATATTAATTTAGCTTAACTAATGGAATCTTATAAGGACATTAGTAATTTAACCTTCGTCGGTGATTAAGTTATGATGCTAATAATTAAGGGGCTGTTTCGTTACTGTATAAGAGTGCATTTTATTCATGTATAAAAGATTGTATTAATTTTACTATGTTTGGTAGAAGTTTTTTTTTAGGTTGAAAAGTCCACATAACTTATACCATGTTTGGTTGGTAGAGTTCTAAATGTTCTATAAAAGTTATTCATGTATTAATTTTATATGATGTTTGGTTGTGTTTTTTGTAATCCTACATAATTAATTCTATGTATAAGTTATGCGGGGTAGAAGGTGGAATAAGTTATGTGTGTATTAGTTATACATGTATTAAAATAGTAAATTACACATTTACCCCTATTGATTTATTTTTAAATCATTATTTATTGAAAACTTTACCTAACTATACTGTTTTTCTAACTTTTTTTTTTATTACACAAACAGCCTTTTTCTTTTTTTGTGTTTTCATTTGGATTCCAAATGTAAATATTTTATTAATATTATAAATCCTTTTTTTGGTGTGTGTGTTTTCATTTGAATTCCAAATGTAAATATTTTATTAATATTATAAATTGGATTGTATATATTTTGACGGCGCATATGCTAATCATATATAAGCATTATATATTATTAAATATATTTTACATATTTAATTAACATGTATTATTATTTTATTTAGAACGTGAATTTATACCTAATTCATATATTTGGTATATTAAAAATATATAAACAATATATACAATATATTTATAGAATATTTACACTATATAAAATAGGATATTATAATGTACTTGAAATATGTTAATAGTATTTTATTTTTATAAGCTATAAACATAAAAAAAAAAATAGCAAAAAGAAAAAATAGAAGTCCAGTTAAGTATAAAGGGAGAACTTTTTTTTCTTTACTTTTTATTCAAAAAGAGGGAGAATTTATACTATTTGTTTACTTATTTATTTGTAAATAATATATATTAATTTAAAACAAATTCAATATTCAATAGTTAATAATTCATGTATTATAATATCTACATAACTAAATAATACCTACATAACTAATACCTACATAACTAACACCCGCATAACTAAACCCAACATAACTAAACCCTGCATAACTAATACCTGCATAACTAATACCTACATAACTAAAACCCTGCATAACTAATACCTGCATAACTCTAACAGTAACCAAACGGGCCCTAATTGTTTTGTCAATTAAAATGTCAAATTTAATGGATGAACCAAATGGATTATTGAATAGTATATAAGTATTACCGCCTATATGTGCGGGATCAGAGGTAGATTCAGAATTTGAAAGTTTTGGATACCACGTTACTTTAAAAAACAATAATATGTGTAGTATTTAGGGGTACAAAATCGAACCAAATCGCAAATCGAGTCAAACAAAGAAAAAACGACTAATGATTTGGTATTGGAAAAAAAGTACGACTATACTTAGGTTGGTTTGGTTTTAACTAAAAAAAGTCAACCCGAGACCAAACCAGCTTGATATTATAGATAAAATTTTTAAAATTTATTTTTTATATAAAAATATTTACTTTGATATAATTTCTAAATATTTCTTTTAGTTTTTCATAATTTTTATCTTTTAACACATTATTTCAAGTTTTTGAGACTTAGAATTTTGAATTGTCCAATAAATGTTATATTCCCTAGATATTAGTAACTCTAATAAAGCTCAAATCAATACTATTGCTAACAAAGAAAATAATAATTCAACACTAAGAATGATAGTAACATTGAATATTTTTTCTCTAATTTTACATTGGTTTAGACATTTAAAATACATAACATAATTTAAAATTTTCTTTAATGTTTAATCATGTAATTAATACTTATTATGCTTATTTTAGCATGATTTATCATTTTTAAATTATGATCATTTTCATTATGACTTATTAAATATTTATTTTATGCGATTTCATTATTATTTTTTGTTGAATATTTTAGTGTCTTCACTCATCTCATATTTTGTGTTATTTTCTTAAGAAACACCTTAGAAAATTGTATTTTGGTAAGAGTAAAGAAATATTTGGAGCACAAATTAATTATATATTTGTAGAGAAAATGGTCAAATGCCCCCTCAACCTATTATCAGATTTCCAACTACACACTTATACTTCACGGGGGTCCTATCACCCCCCTGAACTGTTTAAAACTGAAATTATCATCTCCCTAAATGTTGATGTGGCGAAGTGAGTGTATTTCACTCTCCTTGAGAGAGTGAGCACTGGAAA
Organism: Solanum appendiculatum; assembly: GCA_018342035.1. Lineage (NCBI taxonomy): Eukaryota > Viridiplantae > Streptophyta > Magnoliopsida > Solanales > Solanaceae > Solanum > Solanum appendiculatum. Next base: position 289,133 of record JAGDQO010000302.1, read on the forward strand.
TAAATAATAAAATTTTATTATATATATATATATATATTCTTTTTTTCTTTTCTTATTTCTTACTTTTTTCTTCATAGAAGTTTCTTCCTTCTTCATGACTAGATCTCTCCATCTCCCGTTATTCCTAAGTCGCTGCCGCTATTACTATCTCCACCAAATTTACCATAAAATTTCAAGATTCCTCTTGATTCTAACTTGTGTATGGATTTTGAAAATTTTGAAAATCAACTCTTTATCGATATTATTGGAGTTGTTAATAATCCTTTTCCATACCAACCCACAAGGTCAATTCGGTTGATAAATTTTTATTTTGGTTCTTCGGAGCTCCAATTTTGCAATTTTAATCCAAACCCACAAAGAATTTTGAATTTTCGATGAAGCCCAGATTTGATTTTGAGAATGAACATGTTTCTTGTTTGTATCATCACTTTAGGCCCTGCATCTCGATCTGTTTCCATGGTCGAGAAACTTCTCCGGCGGCTCGCCAGATTAAACTTTTCTCCATTAGTATGTATTCATTGCTCCAATTTGAAAATTTTGATATATGCATTCATAGAAATGATCCTAATACCAATCAAATAGTGCAGGAAACGACATATAGAAGTCAAAATCCTTGCCGACCTTTTCGGCTTTTTCAAAATTGCAGTCTGCCGCCAATGATGGCGATGATGCGAAACACATCGACGGCTTCTCCTTTTCCCTGAGATTTCTATTATAGCGAGTCAACATTGATTGAAATGATATACACTAAATTGACTAATGGATGAGAGATTGTGGTGATTAGTAGACCTTTGATGTTTATAGTAATGGTGAAAATATTTTGAAGGTTGCAGAGATGGTGAAAGAATAGAAGAAAAGAGTAAAGAATAATGAAAAAAATTGAATAAAAGCTTTTTTTAATATAATTTCCACATGTCAAACGCGTAAGTTTCACCCATCAACATAAATGTGGTTGTGGCCTTTTAAGGGTATAATAATTTCAATTTTAAACAGTTCAAGGGGGTGATAGGATCCTCGTAAAGTTTAAGTGTGTAGTTGGAAATCCGGTAATTGATTAGGGGGGCATTTGGTCATTTTCTCTATATTTGTATGATACCTTACCCAAAAAGAACCCGAAAAACCTCGAGGTTGAAAAAGTTGAGTTTTATTAGCTTGATTTGGTTTATAAATTTAAAAATTCGATAAAAATGATTTGATTTTATATTTGAAAAACCCAAACCAACCCGACCATGTACACCCAAGTAGTATCATATTCGCAGAGAAGGACTATACTTAATATTTATTAGCAAGCTTTTACACAAGATTTACACTTTGTTTGGATGATTGTTACGTATTTTTTCATAATGTAACGTATTATATTGTATTGTATTGTATTGTATCATATTGTATTGTATTGTACCGTTCTATGTTGTTTTAATGAATACAATGTTTGGATAGATTGAATCGTTCTTCATCGTCACATAATGTCACACATCCATAATTTGAATGATAAACCTACAAGAAAAGTAGGGTACGGGGTAGAACTACAATGAAAAAGTAGGATAAAAGATGAAATATAATTATTAAATACTAATAAATAGACAAAATATTAAGAAAATATTAAAATGTTAATCTTGAGCTATCACCACTGGCACCATGAGACTCATGGTTTCTTTGGGAACCATGATTAATATTTATATATTTCCTTACATATATAACACTAATAATTGCACGCATAATAAATAAATAACTCAATTATGCAATTTAATTACTTTCTAATGTTCTGAGTAAACTAGTTAATCGTATGAACATGAGTACATGACTAAGTTCTTTATAATGTTCATTGTGAAATGTAAAAGCTAGACGTAGTTCAAGCACTATAATTTACAAATATACGAACTCAAACTTTAAACTTAGATAATCAACTCGACTAAGAAAAATAACTCAACTTACCTCAAATTAATTGTCCAAGTCTTCTTTCAACAACTCTGGTATAATCAATAATTCAATATCTAACAAATAAAATATACAAATCTTTAACATGCACAATTTTCTCTAAAGTAAACTCTTTAAAAATGGAGAAAATGGCCTAAAGCCCCTCCAATCTATATTCGGATTTTCAACTACACACTTTAACTTCACGAGAGTCCCATTACCTCCCTGAAGTGTTTAAAACTGAAATTATTACCTCCCTGAATGCTTAGCTGGGAAAGAGACTGCATTTCACTCGCTTTGAGAGAGTGAGCAGAAAAAATAAATATTAGAACTTTATTTTTAATCTCTTTTATAAATATATGTATTTTTATTTTTTTCTTATTTATTGTCTTTCTTCTCCATAGCAACAAAGACCAAATTCCTCCACCATTCATCATCTCTACCCCTACCCCTGACCCACCCCTCCACCCCCATCCCCACCCACCCCCACCCCCCAAAAAAAAAAACAAAAATTTAAAGTTTGTTTTTAAAAAATATTTTCAATTTCAAAATTTTATTTTCTACTCTCTAGTATAAAAATAAAAGATATTTTCTTTAAAATGTTTTTCATTAATAAATCAAACACTAAAAAATATTTTTCGAAAAATATTTCTACTCACCAACCAAACATGAGAAAATAAGTCAAAATCCACTTGTTTTCGAGGAAAACATTTTCCTTCCTACCAAACACACCCTAAGTCATTATGAATGAAGGAAAAAATCGCATACTCAAATGTTATGACGAAATCAAAATCATGAAATTAGAAATAAATCACAAGGAAACTCAATAGTAAACCAACTTGTATACGCAAATGCACGAGGAAACACAAGTTAAGTGAAGCTTTACCAGAACGACCAAACAATTGGGAATCGCCGGAGAAGAGTACATTTGAATTATGCGATATCAGAAGCTGTTGTAGACAAAAAGGAATTAACCAAAATGAAAGAAATTTTGACAGACATGAAAATATCAAAAGTTCAATGAATAAAAATTAAAAATTTACTTTTAATATTTTTTCGTAAATATATGCATTTTCATTTTTTTTTCTTATTTATTTCTACTTCTAATTTGCTTTCTTCTCCAAAGCAACTTAGTAGAGCATCAATGGAAGCCACCAAATTTTGGACCCAAAATCTTTCAAATCCAAACAAATTTAAACTCATTACAGTGACACTCAACTAATTTTCTTCAATAAACTTTCAATACAAGGAAAATTCTTGATTCTATATTCAATACCCAAAAGACCCACAAATTAATTCAGAAAAAGGTCTAAATATTGCATATTGAAATAGTTCTATAAGAAAATTGGGAACTTCTCTGGAAATAATTCAAACAAAGATTAGGAAAGTAAAATTTTTTATTACAAATGGAACTTGAAATTTCCATTTCAATGGCAGAAAAATTTTAGCCAAAGAAAAGGAAAAAAGAAGAAGAAGAAATGGGCTGAAAAAGAATAGAAAAAAATATAAAAGGAAAATAAAATAAAGAAAAGGAATAATAATATTTTTATATAAAATAATTGCAGAATAAATAATTTTTTATTTTAAAAAAGTTAATATTACGTGGCAGGGCGCGTGCAATTCACTTTTTTATATAAATCTGGGTGTGCATTTTTAAGGGGGTATTTATTATACTTTTAAAATGTTCAGGGGGGTAATAGGACTCCCGTAAAGAATAAGCGTGTAGTTGAGAATTTGGTAATAGATTAGGGGGGTTTTAGACCATTTTCTCTTTTAACAATGACATATCATTTCTCTTAAATTTATGCATATTGTTTTAAATTTCTCTATTCTTCAATACTATTAATGCACTTGTGCGAAGGTTAGTTAAGTAGTCAGAATCCACTAGAATTAGTTGAATTCTTCAAATATTAAGGGTAAAAAAAAAAAGCCAAATGCTCTGATTTGTGTAATAAAATTCGTGCAAAGTTGAGGTATCCACGCATTTTCCCAAAGAAAAAAAGAAGACTTTGTAGCTCTTTGAATCATTCCGTCACAAACAGTATAGTTTATTCATTTGCTTAGCTTGATGTATCTATCCATCAAATTAAATATACAAACAAAAGTCAAATTGAGCCAACAACAAGACAAAACCAAATAAAAATGCATAACTCTAGCATTTTACCTATATTTATATAAATCTTGGGAAGGGTAAGTGCCTAAATGAAAACTATATAAAGGGGTTTGAATTCAGCTTAAGAGAACAACAACTTCTCTCCTTTGTTTCAAATATGGGGAAAATGGCCTCTCTAGTTGCCACTCTTTTAGTGGTTTTAGTGTCACTTAGCTTAGCCTCCGAAAGCTTAGCAAATTATCAATACTCATCTCCCCCACCACCAAAGGAGTCATATCAACCTTCACCAACACCTTATGATCCCACACCAGTTTACAAATCACCACCGCCGCCAACTCCGATTTACAACTCCCCACCACCACCGAAGGAGCCATACTACCCTCCACATACCCCAACCTACAAGTCACCACCTCCACCAACTCCTGTTTACAAGTCGCCACCACCACCCAAGGAGGAGCCATACTATCCTCCACACACCCCAGTCTATAAGTCGCCACCTCCACCAACTCCCGATTACAAGTCACCACCACCACCCAAGGAGGAGCCATACAACCCTCCACATACTCCAGTCTACAAGTCGCCACCTCCACCAACTCCCGATTACAAGTCACCACCACCACCTAAGGAGCCATACTACCCTCCACACACTCCAGTCTACAAGTCGCCACCTCCACCAACTCCCGTTTACAAGTTGCCGCCACCACCCAAGGAGGAGCCATACTATCCTCCACACACCCCAACCTACAAGTCACCACCACCACCTAAGGAGCCATACTACCCTCCACACACTCCAGTCTACAAGTCGCCACCTCCACCAACTCCCGTTTACAAGTCGCCACCACCACCCAAGGAGGAGCCATACTATCCTCCACACACCCCAGTCTATAAGTCGCCACCTCCACCAACTCCTGATTACAAGTCACCACAACCACCCAAGGAGGAGCCATACAACCCTCCACACACCCCAGTCTACAAGTCGTCACCTCCACCAACTCCCAATTACAAGTCACCACCACCACCCAAGGAGGAGCCATACAACCATCCACACACCCCAGTCTACAAGTCGCCACCTCCACCAACTCCCGATTACAAGTCGCCACCACCACCTAAGGAAGAGCCATACTATCCTCCACACACCCCAACCTACAAGTCGCCACCTCCACCAACTCCCATGTACATGTCGCCACCACCACCCAAGGAGCCATACTACCCTCCACACACCCCAGTCTACAAGTCGCCACCTCCACCAACTCCTGATTACAAGTCGCCACCACCACCTAAGGAGGAGCCATACTATCCACCACACACCCCAACCTACAAGTCGCCACCACCACCCAAGGAGGTGCCATACTATCCTCCATACACCCCAACCTACAAGTCGCCACCACCACCTAAGGAGCCATACTACCCTCCACACACTCCAATCTACAAGTCGCCTCCTCCACCAACTCCTGTTTACAAGTCACCACCACCACCCAAGGAGGAGCCATACTATCCTCCATACATCCCAACCTACAAGTCGCCACCTCCACCAACTCCTGTTTATAAGTCGCCACCACCACCCAAGGAGCCATACTACCCTCCACACACCCCTGTCTACAAGTCGCCACCTCCACCAACTCCCGTTTACAAGTCACCACCACCACAGAAGGAGCCATACTACCCTCCACACACTCCAGTCTACAAGTCGCCACCTCCACTAACTCCATTGTACAAGTCACCACCACCACCCAAGGAGCCATACTATCCTCCACACATCCCTGTCTACAAGTCGCCACCACCACCAACTCCTGTTTACAACTCTCCTCCACCACCAACTCCAGTCTACAAGTCTCCACCACCACCTTACTCTCTTTACACATCTCCCCCTCCTCCCTACCATTACTAAGAAGCCACTTCATTATATCCAGGTAATTAAGCCACACTAAAAGTTTTAAAAATGAAATGTGTATAATGTAAAGCAATAAGTTGCACCATTTCCTCATGCAAATCATTAATATATAGACCTATGTTGTCTACTTATTTGGTTAGCTTTTATATTATATGTTCTCATTCACAATATTATACTCTTATGCAGGAAAAGCAGAATGTTGAGTTGAAAGAAAGACATTTTCTATTTTCGAGAGGCAATGAAAAAGAAGAAAACTATGGTAAATAATATGCCCCCCACAGAAGGCGAAGTTCTTTTGTAGCTTCATGTTATCTAAGTTAGTGATATTGTTTGTACTCTATTTTTATATTTGTATTTTTACTTTTATGTCTTTGTGTATGTTTGCTCAGTTTCAATCTCCTTGCAAAATGCATAGATTAATTATGAGATGAATAAAATAAGTTATTATTATATAGTTTTGTGTTTTCCCTTCTCTCTACTCTCTTCTTAGTCCTTTTTCTTAATTCGTCGTGATCTTCTTAGTCCTTTTTCTTAATTCGTCATGTTTATAGGCTTTTTTACCGTTAACAAATTTATTAACGATGAGATACCATAGAATCTATCTAACAATCAACAGAGGAATCTTAGTAGCAATTGGTTGGTAACCTGAACTTTCACGTGCTTGTTGGTGAAGGTTCAAATCCCCCACATTGCATTCCTTTCCCTCATTTCCCCTTCTTCTACGCACAATTCTTTATTAAGAATGAAGAAGTAACAAATCAACATACATATTATATCTAAAGTCACAATATGATACAATACAATAGGCGACAGTACAATAAAAAAAAGTTACTCCCACGATGTCAACGTATGATAGACTGACAAATAAAGTTAGACAAATTTCAAAATAAAAAATGCCAAAGTATACGTTCGTAGCATATAGCAATCAATCAGTAAATAGGACGAAATGTTGAAAAAATATTTTTCAAGCAGTGATGAAACTGATAATAAGTAGTTTATTTGTTTGGTAAAAAAAATGTTGATATACTATTTTTTATTATAATATTAAAATATTTTTAGATTTTTTACCCAAAAAAAGAAGTTTAAAACTACCCGGTAAAGAAAAGAGTTTAATTTTGGAAAATATATTTTTAGAGTTAAAAAATAATTAAGGATAAATTAATTAAAAAAATTGGTCAAATAAAAAATGTTGATAAGCAAAAAAAAGTCATAAGTTAAAGAATGATAATTAATTGTATATAACTATATTGGCTTATATAAACACTTAGCTTATAAACACTTTGATATTTACAAATACATAAATAAACTTTTCTTTTTATTTTTATAAATCAGTTTGATCAACTAATACTAAATTGATTATGCATAAAATAAGAGGAATTGTTCTAATTAAAAAAGACAAGGAAAAAGGTGTAGTATTGTGTACGATCGACCAAACATACATTAGTTATTAATTATTATTAAGCTAATAAGACAATGCTATCTTATTATAGAGCTGTCGATATTAGTTTAAATAATTAATATATATATAATTCATTAAATTCAATCAAAGCTTGACTTGTTAAATGTTAGGTATATTGATATGATTAATATATATATATATAGGTCACTATATACGGGTCATCCAAAATACTCCATCAACGTTTTCGTTTGAGATAGGCTAAAATAATTTCAAGTTGATTTTCACGCGACTAGTTAATTGAGACCTTATTTAAGATATTGACTAAGTTATAAGTTATATAACTAATACAAATACATTAAACAATAAATGGTTATTGAGAGAAAACTTCCATGCAGTTATAATAAGAAACTTCTTAAGAAATGGTCTCGAATTAGATAATTTGGATGGTGACTCTTTTGTTAAAAAATCAAATCAAGTCAAAATTTTATTGCGATTAATTGTGAATTACAATTTGTAGAAGGGGAGCATAACCGAGATATTAATTATGTACAAGATGAGTGTGTAAGATTAGTTTTTTTTTTCCGTTTGGTGTTCATATCCACATTGGAGTCCCGACTAAATCTGGATTTTCGCCGGGAAGTCCCACAATAATGTAATTTGATATCTTTTTGTATCCAAAACAAATTTAGAGATAAATAGTGATTTGTCACAATCTTTCAATAAAATTAACGAGGAAACTGATCATCATCAATATCCTTAATTTCGTGGCTAAAATGACCTTATAATTGGCACCAATAAATTTTTCTAGTGAAAAAGCGTTGTAGACAAAATAATTTCTACAAAAATTATTTTTGTCACTAAAAGTATGTGAGTTGTGACTGATGCATTTGAGATTTGTCACAAGTTTTCAACAAAATTCACATTGAAACTGATTATCACCAATATCTTCAAATTCATGGCTAAAATTATTTGATAATCGACACCAATTCATTTTTTGATGGGAAAGATAAGTAGACAAAATACTGACTACGTAATTTATTTTTCGTCACTAAAAATATGTAACTCATATATGCATTTGAGTACGAAATTGTTTTTTGTCACGAAAAGTGCATAATTAATGATGAATTTTTTACCATAACTAAAAATTTCGTGACCAAATATTTAATTATAAACCTAAAACCAAATTTAAAGATGATAAAATTTGTGATGTTGGTGCAAAAGGTCTAAGAAAATGGTGAGCACTTCTCGACCATTATTCTCCAACTGAGTTCATATCTTCCTCAATTAATGATGAAAATAAATAATATATTGTTACTTATGTAGTAATAAAAAATTATAAGAAACCTAACAATAAATATTTTATGCTTAAAAGAAGAGAATAGAATTGTCGGTAATAATTCTTGACTAGGTCAATGTAACTAAGATCTGTACTTGTTTATACATCCATATCTTTTAGGAGGATTAACAATATTAATTTAACTTAACTAATGGAATCTTATAAGGACATTAGTAATTTAACCTTCGTCGGTGATTAAGTTATGATGCTAATAATTAATTGTTTTGTCAATTAAAATGTCAAATTTAATGGATGAACCAAATGGATTATTGAATAGTATATAAGTATTACAGCCTATATGTGCGGGATCAGAGGTAGATTCAGAATTTGAAAGTTTTGGATACCACGTTACTTTAAAAAACAATAATATATGCAGTATTTAGGAGTACAAAATCGAACCAAATCGCAAATCGAGTCAAACAAAGAAAAAACAACTAATGATTTGGTATTGGAAAAAAAGTACGACTATACTTAGGTTGGTTTGGTTTTAACCAAAAAAAGTCAACCCAAGACCAAATCAGCCCGATATTATATATAAAAATTTTAAAATTTATTTTTTATATAAAAATATTTACTTTGATATAATTTCTAAATATTTTTTATAGTTTTTCATAATTTTTATCTTTTAACACATTATTTCAAGTTTTTGAGACTTAGAATTTTGAATTGTTGCAATAAATGTTATAGTCCCTAGATATTAGTAACTCTAATAAAGCTCAAATCAATACTAATGCGAACAAAGAAAATAATAATTAAATACTAAGAATGACAGTAACATTGAATATTTTTTCTCCAATTTTACATTGGTTTAGACATTTAAAATACATAACCTAATTTAAAATTTTCTTTAATGTTTAATCATGTAATTAATACTTATTAGGCTTATTTTAGCATGATTTATTATTTTTAAATTAGGATCATTTTCATTATGACTTATTAAATATTTATTTTATGCGATTTCATTATTATTTTTTGTTGAATATTTTAGTGTCATCACTCATCTCATATTTTGTGTTATTTTCTTAAAAAACACCTTAGAAAATTGTATTTTGGTAGGAGTAAAGAAATATTTGGAGCACAAGTTAATTATATGTTTGTATGAATACCTTACCCAAAAAAAACCCAAAAAATCTCGAGGTTGAAAAACTTGAGTTTTATTAGCTTGATTTGGTTTATAAATTTAAAAATTCGATAAAAATGATTTGATTTGATATTTGAAAAACCCAAACCAATCCGACCATGTACACCCTAGTAGTATCATATTCGCATAGAAGGACTATACTTAATATTTATTAGCAAGCTTTTACACAAGATTTACACTTTGTTTGGATGATTGTTACGTATTTTTTCATAATGTAACATATTATATTGTATTGTATTGTGTCATACTGTATTGTATTGTACCGTACTATGTTGTTTTAATGAATACAATGTTTGGATAGATTGAATCGTTCTTCATCGTCACATAATGTCACACGTCCATAATTTGAATGATAAACCTACAAGAAAAGTAGGGTACGGGGTAGAGCTACAATGAAAAAGTAGGATAAAAGATGAAATATAATTATTAAATACTAATAAATAGACAAAATATTAAGAAAATATTAAAATGTTAATCTTGAGCTTTCACCACTGGCACCATGAGACTCATGGTTTCTTTGGGAACCATGATTAATATTTATATATTTCCTTACATATATAACACTAATAATTGCACGCATAATAAATAAATAACTCAATTATGCAATTTAATTACTTTCTAATGTTCTGAGTAAACTAGTTAATCGTATGAACATGAGTACATGACTAAGTTCTTTATAATGTTCATTGTGAAATGTAAAAGCTAGACGTAGTTCAAGCACTATAATTTACAAATATACGAACTCAAACTTTAAACTTAGATAATCAACTCGACTAAGAAAAATAACTCAACTTACCTCAAATTAATTGTCCAAGTCTTCTTTCAACAACTCTCGTATAATCAATAATTCAATATCTAACAAATAAAATATACAAATCTTTAACATGCACAATTTTCTCTAGATTAAACTCTTTAACAATGACATATCATTTCTCTTAAATTTATACATATTGTTTTAAATTTCTCTATTCTTCAATACTATTAATGCAGTTGTGTGAAGGTTAGTTAAGTAGTCAGAATCCACTAGAATTAGTTGAATTCTTCAAATATTAAGGGTAAAAAAAGAAGCCAAATGCTCTGATTTGTGTAATAAATTTCGTGCAAAGTTGAGGTATCCACGCATTTTCCCAAAGAAAAAAAAAAGACTTTGTAGCTCTTTGAATCATTCCGTCACAAACAGTATAGTTTATTCATTTGCTTAGCTTGATGCATCTATCCATCAAATTAAATATACAAACAAAAGTCAAATTGAGCCAACAACAAGACAAAACCAAATAAAAATGCATAACTCTAGCGTTTTACCTATATTTATATAAATCTTGGGAAGGGTAAGTGCCTAAATGAAAACTATATAAAGGGGTTTGAGTTCAACTTAAGAGAACAACAACTTCTCTCCTTTGTTTCAATTATGGGGAAAATGGCCTCTCTAGTTGCCACTCTTTTAGTGGTTTTAGTGTCACTTAGCTTAGCCTCCGAAAGCTCAGCAAATTATCAATACTCATCTCCCCCACCACCAAAGGAGCCATACCAACCTTCACCAACACCTTATGATCCCACACCAGTTTACAAATCACCACCGCCGTCAACTCCGATTTACAACTCCCCACCACCACCCAAGAAGCCATACTACCCTCCACATACCCCAACCTACAAGTCGACACCACCACCCAATGAGCCATACTACCCTACACATACCCCAGTCTACAAGTCGCCACCTCCACCTACTCCAGTTTACAAGTCGCCACCACCATCCAAGGATCCATACTACCCTCCACACACCCCAGTCTACAAGTCGCCACCTTCACCAACTCCCGATTACAAGTCGCCACCACCACCTAAGGAGCCATACTACCCTCCACACACTCCGGTCTACAAGTCGCCACCTCCACCAACTCCCGTTTACAAGTCGCCACCACCACCTAAGGAGGAGCCATACTATACTCCATACACCCCAACCTACAAGTCGCCACCTCCACCAACTCCCATGTACAAGTCGCCACCACCACCCAAGGAGGAGCCATACTATCCTCAACACAGCCCAACCTACAAGTCACCACTACCACCTAAGGAGCCATACTACCCTCCACACACTCCAGTCTACAAGTCGCCACCACCACCCAAGAAGGAGCCATACTATCCTCCACACACCCCAGTCTATAAGTCGCCACCTCCACCAACTCCATATTACAAGTCGCCACCACCACCCAAGGAGGAGCCATACAACCCTCCACACACCCCAGTCTACAAGTCGCCACCTCCACCAACTCCCGATTACAAGTCGCCACCACCATCTAAGGAGGAGCCATACTATCCTCCACACACCCCAACCAACAAGTCGCCACCTCCACCAACTCCCGTTTACAAGTCGCCACCACCACCCAAGGAGGAGCCATACTATCCTCCATACACCCCAACCTACAAGTCGGCATCACCACCTAAGGAGCCATACTACCCTCCACACACTCCAGTCTACAAGTCGCCTCCTCCACCAACTCCCGTTTACAAGTCGCCACCACCACCCAAGGAGGAGCCATACTATCCTCCATACACCCCAACCTACAAGTCGCCGCCTCCACCAACTCCCATGTACAAGTCGCCACCACCACCCAAGGAGGAGCCATACAACCCTCCACACACCCCAGTCTACAAGTCACCAACTCCCGATTACAAGTCGCCACCACCACCTAAGGAGGAGCCATACTCTCCTCCACACACCCCAACCTACAAGTCGCCACCTCCACCAACTCCCGTTTACAAGTCGCCACCACCACCTAAGGAGGAGCCATTCTATCCTCCATACACCCCAATCTACAAGTCGCCACCTCTACCAACTCCCGATTACAAGTCGCCACCACCACCTAAGGAGGAGCCATACTCTCCTCCACACACCCCAACCTACAAGTCGCCACCTCCACCAACTCCCATTTACAAGTCGCCACCACCACCTAAGGAGGAGCCATACTATCCTCCATACACTCCAATGTACAAGTCACCACCTCCACCAACTCCTGTGTACAAATCACCACCACCACCCAAGGAGGAGCCATACAACCCTCCACACACCCCAGTCTACAAGTCGCCACCTCCACCAACTCCCGATTACAAGTCGTCACCACCACCTAAGGAAGAGCCATACTATCCTCCACACACCCCAACCTACAATTCGCCACCTCCACCAACTCCAATGTACAAGTCGCCACCACCACCCAAGGAGCCATACTACCCTCCACACACCCCAGTCTACAAGTCACCACCTCCACCGACTCCCATTTACAAGTCACCACCACCACCCAATGAGCCATACTACCCTCCACACACCCCAACCTACAAGTCGCCACCTCCACCAACTCCCGTTTACAAGTCACCACCACCACCTAAGGAGCCATACTATCCTCCACACACTCCGGTCTACAAGTCGCCACCTCCACCAACTCAACTCTACAAGTCGCCACCACCACCCAAGGAGCCATACTACCCTCCACACTTCCCTGTCTACAAGTCGCCACCACCACCAACTCCTGTTTACAACTCTCCTCCACCACCAACTCCAGTCTACAAGTCTCCACCACCACCTTACTATCTTTACACCTCTCCCCCTCCTCCCGACCATTACTAGGAAGCCACTTCATTATATCTAGGTAATTAAGCCAAACTAAAACTTCTAAAAATGATATGTCTTATAAAATGCAAAGCAATAAGTTGCACTATTTCCTCATGCAAATCATTAATATATAGACCTATGTTGTGTACTTCTCATTTGGTTAGCTTCTATTTTATGTTCTCATTCACGATATTATATTTTTATGCAGGAAAAGCAGAATGTTGAGCTGAAAGAAAGACATTTTCCATTTTCGAGAGGAAATGAAAAAAGAAGAAAACTATAGTAAATAATAAGCCCCACAGAAGGCGAAGTTCTTTTGTAGCTTCATGTTATCTAAGTTAGTAATATTGTTTGTACTCTATATTTATATTTGTATTTTTACTTTTATGTTTTTGTGTATGTTTGCTCAGTTTCAATCTCCTTAAAAAATGCAGAGATTAATTATGAGATGAACAAAATAAGCTATTATTATATAGTTTTGTGTTTTCCCTTCTCTCTACTCTCTTCTTAGTCCTTTTTCTTAATTCGTCATCGATCTTTATATCGAATCATTTAGATGAAGCTCATTGATTACATTAAATCGGTCGTTACATATATAAAATTGTAGTTTTCACCGTTAACAAATTTAACAGTAAGATACCATAGAATCTAACTAACAATCAGAATCTTAGTAGCAGTTAGTTGGTAACCTAAACTTTCACCTGCTTGTTGGTAACGGTTCGAATTCTCCACATTACAATCCTCTCTCTCATTTCCCCTTCCTCTACCCACCATTTTTTTTAAGAAAGAAAAAGTAACAAATCAACATAAATATTATATCTAAAGGTTATGATACAATAGCAATATTACAATTTTAAAAAAAAATTACTCCCACGATGTCAACACGTATGTTAGGCTGACCAATAAAGTTAGACAAATTTCAAAATTGACAATGGCAAAGTATACGTACGTACGTAGCATATAGCAATCAATCAGTAAATAAATTATTCCTAAAGTAGTCATGATCATCTTCATATACTATATTTGTAAAATACTAAGATTAAATCAAATATATTTTGAGAATTAAAAAAAAAATAAGGATAAATTAATCTAAAAATTGGTCAAATAGAAAATGTCGATAAGCAAAAAAAAAGTCACAAGTTAGGAATGACTAATTTATTGTATATAACTAAATTGGCTTATATAAGCACTTAGCTTATAAACACTTTGATAGTTATAAATGCATAAATAAACTTTTATTTTTATAAATCAATTTGATGAACTAATAATAAATTGATTATGCATAAAATAAGAGGAAGTGTTCTAATTAAAAAAGACAAGGAACAAGGTGCAGTATTGTCAATTGTGTACGATCGACCAAACATACATTAGTTATTAATTATTATTAAGCTAATTAGACAATCCTATCTTATTATAGAGCTGTCGATATTAGTTTAAATAATTAAATTATATGTAATTCGTTTAATTCAATCAAGCTTGACTTGTTAAATGTTAGGTATATGATATAATATATATATAGGTCAATATATACGGGTCATCCAAAATACTCCATCAACATTTTCGTTTGAGATAGGCTAAATTATTTCAAGTTGATTTTTAAGCTACTAGTTAATTAAGACCTTATTTAAGATATTTGATTAAGTTATTAGTTATATAACTAATACGAATGCATTAAATAATAAATGGTATGCAATTATAATAAGAAACTTCTTAAGAAATGGTCTCGAATTAGATAATTTGGATGGTGACTCTTTTGTTAACAATCCAGAGAATTATATATTTATAATATAGCAATTCACAAAAACTCGTAGTATCGTGAAAAGAAAATAGAAAATTCAATCAAGCTTTAAAGGAAAAATAATGGCATACCAAAGTTACAAACTAAATAAAGATAAGACGTTGATTGTCACTAATTATTTGTACTGTTAGTGATAAAAGCTAAGTTCATAACTAATATAAAATTAATGGCTAAAGTTTACACCATTTCACTACAAATATTATCATATCGCTAATTTGACATTTGTATCCAAACTTAAACTAGTTTAAAGATATTTCGGAGATTGACCTTTCTTTCTCTTCTTTCCGGTCTGATCGGTCGAGCTCTCATAATCGATTGCTCATATGTCCATTTCGTTCTGGCTAGCGAAGTCGGGATATTCTACATTTAATGATAAATAGTAAAGTTATGAACTCAAGCTAGCAAAAAACAAGATTGAGGTCGATAGGGGCATTACTGGTAATTGCTAAGATGCTTTCTGAAGTCTTAACCATTGGCTAGCGCTCATCTCCAGCTCTATTTTCAACCTTTCATTTCATATATCATTCCCATATGCAATACCTCTTATTTAATCTTGCTATACGTCCAAGCTTTCTCCCATCGGTAGTTGGAAGCAGAACTGAAATTGGATATAACTTAAGGAAAGGCTATATACGTACGATAGGAGGGTACGGTTTAGCAGGTAAGTGAAGACGCTCTCTCTCGCTCTGTGGTCTTGTGTAAAGAAATAATGATTTGTCACAAATTTTCAATAAAATTAACAAGGGAACTAATCATCATCAATATCCTCAATTTTGTGTGGCTAAAATTACATGATAAATGACACCAATTCATTTTTTTTGGTGGGAAAGCTTTGTAGACAATACATTTTCTATGGAATTTATTTTTGTCACTAAAAGTATGCGACTGATGCATTTGAGGTTTGTCACAAATTATCAACAAAATTAGCATTGAAACTGATTATCACCAATATCTTCAAATTCATGGCTAAAATTATTTGATAATCAACACCAATTTATTGTTTTTGATGAAAAAGCTTTGTATACAAAATATTTATTACGAAATTTATTTTTCCTCATTAAAAATATACCACTCATGCATTTGAGTACGAAATTATTTTTTGTCTATAACTAATGATGAATTTTCGACCATAACTAAAAATTTTGTGACCAAAGATTTAATTATAAACTTAAAACCAAATTTGAAGATGATAAAATTTGTGAGGTTGGTGCAAAAGGCACGTATCAAACCCACCTTTAGGTCTAAGAAAATGGTGAGCACTTCTCAACCATTATTCTCCCATTGATTTCATCTCTTCCTCAATTAATCATGCAAATAAACAAAATATTTTTTTTTTTCATCCGGTGTCTGAAGTTCACATCGGGCTCTAAATTAAATTTGAATCGCACATTAAAAGGTCCATTCGAGGATAACGCTTCTAACTGGACTCATATAGTAACAAAAAATTATAAGAAACCTACACAATAATTATTATACGTTCAAAAAAAGTGAATAGAATTGTCGGTAATAATTCTTGACTAGGTCAATGTAGCTAAGATTTGTACTTGTTTATACATCCATATCTTTTAGGAGGATTAACAATATTAATTTAGCTTAACTAATGGAATCTTATAAGGAGATTAGTAATTTAACCTTTGTCGGTGATTAAGTTATGATGCTAATAGTTAATTGTTTTGTCAATTAAAATGTCAAATTTAATGGATGAACCAAATGAATTATTAAATAGTATATTTATCCTTGTGTAAGTGAAAAAATAGGCACGCCTTTGGTTTAATACTCTCTCATTCGTTCTAATTTATGTGATATTGTTCGACTTGATACAAAGTTTATGAAAAAAAAAGACTTCATAATTATTTAATTGTAACGACTTGTTCAGTCGTTATTCAAAGGCATCTTGTGCGGAATTTCAACAATTTTTGAAATATACCACCTATTTAGAATTGGGGTGACACGATGGAAATTTCAGAATTTCAAATTGACCCGGGCTGACGTCTTTTCGCCATAGAGGGAATATTTCTGCTACGGTGGCGCTCCCTTGTAGCGGCGTGCCTATCGCTATAGCGTGTCAAACAGGATATAAACTCGAAAACATAGATTCTTTTAATTTTCTTCCCCTTCTTCAGTGGTAAAATAGACTAGGGTTACTCCAAAAACTCTCCTAAGCTGATCCAAGCTTGGAGATAGCAGAGAGAAGAGAATTCTGCGCAAAAAAGGCCAAAACCTATGGAATTCTGATCTACGCCCGTCAGGTTTCACCCCACGGAGCCAGAAACTCGTTTTCAGAGTTCTTCAGCAGCTATTTGGCATCCAAGCAGGCTAGGCTTAATTGAGTAGCTAGACCTGTCTTAATTTACATAACATCCTACAACTTGTCAAGAGATTGCATATATAGGCCTTTGGGCACGAAGTCTGGATGGTTGAATGCGGGATTAGTTATTGTTCAAGTTGATAATGAACTTGATTAGACAATGTTGACCTTATGATAATTGCTGGGTGTTATTCCGGGGAAGGTGATTTGTGGGTAATCAGATTATGACTTAGAAACGGTCTAGAAGGAATCTTTTAGAGTAGGTGATTGTTGTTTATTCCCGTTTATGTCATATGTGCTTGCTAACTGTCCCGTTTATGTCATACTTGCTTGCTAACTGCTTCATTAGTATTTTATGTATAACGTCTGACTAGGAAAATGAAAGAGCATAAACTGAAAGATATGTTGTTATCAATTGCATGCAATGAGTATGTTTACTTGGTGTATAAGTGTGATTTGTATTCATTGTGATTGTGATAGTGATTGTGAAGTGTGATTGTTGGCTGGTTCGGGTTCCACGCATTGTACAGAATATCCCTTGGTTGGCTCGGATACCACGCCTAATACATACTAATGGTTAGCTCGGATATCACGCCGGATACATACTAATGATTGGCTCGGGTACTACGTCTGATACATTGACTATTTGTGGGAGGGTTCCATGAGTGAATCGAATTTACTTTTCGTAATGTGAGTTGTTGACACCCAATTTTGGCATAACATTTTTCAAAATTCATAACTTTTATGTTTTATTTATTAAATTGTTCAAAATACATTTTTTTAATTTTAAATAAATCTATCAATAGTTATTCTTATTTTTCAAAATATTAAGATTTTTATTAATTTATTTTGAATTTTAGTTAATTTTGATTATATTATTTTTATCACAATCAGTTGAATATGTTGTGAATATTGTATCAGTTTAATTAAATTACAATTTTTTGTTGAATTGCATTTTTTTACATGCCATTGATTTTATTCGTGACATTGGTTAATATTCATTTTTATTTGTTACTTTTCATTTAGATATTTTGTGCAGTCTAGAAATTCATTCAAATATAGATAAAATTTGCATACACAAATATTTTATTAACGGGATAAGATTTCATACACAAATATTTTATTAACCGGTGGTTTTGGCCCATAGTTTTAAGATAATGGTATTGTACTATGGATGATTTTCAATTTTCTATTTAAGCAATAGCTTGGTCATTAAGTTAGGGGTGGTGGATAAGATTTTAGGGGTAATTTTCAGATTTTTAGTGTTTAATAAATTCTTTTAAGTGTTCATATTTTTCCGATTACAAGCTCACCGGAGCTCCGCCGGAATCCGGTGAAGTCCACCACCCAAAGACCCCATTGTTCCATTTTTTCCCTCCTTTTCCGGCAACCAAAACCATCCATTTCCGATTCCCATTTTTTCGGCAGCAGCACACAATCAGAAACCACCTACCAAACACCACCAAAATCGACCAACACAACAACATCAACAAACTACCTTCCATTTTCTCCTCTCCTCCACCAGACCCCAATTCTTCTTTTCCTCACTGCTCCTACCAGCAGTTTTCTCCAACAACCAGCCAACCAAACGCCCAAATCACAAAACCCCAACCTAAACCCCACGAGTTCCAAGCTCCGGCGAGCTCGTGAGCAACCAGAGACAACCAGCGACCCAAGAGGTAGCCAAACAGCGGCTCAAAACAGCTCCGACAACGAGCTCAATCACTACAGCTCCAAACAACCTCCATCTCCAGCAAACCAGGGCTCCAAGCTCCAACAGCTAGTGAGTTCGAAGTTCTATCACATCGGAATCGGTGAACCAGCTCTAGCTGCTAGCTCCGCCGGTAAACAAGTTTTTTCTCCTTTCTTATTTTATTTTTTCTATATCTATTTTGTGTTTGTTTAACTCCGGCGAAGTAGGTATTGTTCGATTCATATGTTATTCATACGGATTTGACCGGAAAATATTTAACTCCGGCAATCTATAATGTTTGTTCTTACTCGTTCTTTGTCAAGTGTGAAATATTTGTAATTGACCTCCTTTGTTGATTAATTTAGGGGTTGTTTGCCCCCCCCCCTATTTTTTTTCTATATTGGTTGTTCTTCACCCACACATCGTATGACCCTTTAATTCACTGTTATGGGTGTTGATTTATGAATTTTGCACTATTTTAATGAGTTTTGAAGACTAAGAAATGTTACTTTTTCATTTTGGATATCTAAATTTGTTACAATTTTGATTTGGTTTTGTTTTATGATGTTGTAGTATTTATTTATTTCTTTTTTTTACTACTGTTATGTTTCATTTTAATTTATTTTTAGTTTGTTTTGTGTCTAGCTTATAATATTGTTTTTTTTAATACAATTGTGATTCTGTGTTTTTTCTTAAATCTGTGAACATTTTGAGTTGGTTATATTAGTGCTTCATTTATTCTCTGCCAATTTCAATTAGCTTCAATTATCGATGTTCATTCTAGATAATTATAAATTGTTATACTTCTTATATTGATATTATTTAGTGGACTAGTTATATAAAATTGGCCAATGAAAAAATCTCTCCATCGGTTTTAGAGGCCTCCCCCAATGTTAAAAGACGGAAATTTAGTTTAAGTTTATATATTGTATGTTAAATTGGCCGATAAAGAAATTACCGTCGATTTCTAAGGCCTTCCATGTTAATAAGACGGATTTTTATTTTTAAGTTATTATTGGATTCATTTATTTTTATTCGTATTTACTTATTACTAACACTTTTACTAATTGTCTTTACAGGTACACCCCGGAGTCGCTTCCCATTTGAAGCTGTTCCAATGAAGTTCTTATTATATTTTTTATTGTATATATTATTGACGTTAGGCAAACTTAGGCCGTTTTCTTATATTATTGTTTTAATTTATTTGTGTATATCGGATGTTTATTATACTTGTATATTATTGTTATCTCCTCCTCAAATTAAAAAAAAATAAAAATGAATTTAGTCGGGACCCACAATTGTAGATTTTGAAGGATGCCTAATACCTTACCTTCGAAAAGACTTGAACCCCGTACTTAGAATCTATTGATTTCGTAGACTTATTTTTTTGTTAATTAGTTAATTGGTTTCCTAGTTTTCCTAAAATTAGGTGGCGACTCCTTTAAAATTCGTTTTATTCTTTTAAATTTTTTTTAAAAATGGATTATTTTTTGAGTTACCACGACGTTTCGCCTTATTTGAATAAAGTAGGAATGTAAACATGAGTGTTATATATTGGTCCCTGAGTGGCCAAATTGGTATAGTTACAGGTAGGGATGGTCGTTGTATGGGCCAGAATTGCATATTAGATACCGTATTTGATGTCCAAGGATCCTTGGTTGGTCAGGTTTACTAAAGGTAGTGTTAAAGTCATGCGTGAGTTAAGCTAAGGGAAAGTAAGGGTTTAGTTGGTGAATTTGAGTTGAAGATTGTATTTAGTAGGGAGGACTCTGGGTTGGCTGTAATACCCCAAAATGTTTTAAGCTAAGGCCTGAATCATTCTTTATTTACATGTAAGGCCGTATCGCGTGATTCTTAAATTGCTCATATTTGTAAAGGTCAATTCTTTAGTGTGTGAATGAATTTGGATATGAATTAAGTCACAAGAACCCCCTAGCACAAAGCTGAGTTCAATTTCAAACAATTATTTCTCTCAGCAAAAAATGAACTAGGTGACCCATGACCTATCAAATTGAAGGTCTATGAGTCCTCTTTCCAATGCCACCAAGTTTGTCTCATTTCAAGTTCGGAGTAAAAAGTTATACCCGTTTAATGAAGCCATGTCATGCAGTCGATATTCTATGACTGGACCTACGGACGGTGGAAATTTCCACGAATGGTAGACCCTTCCGTGAAGGCTTGCTGCAATTTCTTTTAACAACTTTCTGCATGCGTTTCAGGGTTAATTTGATCTTTTTCCAAGCTTTTTAACCCTATTCTAAGTCATTTTTAGTGTTTTAACTGAGGATATCATTCAACTAACTAGTTTTCCACTCAAAATCATCAATCTGAACATTCAAGTATCTTGAAATTCTCTCAAAACTCACCCAGGGTTCCTCTTCTCAATCAAGAATCCTAAAACCTTCAAGTCAAAAATTCAAGATACAAAGAGAAACTTTTCTTCCAAGGTTTTTCCAAGTTCTTCCACCCTAAGAACTTCGTATAAGAGTTTCTTCTCTCAAGATTAAGCCCCAAAATTCCAAGCTCAAAAATTTCCTCCAAGAAAGCTAATGTTCTTCCTCAAGCTCAAAATAAATCAAGTCTCCATCAAAGTTTCCAGTCTAATAGCTTCATAATAAGGTATGTAAGGCTATTCATAGTGATGGACTGATTTTGTCCTCACGCCCTACATATCAATTCAGTCGGTAAAAATTAAATGTAGGGTTATATCCTTAGTTTTGAGAATTCTTGATATGAGTTAAGTTATTGATTCTAAGTCCTAAATTTCAGAATTTTGACTATTCTTGAGATGAGTATTATCGTTGAGTTCTGAGTTCATGATTTCTGAGTATTCAGTTTTCTATATTGTTATTGAGATCCTTGAGTTGATTTGTTATGTCTATATTTCAGCATGAAACTTATTTTGAGTTATAATATTTGAGAATCTTTTTAAAATAAATGTTGTCTTTGAATTGATTTATGAGGAGAGCAAAAGATTAGTTTTGAGAAAGAGTTTTCAAATATGAATTCAGTAAAAGTATAAGGGAACTAATTATTCCCAAATGTATCACTTTTTTTTGTATTGAAAAATGAGAAACTTTGATTTCTAAATGAGTTAATGAGTTCAGAGATATTTCAAAGCAGTTACCTTTTTTAAGAGGATGTTTTAAGTAATTACCTCAAATTGAGAAAGAGTATGTTTTATACATTTGAGCATATGAGTATATATATTTATTGGAAGTAGTATTGAGCACCAATATCGAGATAAGTTCAGACAACTCACATTCCTCATAAATCATGTAGCCAACATGGGTAAAGGATCGTACTTTTTAGCCGACTCTTTATTGCTTTCGAGCGAAGCTTTAGTGGATCCACTTAGTTGAGATGTTCTATATCCCACCAAGGTATAGAACAATCACTACAAAAAAATCAGCATTTAGCAACGGATTTCAGCGACAAGCAATATTCCGTTAGTAAATAACGACGGAAAACTAATTTGGTTGCTAAAACATCAAAGGAAATATTAGGATCTTCAATAGGGATGTATTAGCGACAAAAATTCAAATCTGTCGCTAAAATTTGGCGCCTATATTTGCCTACGGAAATAGCGACGTATGGCTGATGGCAAAATTGATAATCTATTAGCGACGGATTTAATGACGATATAATTTGTCGCTAGTGTTATTTTATTTCTTGCTACAAAAATTTTCGTCGTTGGCTAGTTTCCTTTAAATCATAGAGAAATATTTAGCAACAGAACGCATATCCGTCGCTAAAATCGCCACTAATTTTTACCCAAACTTTTTAGGGCTCAAATATTTTCCTGTCAACACAATACTTTTCCCTCATTTTTACAAAGAGTGAGAATGAGAAAACCTTAGGATGTGAGAGTGACAAAACCTCTCATCTCATCTCACACGGAGGACCTCTCGCTGCTCCCACCAACTCACCCACCCACCCACCCACCTGTTCGTGAGAAACCTTTGTGAAGTGAAAGCTTTTAGATCTTAGAAGAAGGTGAATTTAGTGAAGTGAAAGATCGAAATTTCACAAATTTGGGTAAGTATTCTCTCTATTTCAGCTCTAATTTGTTTGTCTTTTACCTGTAGAACAACAATTTAGCAATCAGCTCTATTTTATTTGTTAATCAAAGCATTCCTTTTTTTTCCTGTTTGTGACAACGATTTCGATGTTGTTATTCTTTCGTTTGTTTGCTTGTCATATGATTTTCAATGTGGACCCATTTTGATTCATTCTCTCGTATGCCATTTGACAATAGGTTTTCTGATTTAGTCTCTAAAAGTGCACATTTTAAGAATAATTTGGTACTCTAACTTTTGATTTTTATCTCCGAATTTTTGAGTTTTGAATCTACACCTTTTTTATTTTTTCATTTTTACTTACAGATCTTTATGGTATTTTGTGGTGCTCTTGATTTCTTTAGAGTTTCTAAGTTGTACTTTTCAGATACTTAACTTTTTGTTTTGTGTAGATTAATGTTTCACCTCATTGTAATACCTATTTGGTATTTTTTCTTGTATCATCGTTGCTGGAAATCAGGTGTTGCTGCTTGAACGCTGCTTCATCATTGCTTGAAATCAAGTGTTGCTTGCTTGGACGCTGCTTCATTGGTGCTGGAAACTTGTAGCTGCTGCTTGGATGCTGCTTCATCGTTACTGGTTTATCGAAAGGTAATTTTTTCTACTTTCAACACCCAAACCTCATATTTCTTTGAAAATCAAAAGGTATTTTTTTTCAACTTTTTCAATTTTCTTCACAGATTTGATATTTTGTTTATAGATTTGGCTGAGTCTCAAGGAAACCCAAGGTAAAGTCTTTAAACTCAAGTAAATCTATTTTGTTTATATATTTCGTTGTATGTCCATTCTATATGCTTTTATGTTGAATTGTTGATGCCTCTTCTTTATTTGATTATCGATTCCTTTCATTACCTTTTACATGAGTAATTGGTTGAATTGTCCAACTCTTGCAATTTTAAGAATAATGATTGAATATAGTAAACATTGATGCTTAATATGTTCTGTATAACAACAACCCTTTTTTTTCTTCAGAACCTGTTGACTAAATGGTTTATATAAGCATTGGTGTTGTATTCTAACATGTTTTATGTTTTATTAAAGTTTTAATTCTTTGTTGACACTTTTGCTTGTCATTTTTTTTTGTGGTTTAGCTGTTTTTGCTTAACTATTATGTAATTGCTTTAGTTCTAATTTTTTGGATAACTCTAATTGTCTTGTTTATTTTAACATTAAATAGGAGTATGGATAGTCTAAAGCGTAGATGGATGTACGAGAGGTTGGATGGCCGAGGGGCTATTAATTCTAGTTTTATAACTGGTGTCAATGACTTTCTCAAGTTTGCTTATTCTCACAGAAATCTTATGAGTGGTGATGATGTTAGATGTCCATAAAAAAAACATCACAACATTAATTACATGGATATTGAAACTGTTAAACTGTACCTTTATCGTTTTGGATTTGTTGAGAACTAATTTGTTTGGAAGTATCAAAGGGAAAAGGAAGTAATCAGTGAGATGTCTAGTCATTTTCCAGTTGGTACTCAACCTGGATTGGGAGATAATCCATATCGCCAAATGATTTTGGATGCGGCTGGATCAAATTTTGGCCAGGGTTCATTATCGCAATGTTATAGAAATACTGAACCTGAGTCGTCTTATCATTATGAACCTTCAATGAAGGAAGTTCCTAATCCTTCAATGGAAGAGGAGCCTAATCCTGAGTCACAAAGGTTTTATGATTTGCTACAATCAGCTGATAGAGAATTGTATCTTGGTTCTTCCCTTTCTCAACTTGCAGTAGTTTTTAGGATGTTAAATATTAAAATGGAGAACACTTTGTCACAGAGGGGTTATAGTCAAATGATGCAACTATTGAAAGAGGCTTTACCTGAAGATAATCAAGTGTTGGATAGTTATTATCAGACCAAGAAGCTAGTGCGTAGCTTGGGTTTACCTATTGAAAAGATTGATTGTTGTAATTCAGGATGTATGTTGTATTGGGATGATGATAAGGACTTAACATCTTGTAAGTTTTGTGGCTATGAGAGGCATAAACGTCGTGTTAGTTCTCATAAGAGAAAATTGGTTCCTTACAAGAAAATGTATTATTTTCCTCTTATTCCTGGATTGCAAAGATTATATGCGTCTCATGCAACAACTGCCGACATGAGATGGCATCATGAGCATATACAAGAAGAGGGGGTAATGCGTCATCAATCAGACTTTGAGGCTTGGAAGCACTTTAATGAAACTCATTCATTTTTTGCTGCTGAACCAAGAAATGTGAGGTTAGGGTTATGTACGGATGGTTTCCAGCCATTTGCTCTATCGGGAAGAAAATACTCTTCATGGCCAGTGATTGTCACTCCATACAATTTACCTCCGGGATGTGTATGAAAGAAGCTTACATGTTCTTAACTGTCATTGTTCCAAGGCCACACTGTCACGACTCAATTTTTCAAGTCATGATGGCGCTTACCACCCCACCAGTAGGCCAGCCAAAACCCTATCCCGAAATTGAATAGTAATGGGACTAAGGGTGGAAACTAACCCCAACTGAGCGGAAGCAACAAATAAAACACATAAGAGAAGGCTGAAGCGAAACCAAAACTATATATACAAAGACACCTCCCAGAACCTGGAAGTCACGAGTACAGAACTACTAACAAGAGTACAAGTTCCAAAAGTGGACAACCGAAACAAACTATCTCGAAAGCAAAAGAAAAGTCAAAATATAAATACAGAAGGAGACAGGTAATCCCAGAACGCCATGAGCTCACCCTCGTCTCCTGGACAGACAACTGCAGGCTCGAACTCAACGCTGAGAACTGGTGCTCGGACCTGCATCACGAAAACAAAAGCAGAGTGTAGCATGAGTACCAAAACCACGGGTACCCAATAGGCATCATAGGCCGACTGAGCAAGAAAGATAAAAACGAGCAGACAAGATAAAATCAAACACAACAAAGGTCAACAAAATAGGAAGAGAGTAAACGGAAAGTAAAGCTAAGAGAATCACACTAAACCCAACTGGGGCCCCATAAGACCCGCTAGGCACACCCAAGCACAGACAAACAAGAACCCGAACGGACCTGCATAAGCCTGACAGGTACATACATAGAAATTCTATGCTATGGAAACAAGGGAACCCAACTCCAACAGCCTTAACACCTATGGGACTGAACCCAATAAAGATAAACACATGGGCGCCGCCCAATCATCAGTCACGAGCTGGAAATAACGGACTCTAAACGTGTAACGTCAGCCTCGGACTGGAGCTAACATCTCTCGCTCAACGGTCTCAAGCTGGAAATAATGGACTCTAATCGTGTAACGTCAGCCTCATACTGGAGCTAACATCTCTCGCTCAACGATCTCGAGCTGGAAATAACGGACTCTAATCGTGTAACGTCAGCTTCAGACTGGAGCTAACAGCCTACGCTCAATAGTCTCGCGTTGGTAATACCGGGCTCTAACCGGGTAACGTCAGCAGCGACCTGGAGCTAGCAACCTACGCTCAACAGTCTCGCGTTAGAAATACTGGTTCTAATCGGGTAACATCAGCTGTGGACTGGAGCTAGCCGCCTCGAATCGAATAAAGTCAGCACCAACCAACTCAACACAAGGCTAGACACCGCGGGACGCCGCCCCCACAAGGATAACAACCAAAGGCTCCCATCCTAGCACAACCCAACCGACAATCGGCACCATCGCTAACTCTTCCGGCAGCACCCCAGAGTCGCAGAGATAAGAGAGAAAGAATATGGAGATCCGAGAAGCTATGAAATCGCCTAAACCTTACATACTATCAGACACAAGTCTGTTATACTAGTCTACAATGATCTAGTCCATTCGAATCGACGTCGGATACATACTCAAGTCAATCAGGTGCATGGGACTAAGGAAATACTACCCTAACGTATTCTAAGGTCGGAAACAATCACATCAATCAACAAAATACAAGAAAATATCCTGAACCCACGCCTGCAACAACAGATAACCACCCAGCAGGTAACCCATAACAAATCAACAACCCCAAATCAGCAATCCCACACTAAGGCATGATACTAACCTCGAACAGCCCAGAAATCAACTCTAAACGAAGAAAATGGGAGAAGAAGAACAGAAGTACTAACTACCCAACCCAGATTCACATTAGTCGGCAAGTAATCACGCATTCAAGCTCAATCTAGGAAGAAGGGAAGCTGTAACCTACCAGAAGGCCGATCACGCACGCTCCAACTCACTCTGTCGGAGCTTTCCCCTTCCGAACGGCCTCAGACTACTGCCACGCTGCCAAAAATAGAGTCACAGCGTCAATACGGTCGTTTAGACACTAAAATCATCAAAATCGGAGATAGACCAATTTTGGAGTAAAAATCAGGAAACATGGGACCTGCTCTGGATTTTTCGGAATTGGCTCGGTGAAGAGGTCCCAAACCCTCCCCCAAACTTGTATTCCAAAATGGAACACCCATCGGGGCTCGGATCAGCTCCAAACATCCAACACAAGAAATACAAAACTTTACAACTACAGGCCTACGATAGCAACTTACGCCTCAAATTCACAAATATCGAGGAACACCAAACGCAAACCGAGCCAAGACCCACATTGCCAACGAGAATTTGAACGCCTAGAACTTTGAATCACCTGAAATCGATATAAGATGAGGGAGATATGAAATTTTAAAGATTTCATCAAATGAGCCTCGACCTCACCTTTATAGCCACCGCAACCCACTGACCTCCACGAATGCAGCCAAGGCCCCGCGAACGCAGAGGGAAAACAATCTCTACTCTGCGAACGCGGCCAGGGGCCCGCGAACGTGGAGAGAAGGGACTCAGATCTCCGCGAACGCGAAACCCTATCCACGAACGCAGAGATGAGACTCTCCCAGGCTTCTCAAACCTCCGCGAACGCGGATCCCCACCCGTGAACACGGAGAAGGAGATCACCCCACTCCACAGACCTCCGCAAAAGCGGTGCAACCCATGCGAACGCGGAGAACAGGACCCCTCACCTCCGCGAAGGCGGCCTCTAGCCCGCAAATGCAGAGTAGACACCCTTACACCTCTGCGAACGCGGAGAGATGGAGTGTTTGCAGACACCAGCTGCACCAATTGTGTTTTGGACAATTCCAAAACTCCGACGGGTGCTCGGAATTCATTCGGAACCCCGTGCACGCAAATGAGATATGCTACCCCTATCACATTTGATGTTTCAGACTCAATGTCGTAGTTAAAAACCTCCATATGAGGTCGTTTCGATGAAAAGTGGGATGGGTCATTTTAGCCAAATTATATCGGAGGCCTCGGAATTTAATCGGAAGCTCCTAGAAGTTCTCAAAGGGTCATTCTAGACCAAACTTGGCATTCCGGAACTAACCAAGCTGACGAAATTCTCATCCGAGTGTGTTTACCCAGGATGTTGACTAAAGTCAACTTTTAGCCAAATTTCAAAGGCTAAAGAGCTAACTGGCTCCAAAATCACACCGGAAGCCCCGGGACTCAGGCCAACCATGCTACTAGGCTAATTTGGTTGCTACGAAGCTGATGGAACCGTCATAATTTCCATTTGAGGTCGTTTACCTGAAGTTATGACTGAAATCAACTTTTCAAGGTTTAAAAGCTCCAGAACAAGAAAACAGGCATAAAACCCAAACGAACGACCAGGCGACCGACCTACAGTGCCAGCAAGTCAGAAATGACTTGGGATCGCTACAGGAATACTCTAAACGATAGAAAAAAGGCACAAACACGCAAATGACCTGAAGGGTCATTACACACACAATCTTAAACAAAAAATTGATGTTCATCTACAACCTTTAATAAAGCAATTGACTTTGTTGTGGGAGAAGGTGTAGAAGCATTTGACATCTCAAAAAAGCAAAATTTTCAATTAAGAGCAGTTTTGATGTGGACTATCAATGACTTTCCAGCATATTCTATGTTATCGGGATGGAGTACTAGTGGCAATTTAGCATGTCCTTATTGTATAGAGGAAGCACAATCCTTCAGATTAAAATATGGTGGGAAAACAACTTGGTTTGATAGTCATAGGATGTTTCTTGATCAAAATCATCCATTTAGGAAAGATCGTAAAAACTTTCTTGAAGGTCATACTGTTACAAGATCACCACCACTTGTCAGAACAGGATAAGAAATTCTTAACCAAATATGTGAGTTGGGGATAAGGAAAGCAATTGAGTTAGATGCAGCAGAGGTTAATAAGAGATTATGTAAGTCTTGTGGTTGGAAAAAACGAATCATCTTCTGGGATTTGCCTTATTGGAGTTCTAATATGATACGACATAAGCTTGATGTCATGCATATTGAGAAGAATGTCTTTGATAATGTATTTAACACAATTCTTAATGTTGATGGCAAAACCAAAGACAATCCCAAAGCACGTCTTGATGTTGCAAAATACTGCAATCGACCACAGTTAGCAAGAAATCCTGATGGAAGCTATCCCAAAGCTGCATATACAATAGACAAGAATGAAACAATGGTCTTGTTTGATTGGTTGGAAGGTGTGAAGTTTCCAGATGGGTATGTTTCAAATATGAGTCGATGCCTTGACACAGACAAATTTAAGTTATTTGGGATGAAAAGCCATGATTGTCATGTGTTCATGCAACGACTATTGCCAATTGCCTTTCGTGAGCTATATCCTAGTAATGTGTGGCGGGCACTTATAGAGTTGAGTTTATTTTTTAAAGATCTTACTTCAACTGTTCTTCGAGTGGTGGACTTGGATAGATTAGAGGTACACATCCCACAAATTTTGTGTAAGTTAGAACGCATATTCTCTCCAGGATTCTTTAACTCAATGGACAATTTACCCGTGCACCTTCCATACGAAGCAAGAATTACTGGACCTGTACAATATAGATGGATGTATCCTTTTGAGAGGTAAATATAAAATATTTATGCGATTATATATAGTGCCAATGTGCTAGACTCAATATGATAATTTAATTTCTTACCTATATAGGTACCTTCGAACTCTTAAAAATATGATCGGGAACAAAGATAGTGTTGAGGGTTCTATTTGTGAAGCATACTTAATGGCAGAGTCAACACAATTGTTTTTTCATTATTTTGAACCTCATGTTATGTCACGTCATCATAATGTGTCCCGTAATGGTGATGGTGGTGTTATGGAAAATGTTGAAGAAAATCTATCAATATTCACCCATCCAGGAAGGCTATCGGGTGAAGCAAAAAGGAGAGATTTGTCTCATGAAGAAATTAAGGCTGCCCAAACTTATATTCTTCTAAATTGTAAAGAGGTTGAGCCTTTTGTGAGGTAACATTTTAAGGTTATACTTTTTTCATTTAATAAATTTGGTCATATATTATGACTTTCTATTTAACTTATTTTGTTGCAATGAAGCATGTATGTGCAACGTTTGCAAGAAGAGTTTCCGAATCTATCTCAAGATCAAATAGATGAGAGTCTCGAAACATATTTTTCTGTATGGTTCAAGGAATATGTAAGCCTAATTAAACAATCACTATCTTTTAAAATATAATGTGTTGAATTGTCTAGTGAATTAGACTAAATCTTATCATTTTTTTTAAATAGGTTCGATCCAATCATATTGAAAATGAATACTTGCGTAGTCTTGCTCCTGGACCATTAATAAGTGTGTATACTTATCCAGTGTGTTTTGTTAATGGATACAAATTTCACACAGTATATCGCGGTAGTGCAAGATCAACAATGAATAGTGGAGTTTTTATCTCGGATTCAAATACGGGTGATTACTATGGAAGGATACAAGAAATTATACAAGTGGAATACCGTAGAGCACCTTTTAAGCAAGTTATGTTATTCAAGTGCGAATGGTTTGATCCAACAATAGATATTGGTGTTAAGGAGCACAATCAGTATAGATTGGTCGATGTTAATCATCGTCGTCGATTTTAAAAATATGAACCTTTTATTCTTGCGATGCAAGCAACTCAAATGTATTATATGTCTTATCCTAGCACAAAGAAGGACAAGGATGATTGGTTAGCTGTATTAGAAGTCAACCCTAGAGATGTTGTTGAATTACCTGATGAGGAGTGATCACAATACCAGAACCAAATCTTCCATTTCAAGTTGAAGAAGTTGAAGTTCGTGAGATGGATATGAATATTATTGTTGATGAAACTATAATTCTGCATGATCCAAATAGGGAGGCAATTGAAATGGATGAACCAATTGATGATGGATTGTTGCCAGAGCATCATGAGTTAGAAGAAGAATCTAAGGAAGACGAGTATGAAACTGAGAATGAAACGGAAGAGGATGATGAGGAGTTCGAAGAAACTGAGAATGAAACGGAAGAGGATGATGAGGAGTTCGAAGAAGAAATAGATACAGACTAGTGTATTGATACAAATGTGCTACAGTATCTTCAATGACTTTTGTTTATCGTAATATGTTTTGGATGCAACTTTTTCTTATGGAAAAACAGTATACTTACTATAGAAAGTGGAAAAATGAATTGTACTAAACTTACTTCTTGTTATTTCCTTACGCAAAAAACAGTGCTTACTGTTTGTTTTTTTAAAATTTTGCTGAAAATTCAATATTCATATCACTGCCAATAGAATTTGGTTACCTGAAAAAACTTTAATAGCTGAGATAAGGTTCTTTTGGTATAGCTAGAGCATAATGTTTCATTCATAAGAGGTATGAGTTTCAAGCTATTAATATATTTTTGTGTGCTTTGCAGCTCTAATTTCTTAAAGCTACTAGTATCTTGATTTTATATTGTTATTGTGTTTATTTTATACAAATTAAGATAAAATGCTCTATCTCGATCTAGAAAACCTTTTCCTTTTTCGAGCTTCATTGATATTGTCGGTATTGATTTTGATTGGAATAAGTTGCAGGTGCTTCCCCTTTATTTCTATTTCTAGCTTATGTTATTTTTTATTACTACCTCTGGAAACATGCTATTGAAAGGTTATTTTCTTTAGGGATAGTTATTGTTTCTCAAGAATGTAATTAACTGGAGAAAGGAAAGTAGAAATGGATACAAAAATCTACTAAAATGGATTAAATAAAAAGAGGGAGATCAGCCAAAGCAATGTATCAGGAAATCTTTCGGAGTAACTTTCATAGTTCTCCTCTTGCTTAAGCAACAATTGATCCTCTATGCCAGCATGATTTGCAGTGTCTATCAGAAAATCTTCCAGAGTAGCTATGATTTGTAGTTTTTTCCTAAGGGATGCAATTGTTTTCTGGCATTCTGCAAGTTTGTCCAGCAGCCACTGCTAAATCCTCCTGCTAATGAGAAAGTTCACATACAATTATTAATTTTCATCTTTTTTTCTTCACATTGATGTGTCTACATGAATGATAAACAACATAAGATAGGTTCACAACATCCTGTTTTATTTTCAGTTCACCATTTGAGCCAGAAGTTTGCTGAACCTCAGCTTCCTGGGCTCTTTTCATAAGCTCGTTTTCCAATTCACAACATTTAGTTTCCATCTCTGATGGTAAGAATTTTTCTCTTTCAATTTGTCTTCAAAGAATTAATATTTATAGAAATTGTCTGTGCTTCAACCTGCATGCCATAGAGTTGAAACTCGAGCAACTCTTTTGACTCATTTACATATCTAGCTCCTTCTGCAAAACCCTTCCAACCTGGTTTGACTTTCCTTAAGCTGCAAAGAGGACACTTTAAGGGCATCTTGACTCTCGTTTAATGCATTCTCCAGTTCAGCTTTCTCTGCTTCAATCTTCTCCAACTTTTGCTCTAATTCGGCCACCCTTTGTGAAGACAATCATATCGATTTCTATAGAACGCAACAAGAGTTTTAGGCATGGCCTTTTGATTCTTAAATTGATCAATCTCAGCAATGAGTGCTGAAGCCCATGAATTTGAGCAACTTGGTTCATGTTCTCTTGTTTCCAATTTGCTCATCTTGAGTGTTTAACAACTTTTTTATGCTTTTCAGCTGCTGCTTGCTGGCTGTTTCTGCTGTTTGAGTGCTTAAATCCCTCTTTATAGTCTACTTCTGAACAAGAGAGAAGTTCAATTGCTGTTAGTGGAGGCTGGATGTGTCCATTGTTGTTATTAATAATAAATTTCACTAATTGTCACTCTTTTGCAGGAAAAATATCAAGAAATATTACAGAACCAAACACAAACCCAATCTAATGTTACTCAATGGCAAGCATATTATCAAGCAGCAGGAGAGGAAAATAAAAGAAGGATATATGGTCTTGGAGCTCAAGCAAATGTATTTTATGGACCAAATCTTCGTGTCTCTTCTGGATCTGATGCTTCAGGCTCAGTACCATGTCCAAATGCTCAAACAATACCGACAGAAAATGTGGATGAGTTAGTGATTCGAATGATTCCTTCGCTAACCAAGCACTTGCTTCCTATATTTGTTGAGCATGTACGTGGGTTGATTTCTCCAGCCTCATCTCAGCCAGACTCTCCTACCAACCATCCATCAACTATTGCACCTGTAATTCCTGCTCCAGCTGCAGTAAATATCGTAAGGATCGTGCATCGGTTTCTGAGGAATGATTGTGGCTCTCTAGTCTCTCTTAGTTAATTTTGTTGGCTAAATTTTGTTGCAAATGCTTCAACCATATATTTTGCTAGAAATTTATTTTTGGGGATGTTTTGAACTTCGTAATATAGTTTGCACTTAGCTATGTACTTTGGATCTTGTAGAATATTAATTTCTATGAATTAAGTTAATTTTGTGATTATATAATATGTGTTTGAACATGTGTATTTAAAATATTACAGAAATAAAAAAAATATTGATGGATTTGTGACAAATTATTTTCGTCGCTAAAAGAATGGCGACGGAATTAGTGACAAATATTTGGTCGCGCAGTATGATGAGACGACGAAATAATAAATAAAATAAGTGATAAATTAAAAACACAATGACAAATTTTTTTGTCGCTAAAGAAAATAAATAAAAAAAATGGTGACGGAATTAGCGACAATTTTGGTCGCCAGTAAGATGAGACGACAAAATAAGTTACAAAATCAACGACATTAATTACTAAAATAGTGACAGATTTGCTCGTCGCTAATCTTTCCAACGGATAACTTTTGTCGCGAATCCGTCAGTAAGTTTGCGACGGATTCAAATTTTTTGTCATTAAATGGTTAGCCGTCGCTATTCCGTCGCAAAACCAAAATAGCGATGGAATAAGCAATTTAGCGATGGATTTTGTCTGTCGCTAAACACAAATTTTATTGTACTGAATTATGTCAGCGTGGACGAGACGTTGTATCATCACGTTGCTCATAGTGATGATTTTCAGTTAGAGAATCTCTCAAATAGAGTTAAAAGTCTTTTTTTATCATATCACTTAATATGTTGAGTTCAGAGATGAATAAGTATTTTGTAAAGTTTGAATGATTTCACTCCTTTATTTCTTTACATTTAGTTGAATATCTTACTTCAGCTTCTTCAGTTCAATTATTTATTTATTTACCTCAACTATATTACATGCTCATACATTCAATGTACTGATATCATTCAACCTGCATCTTTTTATGATGCAGATATAGGTGTTTAGGATTATCAACAGGCCCTCCGTTGAGATCACTTTACACTTCTTGCTAGCTTTGGTGAGCCTTCCTTGCATTCCGGAGGACTCCACTCTTGTTTTTCAGTTTAGTAGTTTTGAGGTGTCATGGGTCTGGTCCCGACATCCATGTTGAACTATAGAGGCTTCATAGATAGTTAGTGTTGAGTTTCTTTCAATATTTCCTTTGAACTATTTTGGCAAACTATTATTGTTTTCAGAGTATTTTAAGATAGTTTTTAGTATACTATTTTTAAATAGTTTGAGTTTGTGAAGTTTTGAGACTTTTGAATTTAAATTTCATTTTTTAAAGCTTAAATTTGATTGAGTTAGTCTTCTGCTAAGTAGTCAGCCAGACCAAGAGTTCGCTTGGGAATGAATAATGGTTCTCAAATGTCGGCCACGTCCAGGGTGTAGGCTCAGAATGTGACATTGACAGAGTGGGGTGATTTCAAAATGTTATTATGTGATAGGATGGTTAGATGATGATTGATTGAGAAGGTGAAATGACTCTTAGTGGGGAGTTGACAATGGAAGAAGGTGGGATGACTTAACATAGAGCGTATGATTCCAGGGTAGTATCACGGGGTGGTAAAGGTGGTAATTATTGAAGGATCATGGTCCTAAATTATTTCTCCACGTGCATGTTCCTTTGATTATTTGCATGATATTATGCGGTAGATTCGGGTCAATTTATGATGCCTACCAGTACGTATTATTTTTACTGATACAACTCTTGCTATGTCACTTGGCATAGTCTTGTTGCAAGGTCAGTGATGTTTCTTAAATGAAGGAGAAGATGATCTCCGGCAGCTTCAACTCCTCTTTCCTTATGGGGGAGTTGTGTCTTAATTTTTGTAAATTGTACCCTCTTAGAAAACTCTTGTTCGTACTAGTTCCTTGAGTCTAGAGCTATATAAGGGCATAAAAAATTGAGCAAAATTTCCAAAAGTACAACAAAAATTGAGGATCAAACCAAAAGGGCAACATTTGAATAGAAGGATGGATGCCGTTAAATCGTTGGTTAGCGCACGCTGACATGCACCTTACAACATTAAAAAAAACGTTTAAAAAATATTAATATTTCTTTTCCATTATTTATTCAATTGTTTTGTTATTGTGTTTTCGTGTTTTTTTTTCTATTTTCACTATTTTTATGTAAATAAAAATGTTAATGATGCGGTCAAGTCACTATTTAGACAAACAAATGTAAATAAAAATGTAAGTAATGAGGAGAGAATTTTGACAACTTTCTACTATTTTCAATGGTAATACTTACTCAAAAATTCAAACAAATGTTTGTTATAACAACTGAGTTAAGGCTGTTCAAAATCGAATAGAACCGATAATTTAAACCGAAAAAAGTTATGAATTTATCAAAATTATATTTATATATATTATTAATTGATTTTAAAACTTCATGAATCTTTCAATGACAATTATCATGAGTTAAATATATGCCATCATTTTAATATGTATATTTTATAAAATTACAGGATTTTGTTTCTGCGTACGTATATCTACAAATAAGTGTGTGCCACGAGAGATTGATTTATGATCGATTTAAATTTAGTGGGTTCAATATTTAATTGATAACAATTTTGATATTTTTTTGTTATTACGTTATCGGTTCTTAACGGTTTGAGGTTTTTTCTTAATGAGTTAGCACGTCTACAATCCGATAACCAATAAGTCAAATCGATAAACTTCAAAATCGGACTGAACCGAACGATATGCCTAAATAGTGACTTGACCTCATCATTTACATTTTTATTTATATATAAATAGTGAAAAGAGAAAAAAAACACGAAAACGCAACAACAAAATGATTGAATAAATAATGAAGAAGGAATATTAAACGTTTTTTTTAATGTTGTAAGGCACATGCTGACATGAGCCTTGTAAGGCGCATGTCAGCATGAGCCTTATACGTCACATGTCAACGTGAGCCTTACAAAGCACATGTCAACGTGCGCCTTACAAGGAGCAAGCCTGCGTGTGCTTTCCAACCAACGATTTAATGTTGTAAGGCGCATGCCAGCATGAGCCTTGTAAGGTGCATGTCACCGTGAGCCTTACGAGGCACATGTCAACGTGCGCCTTACAAGGAGCATGTTAGCGTGTGCCTTCCAACCCACGATTTAACGGCATCCATCCTTCCATCCAAATGTTGCCCTTTTGGTTTGATCCTAAATTTTTATTGCCCTTTTAGAAATAATGCTCAATATTTTTGTCCTTTTGGCTCCGGACTCCTAGTACCTTGGGAGGGATCAACATATTTCTCAAAAGCACTTATTTTTAATAAATTTGGGAGTATTTCTATATTTAAATTGGGTGATTAGTTTATATTTTATTCACTTTCACATTCTTATATTTTTGTTGGGTAGTAAGAGTTCTCCTATCTAGATAATAAAGTAGGTACCCGCGCGGCCCATATTTGTTTTCCATATTTTACACTTAACATTAAATACTATTCTCCATATCATTTTCAAGACCCAATACTAAACATTAATTAGTAGTGATTGTGTGGTAAAAATACATATATCAATAATTATTTTCTTAGGAGCCGTTTGGTTACTGGTTAGAGTTATGCAGGTATTAGTTATGCAGGGTTTAGTTATGCAGGTATTAGTTATGCAGGGTTTAGTTATGCAGGTATTAGTTATGCAGGTATTAGTTATGCAGGGTTTAGTTATGCAGGTTATGGGTTTAGTTATGCAGGTATTAATTATGCATGGTTTAGTTATGCAGGGTTTAATTATATAGGTATTAGTTATACATGATTTAGTTATGTACAAATTACAATACAGTAAACTAATTTTTATTTCTTAATTCCAAAAATGTTTAGCGAGCTAATATTTATTATATCCATTAAAATAAACAACTATCTTAATAACACATTAAAATTTAAATAAATGTCAATAACTAAAAAACTAAAGTAAATAACAAATAACGAATAGGATAAGTAATTAAGTAAATAAGAAATAACTAAAAATATTATAATACATGTATTGGCCGTGCGTTGCAAAGAAACTAAGTAAAGAACTAATTACAATTAACCGGCACTATCTTATCGCCAAAGAAAATAATTAATAAAAAATAAAGCAAAGAAACTAAGTAAAGAACTAATTACAATTAACCGGCACTATCTTATCGCCAAAGAAAATAATTAATAAAAAATAAAGCAAAGAAACTAAAAATAATTAAGCAACTATCAAGACAAAAATAAATAGTAACTTTTTTAAAAGCACACATAATTAAAAAAAATTAAAAGTTAATTAATAAGGGTAAATATGTAAATATATTATTTAATCCATGTATAACTAATACCCACATAACTTATTCCACCTTCTACCCTGCATAAAATTATACATAGATTTCCTCATAAGTTATGTAAGTATTAATTATGTGGATTCACTAAAACACAACCAAACATTGTATAAAACTAATGCAGGAATAATTTTTATACAACATTTTAAACCTACAAACCAAACACCGTATAAAATTAATACATAAATAACGTTTATACAATATTTAAAAACCTATCAACTAGGGGTGGGCATTCGGTTCTTCGGTTCGATTTTCTTAAATTTCGGTTCGGTGTTCGGTTTTGAAAAAATGTGCACCAAATACCAAATCAAAATATTTCGGTTCGGTTCGGTTCGGTTTTTTAAACTTCGGTTCGGTTTAATTCGGTGTTTTTAAAACGATTTTTCGGTGCAAGCAAATAAAAAATAAAGTGAAAATTAAATTATCAAAACGTTTAACTAAAGATAAAAGTTGAAAACTCGAAATAATCAATTAACATATTTAATAGTTAAAGTTTCCAACAAAGAACTAAAGAAGTTTTTTTTTTCTCTTTCCGATTTTTTGTTTCAACAAACACTCTTTGTAATAGCAGCCAACAATTTAAACCAAGAATTCAATACTTGAAATTTAAAAGTTAAAACAATACAAAGTTAAAAATGCCTTAACTTCATTCAAATAAAAAACAATAGGAGTCACAACTCACAAACACAAGTTACCAAGTATATAATTAATAAAATTAAAATATTATTTTAAATTTAGTTAATAAAATTTCAGTTTTTCGGTGCACCGAATTTTTCTTACCCTGACACCGAATACCGAACCAAAAAACCGAAATTTTGAAAAAAAAACACCGAAACCGAACCGAAAAACCGACACCGAAAAACCGAACCGAAAAACCGACACCGAAAAACCGAACCGAAAAACCGACACCGAAAAACCGAACCGAAAAACCGACACCGAAAAACCGAATTAATTTGGTTCGGTTCGGTTTTTCTTTTTTCGATATTTATGTGAGTATTAGTTATGTAGAATTACAAAAATATAACCAAACATTGTATAAAACTAACACAAGGATAACTTTTATTCTATTTACAAACCAAACATGGTATAAAAATTAATACATGAATAACCAAGTTATTCATGTATTAACTTTGCCCTTATCCAGTAACCAAACGGCCCCTTAATGTGTGTGCCAAGTCAAACCGTGGCAAATAACTAAGAATGGAGCCTCCATTATGGAGAGAGTACTCCGTTAATATTTTTTTCCTCTCCTACCCAAAAGTAAAGAACAACATTAATTTATTTGGTAATCGAAGTGAGTCACAAACACAATTTTCTCTAAAGATTAAACTCTTTAACAATGACATATCATTTCTCTTAAATATACGTGATACTGTATATATATATGTATATATATTGTTTAAAATTTCTATATTCTTCAATACCATTTAAGCACTTGTGTGAGGGTTGGTTAAGTAGTCAGAATTCACAAGAGTTAATTGAATTCTTCAAATATTAAGTTGAGGCATCCACGCATTTTTTTCCAAAAGATTCTGTAAGAAGAAAAGAAGACTTTGTAGCTCTTTGAATTATTGCATCACAAACAGTATAGCTGCTTTCATATATAGTTTATTCATTTGCTTAACTTGATGCCTCTATCCATCAAATTAAATATACAAACTAAAGTCAAATTGAGCAGACAACAAGACAACCAAATAAAAATGCATAACTCTAGCATATTACCAATATTTATATAAATCTTGGTAAGGGAAAGTGTCAAAATGAAAACTATATAAAGGGGTTTGAGTGCAGCTTAGGAGAACAACAACTTCTCTCCTTTGTTTCAAATATGGGGAAAATGGCCTCTCTAGTTGCCACTCTTTTAGTGGTTTTAGTGTCACTTAGCCTAGCTTCCGAAAGCTCAGCAAATTATCAATACTCATCTCCCCCACCACCAAAGGAGCCATACCAACCTTCACCAACACCTTATCATCCCACACCAGTTTACAAATCACCACCGCCGCCAACTCCGGTTTACAATTCCCCACCACCACCCAAGGAACCATACTACCCACCACATACCCCAACCTACAAGTCGCCACCTCCACCAACTCATGTTTACAAGTCGCCACCGCCACCCAAGGAGCCATACTACCCTCCACACACCCCAGTCTACAAGTCGCCACCTCCACCAACTCCTATTTACAATTCACCACCTCCACCAACTCCCGTTTACAAGTCACCACCACCACCCAAGAAGCCATACTACCCTCCACACATCCCAACCTACAAGTCACCACCTCCACCAACTCCCGTTTACAAGTCGCCACCACCACCCAAGGAGCCATACTATCCTCCACACACCCCAACCTACAAGTCGCCACCTCCACCAACTCCCGTTTACAAGTCACCGCCACCACCCAAGGAGGAGCCATACTATCCTCCACACACCCCAACCTACAAGTCGCCACCTCCACCAACTCCTATTTACAATTCACCACCTCCACCAACTCCCGTTTACAAGTCGCCACCACCACCCAAGGAGTCATATTACCCTCCACACACCCCAACCTACAAGTCGCCACCTCCACCAACTCCCATTTATAAGTCGCCACCACCACCTAAGGAGAAGCCATACTACCCTCCACACACCCCAACCTACAAGTCGCCACCACCACCCAAGGAGGAACCATATTACCCACCATATACCCCAACCTACAAGTCGCCACCTCCACCAACTCCCGTGTACAAGTCGCCACCACCACCTAAGGAGCCATATTACCCTCCACACAACCCAGTCTACAAGTCGCCACCTCCACTAACTCCTGATTACAAGTCACCACCACCACCTAAGGAGGAGCCATACTATCCTCCACACACCCCAAGTTACAAGTCGTCACCTCCACCAACTCCCTTGTACAAGTCCCCACCACCACCCAAGGAGCCATACTACCCTCCACACACCCCAGTCTACAAGTCGCCACCCCCACCCACTCCAGTTTACAAGTCGCCACCACCACCTAAAGAGCCATACTACCCTCCACATACCCCAACCTATAAGTCGCCACCTCCACCAACTCCTGTTTACAAGTCGCCACCACCACCCAAGGAGCCATACTACCCTCCACACACCCCAACCTACAAGTCGCCACCTCCACCAACTCCTGTTTACAAGTCGCCACCACCACCCAAGGAGCCATACTACCCTCCACACACCCCAA
The DNA here is from genome assembly GCA_018342035.1 of Solanum appendiculatum. Taxonomy (NCBI): domain Eukaryota; kingdom Viridiplantae; phylum Streptophyta; class Magnoliopsida; order Solanales; family Solanaceae; genus Solanum; species Solanum appendiculatum. The sequence goes on from JAGDQO010000302.1 coordinate 330,447, forward strand.
CCTACAAGTCGCCACCTCCACCAACTCTTGTTTACAAGCCGCCACCACCACCCAAGGAGCCATATCATTCGTCACCAACACCATACTATCCTGCACCAGTATACAAATCTCCACCACCAACTCCGGTTTACAACTCTCCACCACCACCAACTCCGGCTTACAACTCTCCGCCGCCACCAACTCCAGTCTACAAGTCTCCACCACCACCCCACTATCTTTACACCTCTCCCCCTCCTCCCTACCATTACTAAGAAGCGACTTCATTATATCTGAGGTAATTAAGCCAAAGTAAAACTTTTTAATATGGTATGTCTATAGAAGTTGCACAATTTCTTCATTCATTAATATATAGACCTACGCTGTCTACTTCTTATTTGGTTTAGGTTCTATTATATGTTCTCATTCACAATATTATATTCTTATGCAGGAAAAGCAGAATGTTAAGCTAAAAGAAAATAATCCCCACAGGAGGCAAAGTTCTTTTGTAGCTTCATTTTGTATAAGTTATTGTTTGTACCCTATATTATATTTATATTTTACTTCTATTTCTTTGTGTATGTTTGTTCGATCTCCTTGCAAAATGCGGAGATTATGAGATGTATAAAATAAGTTATTACTATACAGTTTTATGTTTTCCCTTCTCTCTACTCTTTCTTTTGGTCCTTATTCTTATTTCGTCATCCTTATATTGAGTTATTTATAAGTTGAGGCTCTCATCAATTACATTATTAAATCAGTTACTAAATAAAATGCGGTGAATACAATAGAATCTAAGTTACAATCAACTGGAAAATGTTAGTAGCTCCGTTGATTAGTTATTTGAACTTTCATCTTTTTGAGGAGGGTTCGCTTCTTGCACATTGCAATCCCTTCTCTCATTTCCTCTTCACAATTTTTTTTAAAAACATTGAAGAAGTAACAATCAACGTAAATATTATATCTAACCTCTGGATTTATGCCCACATAATTCCCCAACTAATCCTTTTGGGCTAGATGACGCCAAATTTACTTGTGGATTTTTTTGGGGAAATATTTTTCGCAAGTAAAACCTTCTTGAATTTAGTAACTTCAGATTTTTGTATGTAAATCTATAGGTAATTACTATGAAAATAATCCTCAGGTTTAGCAATTTTGCAGTAGTTAAGTGGTAATCCACAAGTTTTCATACATTATCGAATGTGATTAAAGCTTGACTTTACAAGTATTTCACCAAAAACAAGATAAGTTCTCAAGTTGATAATCATGAAGAGAAAAATTAGAGAATTACATCTTTTTATATAAAATTTTATTAAAAAAAAACGTAATTGCTCCCTCACAAATTATTGAAATTAAATATTATTACTCGTCACTATTTTTCTTATCTTGATTATTAGTTTTCAGGGACGAAAATTTAATTGTTGCAACTTTCACTTTTTTTTTTTAAAAAAAAAAGGTGAACAACCAACTGATTTGGTATCAGATTGTGGTTGTTCAAGGCATATTAGAACGATTAAATTTTCGCTTTCGAAAAATAATTTATTTATTTGTGCAGTATTTAACAACTTTAGAAAATTTTATATAAAAATATGTAATTTTTTGTTTTCTTTTTCTCCACATGACTGTCAACTCAAAAGTTTTGCTTTGTAGGGCTGCGTATCGGTTGGTTCGGTTCGGTTTTGAAGTTTATCGGTTTGATTTCTTGGTTATCGGTTTGTAGAGATGCTAAACCATTAAAGAACCATTAAGATATTGCCTTATCGGTTATTGGTTTATCGGTTATCGTTATCGGTTTAACTGTTAAGATTTGACACAAAAAAAAAGTCATTAAAAATCACTTAGAAACAAGGTGACAAACCAAATGAACCATGCACATGAGTTCACAAATAACATCTTGCCAAAAAGCAAAAACTTTTACATTGTAGAATACACAAGAGTTTGAGACAGCCAAAAATAAAAGTAGGAAACAAAACTCTAAGTCAAGGGCTTTATATACAAAATGATAAAAATATATCTATTTAATTTACTATCGGGTTATCGGTTAATCCGTTAAGAAAAAACCTCAAACCGTTAAGAACCGATAACCCGATAACAAAAAAAATCAAAACCGTTATCAAAACCGCTAAACCAATAACTTTTTTTCGGTTCGAGTTATCGGTTTCGGTTCGATTTTGAACAGCCCTATTGCTTTGTACCTAAATTGATGGAATACTTGTTGGAAGTTTACCACGAATGTAGAATCAAGCTTTGATCATATTCGGGGTGGTATGAAATGACTCAACACTCAAGGCGAAAACTTTTTTAGAAGACTCGCAGATGCATAAGCTAGGGTTTGGGTATTTAATCTCCAGGTAATTCTAGCAGATTGGGCTTGAAAAACATGAGTTGGGCTAGTCTTGTAAACTTAATGAACTAACCTAAATGTAATTAAACTTCATTTACGACATAAAATTTTAACTTCATATTTTTCCAACTTTATTATAAACGATTTTAAAAATAAAAAAAAAAAAAGAGAAGATCTCGACTCGTTGGACAAATATTTGTCTATAAATAAATATGTCGGTAATAATTCTTGACTAGGTCAATGTAGCTAAGATTTGTACTTGTTTATACATCCATATCACTTGAGACGATTAAAAATATTAGTTTATCTTAACTAATGGAATCTTATATGGAGATTAGTAGTTTTGCCTTTGTCGGTGATTAAGCTATGCTAATGATTAATTCTTTTTCTAATTAAAATGTCAAAAGTGAATGAACCAAATGGAATCGTCCATGTACAGGTAGTACTAGAATTCAATTATTGAATAGTATCTTCTTCTTTTTCTAACCTCAAATATTTAAATGAAAAAAGACACGTATTTTAGTTTGTTAGGTAGAGAAAAATTATGATAAATAAATACACAAAGGGGAAGAAGGTGGCGTAAATATCGGTGCAAATCAATTGTATTTACAGTAAGGTTAATAATTATTTATTCAAAGTTTGAAAACACAAAAGTGAAAACTTTCTTAAAAAGCCTTGAACCGATTCGATTCATTTAATTCTATTTCTTAAGATACTCCAAGCTTATTTGGAATTTTGGATTGATTTAAAAGTTGGTCAAATCTACACTTAAGTTGTTTTTAGCTTTTGAAAGTGTTTGACAAAGTTAAAAATAACTTAAAATAAGTTTAAAATGACTTTTAAAAAGTTAAAAGTAGGCATTCTCCTGCTTTTCATTTTTTTAACTTAAGAATTACTGTTGTTTGACTTTTTTAAAAACTACGTTTTTTTAAGTTAAGCCAAACGGGCTTTCCATGTTCTCATATTTTAAAGAAAAGAACTAAGAGAAACAACTATAAATACCGACTTTAATTCTTTAAAATAATTTTATTCTTTAATTTTATGAAGTCAAATAGTCAATACTAACATAAAACAGAATTGGGTATAAAAAAATCATTGATAGAAGTGCATTCGGATTAATTGCGCTCAAATGCAGATACTGAACATCCAATGGGCCATTTTAGCCAAATTCTACCGGAGGCCTCAGAATTTAATCGGAAGCTCCCAGAAGTTCTCAAAGGGTCATTTTAGACCAAACTCGGCATTTCGGAACTAACCAATCTGACGAAATTCTCATCCGAGTGTGTTTACCAAGGATGTTGACTGAAGTCAATTTTAAGCCAAATTTCGAAGGCTAAAGAGCTAACTGGCTCCAAAATCACACCGGAAGCCCCGGGACTCAGGTCAACCATGCTTCTAGGCTAATTTGGTCGCTACGAAGTTGATGGAACCGTCATAATTTTCATTTGAGGTCGTTTACCTGAAGTTATGACTGAAATCAACTTTTCAAGGTTTAAAAGCTCCAGAACAGGAAAACAGGCATAAAACCCAAATAAACGACCAGGCGACCGACCTACAGTGCCAGCAAGTCAGAAATGACTTGGGATCGCTACAGGAATACTCTAAACGATAGAAAAAAAGGCACAAACACGCAAATGACCTGAAGGGTCATTACACACACAATCTTAAACAAAAAATTGATGTTTATCTACAACCTTTAATAAAGGAATTGACTTTGTTGTGGGAGACAGGTGTAGAAGCATTTGACATCTCAAAAAAGCAAAATTTTCAATTAAGAGCAGCTTTGATGTGGACTATCAATGACTTTCCAGCATATTCTATATTATCGGGATGGAGTACTAGTGGCAATTTAGCATGTCCTTATTGTATGGAGGAAGCACAATCCTTCAGATTACAATATGGTGGGAAAACAACTTGGTTTGATAGTCATAGGATGTTTCTTGATCAAAATCATCCATTTAAGAAAGATCGTAAAAACTTTCTTAAAGGTCATACTGTTTCAAGATCACCACCACTTGTCAGAACAGGATAAGAATTTCTTAACCAAATATGTGAGTTGGGGATAAGGAAAGTAATTGAGTTAGATGCAGCAGAGGTTAATAAGAGATTATGTAAGTCTTGTGGTTGGAAAAAAACGAATCATCTTCTGGGATTTGCCTTATTGGAGTTCTAATATGATACGACATAAGCTTGATGTCATGCATATTGAGAAGAATGTCTTTGATAATGTATTTAACACAATTCTTAATGTTGATGGCAAAACCAAAGACAATCCCAAAGCACGTCTTGATGTTGCAAAATACTGCAATCGACCACAGTTAGCAAGAAATCCTGATGGAAGCTATCCCAAAGCTGCATATACAATAGACAAGAATGAAAAAATGGTCTTGTTGGATTGGTTGGAAGGTGTGAAGTTTCCAGATGGGTATGTTTCAAATATGAGTCGTTGCCTTGACACAGACAAATTTAAGTTATTTGGGATGAAAAGCCATGATTGTCATGTGTTCATGCAACGACTATTGCCAATTGCCTTTCATGAGCTATATCCTAGTAATGTGTGGCGGGCACTTATAGAGTTGAGTTTATTTTTTAAAGATCTTACTTCAACTGTTCTTCGAGTGGTGGACTTGGATAGATTAGAGGTACACATCCCACAAATTTTGTGTAAGTTAGAACGCATATTCTCTACAGGATTCTTTAACTCAATGGAAAATTTACCCATGCACCTTCCATACGAAGCAAGAATTACTGGACCTGTACAATATAGATGGATGTATCCTTTTAAGAGGTAAATATAAAATATTTATGCGATTATATATAGTGCCAATGTGCTAGACTCAATATGATAATTTAATTTCTTACCTATATAGGTACTTTCGAACTCTTAAAAATATGATCGGGAACAAAGCTAGTGTTGAGGATTTTATTTGTGGAGCATACTTAACGGGAGAGTCAACACAATTGTTTTCTCATTATTTTGAACCTCATGTTATGTCACGTCATCATAATGTGTCCCGTAATGGTGATGGTGGTGTTATGGAAGATGTTGAAGAAAATTTATCAATATTCACCCATCCAGGAAGGCTATCGGGTGAAGCAAAAAGGAGAGATTTGTCTCATGAAGAAATTAAGGCTGCCCAAACTTATATTCTTCTAAATTGTAAAGAGGTTGAGCCTTTTGTGAGGTAACATTTTAAGGTTATACTTTTTTCAATTAATAAATTTGGTCATATATTATGACTTTCTATTTAACTTATTTTGTTGCAATGAAACATGTATGTGCAACATTTGCAAGAAGAGTTTCTGAATCTATCTCAAGATCAAATAGATGAGAGTCTCGAAACGTATTTTTCTGTATGGTTCAAGGAATATGTAAGCCTAATTAAACAATCACTATCTTTTAAAATATAATGTGTTGAATTGTCTAGTGAATTAGACTAAATCTTACCATTTTTTTAAAATAGGTTCGATCTAATCATATTGAAAATGAGTACTTGCGTAGTCTTGCTCCTGGACCATTAATAAGTGTGTATACTTATCCAGTGTGTTTTGTTAATGGATACAAATTTCACACAGTATATCGCGGTAGTGCAAGATCAACAATGAATAGTGGAGTTTTTATCTCGGATTCAAATACGGGAGATTACTATGGAAGGATACAAGAAATTATACAAATGGAATACCGTAGAGCACCTTTAAAGCAAGTTATGTTATTCAAGTGCGAATGGTTTGATCCAACAATAGATATTGGTGTTAAGGAGCACAATCAGTATAGATTGGTCGATGTTAATCATCGTCGTCGATTTTAAAAATATGAACCTTTTATTCTTGCAATGCAAGCAACTCAAATGTATTATATGTCTTATCCTAGCACAAAGAAGGACAAGGATGATTGGTTAGCTGTATTAGAAGTCAACCCTAGAGATGTTGAATTACCTGATGAGGGAGTGATCACAATACCAGAACCAAATCTTCCATTTCAAGTTGAAGAAGTTGAAGTTCGTGAGATGGATATGAATATTATTGTTGATGAAACTATAATTCTGCATGATCCAAATAGGGAGGCAATTGAAATGGATGAACCAATTGATGATGGATTGTTGCCAGAGCATCATGAGTTAGAAGAAGAATCTAAGGAAGACGAGTATGAAACTGAGAATGAAACGGAAGAGGATGATGAGAAGTTCGAAGAAACTGAGAATGAAACGGAAGAGGATGATGAGGAGTTCAAAGAAGAAATAGATACAGACTAGTGTATTGATACAAATGTGCTACAGTATCTTCAATGACTTTTGTTTATAGTAATATGTTTTGGATGCAACTTTTTCTTATGGAAAAACAGTATACTTACTATTGAAAGTGGAAAAATGAATTGTACTAAACTTACTTCTTGTTTAGTAAATATGATTATCTTTATTTTTTTTGTAGATATGACACGAGGCAGAGGTCGAGGTAATACAAGTCGTGCAAGCAAGATGTCAATTGGAGGTCGAGGTAGCACAAGTCGAGTTAATATGCCTACTATTCCCATTCCAGAACTAGTTCTAAACAAGGTGGTATCAGCTCCTCTAATGGACCAGATAATATCATTAAAGCTCCAACATTAGTTCCTACTAGTTCGCCTCCTGTTCAAACATCACATCATGATTGTACCCCATCAGTTCGTCCTGAACCAGCCCCTGTAATACCTAATAGGAGCAATGCAATAGGTGAGTGTTCATTTACTGATCAGAGAAACGTAATAGGTGACTCTACATCTAGTCAGAACAACTCAATAGGTGAAAATGAGGGCAATAGTAACCCTGGACAGCGGACTCTTGTTTTTCTTTCTCCTGTCGGTTTAGTTTGTGCTTGCATTATTTTTATTAATATAGTGTAAATTTCTTTATCATAGAGTTCATATAATATCTTCAAATTTTTTCAGGTTGGAACCTTCAGGTTTTTGCTCTGGTCGAATATGTGAGTCTTTCAAGAGTGAGCTTGATCCTAAGGGAACTAATTGGAAAAGTGTCCCACAAGAAACAAAATATTTTTATCTAGGGGAATTTGAGGTATAATATTTCAACATTTTAATTAAGAAGTTTCGTCACTTTTATAGTTTGGATACTGATGTTGTTATTTATAAAATTATTTCAGAAAGAATTCTATTGGGATCCTTCTATTGATAGTGAAGTGAAGATACAATGGCGTAGGAAGGCAGCGAGAAGGTACAGTGATTTCATTTCTGGCTTAAAAAGAAGGAAAACGACCAAAGTATGTTCCAGAAGAAACATGGGAAAGTTGGAAGAGTATTTGGAAAAATCCTGAGGTTATTGAAAAGTCAAAAATAAATTCAAGAAATCGTTGTGGCGGTCAGAATGCAGTTGCCAAAGGAACTCACATGGGAAGCTCTATTACCATTGGAGAGCATCGCAAGAGACTTGTAAGTATATTTTCACGCACCCTTAATTTACTTGTGTCACACTGACTATTTGCAATTGAGTTAGCATTCAAGTTTTATCTCTAAGGATGTTCAGGCATTTTATGAACACGAGAAAACCTCTGTTAATGCCGATATAGGGCTGATGTGGATGTTTCTCCTAGCTAACATTACTCTGTTATGAACTAACAAATACTTGTGGATGTGTCTCCTAGCTAACGAAAGATAAATTACTCCATGGATAGAATTTACTGTAATTGAGGGACACCATTAATACTTAAATCTTTTGGCACAGAACAGTTTCTGCTAATACGTCTTCAAGTTTTACATGTGTTTCACTCTCACACACATATGATCTCGAATTACACTATACCATGCTTTTATATTTTCATGTATTTTAAATTTTATTTCTTGTATAGGCTATTAAAAATGGTCGAGATCCAACAAGTGAGATACATTTGCACGTCCATACACATAGTCATGATGGAAAATCTTTTGTTGGTGAAGGAGCTCGAATCGTGTATTTAAGTTCAATATTCCTTAATCATATTCACTTTATCTTTTTATTGCACAAATTCCACAGAGCCTTACAAATAGAAGCTTTGCTCCACACAATAATATTACAAGATTCCTCAATTGTTCTGTACTCTCTAATAGTATTAGGATGTTGAACTTTGGGTATAAGTATTACAGAGGTGCAATTGACAGATTTAGACATCTCGGTAGTGTTGTAAAGCTCTTGAGTATCTTGTATTATATCTTAGACTGTTATGGACCATTCCTTTTTAAAGAAAAGGGCATAGTATCCATCTCCCCCAGGTGATTTCTGATCATTTGATCCCCTTTAGCCTGTCATTATCAACTCCTTTGTGGCTGGTGCTATTAGTTTCAATTGTTGTGTTCTTTTTTAGTCTTGGTCCACTGCTCATTATATCTCTTCTTACATCTGATAACACAGGAGTTGATGATCCCAGTAGTTGCCTATATCTCTCTTTACTCCTCAAAAGTTTAGGAGAATGGTGAACTTAGTTCATATTCACTTGCATCTATTTAAGTTTCTCTGTGTGCTGAACCTTCTTAGTGACAAATGAGAATTTCTTCTTGTTTAATTTTTCAAGCGGTGTTTCAGTCCCTTCATTTTCATTCAGATTCTTCCCATTCCTCTTCTCATACTTGGTTTTCTCCATTCCCTTATCATGATTGGCGTGATGCTTTTAAGATCTACTAAGTAGTTGAAAAATCTGATAGATTCTTGCCCCTTTTGGCAACATCTCCTTAAAAAGGAATGGAGATTTCTTGTGAACTCGATTTCTTGATTTTATATTGTTATTGTGTTTATTTTATACAAATTAAGATAAAATGCTCTATCTCGATCTAGAAAACCTTTTCCTTTTTCGAGCTTCATTGATATTGTCGGTGTTGATTTTGATTGGAATAAGTTGCAGGTGCTTTCCCTTTATTTCTATTTCTAGCTATGTTATTTTTTATTACTAGCTCTGGAAACGTGCTATTGAAAGGTTATTTTCTTTAGGGGATAGTTATTGTTTCTCAAGAATGTAATTAACTGGAGAAAGGAAAGTAGAAATGGATACAAAAATCTACTAAAATGGATTAAATAAAAAGAGGGAGATCAGCCAAAGCAATGTATCAGGAAATCTTTAGGAGTAACTTTCATAGTTCTCCTCTTGCTTAAGCAACAATTGATCCTCTATGCCAGCATGATTTGCAGTGTCTATCAGAAAATCTTCCAGAGTAGCTATGCACTGTAGTCTTTTCCTAAGGGATGCAATTGTTTTCTGGCATTCTGCAAGTTTGTCCAGCAGCCACTGCTAAATCCTCCTGCTAATGAGAAACTTCACATACAATTATTAGTTTTCATCTTTTTTTCTTCACATTGATGTGTCTATACATGAATGATAAACAACACAAGATAGGTTCACAACATCCTCTTTTATTTTCAGTTCACCATTTGAACCAGAAGTTTGCTGAACCTCAGCTTCCTGGGCTCTTTTCCTAAGCTCGTTTTCCAATTCACAACACTTAGTTTCCATCTCTGATGATAAGAATTTTGTCTTTCAATTTTTGTCTTCAAAGAATTAATATTTATAGAAATTGTCTGTGCTTCAACCTGCATGCCATAGAGTTGAAACTCGAGCAATTCTTTTGACTCATTTACCATATCTAGCTCCTTCTGCAACCCTTCCAACCTGGTTTGACTTTCCTTAAGCTGCAAAGAGGACACTTTAAGGCATCTTGACTCTTGTTTAATGCATTCTCCAGTTCAGCTTTCTCTGATACAATCTTCTCCAACTTTTGCTCTAATTCGGCCACCCTTTGTGAAGACAATCATATCGATTTCTATAGAACACAACAAGAGTTTTAGGCATGGCCTTTTGATTCTTAAATTGATCAATCTCAGCAATGAGTGCTGAAGCCCATGAATTTGAGCAACTTGGTTCATGTTCTCTTGTTTCCAATTTGCTCATCTTGAGTGTTTAACAACTTTTTTATGCTTTTCAGCTGCTGCTTGCTGGCTGTTTCTGCTGCTTGAGTGCTTAAATCCCTCTTTATAGTCTTAATTTCCAACACTTCTGAACAAGAGAGAAGTTCAGTTGCTGTTAGTGGAGGGTGGATGTGTCCATTGTTGTTGTTATTAATAAATTTCACTAATTGTCACTCTCTTTTGCAGGAAAAATATCAAGAAATATTACAGAACCAAACACAAACCCAATCTAATGTTAATCAATGGCAAGCATATTATCAAGCAGCAGGAGAGGAAAATAAAAGAAGGATATATGGTCTTGGAGCTCAAGCAAAAGTATTTTATGGACCAAATCTTCGTGTCTCTTCTGGATCTGATGCTTCAGGCTCAGTACCATGTCCAAATGCTCAAACAATACCGACAGAAAATGTGGATGAGTTAGTGATTCGAATGATTCCTTCGCTAACCAAGCACTTGCTTCCTATATTTGTTGAGCATGTACGTGGGTTGATTTCTCCAGCCTCATCTCAGCCAGACTCTCCTACCAACCATCCATCAACTATTGCACCTGTAATTCCTGCTCCAGCTGCAGTAAATATCGTAAGGATCGTGCATCGGTTTCTGAGGAATGATTGTGGCTCTCTAGTCTCTCTTAGTTAATTTTGTTGCAAATGCTTCAGCCATATATTTTGCTTGAAATTTATTTTTGGGGATGTTTTGAACTTCGTAATATAGTTTGCACTTAGCTATGTACTTTGGATCTTGTAGAATATTAATTTCTATGAATTAAGTTAATTTTGTGATTATATAATATGTGTTTGAACATGTGTATTTAAAATATTACAGAAATAAAAAAAATATTGATGGATTTGTGACAAATTATTTTCGTCGCTAAAAGAATGGCGACGGAATTAGTGACAAATATTTGGTCGCGCAGTATGATGAGACGACGAAATAATAAATAAATTAAGTGATAAATTAAAAACACAATGACGAATTTTTTTGTCGCTAAAGAAAATAAATAAAAAAAATGGTGACGGAATTAGCGACAATTTTGGTCGCCAGTAAGATGAGACGACAAAATAAGTTACAAAATCAACGACATTAATTACTAAAATAGTGACAGATTTGCTCGTCGCTAATCTTTCCAACGGATAACTTTTGTCGCGAATCCGTCAGTAAGTTTGCGACGGATTCAAATTTTTTGTCATTAAATGGTTAGCCGTCGCTATTCCGTCGCAAAACCAAAATAGCGATGGAATAAGCAATTTAGCGATGGATTTTGTCTGTCGCTAAACACAAATTTTTTTGTACTGAATTATGTCAGCGTGGACGAGACGTTGTATCATCACGTTGCTCATAGTGATGATTTTCAGTTAGAGAATCTCTCAAATAGAGTTAAAAGTCTTTTTTTATCATATCACTTAATATGTTGAGTTCAGAGATGAATAAGTATTTTGTAAAGTTTGAATGATTTCACTCCTTTATTTCTTTACATTTAGTTGAATATCTTACTTCAACTTCTTCAGTTCAGTTATTTATTTATTTTCCTCAACTATATTACATGCTCATACATTCAATGTACTGATATCATTCGACCTGCATCTTTTTATGATGCAGATATAGGTGTTTAGGTTTATCAACAGGCCCTCCGTTGAGATCACTTTACACTTCTTGCTAGCTTTGGTGAGCCTTCCTTGCATTCCGGAGGACTCCACTCTTGTTTTTCAGTTTAGTAGTTTTGAGGTGTCATGGGTCTGGTCCCGACATCCATGTTGAACTATAGAGGCTTCATAGATAGTTAGTGTTGAGTTTCTTTCAATATTTCCTTTGAACTATTTTGGCAAACTATTATTGTTTTCAGAGTATTTTAAGATAGTTTTTAGTATACTATTTTTAAATAGTTTGAGTTTGCGAAGTTTTGAGACTTTTGAATTTAAATTTCATTTTTTAAAGCTTAAATTTGATTGAGTTAGTCTTCTGCTAAGTAGTCAGCCAGACCAAGAGTTCACTTGGGAATGAACAATGGTTCTCAAATGTCGGCCACGTCCAGGGTGTAGGCTCGGAATGTGACATTGACAGAGTGGGGTGATTTCAAAATGTCATTATGTGATAGGATGGTTAGATGATGATTGATTGAGAAGGTGAAATGACTCTTAGTGGGGAGTTGACAATGGAAGAAGGTGGGATGACTTGACATAGAGCGTATGATTCCAGGGTAGTATCACGGGGTGGTAATGGTGGTAATTATTGAAGGATCATGGTCCTAAATTATTTCTCCACGTGCATGTTCCTCTGATTATTTGCATAATATTATGTGGTAGATTCGGGTCAATTTTTATGCCTACCAGTACGTATTATTTTTACTGATACAACTCTTGCTATGTCACTTGGCATAGTCTTGTTGCAAGGTCAGTGATGTTTCTTAAATGAAGGAGAAGATTATCTACGGCAGCTTCTACTCCTCTTTCCTTATGGGGGAGCTGTGTCTTAATTTTTGTAAATTGTACCCTCTTAGAAAACTCTTGTTCTTGTTCATACTAGTTCCTTGAGTCCAGAGCTATATAAGGGCATAAAAAATTGAGCAAAATTTCCAAAAGGACAACAAAAATTGAGGATCAAACCAAAAGGGCAACATTTGAATAGAAGGATGGATGTCGTTAAATCGTTGGTTAGCGCACGCTGACATGCACCTTCCAACATTAAAAAAAATGTTTAAACAATATTAATATTTCTTTTCCATTATTTATTCAATCGTTTTGTTATTGTGTTTTCATGTTTTTTTTTTCTATTTTCACTATTTTTATGTAAATAAAAATGTTAGTGATGCGGTCAAGTCACTATTTATGCAAACAAATGTAAATAAAAATGTAAGTAATGCGGAGAGAATTTTGACAACTTTCTACTATTTTCAATGGTAATATTTACTCAAAAATTCAAACAAATGTTTGTTATAACAACTGAGTTAGGGCTGTTCAAAATCGAATAGAAACCGATAATTTAAATCGAAAAAAGTTATGAATTGATCAAAATTATATTTATATATATTATTAATTGATTTTAAAACTTCATGAATCTTTCAATGACAATTATCATAAGTTAAAAATATGACATCATTTTAATATGTATATTTTATAAAATTACAGGATTTTGTTTCTGCGTACGTATATCTACAAATAAGTGTGTGCCACGAGAGATTGATTTATGATCGATTTAAATTTAGTGGGTTCAATATTTAATTGATAACAATTTTGATATTTTTTTGTTATTATGTTATCGGTTCTTAACGGTTTGAGGTTTTTTCTTAATGAGTACGTCTACAATCCGATAACCAATAAGTCAAATCGATAAACTTCAAAATCGAACTGAACCGAAGATATGCCTAAATAGTGACTTGACCGCATCATTTACATTTTTATTTATATATAAATAGTGAAAATAGAAAGAAAAAAAAACACGAAAACACAACAACAGAATGATTGAATAAATAATGAAGAAGGAATATTAATATTTTTTAAACGTTTTTTTTAATGTTGTAAGGCGCATGCTGACATGAGCCTTGTAAGGCGCATGTCAGCATGAGTCTTATACATCACATGTCAGCGTGAGCCTTACAAGGCACATGTCAACGTGCGCCTTACAAGGAGCAAGCCAGCGTGTGCTTTCCGACCAACGATTTAATGTTGTAAGGCGCATGCCAGCATGAGCCTTGTAAGGTGCATGTCAGCGCGAGCCTTGCGAGGCACATGTCAACGTGCGCCTTACAAGGAGCATGTTAGCGTGTGCCTTCCAACCAACGATTTAACGGCATCCATCCTTCCATCCAAATGTTGCCCTTTTGGTTTGATCCTAAATTTTTGTTGCCCTTTTAGAAATAATGCTCAATATTTTTGTCCTTTTGGCTCCGGACTCCTAGTACCTTGGGAGGGATCAACATATTTCTCAAAAGCCTTATTTTTTATAAATTTGGGAGTATTTCTATATTTAAATTGGGTGATTAGTTTATATTTTATTCACTTTCACATTCTTATATTTTAGTTGGTAAGTAAGAGTTCTCATATCTAGATAATAAAGTAGGTACCCGCGCGGCCCATATTTTTTTTCCTATTTTACACTTAACATTAAATACTATTCTCCATATCATTTTCAAGACCCAATACTAAACATTAATTAGTAGTGATTGTGTGGTAAAAATACATATATCAATAATTATTTTCTTAATGGGTGTGCCAAGTCAAACCGTGGCAAATAACTTAGAATGAAGCCTCCATTATGGAGAGAGTACTCCGTTAATATTTTTTTCCTCTCCTACCCAAAAGGAAAGAACAACATTAATTTATTTGGTAATCGAAGTGAGTCACAAACACAATTTTCTCTAAAGATTAAACTCTTTAACAATGACATATCATTTTTCTTAAATATACGTGATACTGTATATATATATGTATATATATTGTTTTAAATTTCTATATTCTTCAATACCATTTAAGCACTTGTGTGAGGGTTGGTTAAGTAGTCAGAATTCACAAGAGTTAATTGAATTCTTCAAATATTAAGTTGAGGCATCCACGCATTTTTTTCCAAAGATTCTGTAAGAAGAAAAGAAGACTTTGTAGCTCTTTGAATTATTGCATCACAAACAGTATAGCTGCTTTCATATATAGTTTATTCATTTGCTTAACTTGATGCCTCTATCCATCAAATTAAATATACAAACTAAAGTCAAATTGAGCCAACAACAAGACAACCAAATAAAAATGCATAACTCTAGCATATTACCAATATTTATATAAATCTTGGTAAGGGAAAGTGTCAAAATGAAAACTATATAAAGGGGTTTGAGTGCAGCTTAAGAGAACAACAACTTCTCTCCTTTGTTTCAAATATGGGGAAAATGGCCTCTCTAGTTGCCACTCTTTTAGTGGTTTTAGTGTCACTTAGCCTAGCTTCCGAAAGCTCAGCAAATTATCAATACTCATCTCCCCCACCACCAAAGGAGCCATACAAACCTTCACCAACACCTTATCATCCCACACCAGTTTACAAATCACCACCGCCGCCAACTCCGGTTTACAATTCCCCACCACCACCCAAGGAACCATACTACCCTCCACATACCCCAACCTACAAGTCGCCACCTCCACCAACTCCTGTTTATAAGTCGCCACCACCACCCAAGGAGCCATACTACCCTCCACACACTCCAGTCTACAAGTCGCCACCTCCACCAACTCATGTTTACAAGTCGCCACCGCCACCCAAGGAGCCATACTACCCTCCACACACCCCAGTCTACAAGTCGCCACCTCCACCAACTCCTATTTACAATTCACCACCTCCACCAACTCCCGTTTACAAGTCACCACCACCACCCAAGAAGCCCTACTACCCTCCACACATACCAACCTACAAGTCACCACCTCCACCAACTCCCGTTTACAAGTCGCCACCACCACCCAAGGAGCCATACTATCCTCCACACACCCCAACCTACAAGTCACCACCTCCACCAACTCCCGTTTACAAGTCACCGCCACCACCCAAGGAGGAGCCATACTATCCTCCACACACCCCACCCTACAAGTCGCCACCTCCACCAACACCTATTTACAATTCACCACCTCCACCAACTCCCGTTTACAAGTCGCCACCACCACCCAAGGAGTCATATTACCCTCCACACACCACAACCTACAAGTCGCCACCTCCACCAACTCCCATTTATAAGTCGCCACCACCACCCAAAGAGCAATACTACCCTCCACACACCCCAACCTACAAGTCGCCACCTCCACCAACTCCCGTTTACAAGTCACCGCCACCACCCAAGAAGGAGCCATACTATCCTCCACACACCCCAACGTACAAGTTGCCACCTCCACCAACTCCTATTTACAATTCACCACCTCCACCAGCTCCCGTTTACAAGTCGCCACCACCACCCAAGGAGTCATATTACCCTCAACACACCCCAACCTACAAGTCGCCACCTCCACCAACTCCCATTTATAAGTCGCCACCACCACCTAAGGAGAAGCCATACTACCCTCCACACACCCCAACCTACAAGTCGCCACCACCACCCAAGGAGGAACCATATTACCCTCCACATACCCCAACCTACAAGTCGCCACCTCCACCAACTCCCGTGTACAAGTCGCCACCACCACCTAAGGAGCCATATTACCCTCCACACACCCCAGTCTACAAGTCGCCACCTCCACTAACTCCTGATTACAAGTCACCACCACCACCTAAGGAGGAGCCATACTATCCTCCACACACCCCAAGTTACAAGTCGTCACCTCCACCAACTCCCTTGTACAAGTCCCCACCACCACCCAAGGAGCCATACTACCCTCCACACACCCCAGTCTACAAGTCGCCACCCCCACCCACTCCAGTTTACAAGTCGCCACCACCACCCAAAGAGCCATACTACCCTCCACATACCCCAACCTACAAGTCGCCACCTCCACCAACTCCTGTTTACAAGTCGCCACCTCCACCAACTCCTGTTTACAAGTCGCCACCTCCACCAACTCCTGTTTACAAGTCGCCACCACCACCCAAGGAGCCATACTACCCTCCACACACCCCAACCTACAAGTCGCCACCTCCACCAACTCCTGTTTACAAGCCGCCACCACCACCCAAGGAGCCATATCATTCGTCACCAACACCATACTATCCTGCACCAGTATACAAATCTCCACCACCAACTCCGGTTTACAACTCTCCACCACCACCAACTCCGGCTTACAACTCTCCGCCGCCACCAACTCCAGTCTACAAGTCTCCACCACCACCCCACTATCTTTACACCTCTCCCCCTCCTCCCTACCATTACTAAGAAGCGACTTCATTATATCTGAGGTAATTAAGCCAAAGTAAAACTTTTTAATATGGTATGTCTATAGAAGTTGCACAATTTCTTCATTCATTAATATATAGACCTACGCTGTCTACTTCTTATTTGGTTTAGGTTCTATTATATGTTCTCATTCACAATATTATATTCTTATGCAGGAAAAGCAGAATGTTAAGCTAAAAGAAAATAATCCCCACAGGAGGCAAAGTTCTTTTGTAGCTTCATTTTGTATAAGTTATTGTTTGTACCCTATATTATATTTATATTTTACTTCTATTTCTTTGTGTGTGTTTGTTCGATCTCCTTGCAAAATGCGGAGATTATGAGATGTATAAAATAAGTTATTACTATACAGTTTTATGTTTTCCCTTCTCTCTACTCTTTCTTTTGGTCCTTATTCTTATTTCGTCATCCTTATATTGAGTTATTTATAAGTTGAGGCTCTCATCAATTACATTATTAAATCAGTTACTAAATAAAATGCGGTGAAACAACGATGGGATACAATAGAATCTAAGTTACAATCAACTGGAAAATGTTAGTAGCTCCATTGATTAGTTATTTGAACTTTCATCTTTTTGAGGAGGGTTCGCTTCTTGCACATTGCAATCCCTTCTCTCATTTCCTCTTCACAATTTTTTTAAAAACATTGAAGAAGTAACAATCAACGTAAATATTATATCTAACCTCTGGATTTATGCCCACATAATTCCCCAACTAATCCTTTTGGGCTAGATGACGCCAAATTTACTTGTGGATTTTTTTGGGGAAATCTTTTTCGCAAGTAAAACCTTCTTGAATTTAGTAATTTCAGATTTTTGTATGTAAATCTATAGGTAATTACTATGAAAATAATCCTCAGGTTTAGCAATTTTGCAGTAGTTAAGTGGTAATCCACAAGTTTTCATACATTATCGAATGTGATTAAAGCTTGACTTTACAAGTATTTCACCAAAAACAAGATAAGTTCTCAAGTTGATAATCATGAAGAGAAAAATTAGAGAATTACATCTTTTTATATAAAATTTTATTAAAAAAAACGTAATTGCTCCCTCACAAATTATTGAAATTAAATATTATTACTCGTCACTATTTTTCTTATCTTGATTATTAGTTTTCAGGGACGAAAATTTAATTGTTGCACCTTTCACTTTTAAAAAAAAAAAAAAAAAAGTGAGCAACCAACTGATTTGGTATCTGATTGTGGTTGTTCAAGGCATATTAGAACGATTAAATTTTCGCTTTCGAAAAATAATAATCAAGAAAAGAAAAATATTGATAAATAATAATATTTAATTTTATTTATTTGTGCAGGATTTAACAACTTTAGAAAATTTTATATAAAAATATGTAATTTTTTGTTTTCTTTTTCTCCACATGACTGTCAACTCAAAAGTTTTGCTTTGTAGGGCTGCGTATCGGTTGGTTCGGTTCGGTTTTGAAGTTTATCGGTTTGATTTCTTGGTTATCGGTTTGTAGAGATGCTAAACCATTAAAGAACCATTAAGATATTGACTTATCGGTTATTGGTTTATCGGTTATCGTTATCGATTCGGTTATCGGTTTAACTGTTAAGATTTGACACAAAAAAAAAGTCATTAAAAATCACTTAGAAACAAGGTGACAAACCAAATGAACCATGCATATGAGTTCACAAATAACATCTTGCCAAAAAGCAAAAACTTTTACATTGTAGAATACACAAGAGTTTGAGACAGCCAAAAATAAAAGTAGGAAACAAAACTCTAAGTCAAGGGCTTTATATACAAAATGATAAAAATATATCTATTTAATTTACTATCGGGTTATCGGTTAATCCGTTTAGAAAAAACCTCAAACCGTTAAGAACCGATAACCCGATAACAAAAAAAATCAAAACCGTTATCAAAACCGCTAAACCAATAACTTTTTTTCGGTTCGAGTTATCGGTTTCGGTTCGATTTTGAACAGCCCTATTGCTTTGTACCTAAATTGATGGAATACTTGTTGGAAGTTTACCACGAATGTAGAATCAAGCTTTGATCATATTCGGGGTGGTATGAAATGACTCAACACTCAAGGCGAAAACTTTTTTAGAAGACTCGCAGATGCATAAGCTAGGGTAATCTCCAGGTAATTCTAGCAGATTTGGGCTTGAAAAACATGAGTTGGGCTAGTCTTGTAAACTTAATGAACTAACCTAAATGTAATTAAACTTCATTTACGACATAAATTTTTTACTTCATATTTTTCCAACTTTATTATAAACGATTTAAAAAAAAAGAAAAAAAAGAGAAGATCTCGACTCGTTGGTCAAATATTTGTCTATAAATAAATATGTCGGTAATAATTCTTGACTAGGTCAATGTAGCTAAGATTTGTACTTGTTTATACATCCATATCACTTGGGACGATTAAAAATATTAGTTTATCTTAACTAATGGAATCTTATATGGAGATTAGTAATTTTGCCTTTGTCGGTGATTAAGCTATGCTAATGATTAATTATTTTTCTAATTAAAATGTCAAAGTCATTAGTGAATGAACCAAATGGAATCGTCCATGTACAGGTAGTACTAGAATTCAATTATTGAATAGTATCTTCTTCTTTTTCTAACCTCAAATATTTAAATGAAAAAAGACACGTATTTTAGTTTGTTAGGTAGAGAAAAATTATGATAAATAAATACACAAAGGGGAAGAAGGTGGCGTAAATATCGGTGCAAATCAATTGTATTTACAGTAATGTTAATAATTATTTATTCAAAGTTTGAAAACACAAAAGTGAAAACTTTCTTAAAAAGCCTTGAACCGATTCGATTCATTTAATTCTATTTCTTAAGATACTCCAAGCTTATTTGGAATTTTGGATTGATTTAAAAGTTGGTCAAATCTACATTTAGGTTATTTTTAGCTTTTGGAAGTGTTTGACAAAGTTAAAAATAACTTAAAATAAGTTTTAAATGACTTTTAAAAAGTTAAAAGTAGGCATTCTCCTGCTTTTCATTTTTTTAACTTAAGAATTACTGTTGTTTGACTTTTTTAAAAACTACGTTTTTTTAAGTTAAGCCAAACGGGCTTTCCATGTTCTCATATTTTAAAGAAAAGAACTAAGAGAAACAACTATAAATTCCGACTTTAATTCTTTAAAATAATTTTATTCTTTAATTTTATGAAGTCAAATAGTCAATACTAACATAAAACAGAATTGGGTATAAAAAAATCATTGATAGAAGTGCATTCGGATTAATTGCGCTCAAATGCAGATACTGAACATCTAATGGAGAAACTATGCAGTAGAATAATAAAACTATGACTTTAGTTAACCCAAAAATTTAAATCATAAAATCTGATATATGCACTTAATGTGATTATAATGGTGACACTCACACTTTTGTATGTTGGTCACTTCTTTGAAACTAAGTAAATGTGTGTTAGCGTGCACCTACATGTGTGGGGATAATTGTCCTACCCTAATCTTGAAAACACTCACACTTGAAGAGGTTGATTACTTCTCCTAAACTAAGTAAATGTGCATTAGCACCATGCAAGTAGGATATTGTCTTGACGATATTCACACTCAAGAAGGTTGAATATACTTTTTTCATGGCAAATAAATACGCGTTAACATATGTATTAAGTGATGAGGTAGCTAGCTAGTTCTGACTTCCACAATATACTCATAATCAGGAAGATTAGCTACTCCTTTAAATCTTAGTCAAGTCTGAGCAATATAAACAAGTACATATATATTAAGTAATTAAATCAAATCATGTATTTTAATTAATTATATTACCAAAATATTAACTTCAAAGATACTAGTAACATCATGTACCTTTAAAGTTTCACAAAATTCAATTAGATTTTGAAGTTGATTCTTGAAATTTAGGAATTCTTTTCAAGTGATTTAAAGTCACGAAAATGCATGCTTGAATAATGAAAATATATGTCTTTTACACGAGTTAATCACCTTTTGAGTACCTTGAAGTACCTAACTCAAAACCTTTCCAAAAACTTTCAATAAAGTCTAAAATAAAGTAATTTTTTCTTTCTGTTATGACTTGTATTCTACCTCTTATGTGTTCCCATGATGATTAACTAAATACCAAAATTTTCATAGATATTGTATTTAATCATATAAGTTTTTCAATATTGAGCTACATAATCCGTTGAATTGTTTGCCCTCTATTCCCACCTAAAGCTAAAAGGATAAAGAACAGCATTAATTTCTTTATTTGGTAATGAGAGTGGGTCACATGCACTGTTTTCTCTAGATCATTAAACTCTTTAACATTACAATAATCTATCATTTCTCTTAATATATATGATATATATGTATTATTGTTTTACACTTCTATACTATTTAAGCACTTAGGTAATTAAAAGTTAGTTCATCAGTCAGAATCCACAAAATTAGTACTCTCTTCCTTCCATATTAGTTGATCATCTTACTAAAAATAATTATCTCATATTATTGTCAATCTTACTAAATCAAGAAAATAATAATTAAATTTTTCCTATATTATCCTTGCAATTAATTCTTTTTTAAAGTGTTCGCTGTTCACATTTGTTTGTAAAATCTCCAAGAATTTTTTAAAGCGTGTAAAAGGAAAATGATCAACTAATATGAGACGGAGAGTAATAGAATTCTTCAAATATTTAGTGTAACCAAAAAAAAAAAAAAACAAAGTACACTGATTTTTGTAACTAAAAATCGTGCGAAGTTGAGGGATCCACGCATTTTTTTCAAAGAGTATGTAATGTAAAAGCTTGGAAGAAAAAGAAGACTTAGTAGCTCTTTGAATTATTGCATCACAAGTGCTAAGAAAATAGTATGGCTGTCTTAATAGTTTATACATTTTTGTTTAGCTTGCCGCCTCTATCCAATAAATAAAGTCAAATTGAACCGACAACATGACAAAATCAATTATCAAATTGCATAGAAACTCTAGCATTTTACCTACATTTATGTAAATCTTGGTAAGGGTAATTGTCTAAATGAAAGCTATATAAAGGGGTTTGAGTGAAGCTTAAGAGGATAACAACTTCTCTTCTTTGTTTCAAATATGGGGAAAATGGCCTCTCTAGTTGCCACTCTTTTAGTTGTTTTAGTGTCGCTTAGCTTAGCTTCCGAAAGCTCAGCAAATTATCAATACTCATCTCCCCCACCACCAAAGAAGCCATACCACCCTTCACCAACACCTTATCATCCCGCACCAGTTTACAAATCACCACCACCGCCAACTCCAGTTTACAAGTCACCACCACCACCCAAGAAGCCATACTACCCCCCACACACCCCAGTTTACAAGTCACCACCTCCCCCGACCCCAGTTTACAAGTCACCACCACCACCGGTGAAGCCATACCATTCTGCACCAGTTTATAAGTCACCACCACCCCCAACACCCGTTTACAAGTCACCACCACCACCAGTGAAGCCATACCATCCTGCACCAGTATACAAGTCTCCACCACCACCAACTCCAGTTTACAAGTCAACACCACCCCCAACACCCGTTTATAAGTCACCACCACCACCAGTGAAGCCATATCATCCTGCACCAGTATACAAGTCTCCACCACCCCCAACTCCCATTTACAAGTCACCACCACCACCAGTGAAGTCATACCATCCTACACCAGTATACAAGTCTCCACCACCACCAACTCCTGTTTACAAGTCACCACCACCCCCAACACCCATTTACAATTCACCACCACCACCAGTGAAACCATACCATCCTGCACCAATATACAAGTCACCACCTCCTCCAACACCCGTTTACAAGTCACCACCACCACCAGTGAAGCCATACCATCCTGCACCAGTATACAAGTCTCCACCACCCCCGACTCCCGTTTACAAATCACCACCACCACCAGTCAAACCATACCATCCTACACCAGTATACAAGTCCCCACCACCACCAACTCCCGTTTACAAGTCCCCACCACCACCAGTGAAGCCATACCATCCTGCACCAGTATACAAGTCTCCACCACCCCCAACTCCCATTTACAAATCACCACCACCACCAGTGAAGCCATACCATCCTGCACCAGTATACAAGTCTCCACCACCACCAACTCCCGTTTACAAGTCCCCACCACCACCGGTGAAGCCATACCATCCTTCACCAACACCACACCATCCTACACCAGTATACAAATCTCCACCACCCCACTATATTTACTCCTCTCCCCCTCCTCCCCACCATTACTAAGAAGTGACTTCATTATATTTGAGGTAATTAAGATAAACTTAAACTTTCAAAAACATATGACTAAAATGCAATGCAATAATAAGTTTCACAATTTCTTCATGCAAAACATCAATATAAAGACTTATGTTTGTCTACTTCTTATTTGGTTAGCTTCTACTATATGTTCTCATTCACAATATTATATTCTTATGCAGGAAAAGCAAAATGTTGAGCTGAAAGGAAGGCATTTTTCATTTTCGAGAGGCAATGAAAAAAGAAGAATATTATAGTAAATAATAAGCCCCCATAGAAGGCGAAGTTCTTTTGTAGCTTCATGTTATCTAAGTTGGTGATATTGTTTGTATTCTATATTTATATTTGTGTTTTTACTTTTATGTTTTTGTGTATGTTTGTTCGATCTCCTTGCGAAATGCGGAGATTATGAGATGAATAAAATAAGTTATTATTTTATGTTTTACCCTTCTCTCTCGCATTTAAAGACTATAAATCGCAATAATTAATTTCTTTAAGATATAAAAAAATATTTGAAGATTTATGATATAAAAGAATAATTAAAAGGTGAAAATTTTCAAAATGTCAATATTTTGATATTTAATAGGACTCCTTAGCCACACTTTCAATATTTATTTAAAATGACATTATTTTAGTTTGTTATGTATCTGTATTTTTTATTTGTTTTTTTTATTTGTTTGATTTACAAGGATACAATTATTTAATAACAGAAAAGAGAAAATCAGATGAGAGAATATTTTTTTAAAAGGGATATATCACTTAAAATTCTCATCCGTTATAATTTCAAAGGAATCCCCTTTCAATCTCCATTTTTCTCCTTTATCAAGATCTTAATCATGGATGGTGAAATTAAGAACTTCAAGAAATGGAACATATTGTATCCAATTTATATAAATTCAAAAAAGACGATAGCGGAAGGAAGAAGAATTTGTGTGACGTGGTGGAAATAATACAATCTGTCGAGGAAGGATACAATATTCTAAAAAAAAAATAATTGACTTTGAAAGAAATAGGGATATAAGATTCTGAAAAAATATAGCATACATAGTGGAAAATACAATAGTCTAAAAAAAAAAATACAAATTGACTGTGAAAGAAATAGGAATACAAGATTCTGGAAAAAAAATAGCATACATAGTGGAAATAATATAATCTGTTGAAGAAGGATACAATATTCTAAAAAAAAATACAAATTGACTATGAAAAAAATATGATACATATATGTATAAGAAATACAAATCCATTTGGCATACCTATGGGAATGACTACAAACTAAAAAAGAAATACAATGTTCATAATAAAAATACAAATGCTGAGTAAAAGAAAAACAATTGACAAATAAAAATTAATATGAATACAATTTTTGCAATATTCTTCTCTGACTCTCTCTTTCTTCTTCTTCTTCATCTTCCATGTTCCTTTTTTTTTATTTTTTGTTCACCAAACCCAAATCCGAACCCGTATTCACTTATGCATTAGTAACCCTATAAGCAAAATTCAAAATTATTAAATATGAATGTATAAAAAATCAACATTCTTCTCTGACTCTTTCTTTCTTCTTCTTCTTCTTCTTCGTATGCTATGTTTCTTTTTTTTCTGATTTTTTGTTCAGCAAACCCAAATCCGAATCTGTATTCACTTGTGCATTAGTAACCCTATAAGCAAAATTCGAAATTATTAAATATGAATGTATAAAAAATCAAACAATATATGATGTATGAATGCTAATGTAGATTACTACAATCTACTAAATCTCAAATATGAAAATAAAATCACAAAAAAATCAAAAAATAGTGTTTAAAAGACGAAAAATCTAAAATACATAAAAGAGGAAAATCTCACAAAATACTTGATGAATATGAAAACAAACTCACAAAAAAATTGAACAATACTGTTTAAAAGACGAAAAATTCGAAATATAAAAGACTTGGTGAATATGAAAACAAAATCACAAGAAATCTCACAAAATACTTGTTAACTTCGAATTTACCTTTATCAATGGGTGAAAAATCTTTTGAATTAATTGTTAGATTTCTTGAACAAAGTGTAGGAAATTTGAAGAGTTGAATTTCTTGAACAAGAAAAGGAGATAACAATGGTGAAAAAGGGGAGAGAGATAAAGGAGTTATTTGGGTAAAACCTAGAAAGAAAGAGGGGTAAGTGGGTAATGTATGTATTTTTTAAAATTTTGTACGTGATAGTGGAGTAATTATATTAGGATACAATTTATTTTCTAAAATATTGACATAATGACATTTTAAATAATTATTTTAAAGTGTAGATATTTTTAATAATTATGTTAGGAATTTGACTAGTTTACTAATATTCTCTAATTTTAAATAATTGAAATAGTAATAGGCCCATGTAAAGTGGAACTTATAATTAAGAGAGTAAGTTTAAGGTGGTGCCAATCTGATCTAATCAATTAAAAGCCCAAGTTTAGCATGCATGGGAAGAGTTGTAACTTGTGATTCTATTACTTATTATGTTTCATATTGTATTGGATTTATATTTTTTTTTCCCATCATTTTATAATATCATATAAATAATTTATTTTTAAAAAGTTGAAATATGTCACGACCCAAACGAGTCATGAATGGCACCCACACTTACTCTTCTAGGTGGGCGAACCAATGAATCCAAACCCCAACTTATATAAATTGTTCAACAACAAAATATAATCATAATGCGGAAGCTCAAAACTTATTAAAGTAAACAATAAAAGAAACCTCTAGAGTCTATTCCATATATCCCCAAAACCTGAAAGTCATCACATCAAGGACATCTAATCTCTAAATACTAAGTCTAAGAGTATCAAATACACTAAAATAGATCAACAAACTAATTTGTGTCCGAAAACTATGGACATCATGCCATAACCGAGACAATACAACCTGAGCTAGAATGAATAGCTCACCCTGAAACCTGATATGCTGGAGAATGGCTAGAATTGAAGGCGAGTCGAAGTTGCTGGTACACTCACTGCACTTCACAAAAGGAAAACGAAGAAAAATACAAGTAGGGATCAGTACAGGGCAACATGTACTGAGTAGATATCATTGGCCGACTCAAAATAGTAACTAATATGCATAAAGTAATAATCATGAAATCAACTATAGCACTTAGCAGGTGACAAGCAATGAACAACATGATCAAGTGGCAACAACACCGAAGTAAGTACACAATCAGTCCACAATATCAAAAACACACATGAGGACTCAAGCCTCCACACCACGCTCTTTTGGGAAATGAGTTCTTTGAGTTTGAGTACATTAAGTAAATTTAATATGTTTTTCTTTAATATTACTGTGTCGGAACGTGACACCCTATCCAATAATATCGTGTCGGAACGTGACACCCGATCCAATAACACCGTGTCGGAACGTGACACACGATTTAATTATACCGTGTCGGAACGTGACACCCGATCCAATTATATCGTTAATGTATTTGTCATTCTTTATCATCTCTTTCCACTTCCTTAACAATATTTCACTAAGCCTTCTTTATTCAAGGCATCACTTTAAATAAACAAGTTCAAGATTATGGATTTCGCGGTCTTGAGATTTCATACCAATCACGACAACACATGAATCATCCAAACCACAACAACCAAGTACATAGAAAATTTTACAATATCACTCAATGACTATCAATCACTATTAAGAGTCTATCTATCACATAGAATAAACCATAGCCTACCTCCACCGAAGAACTGAAGTCAAGCAAGCTACTTCTCCAATGTTTTTCCTTTCCTCAATGCCTCATAACATTTCCAATCTATCAAGTATACAATATTCATAAGCAAACGAGTCTATAGACATCCATATTACTATATGTCTACCCTAGATCCAATAACCCATCCAAATCTATAATCAAATTCCTAAATTTTGATACCAACTAATTTATCAAGTCTTATATGTTCCTAATTTTTCAAGCTTAAGATTAAGTCTTAATTCCTCCGAATATCATAACTTTAATAAATTTCATCAATATACCTAATATTTAATTACATATCTCAAAATATCAAAACCAGTGGCGACAATCATAAAATAAAAATACCATCATAAACTCAATTATCAAATTCATTGGCAATCAATGATTGGCCATGTCCTTTATGTCAAAACAAACAACACCATTTACTTTCTCTCTTCTGCATAGTCACCTCATGCAACTATTACAATTTTCTTCCTCTTTTTCGTAACTCCAACATCATAATTGCAATATGCCCTCTATTCATCATCACAACATATATATTAAAAGTGATTAGGACCTACCTCATGCACTCGAATCCTTTCTTGTCTTTCAATTACCAATACACCATAAATTAATACTACCCACATATATAATAATAATATAAATCAGAACATTGAAGATTCAACAAGTATTACCTGGATGTCGTCTTCCCTGGTAGACGCCACACTCCAGGGGCGTATTTAGGGGGGTCACCGGGTTCACGTGAACCCATGCTCCCCTCCCGAGATCATATATAATAGTGTTATATTTTTTTTAAAATATTGAAATATAGATGTGTGAATCCATACTCGGAGTATCATATTATGTGACGATAATAGGGTGCACCTCTCTAAGTGAGGTTAGAAATCTGAATCTTATATATGTATAGATATATCCGATCAAATTTACATCTTAGATCCACATTTTTACAATAGTGCACCCCTCATCTCGAAATCCTGGATACACCTCTGCCACACTCAGTGTTTTCTCGTCTCAATTTTCTTTCTTCTACATATATTTTTTTTACCCTAATTATTATACAAGAATAATTATAAAAGAGGTGAAAGTGGTCCACTACTAATTTTAATGTTATTTTCTTTAATCATCAACTAAATTAATTATTAAAAATTATCCCATTATCTATATAACTGGTTGTGAATAGTCCCAAAATGTCCATTTCTTTCTATTGAAAGAATCTTTTATGAAATAAAAGTTCTAGTACCCAAAACGACCTAACGGGTCGTTACAAAATATTTTTTAAAAAATAGAATATGGAGTAGAATTATTATAAAAACAAAAAAAATAGGATAAAAGAAAATAAAAGATTATTAAATTATAACAAATAAAGATAATAAATAAGATAACAACGACATTACAACATTTTGATCGTTACATAGATTGTAACATTTCATCGTCAAATATTATTTTAATGATACAATAAAATTTAACTGTACGTCCACGTATGCTAAATTGGTCAATAGATAAGAAAATAATATTATCAAAATTGTCAATCGTAAAGTAGCAAAAAAAAATAATGGTGAAAAAGAGTGGTTAACTGCATGCTGTCATACAACTCTGCAAAAATGATTGCTAAAATTAAATATGATTAGTACGTAGTTACGTAGCACGTAGCAATCATCCAGAATAGGATGAAGTCATCACTATATATAGTCAAAATGTTTGGTACTCTTTCTGTATCCACATTGAAAAATTCAAGATTTAAATTTTTAAATTTTAAATATTCAAATATAAAATTTAAAAAATTTAAAAATAAATATTTTATATTTTAAAGCAATATAAAAAATAGTATACAGTACAATAATTTAAAATATTTAAAAATATAAAAATATTCAATCCAAAATATACTTAGATGATTCTCAAAATTTTAATTATGTCACATAAATTGAAATATTTACGGAGTAGTAATCCGTGATAATTATTCCATTCATTTTAATTTGATAATCTTATTTTACTTTCTATTCCGTTTTTAAAAAAATGCTTTTTTTAAAGTACTTTAATTTTAACTTTTCACACGATATGTTTAATATCGCAAAATTAAAAAATATTTTAAATATATATATTTTACATAGTTTTTATTTAACACTATAAAATTTAAAATTCATCTTTTACTTTCTAAAATCAAAATTGAACAAATTGAAATTGAGTGGATTAACAAATACTAGTTTCGGTACGCCCACAATATTAAAAAAGTTGGTCCTCTTTGGCACCCCTCACCCCACCCGCAACCCCCCCCCCCCAATAAAAAAAAGAGATAAATACACTATAATGGAATTCGGAGTAGAATGGTCAATGCATTAATTTTTTATGTGAATTTGATTACAAATTTTAATATCTTTGAAATAAATTTAAATATCTAAAAACTATAAACTAAAATTTAC
Source organism: Solanum appendiculatum (assembly GCA_018342035.1). Lineage (NCBI taxonomy): Eukaryota > Viridiplantae > Streptophyta > Magnoliopsida > Solanales > Solanaceae > Solanum > Solanum appendiculatum. The sequence goes on from JAGDQO010000302.1 coordinate 359,891, forward strand.
TACAAATTACTATTTATAGTATGAATACTTTAAAATATATAAATACTTCCTCTTCTTAGTTTTATTTATTCACAATGGATTTTACACTTCCTCTAAAATAAAAAAAATGAAGAGTGTATTTTACTATAATATCTATATTAATCTGTATATATTTTTGATGGACTTAAGAAATGAGTAGTTAATATTAAGGGTAAAATAAGAAGATAAATTTGTTTTTCTCTTGATATGCAAAATTGACGAGTAAAATAAAAAAAATAGTACAATAAACAAGTAAAAGTGAACTAAAGGAGTATTTTAGTAAAGAAAAAAACGTTTGATTTTTCAGAGTAATAGAGTCTATTTTGGGTTTGATGATTATAAATAGTTGATAATTTAAAGTGCTTGGAAAATATTTTAAAGTGTTGAAACCTTATTTTATAAATAAATATTTACATGTATGAATAGAAGTGTTGAAACTTATAATAAATAATTGACCCGATAAAAAAGTGTTGATAAACTAGTTTTTGTTCAAATGACTAGAATACTCTTAAATTTTTTACAAAAAAAAAACCCATAAATTTAAAACTATCTTTGTAAAGAAAAGACAGCTACAAAGTGAAGAGAAAAATAGGAGTTTTATTTTGAGAAAGATATTTGAGAATTAAATAAAATAAGTAAGATAAAAAAAATTTAAAATTTGGTCAAATAAAAGTGCTTATAAGTTAAAAAGTCATAAATTAAGAATGAACAACTTATAATTTTTAGCTAACTTTGTCTTACAATTTATTTGGCTGGTGACTCTTTTTTTAAGTATCAAAATAAGTCACGATTTAATTACTATGATTGACAAGTACAATTTTTAAGAAGGGAAACAAAATTAAAGTTGATACTTAAGAATATCTAATACTTTGGTTATAATTATGCTTCTCAATTAAGAGTACCAAATTTTTTATTAATTATTGATAGTGATTTCACTAGCAACATTGACAAAATGTGAGATCACAACCTCACAATTCCATTAATGAACTCAAACTAAGAGAGGAGAGAAAATAAATTGTATTGATCATTAAAAATTTATGTTACATTCAAAATGATCAGTTTTGTGCTTAATCTTACAGCTCCGATATAGAAAATATCTTCTAACTGAATTCTAACAAACTATGTCAGCTCATTTCCTAAGTAATTAACTAACAATTGGAATAAATCGTAACTAACTTAACACTACAATAAAAATACCTTTTAACTAAAGCATTTACCGATACTATTTAATTGCCATTAGATTTAATATCGCTAAGGGATTATTTTTGGTGTAGTGAAAGGACCAGGTTCACTATGTATCACAACCAACTAATGAATTAGATTCATTATATGATTCATTTGAGCAAACATGACTACAAAAGTCTATTCAAGAAAGTTGAATCTATTATAAAAAAATATATGTTAAATTAAGAATAAAAACTGGTAACTAGATTCCTATCAAAGGAAATTGAATTTTAGCTATCGAGACGCAAATATTTACACATAAAAAATAAAGAATTTATTCTGTTGTTGCTAAAGAATTTTATTCGATCTAATAGAAATGGAGCAACAATTTATCCTGCCAAAGTAAGTGTAATTGAAATTTGGCACAAAAAACTTGGTCATTATTATCTATCAATATTACTCCTCCGTTCACTTTTACTTGTCACAGTTTGATTTGACACATCCATTAAGAAAATAATTAATGATATAGATATTTTACCAAATCATTCCCTATTAAATGATGTCTTGGAAAATGATTTGAAAAATAAATATTTAATGCTGAGGGTAAAACATGGAAAAAACATTATTGTCTTTTCTTGATATGTCAAAAGTGACAAGAAAAATGAAAATCTATTTTAAGAATAAGTGACAAATAAAAGTGAATGGAGGGAGTAAAACTGAAAATCTATTTTAGAAATAAGTGACAAATAAAAGTGAACGGAAGAATTATTATCTAATTAAAAAATTTAAAAATAAATGATGCAAGTGTTTGAAATGATAGACTTAAAGACTAATAATGCAAGTCATTAAATAATAAACTTAAAGTCTTTGATGAAATTTTTATTTGTCAAAAGAAAAATTCAAGGAAGATACTTGTGAATTTCCATATGGAAAGTCATAATGCTACAAGCACATCAATGAATATAAAGGAGAAATTAGTAAGGAGGATGAAGTTGATAAAATTGTAATTTCCTCCTTAATTTTTCTTTTTTCCTACCCCTGAATTAATTTTCTTTTGAAAAAATTGATAAAGTTTGAAGAAAATTTCAAAAGTTCAATTGGATACTTGATGTATCTCACTCTATGAGGCTGGATATCCTAATTGTTGTAAATCTTTTATCTAATTTATGCATTATGCTACTGAAATATATTTGAAAGCAGCAAAAAGATTATAAATTTATTTATGCTATTAATTATTGATATAATCGAATAATCGCATCGAGAAAAGGCAATTCAAAAAGGAAAAAATCAAAACAAATCAAATTTATTTTGATTTGAATTAGGTTACACTTTTCAAAATCAAAATTTTTTTTAAAAAGGATTTAAATCGAATAGTACAAAATCAAATCAAAAATCGAATGCACACCGCCAGTGCGGTCACTCTCCTTCTCTCTCCCTCCCTCTATTCTACCAACCCACATTCTACCTAAAATTAAAATTATCAAAATTTTTCAACATTTAAATCGTGAAATTGTCCTATTTTTAAAACGTTTTTCATCATTTTGTTGTAACAACCTTCATTCACCATGGATGAAGTTTAAGAAATTAATAGTGGCTAAAAAGTGGAAAAGAAGAAGAAGCAGAAAATAATTAAAAATTGGCTAAATCAGTCTTTTACGCACAGTCAGCAAATGAATCAGACTCATTATATCATGTCAGTAAAAAAATATCAAAATAATACATCGGACTCGATTCGTGACATAAGATATTTAAAATCAACAAATTTTAATTAAAGTATCTAAATAAAAATTAATATCAACAATTTAGATGGTCATTAATGGATTCAACCTAAAAAATTAAGTTGAGTGGATCAAATACCATTATGGGCAAGAATCTGATATCAATAATGCATGATAAAAGTAAATAATATATAGTACTTAGTAAGTTACTATTATCTACATAATTTTCCATTATGGGAACAGAAAAAAAGTTATTTTTCCACAAGTGTTTATGAAAATGACTTTGCAGAAAATAATATAGGTGTAAAGGATCTGATAACAGTTAGAATATATATTAACTTCTAATTCAAGAAAATTACAATTATGACTTCACAAAAAGTTGAGGGAAATATTATAATGTCGACAAAATTACGCTGGATAGCACTACTGTATAGTAGGACTTATTTATCCACCATTTAATCAATATGATAATGAGAGGAGACGGAGATTTTGAGTTCAAGTCTTCAAAGTTTTATAATATAAAAATGTATTAAGCTTATCATACGTGAGAGGTTGTGTCGTGTTTTGATTTATGCGGTATTATTTGGTTTTTGAAAGTTAAATTTTTTAGTTTTTATTTTGAATTCGGACATGAATTTTTAAAGTTTTTTATTTAAAAATTACGTAAAGTATTATTCGGTGTGTCGCAATTTATGTGACATTCTTTTATTTTTAGTTAGTTTAAAAAGTGACAAATTTTCAGTTTAATATTTTTTTATTACCTTTAATGAGATGATCTAGAATATTTTTTTTCCAAATTTATACCACAACACAGAGCGTCTAGCAGTTTTTTATTAAAATAAAAATCCTCAATAGAAATAAGTACAAGCAAGGGGACTAGGCCTTACCTTGTCAATCCTAATAGGGTAACGAACCTCCACTAATTAACAAGCATGAAGAAATAAGAGCTAGAGAGAACTAGGTATTCTATGATCATTACAGAATTTGTAATACACTCTATGGTGATATTACAAATGAGAATGTTTAAATAATGCACAAATCTAAAATTCAAGAAGAAAGTTGAGTTATCAACCTCAAACTTACTTTTACAAATGTGTGAATTAAAAATGATAGATAACCATCTAAAGTAATCTGAAATATTTTTCTCTTGTCTTCTTCTTCAAATCTGTCCAACAAAACTTGATAGTTCATCATTTCTTCTTGGATGTATTGGATCTTGTTGAAGCTATTGACATTGTCATATGATTTTGCTTTGCCAATCGCATCGGTAGGTGCCTTGGAATAAACTCTCCTGTCACTTTACCATCCCAACTGTGTTGCCTTCCATGTGTCTTCTTTTTGTTTTTGTTGCTTCCATTTCTTTGATGCCTAGGTCAGATATCCCCATCTCTAGCCACTTTATCAAAGCATATGTCCAACATGTTATCTTCCTCATTCTTATCAAAAGATCAATCATCGCCTAAATCACTGGCATAAGTCTTAATTGGACTAAAGCCTGATGCTAAGGCCTCTTATTCATTCTTCTTTGCAAATATCTATGAGTTATTTTATATCATAAGTTTCAAAAGTCTTAATTTAATTCTTAAACTTCATGGCTAATCAAACATTTTCACATTAATAATTGGGATGAGGAAAGCAAAAGTATATATATAAGAAACATTGATAATTTAAAATATTTTTAAAAGACAGCCATATGAAGTAACATTTTTGTTATTACGATTTACGAGATTAGATTGTGATAATGAGGCTAATGAAATGGGGTGATCAAGCATAAAATCAGTAATTTTCATCCAAAAAAATTCATACCACCCTCAACAAATGGTTAGAATTTGTTCGCCCTGAATAAAAAATCTAGCAAATACTTTTAATTCGAAATTTAAGATTTTTGAATCACCTTGTGAAAATTTTTTATTTTGCCCCTACCTCAGCTTAATAAGAATTGGAGAAGCTATATGTAGACTTACCTCTGCCGATTCAGATTAGTTGAGCTTGTATGATTGGATATCAAATAATTAAACTAAATAATTTCCATGTCAACTCTTGTTATTATATTTATTATGTATAATAAAGCCACATGATTGCTTTCTAATTTTAAATCAGAAAATACTAATCTAGCAACAAAGGCAACTAATTAACTTTTTTTAAACAAAAATAAAATTAATAATTAGCAAAAAAAGACAAAAGTGGTTTTAAATAAAGTTAGGGGATCTTGGAATTGATTTCCAAGTGGGGGTAAACGCGTAGAAATTGACGTGCATAACATGCAAAAAAAAAAAATTAAAGTAGGTGAGATTTCGACTCTTATTTTTATAAACAAAAAAACAAAAGAGAAGCTACGGACTCTTATTTAACGACTTTGCTTTTCCATCTTGTATTTATATTTATATTGAGTCTGATTAATTCAAATTCACGCTACTTAAGACCTTATTTGGAAGGAAGCACTCTCTATTAAAAAACAAATTTTAATCAGGACTTGAACTCGAAATTTTAATTAAGAAAATATAATATCATTTACTGTACAATATTCTTTGACGGTGATATTTAACGACTTATAAAGTCAATAGTTCAAATTGCAGTAATAATAATAATAATGGCATTTTTCTTCTTTTAAAGAAATATCCAAAAGGTACATTGCAATTACATAGCTCAGCCACTTGACTATATAACGCGGGATTCCCTTGCTTTGTTGTATATGTCTTTTTCTTTTTATTTGAATCTATAATTGTGATGATTGAATCACTTCACATGCATATATATATAACTATAGTTATTGATAATGAGCCTAATAATATTAACTATATTTATATTTAATTTAAGTTGTAAATTTATAATTAGTTATGAAATGTAATAATACTTCATATTTTACGAAGGGTGTCCAGGAATTGTACACTAGTATATTTTTTCTTTTGGATGAATAAGTGCACTAGAAATTTTAAAATTAAACTACGCTAGCAAGATTCAACTCACAAACACTTAAAGTCTTGGCTCTTTCAAGGCACCTTAAATCACTAGGCTACAACACCTTGTTGTGTCAAGGGTGTCCAGAATACGTTATTTAACCACTTTGTATATTAATTTATTTGTATATACGATATAATTTTCCGACGAAGGATGTCCAATTGGACACCCTAAAGACAATGTAGGCCCCTGACTTCATCAATAACATCAAAATAATAGGAAAACTTGATCAAATAATAATTGTTTCTCGAAAGAGTTTTTTAAATTTATTGGTCTATCAAAATTATTTTTTTAAAAGCATTTTTCAAGATAAGTTAATTTTAAAAGTTTGGTCAAACAGATTATTACACAAAGATGTGTTAATGAATATTGTCATGATCTCATCTTTAAAGACTCTAGAAAGGGTCCTGGGATACGCAGATAACTAAGGATATCTTATGAGATTATTTTATCTCGCCTTCTATATGAGATAATAATTCTATCATTTTAGTTTAAATAATGAGATAAAATAAATCCGCCATTAGCTAACATCTCAAACTAAATATGAGATAAAATTACCCAAAATAATTAATACCTCAAATCAAATATGAAATAAAGTTAATATCAAATTTTATTTCAAAACTCTTACTCTTATCCTACGTATCATTTAAATAATTCATAAACTTTATGTGTGGTTAATATAATACACGTAACTGAATTTTCCCAGGCCCACAACATAGAATTTCTAACTCTCAAGATGATAGAATATTATTGCATGAATTCACACGTTGCATTTGGTGATGGATTTAGCTAGTCTTCATGTAGTAGGTGAAATTAAACATCCCCAATGTCTTCTTCCTAGCTCTCTAGAACTCTATATACAAATATATACCCATATGGACTATAGTATATACCTAAGTAATTTCAACCTATGTCACACAAGTACAATATAAGGGCCGCCTTGGTACTTTTTATCTACCAACTTTAAAGGTGTGTGTGGTTGGTAGGAATCGATTTAAAATATAGTTTACTGGTTCGATGAATATAGAGTTATGATTCAAAACATGTGTTTATTATTAAAAAAATTTGTGGAATTATATTTAATTTTGTGCTATAATAATTATGATTGTTTTTTGCAGTTTCATTTTAGATTATGAGTACACAATCTTTAAAACGTATAAGAATGAATAATTTAAAATTTTCGAGTATAAATTAAACTCTAGATACACTAAATTATTTAATTACTATATTAATGACACATAAAAGAATAGTTGATCTATTTAAATCATTGTTTAAATTAAATAAATAATTATTTTATAAATAAATTATATCTAAACTCGCGATTAATAGTATATATCCCAACACTAAATATGTCCATATCTCCTATAAATGAATTCTGGAAAAATTCCACCTATATGAAGGGATGGAGGCTTCTTTAATTTTAGGGAAAATGGCCTGATATACCCCTCAACTTTGTCATTTGGAGATGATATGCCCCTCGTTATGAAACTGGCTCATATATACCCTTACCATTATACATACGGCTCACATATACCCCTACTGTTACAAAATGAGCTCACATATATCCTTCATTAAACGGATCGGAAGTGAAAATATTAGTTTTAAATTTATATTTTTGACTTTTAATTTTTTTTAAAATCATTTAGGGATATATATGATCCTTCTAGCAAGGTTCAAGGTATATTTTAATCTTTTTCATATTTAAATTATTTTTTGACTTCTTTGATTATCATTATTTGAGTTTCTTATTCTTATTTTATTTTTTTCTTTCATTCCATAATGTAAAGTGTGAGAAATATGAGAGAAAAATATTATTGAATTGTTGTATCTACATTATTACATAGAGACTCTATTTATAGACACTACAATAGAGAGACCTTTTCCAACTAGGACACTACAATACAATCGTTTTCTAAATAGGACACTACATACTATTCCTATTACTATTTTTTTCCTATTCTAAGTAGGATTGTATATACCTATTACTATTCTAACACTCCCCCTCAAGCTAGTGCATACAAACCATATGCCTCTAGCTTGTTACAAATATAATTAATACGAGGACAGATGAGGAGCTTGATGAGATATCGGCAAGTTGATCACTCGACTTCACAAAATTGACAGTCAATCTCAATGTGCTTAGTCTTCTCATGAAATACTGGATTTGATGCATAATGTCAATCAATCTCAATGTGTTTGGTCTTCTCATGAAATACTGAATTTGATGCATAATCCCAATAAAACACAAAGTGATAAAATTACAGTGTTGAACTTCCCAAACCAAGCTTGCAAAGACTGTTTCAGACCATAGAGTGACTTAAGTAATCGACATACAAGGCTACTATACTCCCCCTGAGCAACAAAATTAGGTGGTTGCTCCATATAGACTTCTTCATAATGCAGCGGTCGCCGGAAAGTGCTCAAAATCTAGTATAAAGTATATGGATTGAGTTAGAATCAATAGAAGAGTCGATATTAAATAAGGAAGTCACCGAAAAACTGGACGGAACATGCTATACGCCGGATTATTAGATTTAATGGCTGAAAGTGGTCACAATCTGAGAAATAAAATTATATGGGTAGGGTCAGAATGATGGCACGACCCAACTGAAAAATAGAAATTATATAGGAAAGGTCGAATTAACGGCACAACCCTATTGAAAAAGAGAAATAATATGGACAGGGTCGGATGATGGCACAACCCTATGCAAATCAGATTTGAGGAGTCACCGGAAAGACGAATGGCACTACGCAAATCAAATCTGAGGAGTCACCGAAAAGACAAACAGTGCTCTGCAACTCAGATATGAGAAAGTAGTTCGGAAAAATCCACGGTACTACACAAATTAAATATGACAAGTAGTCCGGAGAGATGCACGGTGCTACACAAATCAGATATGCACGAAAAAGGTAGTCACCGGAAGGATGGCACGGTGCTACACAAATTAAATATGAAAAAGTAGTTACCGAAAAGATGGCACGGTGCTACACAAATCAAATATGAAAAAGTAGTCACCGGAAAGATCGCACGGTGCTACACAAATCAGATATGAAAAAGTAGTCACCGAAAAGATCGCACGGTGCTACACAAATACCGACAAATATGGGGTTGACACAAAGCAGCTCTAGAAAGTCACCGGAAATTGACGCACAGTGACCTGTCTAACTGAGTTTCTACCCTTAAATATGGGAGTCATGCATGTATCATTGGTCCTACTTTTGTTAACATAATCCTTAGCCAGACAGGCGGCCTATATGGATAATAGCTACCCGCCGTCAGCAGAAGCTCTTTGATTTTCTACCAAGATCGTAGAGGCTCTGATATTATGTGAGAAATATGAGAAAGAATATTATTGAATTGTTGTATCTACATTATTACATAGAGACCCTATTTATAGACACTACAATAGAGAGACCTTTTCCAACTAGGACACTACAATACAATCGTTTTCTAAGTAGGACACTACATACTATTCCTATTACTATTACTATTCTTATTTCTATTCTAAGTAGGATTGTATATACCTTTTACTATTCTAACATAAAGAAAAAAATTTAAAACTATTTTTTTGTGGCTATATTATAATTTAAAACTATTTTTCGGCTATATTGTAATTTAGTTTTTGCATTTGAAAAAAAAATTGGGTCATCCATAATAAAATTTACAAGAATATTAGTGAAACATAAATAAATTTGACCATCAAAATAATAAATCTAATTTAGTCATTGAAACAAAAAAAAAGTAAAAAAAATATATATGTTTGAAGAGGATTAAATATACCCGTATGGGATTATATTTTTTTAAAAAAATTAAATTAAAATTAATTTTTCACTTCCTTTAGAGTAAAGGGTATATGTGAGTCATTTGTATAACAGTAGGGATATATATGAGCCACTTTCCTAACGAGGGATATATCAACTCTAAATAACAAAGTTGAGGGATATATCAGATCCTTTTCCCTTAATTTTAAAATATATCTCATCGTCTTTTTTGTGTGAATAACAAATAAATAAATAAACAAATATTAGTCGGCCTTTATAAGCTGATAATCCCTCCGATATATACTATATGGCGATTTTTTGTTTGGAATATATCTCTTAAAAAATTCATTAATCCTTAAAAAGTGAAAGGTATTTTTATTAAATTACTCATAATTAAATAATATTTATTTAATATAATTGAATTTTTTTGGTTATGTAAAAACCTATTTTATTTAAATAAAGGAAAATTTAGAAGAAAAAATTGATTTCTTCTTGTTTATGTGAAAAATTGCTTATTTTGAACTAAATATAAATGTTTAATTAATTCATGAGGAACAAATTCTCATTTTCCACCACACTTAACACTGATGCGGCAAACGAGGTTGCTTCTTCCTTAATCATAGGTTTCGAATTCGAGTCCTAGACATGAATTTTTTTTTAATAGAGGCGCTTCCCTTCAAATATGGCTCTGAATCTGAAATAGTTAAAATCTTGGATATCGGACATCAAATGAAAAAAAAAAAAAACTCTCACTTTTTACTTTTGGAAATTTCAAGACAATCTACATCAACGTCAAAAGTGAGACTATTCTAATTAAACCAAATACTATTGAGACTTTAAAGAGTTAGTTATTGCTTTAAATACATTTTTCTACCTCCACGTAGGATCATTCTGACTGAAGATCCTCTTCGATTGAAAAATTTTAATGCCGTATATCAATTGTACTACGTTTCTATGGTTAAGACCATATAATATTGTTCTTATGTTCAATTTCAAACTTAATTAGGTGTAACGTAATTTCAAAGGTTTACTATAAGGACATAATCAAATACTTATAATTTTATCAAAAGAAAATTGGAATAGGTCAAGTTGAAAATTTATATCGTCGAAGAAAATAAGAACATACTCATTTTTCGTTTTCACATGAGGTAAGGAAATGAATCTTGAGCTTAACTTAATTTTAAAACTTTGCTCAAGATATAAAGATTGTCCAAACTGTATTAAAGAGACCGTTCATTTTTTAAAAGGTCGATGTGGGGCTCTTCATATTGCTCATCATGGTACGTGATCAATTATTTAATATGAAGGGTTTAATATCAAAATGAGAATCGAGATGGATCATTTAAAAGCTAACTCTAGAAATAAGGATTGTCCAAGTCATACAAAAAAGAATTACCAATCTCTTAAAGAATCGTTGTGGAACTCTTCACAAGAATTGAATTCTGAGCAGATAAATAATTCCTAAATTAAATGATTTTTTTTCTTTTCACAAAAAAAAAAGTTCATTACATAAGGGGAGAGAAAAGAAAGTGTAATTGCATCCACATTTAGGGTGTATTCAATATATGAATGAAAATATTTTCTAAAGAAAATAAATAATCTTTTATTTATATTTTTATATTTGATAGGTAAATAATTTTAAAATTTATATATAATCTAGACAATAATTAATATGGATGATGGGGTGGGGTGGGGTGGGGTGGTGGGTGTTGTGGGGATGGCTGCTAAAGGGAGGTCGGGGGTGAAGATGACATGTGTTGAAGGATGTGGTAAAAACACAATCAATATGGAATGTTACTTGTAAAATTTATTTTCTTTATTTCAATTACGAAAGTCTTTTTTTTTTTGAGCTGTAAACTTATCTTTGGTAATAAAATACTTACCAAAAAAAAATTACGGAAGTCATTTTCCTTATTTTAAAAATCTTATTTTCTAAAAAAAAATATTTCTCAAAAATTTTAACTAATCAAATATGGAAATCCCCTTATTGTGTATATAGATTCCCACAATGTATACTTGTAGTATTTATTTTATGAAATAATATAAGTATATTAATGATATGATCCCTCTTTATTTATTTAATAATTTGTGAGTAAATGTATACATGTGTAAAAACTAAAGTTTCACATGGTTTCTACTTTTCTTCTAGAACAACTATATATTGATTATTTTATTTATTTTCTGGTGGCCTAAGATTAACGAAACAAAGGAAAACGTCCTCAAACCGCGGCTAGAGTCATATCATATATTGGTCCCATTATTATCTTACCTACAATTATTATTTCTGAATTTCTATAGTAATTTCAAGTTGATATATATTTATAATAATTGAGTTCATAAGTATTTATAAATATTTAATAAATTTTTAAATATATACACTGAATAAGACTATATCGGAAATAATCTCTCTATCTCCATGAGATAGTTATAAGATATGCTATGCGTACATGCACTATATTCTCTCAAACTCCACTGAGTGAGATTTCACTGGATATTTATTGCAATTGTTATTATTGTACACTGAATACAAATATATATAAAAATTATTAAATTTCGTGAATTCATATATTATACACTGACTCCGCCTTTGGATCCCACCATCCCAAATAACCATTACGTGAAAATGACATTCGAAATTTACATGCACGTAAAAATGGGGTAGAATAACGAAAGTGAAGTTGATGGGATAACAAGAAATTGTAGTTATTTGTCATGATGAGGTCCCTCTTCATTAAACTCACATTGATTTTCATTATTTTGAAATAAATAAAGTGAGAAAATATAAGCATGCACACAAATTTTCAAAGTTATATAAGAACACTTGTGAAGATAAAAATAAATAAGTATTTAATTGTGAAGACAAAAATTAATAAATGTTTAATTTTTTGCCTCAACAGCTAATAGAATATTCTTCGAAGGCCAGGTCCAGTTTCATTTATTTTATTTTAGTTAATAATAGAGTGACAGCTCAATCTACTAATAATCAAAATTATGATTAATTAATTGATATATTTGTGATTATAAGTGATGAGTTGAAGCCTTAGGTTGAGCTATAAAAGCAGCATTTGGGGAGGGTACATTGGCACAGCAAACATGGCTAAAATAGCCTATCTTCTTACCACTCTTTTAGTGGCTTTAGTGTCACTTAGCTTCCCTTCAGAATGCAAAGCAAATTACTACTATACATCTCCACCCCCACCAACCCCAGTTTATAAGTACAAATCTCCGCCACCACCGATTTACAAGTACAAATCACCACCACCACCACCTCCAGTTTACAAGTACAAATCTCCACCACCACCCGTCTATAAGTATAAGTCTCCTCCACCACCACCTCCAGTTTACAAGTACAAATCTCCACCACCACCGGTCTACAAGTACAAGTCTCCTCCTCCACCACCTCCAGTTTACAAGTACAAATCTCCACCACCACCCGTTTATAAGTATAAGTCTCCTCCACCACCACCTCCAGTTTACAAGTACAAATCTCCACCACCTCCAATTTACAAGTACAAATCTCCACCGCCACCTGTTTATAAGTACAAGTCTCCACCACCACCCGTCTACAAGTACAAGTCTCCACCACCACCCGTCTACAAGTACAAATCTCCACCACCACCCGTCTACAAGTACAAGTCTCCACCACCACCCGTCTATAAGTACAAGTCTCCACCACCTCCAGTCTACAAGTACAAGTCTCCACCACCTCCAGTCTATAAGTACAAGTCTCCACCACCTCCAGTCTACAAGTACAAGTCTCCACCACCACCAGTCTACAAGTACAAGTCACCTCCACCACCCGTCTACAAGTACAAGTCTCCACCACCTCCAGTCTACAAGTACAAGTCTCCACCACCACCCGTCTACAAGTACAAGTCTCCACCACCTCCAGTCTACAAGTACAAATCCCCACCACCACCCGTTTACAAGTACAAGTCTCCTCCACCACCAGTTTATAAGTACAAATCTCCACCGCCACCTATTTACAAGTACAAATCTCCTCCACCACCTCCTCCAGTTTACAAGTACAAGTCACCACCACCACCAGTTTACAAATACAAATCTCCACCGCCACCCGTTTACAAATACAAATCACCCCCACCTCCAGTTCACAAGTCTCCATCCCCTTACTATTACACTTCTCCACCTCCTCCTAGCCACTACTAGTTTCACAATCTCGAATGAGGTAATATATTTTTCACAATTTTGTATTATTTTTCTATATATCCTACTAAATTAAGCACATTGACTATAATAATTGAATTTCATCTAATCCATAGATAATTTGATCCATGCAGGACAAGAGGAATAAGAAGGAAAAGCTCCATGGGATCAGAATAAATTGAAGAGTTTTAAAGAAGTAGTAATTAAAGCCACAAAGGAACAATTATCTTATTTTGTTTTGTGTTTTGTGCCATTGACTTCACGTAGTTGTATATCTCGTGAAGTTCTTGAACTATATATATATTGAATGCATGTAATATATATATTTATTTACGTACCATAGTCGTACATGTTTATGTGCTTTTGAATTTTTACTTTCTGGATTTTATAAGTCAAGGTATTTTGTAATAAGATCAATAAGTTCATTGAATAACATTGTTGTGATTTCTTTTCCAAATTCCAAGAGATACTTCTAATTTTTATTTGCTTTGTTTTTGGAGGAATCTAGAAGACCTTTTTGTCGAACATGTGCTAAGTCTTTTTTATTTTTAAGGTGGAGAAAGGAGAAACATAAAGAGACAAGAAAACAAAGAAAGACCTAGCTGGATTTGCATTAATTAATTAAAAGACAAGGACCAGATGCATGTGATATATATAAATACTTTATGCCTAGCTAGTGGAAAAGTTGTTCCCAATTGTAGGAATAGGATTCTCTTTTCTCTTATTTTAGAGGTGTGTAAATGTGGAACCCCCCTATACAATTGCCATAAACACTTGTACTATATTATTCCCTCGATTTCATTTTAATTATCGTGCTTATTAAAAATAGGGAAAAGGCTCATAAATATCCCTTACCTATGTGAAAAGGCTCATAAATACCCCTCTTCCACCTTTTGGTCCATAAATACCCTCAATCCATTTTTTTGGCTCAAGAATACCCCTAACCTATTGGAAATGGCTCAAAAATACCTTTCTTCCACCTTTTGGTCTAAAAATACCCTCAACCTTTATTTTTGGTTCAAGAATACCCCTCCTTCCACCTTTTAATTTAAAAATACCATCAACCCAAATTTAATTTAATTAAATTCTTTTACTAATTAGTTAGTTTTTTTTTATTTGTTCTAAAAGAAAATTTTTATTTATTCAAATTCAAATTTTTATTTTTTCTAACTTACTGACTATTAGTAATACTTCGAAGACATTAGCATTATCAGAAGCGAGCATAATAAGATCTAACAAATTATGTGATGCGTTATCATTATTCTAGTATTCTAATTTTTTTGCTTTATATTATTGATATTTCTTTTTTGCCATTACTCAATTGATGTTATTGAAATGCAAGCAAAATTTAAAAATAAGGGGAGAATGGATGTAGGATAGCATGCATATTGTACCGGTAAACGAATTGAGTAAGCATTTTTTACCTAATTCTAATGTTCATTGCTTTAATTAATTTATCCTGTTAACTCAGACTTAAAACTGTTGATTATTTCAAATAAAGACTTTTCAGAACTAAATTTTCAAAGTTTGAGCTTTATAAATCAAATTATTTTGTAGGTCAAATTTTCTAGTTTCTTTTAGTAATTTTTTGTTCGAAAGGACATTATTTTTATATAGTTAGACTCAAATATTTTAAATATTTTGGGATGGGCTAATATTAAGAATTTGAATAAATAAAAATTGTCTTTTCAAACTAATAAAAAATTAACTAATTAGTAAAAAAATTAATTAAATTAAATTTGGATTGATGGTATTTTTAGACTAAAAGGTAGAAGGATGGTATTCTTGGGACCAAAAATAAAGGTTGAGGGTATTTTTAGACCGAAAGGTGGAAGAAAGATATTTTTGAGCCATTTCCAATAGGTTAGGGGTATTCTTGAGCCAAAAAAATAGATTGAGGGTATTTGTGAACCAAAAGGTGTAAGAGGGGTATTTATGAGCCTTTTTCCATAGGTAAGGGTATTTATGAGCCTTTTCCCTTAAAAATATAATTGATCCAAAATATTTTTACATGTACTTCAATTTGTTCACTTACTAAAATTATATTTTTATTGTTGTTTGTCATTTTTATTATATAAAAAGAATCATATTTTATTTTCGGCATTAATTAATTATCCCCCAAATTATTTCTCAAAATCTAATATTTTTTAAAAACATATGCAAAGAATAAATATGACAAGTAAAACGAATCGAAGGTATGTTTAACTAAGTTTGAAATTAGCATTGTCATATATGAACCTTAGAGAAGGTAGTTGTCATTTATCTAGTTAAAATTATTCCTCTTAACTTCTCCGGTAACATTTGAAAGTCATGATAAATACCTCTATGTTCAAAATTTATAGTCAGAAGCGGATACGCAATTTAAAGATAATTTTAGTATAAATTCGAAGAAACTTTCAACAACGGACGAGTAGTATATATTGTGGTGAAGTGGTCATGGTGATGATTCAGTCTTAAACATTTTCACTAGTCAAAAAAAGCAACACAATTTAACTTGACATGTTGTTCGGATTGTCCGGACATATGGAAGAAAAAAATGAAACTTTAGAAAATTCTTAAAGAAAATAGAAGTAGCGCCTTGGTATAGGAGTTGGAATTCTAAGTGGTGCGTTCTTGGAGGCAAGCCGAAGGAAGGGAAAAAAGGATGGTTGGGTGCTTGTGGGGCGACTGATGTTGGTGATCTTAAAAGAGAATATATAGATTTTGAGATATTCGTCTTGATCTTTATTATATTAGGCTACGAGATAAATCTTCATATCATTTTAAATTTGTTAGCTAACAAACCATCGGATCTTAGTTCAACTTTATTTTCAACTTTACTTGTGGGGAATGAAAAGATCAATATAACATAAAGGGCACAAATCGGAGTTTGTTTATTAAGACAAACAATCAATCGAGAAAGAAAGGTTCGACGTCGACCCTTCCTTCACACAAAAAAAGAGTGGGTTCCAGAGAGAATTGAGCCAACCAAAACTTTAACTTTGAGAGTGAGATAAAAAGAGAAAGGAGGAGTATTTCAACATTTTCTTTAATATCTTTATATGAATATTAAAACATAGTTTTATTATTGAAAACACAACTATGCATGTCTTAATAATAGCATCATAAAAATATTATCAAATACATTTTTTTCTAGATAAGACATCAAACAACAGTTAAAGAATCATTACTCATTTGGTAGCGCAAGTCATTCTTGATAACTTCATTGTCGAAAATTAAAAACTCTTTCAACGGATGCAGTGGCAATTGACATAAGCAAAGCAAATTTCACTAAGCGAAATATAAGAAGATAATTTGAATATTTCTTTGTTTGAATTAATATTTTTAAAAGATCACAAAGCTAAGCCTATTTAGATCTAATAATCTTTCATCAACATCACAAACATCAATAATTTAATTTACAAGTTACATTTACTGATAATTAAACGACCAGAAGTATTATTATCCCAAAACAAAATACAACTCTCTCTTGGTTCAACAAATATTTTTCAAAATATATTTTTCTTTCTTGCTTTCTCTTTCCAAACAATATAAGGAAATTTTCAATGTCTCTCGAATTTTCTATTATCATTTTATTTTTCTTCACAAAGAAAATTCTCAAGAAGTTAATAAATGACTAAATGTCACCATTAAAATGGACCAAGGAAAAGTTTTAAGAAGGTGGCCCAACCCTCCAGAAAAAACACTTGCAGATTTTTTTCTTCAAAGTCCAAAATTACTACTCCCTCAATTTTAAATTATTTCTTTGAGTTGCTATTTGGACAGTCAAAAAATATTTTCGAAATATTTTAATTTGTTAACTATTAAGACTTATAATACTTTTTATGTTGTTCAAAATATATATATTTATTTTAAAAAGTTAAAAAATTGATGTTAGAGTTTACATCGAATATTGTTTAGTTAAATCATTTTACTTTGAATCAAGTCAAACAAATTAAATCAGATTATACTATTTATCATATTTGTAAAAAAAAAATTAAGTTTGAATAGTTTTGGAGTTGTTCTTTTGGCACACTCAAAAAACATCCACAACCATAATCAATCAATAAAAATTATTTTTTAGTCTTGGAGTTATTCTGATTATGCTTAAATAAAAAGAATCATATAAGAATACTATATTACTCAATTAATAGCTGAAGTGAAACATAATTATATTTTAGTACTCCTTAATAAGGGCGGCTCTAATAATTCAGAAAAAATGGGTGGCTTAGGCTCCAAAATTTGAGGGCCCAATATTTTTAAGTGATAATATATAGATTATAGAGTTTTTTTTTAGAAAAGAATATTGAGTAATATTTTTTTAAAAAGTAAACTTTTCATATAAAAGAAAAAAATTATTTGAAAAAGTTTGACACATTTAGAATATTATGCGTCAAGAAAGATTTAAATGATTGATGACTATCAATTGAATAAGAATTATTAGAAAAAATTACTAAAATAAAATTATTAGCAATTAATATCTTAAAGAGCTAAAAGAATATATTTTACAAAAAAATAACTCTTTTTTTTTAATAATCTAAAGCTTATGTTCAATTTTAACTTTGGGTCACTAATATGTAAGCCGTCCATGTCCTTAATTAATAGTTGAAGTGAAGCATAACTATATTATTATCAATCAATTAATTCCTTCAAAATCCTCAATTATCATAGATCATTTAGGGTTCACAATTTCTTTATCTCTATATGTGTTGCTCGATAGCAAAAAAATAAAATACTCAAAAAAGAAACTTCTTAATTAGATGAATTATTATTCATTAGTTAGTAATTTGAATTAGTTTTTTTTAATAGATTCAAGCATATATAGTACTCCCCGGTCCCATATTATTTGTCTAGTATCTCACTAAAAATATATGTCCTAATTTACTTGTCAATTTCTAAAATTAAAATAAAGTTGATTAAAAAAATCTTTAAATTGCTTTTTTTTTTTTTAAAATATATAGTAAAGTTTCAAATAAATTCCTCCATTATTAATCCTAGTATTGATGGATACACATAAATAAAATGTATTTTAGAAAATTAAATAGTAAATCAATAAAAATACTTTTCTTAATTTTTTATTTTTTTTAAAAGTGTGTAAAAAGAAGTGAATAAATAATATGAGTCGTAGGGAATAGAAAAGACAAATGGAGGGGCCATAATTAATTTAATTATTTTTAATGAAAGAACTATTTATGAGAAATTAAAATGGTCATCAATGAGTTACCAACTTTCTCATACCCATAAACATATATGGCTAAAATATGGTCAAGCCGCCGGGTCGGGGCTCCACACCTCTTTAAGAGTTTACTAATGAGAAAATGACTTTCAAATTCAATGACTTCTCAATTATATTAAGGAAAAATTACATAAATAAAATCTCATAATCTCTAAAATTTCCTATCATTTAAAAATACTACAAAAATTCTCTCTCGGACACATCTCTATGACTCTATCCCTCTTTGATGCATCCCTATCCCCATCCATCCCATTAAGTAATGTTTCATTTGCAATGTATTGGACAGCCAAAGAATGTATTCGAGAGCAATAAAAAGTCCGGGATTTTTATAATTGGAAAAACTTCCGGGATAGGATATAATTATCCTCCAAATATATGAGATTTCTGTAAGTTTCTCTTATATTAATAACACTCTTTTTTTAAAAAAAAATTACGAAATAAGGTGAGTAAGTTTTATCTTATGATATTTGTCTTTCTCATTCTAGTTTTAGGTTTTTCTTATTCAAAATTAACCTAATTTTTCTGACTAGGTCGAGATTTTAAGGATCATAAGGCTCATTCGCATAAAAAGAAAAAGTAATTCAACCTATGATATCAACAAGCATATGAATGGGTTCTTCGTACAAATAGACTAAGAAATTTGTTGTTTAATTTTTCTAACTGTTATACATAGATTATACATGATTATACATATATTATATATGAATCATATATTCGCCGACTATTTTTAGTTCAATTAGTTGGATCGATAACTAATTAAGTTAATTCACTTTTTTCGGATTTGTTGATCTCTAGAGCGTATATATTGTTTTATGTTTAACTAAACATAAATAAAATACAATGAAGTGCATCTTCTCTCAATTTCTAAGTTGAAACACACATTAAAAGAGTGAAACATGAAATGCTATTAACTTATTATATTCCCATGTATAATAATTCCAAGAAGAATGCCTAACTAAAAGGCTATTAAATACAAAATTAAATCCAAAATTTTATTTTACTTGTCATTTAATTAGTGTAGAATTATCATTCAAATCAAAGTGGGGACACATTGAAATCAGCATGTAGAATATAAGACCTTGAGATCATTGATTAACTATAAGAGAGTGTATAATTAGATGTTGACCATCTTATATGCTTGTAGAAAAATAGACAAGTCCACCAACTCCATTAATTGAATTGAGAAAAATGACAAAAATGGTTTCATTATTTTGGGACTAATTAGGAGGTAGATATAATAGTATCTTAAATACATTCATACCAAGTTTTGATACTTTAAATTTATAAATATGAAAATATTAGGTTTCCGTCAAATATTAAATATATACAAATTGTGGAAAGAATGAAGATTTAACCAACTACACATTTGGAAAGTTGAGTCAAATCTAAAAAAAATTAACATTAAAAATTACACCAAACATCATAAATAGTTTTTTTAAAATAACAGAAATTACAAGTGAGAAATAGCAAAAATTATACCTCTAAATATGAGTTTTCAATATATATATAATCTAATGATCACGATTAATTGAATAATTGACGAAGATCGTAAATACTCACTTTTGATAAATTTAAAATATCAAAATTAATTGAGATATATATAAAGAGCTATTTTGAATCTATTTGAACTTCGAAGCATAAGACATCATTTTCGTAACTATTTCTATTTATCTACTTCTTCTTTTTAGAGTGGAGTGGGATAATAGGAAATTTTAGAGAAAGTGATTATTAAAAGCAGTCTTTCATATTTGAGGATAGGTCCAAAATAATCTCTAACTAATCAGTTTCGATTATTTAAATTGGTCAAAAGTTAATATTTTAATCTCTATCAAATATTTATCACTACAAATCATCTAGTATTTTTGTCTCTACTAAAATTTGAATATAAGACTTCATGGTTCTCAGCTCACTTCATTAATCACTAAATCATACCGTTGAATATACCCATTATTTCCATTTCATAATCATTGATATATGTCCCTTCAAGCTCACAA
This sequence comes from Solanum appendiculatum, assembly GCA_018342035.1. NCBI lineage: Eukaryota > Viridiplantae > Streptophyta > Magnoliopsida > Solanales > Solanaceae > Solanum > Solanum appendiculatum. Next base: position 380,884 of record JAGDQO010000302.1, read on the forward strand.
TTTTCAACTAATTTTGCATGCATGTTTACTTTGGCATCTAAAAGGACTAGGAAGGTTATGTGATGTGTTCGTCGATATATTAAATTTTATAACTAAACTAATTAAACAACTGGTCAAAATTACTTGTAACAAAATATTGGCTATATATATAATGAAAAAGTATTTGTTGATTATGTTGAAGTTAAATGATAAAGATGTAGTTAAAAAATATTTGTTGACTGGTATGAATATCGTGTGTGAGGGAGTTTATATTATAATATTTTCCTTCTGGAATATCATTTTGTTTTATTTTTCTATTCAAAATTGACCTTGTACAGTCCTTAATTAATTTAATAAACTCCATATACATACTTCACTATCATATATACTATTATTATCGATACTTTCAAAACATTACATATCTTACCACTAATTAAGAATTTTCTACCATAAATTGAGGAAGATGCACTTAGATCAATGTATTTTTGCTATCAGATATATTAAAATAGGGGAGAGGCAAGCGAGATGAGAAGAGAGGCGAGCGAGATTTGTTATCTATCCCAAATATATGCAAATCCACTTGGATACAATGTATCTAGAACAAATTACACCTAATTTTGACCCCATGTAGTTCATCAAAAAATTTGACCCCATGTATCTCGAGATCATGTATCTTGACGTATCTAAACTTATCTAGACACCCAAAAATCTGACAAGATACGTAATATTGAAAAATAATATGTATCTAAATAAGAAAAAAATAGCACCTAAACTTGTGAGATATATATAATTTTCCCTAAAATAAAAGTAATTTAACCTATGATAAATGCATATATATTTGATTCTCTTTAATTTGCCGGATCTGTTAATCCCTTGTCTTTCGCAAAATTCTTAAACTTATTTGATTCCCATGGATAATATTTCCAAAAAAGAATGGTTAACTAAAATGCTTATAGAATTATCATTCAAATTAAAGTGGGGACATATTGAAATAAGCACATAAGACCTTGAGATGATTGACAATGAGAAAAAAGGCATATAATTAGATGTTGACCAACTCATATTTGTAGAAATATGAACAACTTCACCAACTCTATTACTTCCTCTTTTAAGTTTTGCTTATCCATTTTGAATTTTACACCTTCCTTAAAAGATAATGATTATATAAGTATTTTATCACAATATTTATATTAATTTTTATAAGTCTTAAATCTTGAAAAATAATTTAGAAAATAAGTAATTAATATTAAGGGTAAAATAAGAAAAAATAATTATCGTTTCTTAATATGTTAAAAGTGACGAGTGAAAGTAAAAATTTATTTCTAAATAGTAAGCAAAAAAAAAAAAGATTTGATACACCCAGTGAAAATTCATATCTACTAGTCTTTTCCACCATCAATCAATTCTTGCACCGATTATTGTTTATACATTTGAGAAAAGGAGAAGAATAAAAAGTGTAAGAGCAATGAAAAAAATGAATAAATTTACCTGAGAACATAGTGATATGGAATTTCTATCCTATCAGTTTCAATTTCAGGCATAATTATCCAAAAACACTATTGTTATGTATCGTGATTTACTTTTGAAACCCACTTTTAAAGTGTTTTATACAAAAAAAAACAATTAAGAAAATATACTTAGAAAGAGTCGTCACTTTAATTTTTTTAAGTAATTACGAAAATTTAATTTAACAGATATTTTAACAAATAAACCTTTTAAAAATTTAGAGAAAATGGATAACAAGTTCATATTTCCACTTTGAGAAAGTGTTAGAAATCAAAATGTTTGCTAACATGCGGTTATCTGGTGATTTGACTAAAAATATTGACTAACTTTTGAAAAAAAATATTTAAAAATAAATAATAGCTTTTGAATCATTTGAAAGAGGAAAAATTAACTTAAAACATTTGAAATTGTTGACAATAAAATAAACTTAGCCAAAATGATAGATTAAGTGAAAAAAGCATTTGAACAAAATTATTAAATGAAGTAAATCAACATAAAACAAAATCCGATTTATCTTTAGGGAAATTTAACTAAGTTAATCTAAAAGTTAAAGTTAGAACCAAACAAATTACAATAAATAATAAAGATTTTGGGTCCAAGTCTAGTTGTTGTCCGCATGGGCCAGGACTTAGGCCTTGTGTTGCTGCCTTGAAGATAAATCGAATTTCGGATTCCGGTGAAGCAAAAAACGCCTTTACCTTTAGTTGGAAATAAATGTAGGTCAGATTTTCACTTCTATTAGCGAACTCAAACCACAAACGTTATCTGTCCTACCGGTGAGTTACAGTTAAACGCCCTATTCGCTATACCGTTAGTGACGCTTATCACGCTTTCAATCGGTTAAACGCATTCTCTTACCCGTTGAACTTATTACTTTCCGCTTTACAATGTGGGGAATAGAACCCTCACCAACAAAGTGAAAGTTCAGGTAACCAACCAACTACGGTACTAAGATTTTTCAACTTTTTATTTTTTTTAATCTTGATTTACTTTTTTAGTGACAAATGTTTTTTCACTTAATTTGGCTGAGTTTATCTTATTTTCAACTATTTCAATTGTTTAAGTTAATTTTTCCTCTTTCAAATGATTCAAAACCTTTTATCTACTCTTAAATATTTTTTCTTAAAAGTTAATCAATATTTTTAGTTAAACCACCGGATAACAGCATGTTAGTGGGCACTTTGAGTGTTAATACCTTCTCATAGTGGAAATATGAACCTCTTATCCATTTTCTCTAAAAACTTAAAAGATTTATCGGTTAAATTCTTTTAAAATTAAGTTTTCTTAATTTCTTTAAAAAAAATTTGTAGTGACTCTTTATAAATATATATTTTCTTAGTTATTTTATACTTAGAACATTTTAAAAGTGATTTTCAAAAAGCAAATCACAACTCATAATAATAGCTCTTTAGATAATCATACCTAAAATTGAAACTAATTGGATAAAGATTCCATACCACTATGAGGCAAATTTATCCGTCACTTGTAATATAAGTTCATGGATCATCTAGACTGGATGAGGAACCTTCTATATGTCCTTTGTAGCAATATAGTAAAGTAGTTTGCTACTTTCAATTAGAAAAGGAAGATCTAGAAAGGAGTTGTCTCCCTTATTTTCATGTTGTTCTACCCTTTGCGTAGTCTCGATCTACACTAACTAGGATGGATGAGGGAATTTCTTTCCACTTTTTTGTTCATAATGAAGGGGCCCGTAAGGCTTATTCATTGAAAAAGGGGGAGTGAGGGATTTTTCCCGTCCGAGAATTTCCATCTATTTTACTTCTGGTTAAACCCAACATGAAAGGGAAGAAGAGGGTCATCTCGAAGGTGAATCAATTATTCGATATATTTTTCCTTTGCGATAGAATGGAAGAATAGTAATGAAACCTGCACTAGCGGGGGTGTTAAGTCTTCAACAGAACCATGCATTCCGTTGTCAGCAAGTGTTGGTCAACAAGGCCCCTTTCCATCGAGGTTAGAAGTGGCAGGCTTGAAACGGTTCGAACTTGACACCAAGACTCCTTATAACTTGCACCCTCGGATTTGCGTCCAACATGTGTTCACTACAACACGAAGTCATTGATGTTGAGTCGGCTCCAATGTTCGTAAGATAACCCATCCCTGTCCAAATCAAAATCAATATCCATTATTTGATTGAGCACACCTTGAATAAGGCGGGAAGAAAGCCTCTTTGAAAAAGAAATTTCTCCTTAATTTAATGGTTTCCTTTTCCAATTCCCCAATGTGGTACTTAAACAAATCAACATCATTTTGTATCCCTGACAAATTAAATTTTGGCTTGCAATTATGTAGCTAGGATTTCATCCCCAAAATTCCTTTTTCTAAATCGTTACATAATGCCTAAACAAATCATATAAACCAAACATTTGAATGAAGTACGTACTCCAACTATTCATAAAATGTAAACAATGCTGCTATTTCACACACGATATTATTATTACTACATATATACTAATAACATATACAGTTGTGACATTAAGGAGCACAACTCCTATTTTTGGAGTCATAAAACCCTCTAATTAGTTAGTCAAATCCTATATATGATGATACAACACACATATCTTTGAAACTTTAGCCTATATTCCTAGGCAATATATGAAACACTAATATCATTATTACATATTCCTACTATACATTATAGCCCTAATCTCAAGTCCAATTCCAAGCTTGAAATAGATAAGTGGGAAGCTGAAGAATTGTGTTGATCATCTCTTGAGATTGTAACAGGAGGAAAATTAAGATCCAAATTATCAGCAACATTATTTTCTTGCTCCTCTGGATTGACATTGGCAACGATAGCTCGTGTTAAGTCCGAGTCTGTTATTATTGTTGTCGTTGTTGTTTCGTCTCCGAGTTTTTCCCAATGACACCTTTTGTGACCTCCCAAAGCTTGTCCACTTGAAAAAACTTTCAAACATATACTACACTTATGCCCCAACACCATTAACCTTTTCTTATCATTGCTTGTAATATCTTCATTATCACTTCCTCTCCCTTGCTCTAAGGAGCACATATTGGTGCCATCTTCTAACAATCCTAGTTGATGGCTACATTCCCCAATAGTTTTTGTATTTGCAAAACAACCCCTGACATTCTTGTGAGTAGCCCTATGTCCACCTAAAGCCTGGTGTGAACCAAATACTTTCTTGCAACTTGAACACTCAAATTTACAACAGTTATAAGAAGGTGTCCCTGATTCAATCACACCTTTTCCTTCAACTCCTTTATGCATAACCAATTGATGAACGTTCTCGAGACGTTCATCATTGAGTCCATTAGCCAGGAGCAATAAGCACTCCGCGATTTCATGATCCTCGTCTGATGTTGAAACAGAAATGTGGGATTGTTGGGGAAATGAAGAACGGATTTGTTGTTTTAAATTAGGAGGGTTAATACCACGCCATTGGCGTTCAGGGTGACAACGCATGTGACCAAAAAGTGCTTTCCATGACCAAAATTTCTTACCACATTCAGTACAAGGCCTAGTAATTTTTGGTGCATTAGGGTCTGGTGGTTTCTTTGCACATTTAGGTTTAGTAGTAATAAGACCAGAAATACTAGGAGTTGTACTGATTCTAAGGGAGTTATTATCACTTATTCTTAACCAATTGCTTCTTTTCTTCCTGGGATTTTGACGATGTTTGTACCTGATATCTGTGTCAAACATGGTGAATCTTCTCGACATTTCCGCCTTTTCATCGTCTTCATGATGATGGCTTTGATCTAGAGGATGATAATCACTAATTACTTGACTTTGTAGAACAAGAGGTTGAAGAAAATTTGTAGTAGTGCAGTAAGTGTTTTGGTTGTCCATAGTTTTTTCTCTTGATTAGAATGAACTAGTTTACCTCATGTACACAGTTAATAAAATAAGAAAACGGTTTAATTGATGCTGTAAGAAAGAGGGGATAGAGGTAAATAGCGGTTACATTTGTGCTGTACGAAAGAGGGATTGAGGGAAACAGCAGTTAAGGGGGCAACTCATCATTATCTCCCCAACCCCAAAAAAAAAAAAACTATGAAACTTTTATTTACAAAATTAAATTATGTTAAACTATTATATATTTCAAATAAGTAACACTAATTATTTTGATCCAAGCCAAACTTGGAAAACAGAAAATGCTAGTACACGACCAAACTTGTCAAATAGGAAAAAATAGATAGGAAGATTTTACAAAGGATGTTAGTGGTACTTAGTGATTGCAGTAACGTGTTATCACAAAATGAATCAATCACCTTTACTCTTAACTCCAAAATGGCCGAAAGCAGTAGACTGTACCTTATGCTTGTGGCATAGATATCTCACTAAAAAAGTTAAGGTGCGCGTATATATATGGCGTAAGTAAAAGAAAATCCTCTATTGTTACTGGTAAGAAGTGTCGTTAGTCCAATATATGCAAGCGCATCACTCAGCTCCCTTTTGATGCCTCTACGGTATCCTGTGAGACACACCATCATAGAAACTGTTACAGGATTTTAATTAAGGAATATTGGATCAAAATATTACGTTGAGACAGTTTTTACCTCAATTTCATGTAAGAGTAATTCAAGTTCAACTTTTATCTCAGAGAAGCTGGGTCTATCACTTGGGATGTCCACCCAACATCTCTGCATCAAGTCTAACAGCCTTGGGTGTGCATTTTCTGGAAGCTCGGGTCGGAGGCCCTAGGGGGACATAACATAAATAGGGTCAACAAAGAGGCAAGTAAGGATGAAATATAACAGATGGCATGGGACACACAAGTATTCCTTCTTTCCTAAAGTAGGTGTCCATTTATGTCATGGATTTATAAGCAATTATGCACATAATATAGATATTGCATGCATCGGTGTTTAGCTCATGCACGTCATCTAATTCCAACTATGCATATTAGGACTAAGATCTTTACACAAGATGGAAGCATCTAGCTATGCACACTATCATTTAGATAAAACGGATCTAACTTGTGTTCAAGGGTTCGTAAAACACAGGTAACATGTGATGAGGCTAACTAGTATTAACCAACCATATAGTGCTACAGAAACTTCCTTCCACCCCCAAAATGTGATGGCTTTAGATGCCTAAAACAACATAGACTAGCTTGCTTAAAAGGAAAATATGATTTACAGCATGCTCCACGTGCTAATAGAAATTTGAGGTACAGACCTGTCTCACTCCTAGTGCAGCTTGTAGTGGAGTCATGGTATCATATGGAACCTGTAGCATCAAAAAGTATACAAATCAAAGGAGGACAACAAACTCAACTTCTGATACGATAATGTGACCTTTTCCATGACTAGTCAATACCTTTGCTGTTAAAAGCTCCCAAAGAACAATGGCAAAACTGAACACATCTGCTTTCTGGTCGTATGGCTGATGATTGATGATCTAAAAGGAAAAGAAAAGTTTAATAACCAAGTTTGCAGCTGCACAAGATAGTTATACACGTGGTAATATACTTCATATACATTAGCCACAAAACGCAGCCCTTGGTGTTAATTAGTTATCATCAAACAGGGAGGAGGAAACAAAGAAAGCACATAGGCTGCTCCTCTATCATAGAGAAGCATGGAACCATGAGCAAGATCTTGCACATAACTGTAGTAATCACTAATACCACATCTGTGAAAGTCATTTATTATAAAACTCTGAATAACCAATCATTGAAATTTTGCTATAAGCAGCTTCGGAAAAATGCAGCTTAGAACTAGAAGAGCCCTCCACCGTCCCCCTTAGTTTCTAAACAAAAAATATTTTAAAATGGTTTTCGGAAAGTTTCCCCCTAACTTTGAGGAAACACTACATATTTTTGAGCATGGTGATGAGTCATAACACTGCATGACAAATGAGCATCAGTACCAATGAGAAGACTTCCCAAGTGTCTTGAGCACCCTTGTTATACATGTTATGTTATGTTATGTTATGCAACAAATATAAGCAGATGGGAACAGTAAGCTACTTAATAATACAATCATAGAAATATTAACATTCAATATACAAGTGAGAATCAATGAAATTCAGAAAACAAGAGGGATCCGGATCTTAGATTTGTATTATCAAAATAAGCATATATGAATCATTCCTTTTCAAACCAAAGTAGCTGCAAAGAGATTCCAGCAGCACAACAAGCTAGCAAGTTTTTATATTTGACTGTCCGAACTCAAGTGGGCTCCATCCACAACAAAATTACTAGTATATATAACTGAATTATTCTCCTGAATCAAATAATTGACGGATTTAGAAAAGAAGATAGTCACACCTCAGGGGCCATCCATCTATATGTTCCAGTCTCAGCTGTCATGACACCTCCATTATTTTGGAAACGAGCAACACCAAAATCTGCCACTTTAACAACCTTATCACAGATTATAAAGTCAATCAAAATAAGCATGGTGTAGATAATGCAAAACTAAAGCAAATAGAACAGGTGTACATTCAAATGATGAGAACTCCAAAAGAGGAGAAACAAACAAACAAACAAAAAAGAGGAGAAACAAATCGGTACAAGAATTAATCATACACATGTTAGGTGTGAAGATCCATAGTAATTCAAAAGCTCTCATTTTTACAGTGATTGAGAATCCCATTCTTCCCTCAATCATAACATTATGAATTCATAGTCACGAAAAAATCTAAAAAAAAAATAAAATAGGACAATCCTTTTCCAGTCGTTATAATTCAACCACAATCCCGTTATGACATAGTACCAGTTATAGCAAACATTCAGTTCAACAGAGTAAGCACTGAACATAGCAGTTCTTCAAAAAGTAGGAAAAAAAATGTTGAAGAATCACAGATAAAGATTGATTTGTGACCAAAGGAAAAAGGCTCAGTGCTCATGAAGCCAAGTTGTAACAAGACTAAAGATGGAATTACTTCATTGTTTGAGAAACTTACATTGTTTGAATCCATTAGTAAATTTGCCGTCTTCAGATCCCTGTGAATGATATTATTTTGATGCAAGTACTCCATTCCTTTGCAGACATCAATTGCAAAGCTTAGCAATTGCGGGAGCTTTAATACAACATGGTTTTCATGCAGGTATTCATACAAGCTCCCACCGGGCATGAATTCTACACAAACGATCAGCATTAACAGAGAGTGAATATTTCAGAATTTGAGCATTATGAGCAGACTACCTTGCATTGATAGCTTAAAAGAGGTGACAAGAAATGCATGCACAGGACCACATTCTCTCGTATGCAAAAGCATTCAAAAGCAATCAGTCCATCGATCAATCAATCAACCATGCCAGCTGGGTGGCGATATGAATCCTCTATATATTCCATTTTATTTGGGAGAATTTCAGTTCATTACTGAGCGAGTAATGTCTTTAAAGCATAATTAAGAGTCCTCAAAAATCTAAATTTTCTCTATCTCATACTTATCCCTATCCGGACATAATGTGCACATAACAACAATAACTAGATGGTGCAATCAAATGAAATAATAGAGTAAAGGAAAAATTGCAGCATTGAACAACCAAACACCACTCTTCAGTTTACTACCAGCCAGTGGAGAATCTGCAACTTCGATTTTACAGATAAAGACAGCCAAAAAGCCATGACATGATTATGATAACAGTTTTGAAGAAACCATGCAACTTTTGTCCCAGCAAGAATCATACCTGTAATTATGCACAAATGAGGCGAATTTGTGCATGCACCAATGAAACGAACAACATTTCTGTGCTGAACTTGCCTGTATGCAATAAGATCAAATTGTAAGTTTGTGGAGAAGATCTGAGAGGTGAACCACATTAATGAGCATGGTATATATGCCTGGTTTTCTTTTGGTAGATAGACTACAAACACGTGTAAAGCTGCACTGAAGTTGTTTTATATATATATATACTAATAAATATGCCATTCACAAAATATAAGAACACATAATATTACCAATCGTAACACATTACTTAATAATATGCCGGCTAAAAGAAAGAACTTCTTAAGTAATTGATGCACATTCTAATCACTATCTTTCTTTTGTCATCATGAAATTCATATGACAGAGAAAAGCATGTTATCTAACTCAGTGTTTACGAGATCGCATAGTACCAGCATCTACACATAAAGAGGCTCCTGTGTCCAACATATAAATCTTTGGAACCTTTTTCATGATTTACAAGCAATAAGGAGTACTCCAGCACCCTTGATCTCTTACCAAACAAGTCTTCATCCTGGAATCAAATTCGAGTTCGTTTGACAAGTTAATACAATCCCTCTAGTAGGCAACGCAATACACATGAGAAGTATGAAGCAACCCAGTACCTTACATCTCATCCCCTAGACTAAATAAGCTTCATAAGACATAAGAGCTAGATCACTCACTTCAAAATTGCTATTTCTTGAGCGAACTCATCTTCCAATGTGTCATTCAAATGCTCAGATCTAAGGACCTTGATTGCAACATCCATACCAAGATACATCCCACGATACCTTCATATGAGTAAACATTTAGAAGACAAGGTCACAGAAAGATGGGAGCCCGAATTTATGCAAAACCACTTGAGGAATACAATCAAAAACTCACAAATCGCCACAAGATCCTGATGCAATTCTTTCTCCAATCTTCAGTAATCTTCTATCGATTTCCCAGTCCTCGGGTTTGGATCGTGCGATTATAGTTTTTTCAGCAGCTAACTTTGCATGAGATGAACCAGACCACGTCCCCTTGTCATCCAGCATATATGATCATTACATTAAGTAAATTACATGACACTTATGAGCTTCAATAACAACAACGAAGTAAAAACTGCGGAGATTCTAATAATGGTAACCATCAGATATCTTTTTTTGATGAACAAAAATTGGTTATAATAAGCAGTACACATCACATATCAGGTAGAAGTAAATTGATTGATGATGGCCAACTGGAAATCTCAAGAATATAGCAGCTATATCGTCCACATAAATATGATACCATATTGGAAGTATATCTAGTTACTTATGGCCTACCGCCTTTCAAAAATATTTTCCTTTTCAAAAGTAGTTACTCATGGGTTAGCCTATGCCACCCTAAGTAGGCAAAGGCTAAATCAGTGGAACTGAAATTACCCTTTTCCTTTTAGGACGTTTCTTTTGGCATACACAAATTCCTTCTTCAGAATTAGCAGCGGACCTTGAAAACCACAGTAGCTAAGACTCTTCCCACAAGCTTTAGCATTGCAACAACATGGGGATCTCTAGTCTTTTTCTTAGATTATCTAAAAGGAATATTATAGACAAGATTAGGACGGTCCCAGCACGGCCTTGAGGTATGGAACTTGTCAAGATAATAGAAGAAACATCTGAAACATAAACCCCTAAAATTCTTAATTTGCATTTATCAAGAGCAGTTATGTTCTAGAGGTTGGATATAGTAGGTACGAGGAGAGGTAGAGGTAGGTCGAAGAAGTATTGGGGAGAGGTAATTAGACATGACATGACGCAACTTCAAATTACCGAGGACATGACCATAGATCAGGGGCGGATCTAGTACACTGCATATAGAAGGTACTTTTTAAATTGTTTATGTACATATTTAGATTTTGAATCCCTTGAGCATAAATTAGAGGTAGGCACAGTGGTTGAGGGGTCAAGTTCAAATTCCAAGAATTATATTTTATTATTCAAATTTTTCGAACTCCCTTAATGAAAATTCTAAATCCGCCACTACCTCAGATAGGAGTACGTGGAGAATGCGTATCAGGGTAGAAGGTTAGTAAGTAGTGCATTATTGTCTAGCTTTTCGAAGGTTTAGGCTTGGTGATGTTTGTCGTTGTACTAGCCGTATTCTTATAGTTCTTGCTTCTGATATTTATCATGTATTGTTTATTGTGTTTCGGTTATCGCACTATTTTGTGGTTCTTGTTCCTCTCTTGTAGGCTTTGCACTACTTGCTTCCCTTAATAGTTGCTATGTTTTCTTCTTCTTTGATCTTAGATTTGTTGCACTTGAGTTTAGGGTCTTTCGAAAGAGTCTCTCTACCACCACGAGGTATTGGTAAGATCGGCTTACACTCTACCCTCCTCAGACCTCACTTGTAGGATTTCACTAGGTATGTTGTTATTGTTGTAGTCATGTTCTAAAATGATTATTATTCTTTCTTTTTTTGATAAGCTCAACTGATTATTATTCTTATAGGGCGTAGCAACAAGCAACCCCGAAACTAATTATTCAACGGAACTCCACAGCAAAATCTTTAAGGGGTCGTTTGGTAGGGGACAAGTTATCCCAGAATTAATTATCCTGGGATTAGCTATCCTAGGATAACTTATCCCATCACTATGGTATAAATGGTGGGATAACTTATCCCAAATATGGCAACCAAACAAGACATCAAAATTTTATCCCTGGACTATTTTTTTATCCTAGGACTATTTATTTTTATCCCTCACACCAAATGACCCCGAAGTGTTAAAAGGAATAATATCACCAACAAGAAGAAATCAAAAAAGAATCACCTCACTTCTGGCAATCGCTTTCCCCAGTTCTTCATGCAAAGCCTTTGTATCCTGACCATAACATGGCAAAGTCAGCAACTTTTGCACACACCACAGACACCTGCCATGCAAGAAATATAATCACAATGCTCACTTCCACCGAGGTTTACACTACCCTGTGTTGACTAAATAGAAGGTTTTCCTCATGTGCGTGTAGATATATATTTTTTTTTTGAAAAGAAAGGTTTTGCTTATATCTCATGATAATTAACCAAAACGCCAAGACATTATTCAGCATACTTACAAATCTTCAAGGATAGAAATAGTAAATTGATAGACTAAATAAAGACCATAATCATATAATCCCTAAATCATTTGTTCTTTAAATCCCGAAACTGAGATCTATTCAATTAAGAAGTCCCACCAGAAAACTCACACAAAAGAAAGTGGTAATGTAGAAAAACTGATATGAAAAAAAATGTTAGAATATGTACATCAAACCTACTAAAAACGGTGGCCAACACAAAGCATACCTCAACAGGCCATCCATCCACCACAAATACATCTAATGAGTACCCATCAGTTGTTGAGAAAACATGAGCTTCTCGGATATTTAGCCCTATGTCAGAAAGTAAAGCAGAGAGCTAGAATAGAAAAGCACTCAAACAGTCAGTTAAAGAACATGAAATCACATTAATCAGGGAAAAAGAATTATAACCAAATGAATTCAATTCAGGGAAAAGAATTATAACCATTGATCTCAACATAACGTTATGCAAAACCGCCAGGATATAGGCATTCAAAGAAGACTTTTAGCATGAAGATAAAAATATGAAAAACAAATACAAGATGAATTTTTGGAAGAGTTCTGTAATATTTTACCCAAAAAACAGAAATCTGGCATGATTGAACGTCTGTGTCTTTATATTAAAATCAAACTATAAAATCATTGATATTAACAAAAGATTCAGCGGTAAATTGTTGAACTGAGTGGCCTAACTCAAACACAAAAGTTAGCTAATGAGGTAAGGATTGTCCAAAACCATATAAGAAAACAACAGCCTATTCCTCAACCAATATGGGACAATCTAACCACCCCAGCCCTCCGCACGCCAAGGCCTAGTTAACATAAGCATGGATAACATGACATGAGGACCCTGACTCTGATACCATGTTGAAATGTGTGACCATCTCAACTAAAAACTTAAGATATTAGAAGCTTAATTATATTTCCAAACATGAAGCTTTGTTTCCTTAATTGGTGAAGGAGAAAGCACAAAGGTTTGTCGCAACACAAGCCACATATATGGATACTCATATAATGGATGGGAAATAAAACAAGAGGAGAATCCAGCAAAAATGTCTTATAGAATTTTATGTAACTCGACTTGCTTTGGTAATTTCTTATAGAAGCCTATCAGCTATCAGTAGTAGTTGGTTAATAGAATTAACATGCTACAAAGCCTTCTATAAGTGATCTCCCCCTTCAGTATTCCACTCACAGCAAACACAGAAAGAGAGCACACCAAAGAGCAAGCAATAAACTAAGCAGAGCTTCAATTAAGTATTCTAAGCATATGAACCCTCTTATAGTTACCTGACTAAGAAGCTTGGGTTTGTCAATGGTGGAAAAGATAACTTCGTGGACTAGAATACGTGAAACGTCATGCCTGCACTACAACTAATGGAGGTCAACTACTGAATATATTGCAGGATACTTGCAATCTGCTTTCTATGGCTTAAATATTCCATCCCACAAATAGAGACAACTTCATGATCATGATAAATGAGTTAAACAAATTTCCAGTTGAATGAAAATGGATAGCAGAATGGTGGAAACCTGAACTGTCATGCTGATGAATCTAGTTTCTCAAGCAAGTTCTTAACCAAACAGGAGATGAAAATTGTGGGCAACAAAGTAGATTGATTTACTTGCATGCTTTATCAGCAAAGAGATTTTGACTAACAATATGATTCTACAAGTGATTTTGGAATTACAAACTTGCTCCAACTTTTAAATGCTTGGTTTACCTTTCACACTAGAGGAAGTAATATTCTCTATTTGTACCGTAATTCAGTTTTTGAATATCACATTGATATTTCTTTTGCCACAATTTTCTCAATTATTTCGCAATCCTTTGACCGTGATTTTCTCAATCCTTTGACCGCGATTTTCTCATTCACATAATTTTGGATGCAGAAGTATTCAATAAATGAAAACTTGTTCTAGCTTACATGTAGTAATTGGAAATACTACAAATACTACAGTTCAAGTTAAACAACTATTAGGTCTAAATTTTCAGAGAAACTTCCATGTTCAGAACAAAATTTAGTAATATTTCATTATCCTCCGGTTTTCTAGATGCTTTGATACTTTAAAAAGCAAATTTTAAAATAAAAACAAAAAAGAAAGAAGACAAATAGAGGAGATATTATCACAAAAGTTTTCCCCGAAAACTACCTTCGGCTAGAATCTTCCGCTAGAATTTCTTCTTTGTCACTAAAATTCTTTCTAACATCCAAATTTAGGTCCTCAAGCTTAGAGCAAGTTTCAAAGTCATTCATACCCTTCCTGGATTTAGTAAAGCAGCAGCACGTAGGCAGATGAAAGCAAACTAAAGCATATTAGTCTAACCCATTACGTAAAACTAAGTTCCTAGTCAAAAAAAATAACCAGGTAAAAGTTGTCAAACTAATAAAAGTCACCTTATCCATTCATCATTTAAGCTGCCACCTGCCTTTGAAGTTGGAAAATCATTGAAGTCATCCTGACCTTCTGGATCTTCGAATCTAGTCCAATAATTCTGTCAAGCAACGCAAAATGAAAAACGAGTATCAGGTTATAATCAATAGTGATTACATCAAACAAGAAACCAATCTCTAGAGGAAACTTATCACTCCTATTAAGAGTATAAAGTTTGCAAGATAGAAACAATCAATTCAATGAAACACAATTTAATCTACAAAGGGCAAGAATCCGCCTGCGATACACATCCAATATGACATAACTACAATCTTGCCAGATTATTTCACTAATAGATACCTAATTCAGATGGCATATGAACAATGACTTAGCTGTATCCTTATATATCCCTTATATTGGATAAAATCAACTATAATAGCGTAGTACTAAAGGAAAGATTCAGCAGTAAAGGAATGTCTCCATTAATTGGTGAAAAAAGCAGCCCAAAGAGTTGTTGAAACTTGAAACCACTAAACCCATAAAATGGAGTTGAATATATAATGGTTGAGAACTAAATAATGGAGAATCCAGCCAAAAAGAACCAATGATTATACAAAACTATCAAATGAAATGAACAAATCAATAATAAGAATGATCTTAGGGGATACTTATCATTTTAAAAAGATTGATCTTAAGGGTGCATAAAAATATCAAATAACAGATACTCAAATCAGATGGTGGCATATCAACAATCATTCAACATCCAAAACATCACATAAAGCAATCAAATCAGTAAAGGAGAGGAGAGATCCACTGCTGCATGCGAGAAAGAAACTAACAACGATCAATGCAGGTATTTTAAAGCTACTAAAGCAACTACAGCATGTAGGAAAATTACAGTATATACTTAAACAGCACAAGATCCACCAGCAATATCAGATGGCATCGAAGTGGTAGTGAACTTGCATCTATGTGATGAATGGAGTTAGTACCTCTAAAAACCGGACATGATAAACAGGCCGGTTATCAGGTTCCTTTGCTCTAACAAGAATCTTCTGATGCAACAACACATCTTCCGCTTTATCCACATTAATATCCAACCCATAACTGAAGCATCAAAGATACAGTTAAATAATTCGCTAACACTAAATTATCACCTATATTTCATACTCGGAAAATAAGCCTTAAATATCACACTTGGTTCCCCAGCAGAAAGCAAATTCTTAAGCGTTGACTCCCTTTGACATTGAACCAAAACCACCTTAGTGCTAGTTTAAACATTTGCTATAATCTGACTTACCTAATCAAGTTAACTTTAATAAATCACCACCAGCATTTAGCTTTTGTAGAAAATAATAGAGCTAATTTCATTGACTTGTTTAATCAATTATCATAAATAGACCAATTATTCAAACTTCACAAAACCTAATTATAATGGTTTGTTGAATCACCACATATAATCCCCATTCCGGCCTAAAAATAGATATAGAAACGAAAACTACTGCAAATAATATATATATACACACTTCACGGAAGAAAAAAATTTATAATTCTCAAGTCATAATCGGCGATGAAATATCTTTTCCAGATGGAATTGACCACAAAATTCAGCTAAAGAAATCGCACATTGACTGAACTAGCAAAACGAAACTATTAATTAACTAGAAGATTCAACCTAGCAGGCAACCGAGCGAAATGAGAATCCAACTGCTCACGAAGCAGCTCCGGATTAGTAACGGCCTCAGCATTTCCAGTCTCTACAAGACGGTTATACACATCGTTTTTAATATCATACACTGCACAGCTCCCAAAACTCCTTGGCGGTGACGAACTCTCCCCTACACCTTCTATCAAATCCATTTCTATATACACGAGTTCAACACCGTAACAATAATCTCGAGAAACTGAATGAATATAACTTATACGGTAGAAACTGATCGGAGAAATCGCCGGACGACCGGCGAGTAATTTTTTTTACTTTTTTTTTCGCTTGTATGTATTTGTCTGAAATGAGAGAAAAAGGGAAGAGGAGTTTGAAGAATGTCAGAAGAGTTGATTCGGAAAGTTTCGGTTAAAGACTTTTTTGACTCTCTTACTTACTAAACTCAAACTCTCTGTGTGTTTTTAGTGTGTGTGAGAGAGGTGTAGTGGATAGGGTTCTTAACCAGTGACGTGGCGATTTCGAGTGAAATTACATTAATGGGTATGTTATTTAATTAATGTCCATAAAATGATTCGATGGTGAGCACTTCGTGTTTTCTGGGTAAGTCCCCCGTAATAACCTGAATTAGGGATCTCGTATCATCTATGTGAATAACCATTTTCTAAATCAATTATGTCATCCCGAAGATATTATTGTTACTATTGATTTTGTTGAAGTAATAATCAATTTAACAATATATTTAATTACTCTCTTCATCTCAAAATAAGTGTTATTTTTAAAAAAATATATGCTTATTAAAAAATTAATAAGTATATGGTGTAGTTCACTAAATTACTCCTATATAATAAATATTTTTTAAAAATTAAACATATTAATTAAGAACATGGAGTATTAAGAGTATAGTTTTTTTAAAAACATACAAATTCTTTGTCTTAAATTCCTAAAGTAATATTATATTAATTTTGGGATAATTATTTTTACTAAATAATACTTATTTTAAAATGCAGAAAGTAGATTAGGTGTATGAACTTCAGATAAAACTATGTGCTTGGATTTGATTTACAAATATTAATTAAAATACAATCTTTATATACAAAGTTGACATATGGTTAATGGGTTAAATATTGTTTTAGTTTATCTTATCGTTAATGACAATGCTAGAGATAAATTAATTAAATCTGCACACCATGTTTTGCTTTGGTATGGGCATCACAGAACTTAGGTAAAATATATATATTAGCAATAATGGTTGAATATAATGAAAAATAAAGGTTAATTGGGTATAACAACTCAATGGAAATCTTTAATCCTTTTTTCTTTTGTCCAATACATTAACCCTAGGGGAATTCATATATATCTATTTTATTATCCATATATATGCACGTATGGATGGTTCAAGAGATTTAATTTTATAAGTTTTTTTATAAATTCATTTTTATGTTATATTTTATTTATAAAATATTTTTATCTTTTTATTTAATTTGTAGGTGATCATCAAAAGGGAAAATGGTTAGGTAAATGGAATAACTTTGTTTGCATAAAGTAATACTACAATTGGTCTTTGTAGTTGGTGCAACCGACAACAATAATGTCAATTTTCAGAAATTACAAACAAAAAAGTAATTACTTTATTAATTTCATATTACTACTTGATCAATGTTAATTTGACATCTCTTAAAGATTTAAGAAAGCTTTAATTACAAACTTTATTCGTTTCATATTACTACTTGATTAATGTTAATTTGACTATCTTTTAAAGAAAGCTTTAATTACAAATATATTTTACTAGTAGTAACTAATCTATCTTATCAATGATATTTTAAAACTTTTAATTTGACTATTGCTATTTTCTACGATTATTTAATTAGTACTAAGAATAAAATATAGGGAAAAAGTAAGAGAACTCTTTTGAATTTGCTAAAATTGACAAGTACTAAAATAAAACATACTCCCTCTAGTCGATATTAACTAAATTTGTGAAGTAATGTACACCTATTAAGAAGAAAAAAAAATAGGACATAAATTAAACACCATTTTCTACTCTTTCTATTCTTGAAAATAAAAATAATTTAAAGTAAAATTATAAATATGAGCAATTGATTAAGTTTGAAATTATTACTTAAAAAATGTAAATGAAGGACAGAAATAGAAGAAATTTTCAATAATTTCCTTAAATATTAAATCATTAACTTATTTTGAACATTTCAAAAAGACTCAAGAATTTAATTATTATGAATTAGAGGGAGAATATTTTATATATATATATATAGGTACCAAATAAAATGAAACGGAGAGAGTAATATTTTTAATGACTTTTATGTGCAATATTAATTCTCCCTAGCACGTAAAGATGGTACATGTCAAGAGAGTTATACTATCTACAACAAAAAAATAATCCTGGAGAATTTTTGGAATAAACCTTTTTGAAATTCTTAGGAGAAAACAAATTAGAACATAAATAAAATATTAAAGAAGGAAGTTGTGTTTCTGCTTGTAATATAAAATACTTAATAATTATGTGACCTTTAAAGTTTTGGTCGTAAGATATAGTTGTCAGGCTAGCTTTCTTTTTTTATTCTTTTTCTTTGTCTAATTTTAAATTTCACTATTTTGTATCAAATGTTTTAAACCTTTTCCACAACGTTGTTCTTTTTTATATATAGTTTTTATAAATGCGAATTTATATATGGAGTGTAGCTCAGTTGGAAAGCTGTCACATTTTTCATCTTAGTAATGATTGTTTGAATCTTATCGTATCCCCTCTCAAAAGTTAAAACGACAGAAGAAAAACTGCAATGATACCGAATTGATTATTACTTAAAATAGAATTTTTTGTCGTTTCGAAATCATGAATTTCACGATAGGTTAATACAACCATCCAAACAAGTTGAATTGGCTGTTAGTGATCATGCATAACGCCTTTGAAACTTTGAAACTTTGAAACGAAAGCAAATTTGTCTGTTGGTGGTTGCCGTGAAGGAAAATAAAGTACATACGTTTGGAAGGGAAATGCTTTTTTTTTTCATTTTTTGTGAAGTCATTAACACGTGAAGCGATTAACACGTGTATTTGTATTTCCGGAGAAAAATATATTCATTCATTAATTCGATACTGTGGTTTTGGTAGGATGCATAAAAAAAATATTTATTTGTTATTGTGTTATGTATAACTTATATTTGCAAACTTGCATAATATTAGCAATCCAAGTATTATTAAAGACACAATTACTTCTCAAAATGAAATGCAACATGAAAATCGAAAACCTAAAAGCTTCAAAAGAAATAAGGGTACTTTGGTCAATCAAATTCTTATTTAGAAAATAAGATAAGGAGATTCCTTTGCCTCTTGCGCGCGTGATATCACATGGAGGAAGAAAAAATGTGGCATCACTTGCCCTAATTAATCGTTCAATAATAGTTGTCCACTATATTATTTTGGGATATTCAATAATACTTGTCCACTTTATGAAATCAATGGATAATTTTATACCTAGTTCCTAATTTACCCTTATCATTAATTATAGTCATTTCCCTATTACATTTTTCAAGACATTGTATTTATTATATTCAAAGGCTGATATAGTAAAATTACCATTCTATTTATAGTTTCTTAAGAAGTGTGCAAAATCAATAGTGGACAAGTATTGTTGAACAGAGAAAGTATATGACTATTCTATCAACGATTGAACCCGAAACCAATTATATAATCCTTCACTATTTCATATCTAAATTCAAACAAGCATGATTTATTTTTCTTTTTTTTTTTTAACTTAAAACATGTTGTTGTAGATATGGAACTAATCTTATTTTCACACTTAAATTCAATTATTTTTAATATTCGAGCAATTGCTATTTGGCGGAAGAAGTAGCTAGGTATTCAATATTGTTAACTATATGCGTGTGTAACATTCTCCAAAAATATATTCCTACATATCTTTAATTTTAAATATCCATATTTAATTAAACAATATATTTCCATGAAATTCTGGCCCTTTCTCCCTTCAATCCGAGATAGATTTGCTGTATAATACCATGTTTCTTCTTTACCAAATGTTGCACTTGATTCCATTGAGTCCTAGCTTCCAACATTTTCTTTGTAATCCAACATGCTTGTGCTGGAATGGGCATAACTTGCACAAGCATGTTGGATTTCATTTTTAGCTGATATATTTTTCTTTTTTGGACAGAGCTAAGTAAATATCGAAGATCGAACTTGAAACCAATTATATGATCCTCGCTATTTCATAATTTAATTAAATTCAAACAAGCATAATTTCTTTTTTTAATTTAAAACATGTTGTTGTAGATGTGGAACTAATCTTACCTTCACACTTAAATCCAATTATCTTTAAATTCGAGCAATTGCTATTTAGCAAAAGAAGTATCTAGGTATTCAATATTTATTTGTTAATCATATGCGTGCAACATTCTCCAAAAATATATATATGCTTACATATCTTTAATTTTAAATATCTACATTTAATTAAACAATATAATTAATTACATTTTCCTTTGATTTGGTAGCATTTTCTTCAAGATGTTCCGCGTGAATCACCATAATTTAATTAATTAAAAAGTCTTAACCAAAACATTGACCAATTTATTTATTTTTTATTTAATTAATTAGAGGATAAGATTGGTTATTTAGAAATAGGATTTATAAAGTATCTCATGAGAATCTCCTAATACGTTGGATCTTAATACCTAATCTCCTCTTAATTAATAATTTAGCCTTTCCTTAATTAATTACTAGTTGACTGTAACTTTTCCAGCACTAAAAAGAAATTAAAGAATCATTGTCAGTGTATATTTAAATTTTAGTATTGTTTTTTCTATCTTAAATACAATTCGTTACAACGTAATAATAAATTATTAGTTGCTAACCTAGTGGAATTAAATAATGTTCTAAAGTAATTCGTCATTATTCATCACGATCAAATTGATTTAATTAGGAAGGTTTGGTTGATTTTTTCCTAAATTACTTTTTTTTCTTTCACAGGTTCAAATTTATTAGCATTAAAAAGAAAAAAAACAATTAGCATTATATTAGAACGTGGGAGCATGTTGATTAATATAGTTTATCTTATAAACAGTTTCCACATGCTCTCTATGAATTATTAAAGGGAATAAACCTCATAAATTAAAACAATTCCATCTAATAAAATTATAACTTAAAATAAATTGAAACTAAATTAATTAACTTTTACTAAAGTATTATAATTAAAATCTTTAAATAATTACTTTATTTTTAGCGTCAAACCCTTTAAGAATATTTTAGTTATTTCAATTGAAAAGAATGTTATGAGCACTTCTTTAAATCAAATAAATAACCAATATTTTTCTTTAACACAATTGTACTCGTACCAAAAAAAAATAATCCTACATTGTATCTAGTTTTTTGTTGTCCAAAAGACATTTGATCGAATATATCATATCTCAACCCAATCCAAACAAGTCCTAAATAATCAAATATAATTTGTATAAAATTTAAAATCATGAAATAGAATGTTTTACTTAAAAATAAGAGATTGAATTGTTACATCAGTTCAAACACAATTTTTTTTCTTTTTTTATGACTGTAGCGTTAAAAACATCTTTTTAAATTCACTTTCAATACTTCAAAGAGTTTTTAAGCGCGATAAATTAAAAGCTACTTTTATTAAGCTAACTTATACATACAAAGCCAAAGTCTACTTCAAAAGCCATAGCTTAAACTTAAAGAGACGAAGCATTTAGTTTAATTGATTCTTGACAAGATTTAGATGATATTCTTATGAAATGCTTTTCCTAATTGAAGATCTTAATGGACCCATCACATTGAAAATGATCAATTAAGTACTAGCACTACCTCTTTTTTTTTGGCTTCAAGTACAATTAATCAACTATACTATTATTATTATTATTATTATTATTATTATTATAGTAGTAGTACTATTTTTTATCTTATTGCCCCTTTGGAACTCCAAATCTTACATCAAAATTGATGTGACACAAGCTTAATGGTCATATTGAACTAAAAAAAATTATGCTCATTGGAGTATCTTTTTACAACTTCTTTAAGTTCATATTCCACTCAAGAACTTCCATATTCACTTATTCCAAACACAAATATATTTGTGTCATATTCCATTTTGTGGAATAAAGTTTTACTTTTAAAATTCAGAGAAACGTTTCATTATATTGTGTAAAACAACTCAATCAACCACAAGTAATATACGAACTAAATATGTCATGACATTTTTTTATTTATAACTAAATCTATTAGCAAGATAAATTGAAAGGCATAATATTAATAAATATATATTGCTTCTTCTCCTTTTATTTATAAAGATAGTGTTTGAATTTGCTTATACATAAGTAAATTAATTTACACGATATTTACTAATATACATATAATACACTTATCTATACACAACATATACAACAAAGTGTATACTATGAACATGTTGATAAACTAGTTGGTCAAAGGGTACATTTCCGTAATTTTTCATATTTTCCTCCTTTGCCCCTCCTCATTTTCTACCGATAAATTTTGATATAGCATAATTAAGATTTATTTTAATTTTTATTGTTTTCATTTGATTAATTCCATTGTGCATATTACATCTCTTTATAATCCATAGAGGAAAATGTGACTATGGGAGTCCTCTATATAAATTTTTCTATTTATATTTATATCTAATTATTTTATTTTTTTAATATAGTAGAGGGAGTCATAGGGGCTATTGATGTAAATAAAAGAATGAAGAAGAGAAATTAGTGGAAGTAGCTTTCAAGTATAAGAGAACATCATCTTTAAAGAAGTGAAAGCTACTTATATCCAATCTCCTCACATATAGGCTATAGTTATTTATTAATAATATCAAATCAAAATCATAGACCCAACAAAATAACCGCTTGAATTTAAAGTCATCCTTTAGTCTACATATAAATATAATTAGCCTATTTTAAACATTATTTACCCGTTCATGTTGGGCTTCCACTCCTATATATATATTATGTCATCACTGTTGGAATATATACTATTAACCAGAGTCTGAAGTCAAAAGAGCAATAAAATTTAGTCAAAATTTCAAAAGGACAACCAAAAAAAAGGTTGAAACCAAAAGGGCAACTTTTAGACGGAAGGGGAGACGGAGTTAAAATTAAAGGCAAGGCGCAGATGGGACAAAAACATGTAAGGCACAGGGAGGACAAAACCTTACAAGGCACCGCCGCCGCTGCGCCTTACAAGGCGCATAGGTTTCTGCGCTTTCTATCTTCTTTTTTAAAAAAATAAATAAAATTAAGCTCTACAATTTTTTTGCTTAACCTCTTAATTTTATCTATTATATTAATGCACTTGCACGCTCTTTTTCAGCCCTTTTTAATTTAATTTTTTTTTATCAATGCATTTTGTAATCTATTTTTAATTAATTTAGTTTAATTAAATACATTATCTTATTATAAAAGAAAAAATTATTTCTTTTGTTCTACTTTAATTTAATTAGTGTATAATGTTTTTGAAATTATGAAATCCGTTTTAGCTATGACTTTATTATTTCTTTTGTTCTACTTTAATTTAATTAGTGTATAATTTTTTCGAAATTATGAAATCCGTTTTAGCTATGACTTTATTATTTCTTTTGTTCTATTTTAATTTAATTAGTGTATAATTTTTTTGAAATTATGAAATCCATTTTCATAATTAGCTAAAACGGATTTCATAATTTCAAAAGAATTATACACTAATTAAATTAAAGTAGAACAAAAGAATTTTTTTTTCTTTTATAATAAGATAATGTATTTAATTAAACTAAATTAATTAAAAATAGATTACAAAATGCATTGACAAAAAAAATGAAATTAAAAAGGGCAGAAAAGAGTGTGCAAGGGCATTAATATAATAGATAAAATTAAGAGGTTTAGCAAAAAAATTGTAGAGCTTAATTTAATTTAATTTTTTTTTAAAAAGGCAGAAAGTGTAGAAACCCATGCGCCTTGTAAGACGCAGCGGCGGTTGTGCCTTGTAAGGTTTTGTCCCCCCCTGCGCCTTACATGTTTTTGTCTCATCTGTGCCTTGCCTTTAATTTTAACTCCGTCTCCCCTTCCGTCCAAAAGTTGCCCTTTGGGTTTTAACCTTTTTTTTTGTTGCCCTTTTGGAATTTTGACTAAATTTTATTGCCCTTTTGGCTCCGGACTCCTATTAACCATGTGTTTAAATATAATATTTATTATAGAATAATTATTTATTCAGTTTTAATAGATCATATATTCGTTTATGGTGTATGTTTACTTATATAATAGATGATTTAGTGTATAGAGTCTTAGCTTATACACAGAGGATTAAATCATCGGTTCTTATAAGTATAAAGTTTTTTGTTCACAATCTAGGATGGAAATTGGACATGTCATCGGTACGATTGTAGCACAAGAATATATATAATTTATCTTGATTATGGGAACGGTATAGTTCCAACTTCTTGTGCTAATGCATTTTGTATGTATTGAACGGGACCGAGTAGAGATTGTTGTTTTAGACTGACTGACAAAAACATATTCTCTAAACTATTATATATTAATTATTATTTTGATTTATTAAAAGGTGAGATTCTGAGATGGGTCAATATACCTGATAGATTGGATGATAATAATATATATTGGTGAAATAATAAGTTAATTGATGTAATCCATGTCTCGATATAGAGATTGATGATATGCCTTTTTGAGAAGCTTATAAGTTTTCATCGTGTCAAATCTTGCAAGTGGATTTATGAATATGATATATGAAATAAGTTAAGCAGTGCTCTAAAGGAAATTAATCATTGAATTAAATTCGACAGTAATTTAATTTATTATTAGTATCTGTAATCTTAACATGAGAATTACATAAGTGTTTAATGGGAGATTTCGAAATATAAATAGAGGAGTGCAATTACAAATTTCTAGTGGAATAATTTGTAATTTATTATAGTAAGAATAATTAGTTATTTGGAATTATTTCCATAGTAGGAACCCTCAGTAATTAATTATGTGATCCCTATAGTGCCCATATTTAACTAGAACTCAGAATCCTATTTCTATGGGAAAAGGAAGAACAAGAAAACTGGGTTTTCTTTTCCTTTATGGATTGGGAAGAAATCTCTATAAATAGAGATTCACCTAATCTAGAAAAAGATTGAAGGTTTTCTATACAATATTTGTCCACCCAAGTATTGAGAGAGTTCGGATGTGAACTTGGGATCACTGTAGAAGACCGTAGAACTGAAGTCGGGCTTATGGATTTGCTTGAAGGTATCGGTTCACGCTTCATGAGGTAATTCTTGAATTAAATTTCAGAATATTTATGTGTTCTAGCATGATTGTATGTGTTCTAGCATAAACGTATTGGTTATCTATTCTTCATGTAAGCAGTATGATTTTAGTATGCTTCCGTTGTGCATATAGTTTATTTGTCTCAAGATGATGATTTTATCTTCTAATATGATTTTTGACAAATTATAAGTTAATTTTGGATATCATATTCATATTCGTAGAATTAAACTCATAAGCTAATTTTGGGTTATCATATTCTTATTCGTAGAATTAAATTCATAAGCTAATTTTGGGTATCATATTCATTTACGAACCATAACTATCTCATCATAATTTATATTCGTAGAGCGAATTAAAGTTGAAAAGACTTCCATGCACCATATATAATCACCCCTTTGTTGTCTACGCGATGTATTGAAGTCTAATTAAATTTAAATTCATGTCGGAAAATTCCACTTTAGGGGATACAACGCAGTGGTGTACCACATGTAGCTTAGGGTGGTGAGTTGCAACAGCCTTCATCGAAAAGTTATATATAGAAAATTGTACAAAATATATAGATCAAAAATTATTTTTCATACATATATATTAAATAATCTTGAACATCCTTAACGAAATATCTAGCTTCGCCACTGGTACAACGCTCCCTAACAAAGGCAACTCCATACTCGGGGAAACTCGAACTCGAAATCTCTAATTAAAAATGAAGAAGTACTTATCACTCCACTACAATTTTTAATGGTGCTACTATAGATAACTTTGTGTCACACATTAAGCACATTTATTCATTAGTGCATCTCTGTCACAATAATATCGAATTATACACTGATCATCTCTATAATTCTGCTGCATACAAGTGATTATGCCAATGGGAGTGGGTATAAAATGTTGAAAAAGTTGAAGGAATTCAATTCCCCACCTATGTCCCTATGCAAATAATGAGAACAGAAAAAAAAAGATTCCAAAACATGAGAAAAACAATAAATAAGGAACCAAGTCTTCATCAATTAGAAGCTAAAGGGCTCCATTTTTTTTTCCAAAAGGGACTTGGATGAATAGAGAAAAAAAGAGGATAAGGTATAGGGGGGACTAACATGGGACCTATATAGATCATTTATATCTAAAAAATGTAGAATCTAAAGGAGGCAAAAATGACATGAGGGTTATGATCCATGAAATCATATATATTGCAAAAGAGTGACCAAATTTTTTTCACTAAATTCCCTTAATAGTCACCCACGTTTGAGAAATTACCTAGAAATATTACTTATTAACAATATTGTAAAGGTAACAGTTTTCCAAACATGAGTGACTGTTCAGAAAATTTACTCTGTATTAACACTATGAAAATACGTATACAGTCAAAGTTATTGTAATTAAGATAATTATATATTAACTTTTTAAAAAAAATAAAGATTGTCTAGTTCATGAAGTATCATACATTTATGCAGAGTTCGATGAAGAAACGTCAAACCTTAAAGGAGCATGGTGTAAGTATCTTATCTTGACGATACAAGTTTCAATGACTAATTTTACAATTCAAGTTGTGACCTATAGGTGTTACAAAAATAATTTTACCGTCATTCTAAACTCTCCTTCACAACTAAACTTTTGTTTAGATTGTCACTATATATGGTTTAATACTCTCTCCGTCTATTTTTACTTGTCAAATATATTTAAAATAGTTGTCCAACTTTACTTGTCCAGTTTCGAAAATCAAGAAATAATTTATCAATTTGTGTCTATTTTACCCTTGCTATTACATACTCTTTATTTTTCAACTTTTGCATAACTTATAATTAATAGAGGTGATATAGTAAAATTACCCATTTATTTATTATTTCTTAAGAAGTGTGACAAGTCAAATATAGACAAGTAAAGATGGACGAAGGGAGTATGTGATAGTTGTAGGTTACTTACCATTTTAACATTTTAACATTATTATTTAAGATACTTGAGTCAAGAATCTATCAAAAATAACTTCTTTAACTTCACAAAATAAGGATAAAGAAAACTCCATTC
Organism: Solanum appendiculatum; assembly: GCA_018342035.1. NCBI lineage: Eukaryota > Viridiplantae > Streptophyta > Magnoliopsida > Solanales > Solanaceae > Solanum > Solanum appendiculatum. Next base: position 408,454 of record JAGDQO010000302.1, read on the forward strand.
ATAAAATTATATTGAATATGTTATTGCTATGAAGACATTATTCTTCACAAGTAAATCATTTTACTACTACTAATAATAATAATAGAAGGAGGAGTTTTAAGGATCACTTGTTGATAAAAGTAGAATATCTCCATTAATGTAGTGGGCCAATACCCAAAGATTTCTTTGTTGAATCTTTATACTATACATTTGAAATCTCCATTGACCTTGGAAAATTGTTAGACAACAATCTTCAATTTTGCCTTTGTCACCACTTTTTTGTTAATCCATCCAATATGTTTCAATTGGCTTGATTTGATTTATCAACCTCTTCTATACTGTTTCCTTTTTAATGTTTTTCAACTTAATTGAATGTACATTATCAATTGCCATCCAAGACTATATTTGGAGTCAAGATTAGACCTAATGCTTTGTCTTTTTTTGATTAAAAAATAATAGGAGTTTCAACAAAACTAATTAGTGATATAAATAAAATAAGAAAAGGATATTTGTTTTGTGACATTGACTATAAAATGAAATGAGGTTATAATGTGATCAGTAGATTAAATCGATCGTTATATAAAATGAGACTATTTATCATTACATAACAATTAATTTAAGGAAATTTTACACAAATCCCATAGTGTTAAGAGTTAATTACATCCTATTCCTACTTTTTTCCAAATTACAAAAATTCCTTAAATTTGGTGGAATCCGGATACATCCCAAAACGTCCCAATACATCGCGTCCCGATTTCGGATACATCCCTCAACGTCTCGATACATCACGTCCCGATTTCGGATACATCCCTCAACGTCCCGATACATCGCGTCTCGATTTCAGATACATCACTCAACGTCCCGATACATCGCGTCTCGATTTCGGATATATCACTCAACGTCCCTATACATCGCGTGCGTCATAATACATAGCGTAAAGTGATGTATCCGACCTATACATCGCATAAAATGATGTATCCAACCTATACATCGCATAAAGTGATGTATCAAAAAATATGAGAGTAGGAATTTTGTATTTTTTTTTCAAATTGTAGCGAATTTTAAAAAATATAGTAAAATAAGTTATGTATTTAGGTAATTTTTCCTAAATTTAATGATACAACACAATAAAATTTAATTACCAATTAAAATAAGTAAATTCATACAAATCATGAACCATTAAATATTAATTAGCCACTTGTTCAACCTTTCTTTTTATAGATGTCAATAAAAAATGATTATGACACTCAAGAGTACATTACAATTTGCTAAATATCAAACACTAAACTTTCAATTAAATAGACCCCCAAATATAATGTTTGGCTGAAGTAACAAATTCTAGTCAATTGAAAAGATCCATTGATCAATCAAATGATTCATTTGGATATTTTGTAAAGCTTTCAACCTTTTTGATTGGATGGTGGACTGGAGAATGGTCCTTTCTCTTTTTATACTATCTAAATAAAAATTTATTCCTGACAATGTTTTTTTTTATTTTTCTTTTTGGCAGATGAAAATGATATTATTCAAGCCAATAATTAAGGATGATTGTATAAATATATAATTAAGAGTTGGAAATTCACAGCTTCTTGTATTAATTTCTCCTTTACACATCATTAATTCTCATAGAGGTTTTTTATTGATTTCCAACTCTTGATGTTAATTTGCCTGGTTTTATCGACTTCTCTGACTTATTTGTTGTTATTAATACTATAAATTGATAAAAAGTGTTGTTCCGAAAAGTAACTCTTCTATAAAGTTTATTAATAGACCATCAATTTGAATGATCGATCCCAACTCAGGAGGAAGAACTGGTATGCAAAGTCACGATGGTATTTCCTACGGAAACTTACGTAAATGTACATTTCACCCATCTAATTTACCAATATGGCACAAGTAAATAATCCCCTTATACTTTGACTGAATATATTGTATATTATATGTATAGCATACACTATGTACAAAGGCATTGAGCTATAATTTTTCCTATTTATGCCCTTCTCATATGTACAAATGGAACAAGCTTTGCATTTTTTTGCAAAAGAATCTCTTGTATACTTTACTGTTAACTGTAATATGGGTTGGGCTTAGAGAAGACGCATAACAAACCACACATAGTACACTACTGGCACATATACGTAATAGAAATAGCGTTCACTACCCATTTCTCGATCCCATCTTTGAAAAGAAGCTATACATTGGTAAAACTTTATGACACATCACTCCTTTTTCAATCACAGAAACTGAAAAATGACTTGTAACTTTTACACTAGTTACATGATGTATAACTTCTTATTTCTTTCTTTCTAATTCGTATTCCTTTTCTGGTGCAGTTCAGCTTCAACTGAACAAATTATTCACTAACTTGATACGCTTAACGTAACGTTGCTAAGAGTATATAACAGACCAGAAGAGGAAAGCTCGCGCTTTTTACCTCAGACCTCATCATTCTCAACACACCCTCGGGTGTGCTAAAGAAGTTAATCAATTTGGATGATGGAGCCAGCATTAGAAAAAAATCCGCGCACCTCGGGATACCTCCCACCATACCACTTTTTGCTTCTTTTCCTTAATTCCCCCTCAATTTTAAACATTAATGTCACCAGATAAATTCACACATGTATCACTACAATAATTTACTTATCAAGAGTGGCCTGTGATTTCTACATACCAACACAACCAAAACCAGACAAACAGGTGCTATAGTAACAAAATGCAGATCACAGCAAACAGGCAATACATACATTGTGTTAAAACAACAAAATGCAGATAGCAACAAAAACCTCATTACGCCTCAACTCTATCTATCTACAACACTAACTTATGGTGTCTCTTATGAATTCTACTCAAACAATAGAACTTCTACTACTCTTACAAAATGTTGCATAACTAGTTTCGGGCGAACTAACATCACGTTGGAACCCTTGATGTTACACGAAATAATCAGCAACCTTTTCAGTTGCTGGACAAGTCAAAATGCAAATAGTATCTTAACAAATTAAAGAAAAGACGACGCACATACAGTCAGTCACTAGGAGTTGATTTTGTGTTCTCTAAGAAAAATAGTAGTACTACAAGCCACAATAGAGACAGCTTATTCCCTTGGAGAGGCACATCAACACTGTCCATCTCATTATGCTTACCTTTTTGGCATGCTCAATAATCTGGATTCTGGACATGAGCTTATTCTCTTTTAGCAGCAAGATATTATGCTCTTGTTTTTTGTCACTTCAAATGATTTATTGTGTTCTTTCCTTTATCAATATATTCACATCTTTCAAAAATGATGCAATGTTCTAAAAGAACAGTTTGCAGCAATCAAACATCTCAAAAGGCAAAGATAGGAAACAGTACAGAAGACACGGGACTAACTTTAGAATTGGAACAGAAAAAATGAGGACTCAATTTTAGAGGATCTTTAGGTAGCTCATGGAAACCTCCACTCAGCTCTAACTATCTAGCTTAGAGTGATAGGAAACCATGTCTGTTTGCAGATATCAGCGATGTCGTCTGTTGAAGTTGTAATGTTTTTGTTAAGACATTTAGAGTATGAGGTAAAACCTTAAGACCAAAGGATGGAAGCCATTTAGTCATGAAAGATTAATACACTTATACCCTCACAATTAATAGTTCAATCTATGCTCAAATTTCACCAATTGTTGCTAACTTGTACAGACTCAATATCATAAAAAATTAAATAGGAAATAGTAACCTTACAATTTTCTACAATACTGAACTCTTATCACCCACTTCCTCTGTCTAAGTGTTAACTATATGAATCAATGGGAAATCAAACGGTAACTGGTAAGGTTTTCTTGAATTGTAGTTTCAGAAATTGATCCATTGAAAATAGATGTATGGACAGTCACGATCTGAGCCCCAAAAGGTGTGTGTTTGAAGTTCTTAAGCATATCGTATTTTGGGGTTGTTGCTTAACGTATTCTTTTATAATTTAGGATTGCAATTCATTGGTGAAACACCTGCATATGCAACAGAGGATAGAGGAAAGAGCAGAAGATCAAAATATATCGAGTGTAGAAGGATCTAGGAACAGATCACACTCTAGGCGATTCAGTCAAATTGCTACAGGAGTATGAGATCCAGGGAGGTCAAAAACCTCCATCAAGAGAAACGGAAGAGGAAAACACAACAAAAAGTTTGTTAAGTTGGAACAATTTTAAGATCACAGTCGTGAATGGAAGCAATTGTGTGCAAGTATCATTCATAGTCTCTCTCCTTTTCATTAGGTGTGAAAAATGTATTTCCTAAAGGAAGCAACTAGAAGCAGTACAATTCCAGATTGCAGACTAAAAAGGAAAGGAAGTCAGCTCTTTTGCTGAGTAGTGACATGGACATCAGAGCAACACCAATACGAGTAGTTCAATGCTACAAACTTGGTAGTGGAAGTCCTGATTCTCCAACAATATAATATGACTATTTTTCCTTAATCTCCAAAGTCTAACTATTAGTGTCTCCTATCCAAAAATGATTTTGGATGAGCACGAGCCAGATGGCAAGGGAAGGAGATTACAGCCATCACGGGATTTTACAGGAATCCCTGGGCATAAAAGATTATCTGAGTTCCATAGCGACACCAATGGTATGTGTGATTCGGAAAAATCAGAACAATCTGAACAGAATCGCAACACAAGCAGGTGATTCTGCTTGAGCGATAAGCCAACAGTACAGCCCATCTCTTACTACATTGCCATTTTGTTAAAAACTATAAAGCTTCTTGTTCAACCCCCCAGGCATTACACCCAAACACTGCACACAACTTTTAAGGAATCGGAAGCTCCAAACCAGCAGGTCTAACAGAGAAGATGAGAGAGATCAAGCAGTATCTCATGTTTAAGATTATTTGGAGAGAACATAGTAGGGAAGGCCACTGAGACACAAGAAATTTGATGTTTCAGGAAAGAGTACTTTGATGTTGAAGACCAACAATGTTTTGCTTCTTTTTCTGCTTATTTTGAATCACACAGCAACTTCCCATTTGCATAGATGACTAAAAGTTTCAGAAGCGAACTTCAGGGTATACAGCCCCCCCGCCCCTTTGTATACAGCTAGAATACTGGGATTCTTCAACCCCTCGTTTATTTAGTAACAAGTACTTGTGAGTTTTGACAAATAAATAAATAAGTTTTCCTTGTCGAGGGATATGCGAGAAATATTTGTTCATGAAATAAAAGTACAAGATATAGTGTGTGAAACTTAAAAAACATTGAAGACAAAGATGCAACATCAAAAGGCAACCTTGGGAAATGTCTGACAAAAGGACGACGACTAACCTTCTCCCACTGAACACGGAGAGCGGTTGACCAGTTGCCATTATTCACATATGCTAACCAAAAAAAATTGAACCCAACAAAATTATTAAGTAGTTGCACTATCTAGAACAATGCAGGTAAAAGTAGAAGTGACCTACCCACCAACAACTCCATTAAACTCTACAAGTAGCACTAAACAGCTGCTTCCACATGTACAATGTATCAGCATCAAAACAAGCGGCTACCTTGACCTTTCCTAAAAGAGACATCCACAAAAGAATAAGCCTCTACACTCATAAGAGATTATCTACTATAATTTGTTCGAGCACCTAAAACCCACCCCCACATTTCCGGACAAGTAAGAATTGATTCCTCTTCAAAGACCAAAGAGCCCTTAATGAGGAAAAAATGGAAGGTAGGTGGACGTTAGCAAAGAAAAAGGGCACTGCAACACTATGATTTTCAAGAGACTCAAATCAATCATGAGAAACAAATCAAAACCAATAATGGGAACAAACCACCAGTTCATTAAAAGATTCCCTTTTTCCTGATTTGAGGCAGTTCAAAGTTCATAGCATGTTAGTGTTACAGATGAGTTCTTTGGGGATTGAAAGAGACATACTAGCTTCTCAAGATGTGAACTGGCTTTCATCTGCAAATTGGTGATGTTCACTCTATATTCAACAATTTCATGGATCAATAAACTTAAGATATGAATATGACGACTCACCTGCTTGTTACCTCTACATCACTGTATGATAGAAACTCAACCTCACACTTATCTACACAACTCATCTTTGTGTATGTGTGCTATGTGCGAGAGAGAGAGCCAGAAAGAGAGTAGCAGCTCACAAAGATATAAAGAGAAAAGAGGAAGTGGAAAAAAAGGTGAGAGGAAAGGATCGCTTTCCTGTCTACAAGATACAAACTGTACTCTCAAGAATCATTCTCTCAAAAACATCGTGCTCAGTAAAAAATACTATTAGCACAATCTATATTTTCTTTTCTGCTAGCATAGTCTATATCATGTGCCATCAAGCAATACACTGCATGAATCAAATTTGAAAAAGAAAATAGCCCCTCCAATAGTTGGTTGTCCCAGAAGATGTGCGGCACCCATAATTGTAGTGTTGTCAAAGGCTTGCGTAACGTGGGCTTGATTTTTGAAGCTAGGTGCAAAACAAGCTGAGTGTTTTGGATCACTTTGGCAGCACTTCAGTTCAAGCACCAAGGCACTGAGGTGTTCATTTCATCATTCATGGATCCTATGGTTCTATATCCATTCCACTCGATTATATTTTTTTAATGATAATTTATAATTGTTAGTTTGTGTTAGTTATTACTCGAGTTATATATACAGTTTTACTTTTTTTTCTAAATTTGAGTCTTCATTAAACCGCACTATATTTGCACATAAAGACCCAATAAACCAAGATCCTTTTCGCTTTTCACCTTTGATAACACTACGTAATTATAATTTAGCATGTCAATCCACCATCAATATTTACATTCAATTGAATAAAAAAGGTCTCAGCCAAGTAAGTAGCTTAAGAAGCACCTCTGTATCTAGTGTCTTGCTAGCACTGATAAGAGTTAAGTGTCATGATTGAGAAGGGAAAATAATAGGAAACTAATGTAAGGAAAGGAGCAAATCCATCAATGGGAGATATCACATAGTCCACATGGTATAACTTAAAAATCATTACACTAGTGATCTCCATGAAAGGGATATTTCAACTTCATAAGCTATAGAAATGGTCCAAATTAGATGTGAGGGTCTATCTAAAACAACCTCTCGACCTCATAGGTAGGGGAGGTCTCCATGCACTCTACCCTCCCGACCCCACTTGTGAGATCACATTGGGTACGTTGTTGAAGCTACAGAAAAATCACAATCGCTGCTGTGCAACAAGCAATCCGATTTCATGAAAAATATAGCTAAATTACTGATGAAGCAAAGAACAGTTTGTTATGCATTATATGGAACCACAAAGCTCATAAAATCAAATACATTCGAATATATGAAATAGGAATCCTTGCATACACGAATAATCAGACATCATACAACAAACAAGCCAACCACTTTGTTCGAAAATTGAATTGCCGTTCAGATTTACTTCAATAAATAACCATCGAGTAGTACAAAAACATTTTCCTTTCTGAAGGACCAAGGGTTCTAGGAGACCACTGCCTCCATCCTGTTTTAGCACGGCAATCAATATAAAACCAACATTCAGTTTCAACATTACGAGAAGTTAGAATTACCATTGAAGCAAATGTTCTTCCTCCAGTTCCACTTTTAAGGCACCACATTTAGCCGAGCCTCAAACACAAATCCACGATAAAGTCCATCACTATTCCCTGGAACACCACTGATCCACCTCCATTCCCCTTTCCCACACTCATTTTCTTCCCAAAGCGCCAATCTTCCCACCCTCTTACCCGAAAAACAAACTCTACTCCCTCCACCAAACACCTTAAACTTACTAGAATCTTGAAAATACCTAAACATCTCAGGCGGCATTCGCCCAGCTTCTTCCCATTCCAAAGACTCCATATCCAATCTAAGTATCAAAATTGTCGAGCATGTGCTATGCAACGAATAGGACGACTTCAAACCACCAATCATCAACACCTTATCATTTTTACCAGCAAGCAATCTGGGTCGCTTCATTATATCAAAAATATCACCCCATTCATGCTTTTCTAATCTAGTCCATTGTTGACTAAACTGCAAATCCTTAACTGTTGACCTAAACAGCTTCCATTGGGACCTCCACGGGGATCCAACATCACAGAGGGCTAAAATGGTATCAGAAATCAAGATTGGACTCCTAGGCTTTGATGGTAAATTTGATGAGAATTTCAGCCAATTATTGGAAGTTGTCGACCCAGAGAAGTAAATTGCAGCTAGCTCAGTCAAGACTAGAACTTGATTAGGTGAACCCACAAGAACCGACCCATGTTTGCACCAAGCTGAACCCAATTGAGGAAGCAGCTTGAATTGACGAGTTAAAGGGTTACACACGATTAGGGTTTTGGTATTGTTACCAGGAGGTGAAGCGGAAGTGGGTCCTTCAGCCCAGAGATACAGAAGACCATGAGAGGAAGTGATGGGGTAGTGAGATCTAAAAGGAAGGAAAGAAAGAGGGAATCGGAACCAGTAGTTAAGCATGGTGTCGAACACATGGAGTGCACCCTGGGAAGATGAATTGTTGTGTGTATGAGTGTGGGTACGGTGAGATGGTCGGAGGGCAAGGAGGGAGAGAGGTGGTTGTTGGGTGGAGATAAGGTGGAGGAACGCCGGAGAAGAAAGAGTAGCGTTTAGACATTTGCAGACGCATTTAGAAACGATGATTTCACGGAGGGTTAAATGGGAGAAGATCTGATGAAGGGTATCTTGAGGTAGACGATTCAAAGGGGAAAACTCCATCGCCGGAATACAACGGAGGACGGCGACGGCGGCGGTGGTCGGAGAGATTCAATCAGCTGTAAAGGTTTGTGCTTTGTATGTATTCCAAAGAAGAAAGGGGTTTTCTTGTTTTGTTGACTGCTTTGTCACATTGCATCTGGGCTATGGTGATGGGAAAGTGGTCTTTTTTTTCTAATTATTTTATTATTATGCACTTGCCATATTGGATCAAAAAATTATTGTAATTTGCAATTGATTTGATGAGATGGTGCGGAGTACGTGTATTAGGGTAGAAAGTTAGTAGATAATGAAGTGTTATCTTGCTTTTCGGAAGGTTTAGACTTGTTAGTGTTTACTTTGTCTTTGTACTAGCTATACTATTGTAATTCTTGTTTTTATTGTTGATTGTGTTTCGATTGTCAAACTATTTTGTGTTCTTGTTCTTTTCTTGTAGGATTTGCACGACTTCTCTGATTAGTTATGTTTTCTTATTCTTCATATTTGAATTTGCTACGCTTGAGTCGAAGGTCTTTCAAAATTAGTGCTCTATCTCTGCGAAATAGAGTTAAAATTTGTGTATACTCCAATATCATCAAATTCCACTTGTAAGCTTCTACTAGATGTGTTATTGTTGTCGATTAACCTTTTCATGTAATACTAAGTAAGCAAAAGGATAAAAATACCTATATTAGAAATTGCTAAAAAAAAAAGATTCTATTTTCGTCTAATAGGTTAAATTTATCTTAAATGTTATTTTTAGACTCAAAATTGTCCTTCTATTAAGTATTAATGATACAATTATACAAAAGGGCCTCAATCATTCATGATCCAACTCAACATAAAACTCATTTTAAATTATTACAACTAAGCAATAAAATTATTTTCTTACTTCCCATTTTTAATTAATTTATGTACCAATAACTAAATGATAAAGTGGTTGACAAACTAGGATGAAGTAAATATTTCGTTATGATTCTTGTACGATTCCCAAGAATGCTAGGAAGTGATCACATGAATTGTTTTTAAATATTTGCACTGCTTTTTAAAGAATCTTGTTTGTATTTACAAATTGTATTGATCTTTTAATGGTGTAGGAATTGGTTGAAAATGAGAGGAGAAAAAAAAAAGATTATATTTCTTAGTTGCTTTAATTTAAAATAAATTTTGTATTGGGTTGAGTCTTTTTGGATTGTATTAAATTTTTATGTGGATTAATAAATAAAAGATATGTATTTGATTAAAATTTAATCAAGTTTCATATAATTATTTTATTAATGGAGAGGCAATTTTAAATTTTAAATTAGTGTTAAAGACAAATTTAATTCAATGAGTGGAAGGAGGATATTTACAGTCAATTATAATATGATAGGAGTGAGGATACTTTTAATCAATGTTTGTACTACACATTGTACTACATACTAGAATATAATGTGTTTGGAATGAAGAAAATTATTTTTCATGAAAGAAATGTTTTTTTTTTAAAAAAATAAGCGATTTCTTTACTTATTTTTTATTTTATACATAAGTAAAAAAATATTATTTCTAAAGGATTTATACATAATTTAAAAAATTACCATAAAGATGAAATGGAATTGGAGAGTGGGAGATTGAGGTGGTTTGGGGGTGGAAAGTATTTAGTATTACTAGTAAAGTCATTTTTAAGAATATTTTGATCAATCAAATATGAAAATTCTTTCCTACCAAACACACCCTTAGCTAGTGTTTGGCCTCAAATTCTCAAATAATATTTGGATGAAGTTTTTGGTGAAGTTTCACCATGTGTTTGGCTCCAAATTTTTTCAAAAATATTTGACTATTTAAAAACATATGATTTATATCCATAAGTTCTAAAAGTTATTCAAAATACCCATAAATTTATATTATTATTTTATAATGAATATGTTCCGTTAAAAAATAGCTTTATAACACAATTGATAACAATCAACAACAACAAAACAACAATATAGGCAAGACAACACATTAATCGCATACTCAAACTTGTCATTTATAATTATAACACATTAAACACAAATTTTTTTTCTTCTTAATTTTATCACTCAAATTAGAACTCAAACTTTTTCGAAGGAGGTAGTAACAAATATTAGTTGAAATTCATAAATGATGGATATTTTTTATAAAATATAAAAGATTGAGATAATTTTTGAATTTTTTAAAATTTCTAAATATTAGAACTTGGCCCAAATACTAATTTTTTCTAGTATTTGGAAACTTGGGATACTTGATAAATATATTTACCAAGTTATATGACCAAACATCGCTTCCAAATTTTTTTTCAAATTTTTCCCAAGTTTTCTTGGGGCCAAACGGGTCCTTAGTTAGTACTCCTACTAATTTGTTTTTAACTAAACTAATTTCAGAATAATCTCGTGAGAAGAAAATGTCATAATGAGATGCTTTCATTTGTCCTTTTGTTTTTTTTGTTGTGACATATTGTAAGCATACAAATTTTCATAACCGTCATATTTACCTACAATTTAGCCACTTGGAGATCATGATACATTATGGTTTATGAATACAATGGATGTTTTCTGTTTGTTATTGGCTCACAATTTTAAAATTTCAATTTTTGTGAAGTATTTGGTGGTGGTTATGGTGGAAAATGAATATAGTGTTTGGTAGGGCTATTTATCAGTTGGTTTGGTTCAATTTTGAATGTTATCGATTTGATGTATCAGTTATTGACTTATAAACATGTTAAATTAATAATTGAATCGGTAAGATGTTTGTTATCAATAATCGGTTAATCGATTAGCAGTCTCTAAATGGCTCGATTATCGATTTAATCGGTATGAAATGTCGTCTAAGCTTCTATGGCAAGTGAAATTCCCTTATTATGTACTACCATTCAAGGGGATTCAACATCTAGAAACCTAACATGAACTTTATACAAAATGCATATAGTTATATACATATTTCATATTGATTTTATATAGTTTTCATACACGAAAAATTGAATGAAATTTCTAAGCCTTAAAGCGAAATTTCGTATATGTTTTGGAAAAAAATCCTTTGCTATATTTGATAAACAAATATTCTCCCAATTTTTTGTTCTTTTTTGTTTTAAGGCCCATCTCATGCCTATACTTAATGGGCTTTGCTTGTTGTAACTTTGTCCACAATTTAGAGAATCGCAGTCTCTGATGATACTTTGTAGAGGCGGGGCAATGATAGTTGCGACTTGCGAGTTCGATAGAATTCAATTGTTTTAGCTCAAATTTTATATTTTTTTCGTCTAATAATAATTGCTCACTATACTAAAAATAGATGTCCAACAATACTTGTTCAGTTTAGAAAATCAAGAGATAATTTACCTTTTGTATCTATTTTACCCTTGCTATTAAATATTATTTATCATATAACACATTTCTCAAAGGATAAAATAGTAATATTACCCCTATTATTTATTGTTTCTTAAGAGGTGTGCAAAGTCAATAGTGGACAATTGTTGTTGGACAAAGGGGGGTAATTATGTTGAAAAATTATTTATTACGCACAAATAATCTATCAAGAATAAATAATTATAATTTAGAGTTTATAAATTAAAAATCTTAGCTCCGCCTTTGTAAATGCTTTGATTGGATTGCTTGTGAATGAATGGTTGATTTTCTTCTCATTCCAAGTGGATTTTCAAGAACATTGATGAGTTTCATACAAATTATTTGCGCATTACAGTTTCGTTGTTACATCAACTAATATACAAATATAGGGGCGGAGTTGAATGTCCTTCGATAAAAAATTATGTTACATATATAAAATTAAAATTACTTTTTATGTATGTATATATTTGATGTTGAATTTCCTTAAATATTTCATGTGTTTTTTTTTTTTGGATATCTTAGAGTCTGTTTTGACATTGCTGTTGGAAGGTCAAAAGTGCTTATTTTGAGAAAAAAACATTTTTTTGAAAATTTAAATGTTTGGCTATCCTTTAAAAGTGCTTTTAAACAGACTTAAAAAGCAGAAGCAGAAAATTATTTTTTTGAAGACTAAAATATCCCTTACATATATACATATTTGCCAACATATCATTTATTAATTAATTAACATATCTCATAAGTTTGGTTAAGTTTCATTCAAGAATTTTATTTTTTATTTGATAAACTTTTTATTTTATTTTATATTTTATATATTATTTTACGTATTATTAGAAATAGGTAACAACAATATTTTTGCAGAATTAAAAAAAAAAAGAGAAAAAAGTAATTCTATTTTTCGTATGTAGTGATTGAATTTTTGAAATGATTTTTAAATTTATTTTGTTTGATATTTTTAATTATATTTAAATCATCATGTTTATATTTTATTTATTTATCTACGTATAATATTGATTAAAAATTTCAATAGTACATTTTAATTTAATTAAAATAAAATTTTAATTAAAGTTCTGTATTAGATATTTAAAATAGTTTCTCTCTATAAAATAATCTTAATATTAAAAGCACATTGATACTTTGTCTTTCTTCGTAATTTGACTCTCAAAAGCACTTTTTTTAAAAATTGTCAAACACAAATTGCTTAGCAAAAACACTTTTCAAATGAATTTGCCAAACACAAATTGTTTTTTTTTAAAAGCGCTTTTCAGAAAAGCTATTTTTAAAAAGCACTTCTAAAAATAAGCAGTTTTTAACAGCAATGTCAAACAGGCTCTTAAACGCTGAAAATCATGACTCCGCGGCCAATAGACATAAAAAATTTTAACAAGGGGATATTTGCAGTTATTATCTGTTGAATTAGTTATTGTTTCATTTCTACTCTTAATTTTTTTCACCTAATAACAGATTTAAAATGTATCATACCTTTCATGCTCATGTATATATTCCATTCATTTTTATTTGTTCATTATTTTAAAGAGTAATTAATTTTTTTCCATATACTATTTTAAGTATTAATTACTTATTTTAAAATTTTAATACTATTAAATATCAATTAAAATGAATATTACGATAAAATATTGGGAAAAGTAGAATTACAACAAATTTGGCTAGGATGCATGTTCTCAGTGGATAAGTATGACTAGTGTCTCTTTTGTCACATTTTTCATACTACTAAATCTTTAACTGGGGTATTGCCTCATTGATTGTCTATGGTTCTCTGTATCTTCTCTTAATAAGATTTTTTTTTCTTTTAAATTATTTCTTTTTTTTTGTTTTGTTATTTTGTTACTCTTTTTATCTTGAGAATTAGTAGAATTGGGGATCACATGGAAATAATTAAGATTGACATTTTTAGAGTTTTAGAAAATCGTAAATGTGCATAATAAATTTTAAATGTATGAATAATAAATGAATTATAAATTTTTTAAAGTGCCTAGTCAACCCTAAATCCTAAACTTTGTTTATCTCTAATAGAGGAAATTTTACTTTTATTCATATATTTAGAAATTAACCAACAGAAGATTTTTGAAGAGGTTTTTACTTCCTTCCTATTCCTATCAAGAACATTTTAAATTAAAGCTTGATCAAGATGGTGTTCCCAATTTTAGGTACAAATCAAGGAAATAGTAATTTGTTATTAGGAAGGCATAATAAACATGACTCCTGACTTGGTTTCAACTGGCAACTATGACCTTTAACTTTGTCAGTACATAAATAGACACTTTAACTATTCAAAACTTGAATAAATAAACACTCGAATCCTACTTGGAAAACTCGTTAAATACACCCAAGTCACGCGTGTCAGAGGCAAAATTCGAGTATTCATCTGTTCAAGTTTTAAATAGTTGAAGTGTCTATTTGTACACTGACAAAGTTAAAGATCATAATTGTCGATGAAATTAAGTTAAGAGTTTTGTTTATATATTATGCCGTGAACATCACTATCATTAATTCTTCTACTACCATATTTTACCATCCACTTGATTTGTACGATGGATGTCTTGCATTTTGTGTGGGCTCCCCTGCAATTTGTATATAAGAATAATCACATCATTCTTTATTTTGCTTCGAAGGCTAAGGTTTATATCCTCCTTTATATACTTATTTTTTTAGAACAAATGTGTTTGGGGCTAAAAAAACAAATTGTAAAGTCTCTCATAAGTTACATGGCTTAAATAATAAATACAATTTTACTGGCACAAATTAATAAATCTTTTGCATACTTATGACTTCGTTCGTCAAAAAATATGTACCTTGATTTAGCTTCATCCAACAATGTGTAATAGTCACTTTATTAACTTTCAGTAAATATTTGCAATCTTTAATAATAGCTATAAGAGAATGACGACATTGTATGCCCTCCTCATTAATAAGCTTGATATCCAGTAAGTAATCAGATTTTACTTCTAAGTCATTGTATCCCATTTCTTTCGCTAATTTGAGACCTTATTTGATGCTCCACATCTTTGAAGTATGATGTATGTGATATTCAGCCAAAATTTCATATATTTAATCATTATTTAACTCATATTGTGATATTTTTACTGCCGTTTGTGTGATAATTATAATGATTGAAGCTTATATTGATATTTTTTGATGTGTTCGGTGAACTTTGAGATATTTGAAGACAATTTGTAAGTCAAACGGACAAGAAATACACCAAAAATGAGCTTACGGTCCTAACTATGCACCACAATGGGATTGTACTCAACACTTAGCCATATAGTTTCAAGTTAAACATAGGTTAAACTCTGTTAATCAATAAATTAAATAAATAAATTAGTTAATTCAAGTGGATAGCTCTGGTTAACGGATACACAACCTTATAATATTTTTTCTTATTGAATTTTGCCTTTCAGTTTGCTTACTTTCTTATTTTCTAGTTTTGTAGTTAATTAAAATAACTTAGTTGATGGTTAATCAAAAATTTTTGTGGGTTTGATATGTTAATCTTATTACTTTATTATTTGTATGACTGCGTTTATTAACAAAGACTTAAAAATTAATTATTTTTCTATTTTAGACGGTTACTTTTTATTTAATCAAGTTATTCTTTTTATATAAGTGATGGTCAAGACAATCATTGAAAAATTGAAATGATGTTCTGATTCTTATTTTCCATCCTAAGTCTCTAGTGTGATTCTCTTATTATTTGTGCATTGACATGGTTAATGAACAACAAAAAATTTATGCGTAAAAAACGTCACTTCATAATTATCAAACTAAACTCGATATATTATTTGTATAATACTTAAAATATATCTAGTATTATCCGAAGATACCTATCATCAAAAGAGATTGAGTGGTGCCCTTGTTGAAAGCTAGTCTTAACAACTTCAGGTCAAGGGATTAAAGCAGCACAACAACCAAAACACAAACGACACCATTCTTCTTTTCCTTTCTTTATTCTAAAAAGCAAAAGCTCTTGTTCTCATTGCTAATTAATTATCTTTTTGCTTGTCAAATTATTGTCATCACAAAATTTTGTATCTTAAAAAGTAAGATCCTGAATTCGTTTATATATGGTGATGAATAGATAGGGAAACTAATTTAATTTGCATTAGTTTATTGTGATCACATGCACACTACTCATGGTTCATAAACATGTCATAAATCGATCAATTGACAATATTAGTTTATTGCCATAACAAAATCATGGTTCATAAACAATATGGACTGACTGTGGTTCTCAATCTCTAGAATAGATATGTACAAGAATATTTTATCTAAAGCTAGTTATTTAAAAGGCAAAAAACTTAAATATACAATTATATAGTCTTAATAACAATAATATAACAGTAGTTTTAGTTCACATCTACATAGCAATAGTTTTTTTTTCAAAAATAGCAAATGTATAAAAAGAAAAAAAAGGAATTTTTTTTTAAAAAAAATCGTATTAATTCACGATTTTCCCCCCACTATTTTCTCCAATTTAGTTACGTGTTCCTTATCACAATGGTTTTAAACCAATAAAAAAAACGTGAAAAAAAAGAAAAAATTCCCTAATTAATACCACGATTTACTCCAACGTAGTTATATCTTCTCTATCATAAACTAATAACTTTTAACCAAAAAATAAAAAATAAAAACCTCTGAACCTCCATATTCTGAAAGTTTCTTCAATAATGGACACCAACTGTGTATTGATTCTACTACAACACAACGGACGATGGGACGAAGCAGGTAAGCTTTTATGACTATATGTTGGTGTATTTATGATTTGTTTTAATTAACGTGTGAATATCATCATCGTATAAGTTATAATCCGAAGATCCGGATCTGAATTTAAATTGGTGCATAACTTCGTGTGCTCTAAAATTAGAGTTACTGTGTATTGTATAATACTGACGAATCGTGATTGATTAATGGGTTTTGTTTTTGGTTGATGTGTTAAGAGCAAATTTGTTGAAAATTTATTGATAAATAAGTATGTTTGATAAGATTTTTTTGAGAAAGTTTTCTGATGTTGTAGTCATTGTATTTTTTGGTGAATTTGTTAGTTGTTGTGTCTTCTGTAAATACCCTAATTGAAACGCAACTAAAATAAAGATTCTTTAACTTTTTTGGGTATATTATTGGGTATAAAATTGTACAATCATTGAAATAAATGGTGTTGTGTTACAAGTTGGTGTTTGGTGGACAACAACAATCTATATATTTTTCTTATTGGTACTAATACATAAAATATCATGATACTTTTCATATCATTGAAGAATACCATAATTGAGATTAAATTAAAAACAACATTGTGATGTTACACATGTTGATATGCGTATTGACGTAGATCATGGTATAAATTTTTTGGTATATATTTGGTACCGTAGTGTTGTTACATTATGGTACATACATTGACATAATGTTTTGGTATTTTGTGACATTGAAAAAACACCAATTTTGAGCATATATATTAATAAATTAAGTACGTTTGATAAGATTTATTTGAAAAAGTTTTCTGATTATGTAGTCGTTGTATATTTTGGTGAATTTGTTAATTGTTGTGTCTTTTGTAAATACCCTAATTGAAATGCAACTAAAACCAAGATTATAAACTTTTTTGGGTATACTATTAGGTATAAAATTGTACAATCATTGAAGAATACCATGATTGAGATTAAATTAATAACAACATTGAGACAGTAACATGTTGAGACACGTATTGACTTAGATCATGGTGTATATTAACGTATAAATATTTTGGTATATATTTGATATTGTAGTGTTGTTAAATTTTGGTACATACATTGACATAATTTTTGGTATTTTGTTACATTAAAAAAATACCAAATATTGAAACAGGTAGAAAAACAACAACAACATTGACAAACAAGAACAATGAAGTCTTGGAGCAAAATAAAAATATGTCGCATCGTATGATTGTAAGTATTCACATATCATTATCTATTCTGAGATGTTTAACATTTTTTATTATTAATTTGTTACGTTTACGATTTAAGGTATGCGCATCAACATAATATCTGCATACTGTTATAGATGGTTCAAAAAGGTTTACAGTGTGCTTGAATACTCGAATGTGTAGTTATGGGAGGTTCCAACATGATGAGATTCAATGTAGTCATGCAATTGCAGCTATCAGATAGAGAGCCAAGCATCAAGAAGATTATTGCTCAGCATATTACAGTAATAGGAATTATTTGGATACTTATGCAATCCCAATTGAACCATTGCCGTGTGAAAGCACTTGGGATGTTCCAATACATATTTTGAAAGAGATAGTGCTACCACCAATTGCAAAATAACAGCCAGGCAGACCACCAAGCAACGACCGTAAAAAAGGATTCAACGAAGGAAAATACAAAAGGAGTAAAGTCACATGTAGTAAATGTGGTACACCGGGGCATAATAAGAATACTTGCCCACAAAATGAGAAGTAGATCAAAGACTGATGTCTGTTTTGTTAAAAAAAAAAAATTTAAATTATTTTCATAAAACATTGCAGTTGGCTTTATGTTTTGGTTTTAGAACAAATGCAGGTTTGGTTTGGCAATAATTACATACTTTTGTCCAAGTGTGGAGCCTAATGTGTATTGATGGTGTTTTCATTGTTATAACATCAGACTTTTTAATTGGAGGTTAATTGTTTGTTAGTATGTAAACTAGCCTTTAAATATACACATTTGTGTAACATTAGACTTAATTTAAACCAACATAAATTTTAAAAATGAAGTTTAACAACACAATAAAACACATAATTATGAATACAATAAAATTAACAATATAATTACTACACAACAATAACTACACACAAATAAATGAATGCAGAAAAAAGTTTTGAACAACCAATGAATACAATATTTCAATTTTATTTTAGCAGTTAGTATTGGTATAAAAATCAAGAAAAGTATTCCTAAAAAAATTGGTTGTATATACAGTTAAATAGTTGATAATATAAACAAACACATAAACTATAACATAACTTTGGAAATGTTGGTGAAACTATGTAATAATTTTTGTGATTGCATGTTAGTCTAACACGTAGTCTTTTTCTTGGTGAAAAAAAGAGCCAAAAGTTCAAAGCAAAATAACTGCTTGTTAGTAGAGAGTAGTAGCCTAAATAACTTTTTTAAAACATAATTCAAACCACAATGAACCACATAATTCAAACATAAAAAAGTACAATAAAACGCATCAAAATTGTTGATTTTAAACCACAATAAAAGATAAATAATTAATAAAGTTGTAAAAGTAAATTATACACCACAATGAATACAACATTCTAATAATGTATTGGTATAAAAACAAAATTATTCAAAATAGAGTTGGCGGAATTTCTGGCTGAATAATTGGTAATATAAGACAACTCAAACATAAAACTATAAACAATAAATTAACTTACCAAAAATATAAAAAGATTAACATCACATTGAACTGTAATTTTTCGCCATAACTATTTGCAATTCACACGACACATTATAAGAACCAAAACAATTCGATAATACCACATAAATTAGAAATTAAACAAAAAACCAGTTTTAAGTACTAAAATCCAACAACATATTCATAAAAGTGTCATAAAGGAACATATTCCTAATTTTAAACATTCGTCATCCTGCTTGAATGACGATCTTTCACTGTGGATTCACATTCGCTGACAGTACCAGTATCAACTTTCCTCTTCGCTTTACCCTTACTGTTATGCTTTGAAATAGGATCAATTTTTGATTGCACCCTGCTAGTTGATGATGATGAATAACAATGTATTCATTCTTTCTTTTTACCCACGTTGTTAACAACTGTTACACCTTCTTTATCAGGGGATTGTGTGAACGCGTTCAACTCATACGAAGGTCTGGAACATACAATAGACGGACTATCTACCACTACAACCGCTTTATTATTTAACCTAGGGCTTTTCCGCGGAGTGATATTCATCGAAACAAACTAAAAACGAAAAATGCTATGAAGGTTATGGCGGAGACTATGATGGGGAATATGGTGTGAACAGTGAATGTTGAAGGAAGAGTTTGGGAAGATGAACAATGGCGGATTGTTCCCTTGAAATAAATCAATCACTATTTTTAACCTAATTTTTTATTTATCTTATATTGAGCCTTCAAATTATGTTAGCCATGTTATAGTTGATAGGTCTAACCGTCTAAATCTATATGACTAGCTTACCTAGTTTGGTAAGTGTAGACATACAAAATTTTATGGAATTAAGTCCAAATTTAGTATGTGTAGGGCATGGGAGAGGAGTGTTATTAGTAGTCCGTAATCATTTATTGGATACACACAATTGGACTTGTTATATAGTATTAACAATCTTCACCTCCTGAACTATTTTTGAAGTTAAGTTAAACTCGATATCCATTATTTAACATTACGTTATTATTCTCTTTAATTTATGGACTCATGCAACCTAAATAAAAGGATTAAAATGTATATACCTTTGTTCCTTCATTTTTCCCATTGCTTCAACGGGGAGTAGTTACTTAAATGATCAGGGTACCCACTTTTCTTACAAAGTAAATTATAGTGAATCAATTACTCCCAATGTTTTAATTTGGAGGCTTTTGAATTTTATGATTTTAAACTAAAAATATATAGAATCTATCATTTAATCTTAGTAGTCGTTTGGTGTGAGGTATAAGGTATAATAATCAAAGGGATAAAATGCAGGACTATTTTATTCCTTATTTGGTTGGATGTTGGAGGTATTAGGTAGTTCTTGAATTATTTAATCCCACGTTTGATTAGAGGTATTAGGCAATCCTGAAATTATTTGTCCCACCATTTATTCCTTAGTGATGAGATAAGTTATCCCATATATGTGAAATAAATTATTCCGCGATAAGTTATTCCACCATATATATAAGATAGCTTATCATATCACTATAATTTAAGGTATAAATGATGAGATAAATAATTCTAGGACTGCCTAATACCTCCAACCAAACATGTGATAAAATAGTCTTGCATTTCATCCCTGAGACTATTATACGTTATACCTCACACCAAGCGACTCCTAAAAGAATTAAACAGTTGCAAAAAAAAAAGAAAGAGATATTCTTAATTAATTTTTTTCCGAAAACAACTTCTGCATATTATCTCATAATCTATTTCAAATGTTAAAACAATACCAATGCATAACTTACAATCCAACTCGGGAAAGCCAAACCCTAAGAAATTCTATATAGAAAGAAAATAAAGAATTTTACTAAATTATAAGCTAGCACAATCGATATTCGATAAATATATAAAATATTGATATCTTCAAAATTCATCAAAGAGATATTCTTAATTGGAAGAGAGGAAGTAACACCTGAAATTATGTATATCTTAGCAAAATTTATGTCCTATAACTACAAAATATGGACAAATTAAAGGATTAAAATTACAATTTAAGGAAAGAAAAGGAGTAGAGAAGAAATTTAGCATGTGCATGGGGGCCATATATTTTGTGCCTATTACATGTTTGCCACTTGCCCACATAAAAAACCAATAAAAAGGATGGATGGGATATAGGAGAAAGTGCCAATAGTGAAGTGGTCCCCACATAGTTAGATATTTTTACTTCACCATGATAAACTATACTGTACTTTACCCTACTGAATCTTTTGGAATCCAATTGCTCATCTTTTATTGGTTCTCATAGATCTAATACCCTCTAATAAGAATAAGTTGTTTGTTTATAAAAGAGAGTTTAAGGGGCTATTTTATTATTTTACATTTTATCCAGATAAGTTATCTCAGAATTAATATTCTACCCATAAGTAGGAATAACTTATCCTAATCATAATTATTAATTCTGGAATAAGTTATCCCACACTTTGTAACCAAACAAAGAATTTGAGGGGTATTTAAAATTTGTGTCGGAATTATTTTTCTTTATCCATTAAACCAAATGACCCCTAAGAGTAAAACATAGAAATGTGTCATTTTTTTTGGACGGATTAAAAAGAAAAGTAAGTTATAATAAATTGGGATTTTTTTTTTATATTTCTAATATTTCTATATTATCTTGAAAATTGGGACCTACCTACCATTCATTGCCTTCTCGTTTTTCGACTTTCAATTTTTGTTTAAATAATTTAGTACCAATAAAAATTGTATAGTGGAATCTAATTGAAAGGTAGAGTTTCGAACTTGAATTATGTGACTGCTTATAATCATGAAGGAACGACTTTTATTTTCTTTATTTCTATTTGATTTAACTAATTAATAAAAAGATTTCTTTGTTTCTTATTTCTAATTTCTAATATCTAGTATAGTAGATTACACCTTGAACCATTTTTTATTTTTTTTGGATTTGTTTTAGTTTTTAGACAATAAAAAGAAAATGGCTGTTCGGGACTCCAAGGGGCAATTCAGTGATTAAATTTCTTAAAATGGCCAATTGCTAAAAGTCAAGTTAACATACTGAAACTATATGGATATTTTTGTGAATAATTTTCTTTTCATGTTTTCTAATTTCTAAATATATTAGTATATACACTAAAATATAATTACAAGACTTCATTCAAATCATAATTAAACATGACATGACGTATCTGTGACCTACGGAAAATATGACCAAAGATAAGATATGTGAAGGTAGAGGATTATGGTAAAGGTTAGTAGTTAATCGAGTATTGTCTAGTTCTCCTATCATTATTGTTGTTATCACTCTACTATTATTGTCTTGTTCTCAATTTTAGTGTTACTTGTAATTCAATCATTGTACATTTTGTTGTTGCAATTTATTCTTTTTCAATTATTATTTTTAGCATGACATCTTTGCTATTAAATTTTTGAGTCAAAGATCTATAGAAAATAATTGTTTTACCTTCATAAGATAAGGATAAAATTGCATAGATACCACCCACCCCACTTATAAAATTATACTTCGTGTGTTTTAAATTAGAATTTTTTTTTTTAATCAAAAGTCATAAATGTGATAGACAGAATTATTTCAGGGGAAATAACTCCAATTCTAGAGAATACGAGGAGTGAAAAGTGAACTAATAAAATCATAATGATTCGACGAGGGAGTTCCTTCAGGGACATCTTGTGATAAGATAAATTCTATAAGGGAGTGATTAGCAAATATGAAGAAATAAAAACTATAACGAAAAAAATATCAGTTATTATTACGTTACGCTCTATATATACAAACCACATTTCTTCGTTAATTTTCCTCTCACAAAAATCAATAACTTTTCCGATCGTTGCTCAGCCGACACTGCCGGTTTTCCCTTTATATAAATTTCCATTGAATCCAGGTAAACCATACATTTATCCACAAATTCCTATTTTTTCTCATTTATATTCATACATTGTGTTAATTTTTTTTGTAACGATTTGATAAAATTTTACTAAAATGGAAGCAGTAATTGTTGATTCGAACAGAGCTATGGTAGGAACAAGTGCGGTGATCGAATCGATGAGTTCCGCTGTTAACGGAAAGGAGGTGGCGGACGTTCGATTTGATCCGACGGTTGTGGTACCGGAGCTGGTGCCGGCAGTGGTGAAATCAGAAGGTGTAGATGCGGCGGTTAATGGCGGCGGCGAGGAGCAGAAGAGGGAGATCGTGTTAGGGAGGAATATACATACGTCGTCCTTTTCTGTTACGGAACCTGATGCGGATGATGATTCTACTGGTGATAAGGAAGCGTATATGGCTAGTGTTTTGGCTCGGTATAGGAAGACTCTCACTGATCGAACTAAGTATCATTTAGGTATTGTGTTCGTTTTGATTTTGAATTATGACACTTGATTCTATTTATCTTTGGTTGCTCTATAGATAGAACCGTATTATTTGTTAGGTTGGCTTAGATTCATTTTTTGACAAAAGTTGCTACTGATGGCTAAATTTGGCTCATATCTATTATTGGTTAAATCCTCCTTAAAACTAGAAAGACTAGGATATCAGCTCTACTGTAAATTTTTGGCTGAATACATAAATAAACACCTACACTTGATAGAACTTTTCATCTAGACACCTTAACTCAGCTCATGACCTGCTCAAACTGTATCAATTATACAGAGTGTTGACATAACACGATGGGTGAGATTCACCTATCTTGAGATAGTAGACATGTCAAAATTGAGTTAACATTGATTTTGAAACTAATAAAATCCATCCCCCTCAAATCTTACCATTTTTAAAACAATCGGAAAACTCAGAAGCTAAAATCAATAACAACAAAATAGTTAGTGATCATATTTGGTTCATGAATATCCATAAGCTAAAAATGACCAGTACCAAATGCCATGGCAAAGTGCAATCGGTTCAGACTTTGTGAGCTATATTGGGGAAGCCCAAAATGTAGAAACAAATAGGTTGCTCTGCCATTTTCTGTTGGTGGCACAGGGTTAGAGAAGCTGTTGAAAGTGAACTAGAACATAGGAGAGCAGTCTCTATTACTTAATAACTCTGGGTGAGATTTGGACATAAAAGCTCTCTATCTAATGGAAGGAACTGGAATTGCACACCAACTCATCTTGCTATCTCTAGAAATATAAAAAGTTGTCCTAAAAGGTTAAGCTAATCCTAATCTAGAAGTTACTGATCTCGTTTGGTCGAGGTGTCTTTAACTCGGTGGTGATCCTTCTCAAGCTAGAAGTGGAAGTAAACAAGACAAAAAAGGAAGAGGGGAGGAAGAAGAAGGATTAGTGTTTTAGCTTTTGAGTGTAGCTGGATCTGATTGGAAGAGATGAGGAGGACTAAATGTTTGTGGATCTGGTCTCATTGTTGGTTTTGGGAAGAAGAAGAAAATTTTCTTTTGTGTTGCTCGATTTTTTCTGAAGCTACTAAATCCTTGTGTCTTTATTGCATTGTTTTTTCCCAAGTCACCCACACGTGAAATACACATATCTCATTTTTTGACAGTCTCAATGCCTCGTGTGTAATGGGTATAGTTCTTGAGTAGTCTAGTTTTTCGTTAGGTACCTTCCCTAGTTTAGGTGTCTAAATGAAATAGTCAGGCACATTAGGGGGCAGCTTATGCATTTGGCATATATTTTATTACTATTTTCCTTTTTGGGCTTGTTGTTGGTTTCAGATTTTGTTAATTTAATTATTCTTCGGGCTTAAAGTAGCAGTTGTATGAAATATTGAGTTGTGCCTTTGAAATTAGCAAACTTTACTTCTACCAAAAAGTGTGTGTGTGTGTCAGATCTGATGATATGAATTGTCCTATTTGCTGATGATTAAAGTTTGATTTTTGTGTTGACTTTTGCGTTAAAAAGTTGTTCTCTCTAAAACCAAAATTATTCGGATCCTTGTATTTCCTTATAAAAAAAGTCAGTCTTTATTAGAACCTTAGATATTGATTGCCTTTGAACTATCTTAGTGATGTTAATACTAATATTTTGTGCAATGAATATAGATATATTGTTGAAATTAGCCAACAGCATGTCTAGTGGGTGGATGAACTAGTCTAGTTTACAATATCCTTTTCTTCTTCCATTGCATTCCAAGTACAAAGAAATATTTGCCTGATTATTTCTGATTGCTGATTGTCACAGGGTATCCATATAATTTGGACTTTGATTATGGTGCACTCACACAGTTGCAGCATTTCTCCATCAATAACTTAGGAGATCCATTCATTGAGAGTAACTATGGTGTGCACTCAAGGCAGTTTGAGGTTGGTGTTTTGGACTGGTTTGCCCGCCTCTGGGATATTGAGAAGGATGAATATTGGGGATACATCACAAACTGTGGAACTGAGGGAAATCTTCATGGAATCCTTGTTGGGTTAGTATATTTTTTAATTTATCCCTTCGGAATCTTAAGGTTTGCTGATTTAAGAAATGGTTACGCTCCTTTTTCCTCTCTTTTACTAATCCTATGGAAAACACGACCTTAATAATGCAGGAGAGAAGTATTTCCTGAAGGAATTTTGTACGCTTCAATAGAGTCTCATTATTCTATTTTTAAAGCAGCACGAATGTATAGAATGGAATGTGAAAAGGTTGGCACTCTACTAACTGGTGAAATAGATTGTGCAGACTTCAAAGTTAAGCTACTAGCCAACAAGGATAAACCTGCAATCATTAATGTCAACATTGGTACTGTCTGACTCTTTCACTGTCTGAGATATTTCCCTAAATGCCACAACCACTTAGTTGCCTAAGGTGCCATCTTTTTTGGTTGACAGGAACTACTGTGAAAGGAGCTGTTGATGATCTTGATCTTGTCATAAAAACCCTTGAGGACTGTGGATTTTCACATGATCGGTTTTATATCCACTGTGATGGGGCTCTCTTTGGGCTTATGATGCCATTTGTCAAGCGTGTAAGTAGATTTGTTTCTCCAAACTGTTTATATTGTTCAACTTCTCCTTGCATTTCTTAAACTTAGCCAGTTTGAAGCACATGCAAAAATACTTAGCCATTGTTAGCAAAGCAGGAGTTTATGAGGTACTCTTATGATATAAAAAATGTGAAAATAGTTTGCTGCCTTGTCAGATATTTGATGCCACTACCAATGCTGCAGAAGGTTATAATGTAAAATTGTTTTCTGTTCTCTGTAACCATTACTTTTGGAAGTAAGGGTAGAAAAGATGAAGAAAAAAGCAGAATTCATTTCTTTTGGTTGATTAGCAGGACTAAAAGATAAACTAATCTTTGACTCAAAAAAAAAAGAAGAAGATAACCTTATCTTCTTTTCATATGTGTTCCTTGTGTTGATAGGAAGAAAAGAGATGTTGGTACTTCTTCACAGTAAAAAACTAAAAAAAGATTCTGTAAGCAGAGATCATCCACTGCTGCAGCTTTTATGTAACATAGATTTGTCTATTATGTTTCATGGCTCCTACTTACTGCTATTTTATGGAACAAGATGTTACTATTGTCTCAGGGTTTTCCCTTAAGTAATTTTTAAAATTCTTACAGGCACCAAAGGTTACTTTCAAAAAGCCAATCGGTAGTGTGAGTGTCTCTGGTCACAAGTTTGTGGGATGTCCAATGCCATGCGGTGTTCAACTAACAAGGCTAGAGCACATTAATTCCCTTTCTAGTAATGTGGAGTACCTTGCATCAAGGGATGCCACTATCATGGGAAGTCGGAATGGGCATGCTCCACTTTTCCTTTGGTACACTCTGAACAGAAAAGGGTACAAGGGATTCCAGAAAGAAGTACAGAAATGCCTAAGGAATGCTCATTATTTGAAAGACTGCCTTATAGGAGCTGGAATCAGTGCTATGCTCAATGAGCTGAGCAGCACAGTTGTTTTTGAGCGACCTAAAGATGAGGAGTTTGTTCGCAAGTGGCAACTTGCTTGTGAAAGAAGTATGGCACATGTTGTCGTGATGCCTAGTGTGACAGTTGATAAGCTGGATAGCTTCTTGGAGGAATTAGTTGAAGCACGATCAATCTGGTACAAGGATGAGAACGTCGAACCTCCTTGTCTCGCTTCAGATATTGGGAGTAAAAACTGTTGCTGCCCTCAGCACAGAGTGATCTCTTAGATATAGAAGCTATAGGTTTCGTGTTGTTTCTGTAAGAAACATTAGAGGCATCGTAGAAATGATGTTTGTATTAGAGAAGCTATAATTGGCTTCTTTTTGTTTCTGTATGAAACATTAGATTCATTGTAGAAGTGATGTTTGAATTGTGACTTTGAATCTCGTAGAAGCATATCATTGTGGCTCTTTTGCTTCTGCATAAGTGTGTTTTCTATAAGGAAGAATTTGCCAAAATTACGTGGCAACTTTGTGAATTTTTTGTATTCCTGTCCACTTTCTTGGTATGTTTTCTTGTGTATGACAAGGGGATAAACAAACATTACTAGCATCTGCTTGCTTTCTTGCCACTTTTTTGCAGGGTAAATAACACAACTTTAATTAACAATTTACTTTCTCAGCCACAGCAAATATTGAGATTTTTTTTTTAGAAGTTCATTTTGAAACATAGAAGAAAGATAGGGTCCTCCGAAATGCCTTTCTAGATATTCCTCAATGTCCCAGCTTCTCAGGTAATCACCTGTTTCTATCTGGTTTGTTTATGACTACAATAGTTTCGGTCAATCAAGTCCTACCAAGACATTATTGGATGTAAAAGTTTTAACCATGCTGGGAAAATATACGTTTTCTTTCCTTTGGTGGCGCCAGGAGGGGATGATGGATGGTTTTGTGGTGTGTTTTTCTCTTCCTTTTTCTGGGGCTGGAAGAAAATATACGTTTTATCAAGTAGTTGCTTTGAACTTTAAGATATATCACTTTGTTAGACTGTCAATATTTAATCATCATCAAAGAGTTCCATCCTTATATTTCCTTATTTGTGCTATTACATTCTCTTACAAATCTGAAAATGCTTTAGTTCTTCTTCCTCTTTTACTAGTACAATGTAAAAGACATTATCTAAAGTGTCTCAACCATGACGGGATACTTGTTCTTCAGCATCCTGACAAGTGTTGGCTGGACAGAGTCATCTGTGTCCAACGGTGTCCATCTACAAGGAAGACAAATTTTCAAGTCAGTAATGCAGTTCCTCACAGGGAATTCGATTTTTTTTCATAAGGACTGTTCTAGTTTATTTTCCTTACTTGTATCTGCAGACAAGATGATGTAGAAAAACAGAAATTTCCAGTTTGGCTAAGTTGATTCCAGGACACATGCGTGGTCCGCTTCCAAATCCAAGGAAGCTAAAAGGTTTTAGAGGATCCTGTACAGAATCCGAACAATTATCTTTGTTATAAGAAGCTCAGGGATTGAAAGGAGGAGCTTGCTTATTATGTTGGAGAACTTACATCAAATCTAGAAGGATCAAACTTCTCAGGATTTGGAAATATCTTGGGGTCGCGGTGGATAGACACTACATCCAAGTTAAGTGACCATCCCTTCTTGATTTTGCACCCTGAACATGGTTTTAAAGAATCACTTTAGATCATACAAAATTTAGATATCGAGAAATCTGACAGTTACCCTCAATCTCAAAATCTTGTGCTGCTTTTCTTGAAAACCACGGAAGGATTGTGGCCATTCGAAGTGTTTCACTGATTACCTGAACATTGAAATATCAACAAAATAAAGTTTATTTTTTGAATTTCAAGGATGAACAGAAGCTGGATTTATGACTAGTATGCATGCTCACTTTGGCAGTGTAAGGCATATTGTTAACTTCAGACCAGGTGAGATCTAATGTGCCTTGTTTTCGAGCTTGGATTTCTCTGTGCTCCTCCTGTAAATAGAAGATTCTAAGTCATAAACTAATGTCAGCAGTTAAAGGTTGCTCCTTTTCTCCGTTAGGTTCAATAAGAATTACCCTTAGTTGTTCCAATACATCAAGATTTTCTTGAAGAAATTTGAGTAGCCATGTCAAAGCAGCAGTTGTAGTGTCGTGGCCTGCAACTAGAAGCGTCAATATGTTATCCTTAAGTTGTTTGTCTGTGAGTTTGTCATCATCATCTCCTTCTGGTGCATCTTTGCCATGCTTCTTCACCAGGGATTGCAAGAAATCTTGTTTTAAGCTTTCCCCACTCCTCCGTTGGTCAATTATCGAGTCTAACACAGCATACATTCGATCACGAGCCTGTAGTTTACAGATAGCCATCTCTTTTAATCTGTCCATTTATCATATTTTGTATAGAATATCAACAATCTGTTACCTGAATGCCACGATAAAAAGCAGTTCCCGGGAGTTTAAAGGGTAAAGAAGCAAAAGAGCCAGAAATAATCTTGAAATTGGTTCGAAATTTCTCTTGCTCCTCACCAGTTGGCTCTAAACTCATTATCATGTTGCCTATCACCTTGAGTGTAAACTACAAGAAACATAACCAGACAAGTTCAAAAATGCCTCCTACATCGAAACCAAACTCTACGAAAAAATTATCAAAAGACTCAACTGTAGAAGCTTCTTCAAGAACCAAAATTTTTCTTCCAGACCACTGATCCAATGTTTCAATAGCTAAACTGTTGATAAACTGAAAATACTTCTTTAAACCATCAACAGAAAGTGGTTCAGCAATTAGTCTTCGGAGTCTCTTGTGCGCCTCTCCTGTCTGTTGGAGCAAGCTAGTAGGTCCAAGTACTTGCTGTCCTGTGTAGAAAAGGTTTAAGCTCACTATCCCATCTTTTCCTGTCAACAAGATCTTGCTTGCTTCTCTTCCGGTCATGAATACCGTATACCTTCCTAATACATAACTCTTAAACACCTTTCCATACCTAATTAACCAAAACATAACACAAATCATAGAACTCAGAATTTAGATAACAGAGAATTTTCTTCGCGAAGTGATGTAAAGATAGCGTGTGAAGAGTTTTCTGAAGGGAATGACAATGCTAGATGCTTATATATATAGCAAGAAGTATCTTGCTGAACAACTTTATAACCTTTCTAAAACATAGCACATATTCAGGATTGCCCCTGGAGAAAGTGTTATAATGCTTAGAACAATTTGAACAATTTTCGACGTGCTAAATTATGATGTACTCACAGTTTCTGTCTCTTGTTGATGAAGCTGTATATTCCAGCAGGGCTCGAAAATTCGGATATGAAAGAGAGACTTTCTCCAATAATAGGCCATCCTAAGGTACCTGGAATTGCTTCCATTTCTTTTGGAGAAGCCTTATTTGTTCTTAATAGGACTAGTAAAACTACTAAAACCAGCACTACCAACATTACCATAAACATGATTAACTCCATTCTTGATTTTGTTAAATCTGCAAAATTTGATGAGTTTATATGTGATATTGTACTGATGATCTCAAGAATGTTCTGTGAACAGCTTAGTATTAAAAATAATTCCTTGTTTGTTGTTGATTAATTTGTACAAGATGAGTGGGATAAGGCAAATTGACCCCATTGAATATAATACTCCGTCCGTCCAAATTTATGTGAGATTCTTTCCTTCTCCTCGTTAGTCAGTCTCAAAAGAATAACTCTTTTCTATATTTAGTAAGTAACAATTTAACTTTAAATTTCTCATTTGAGACCACAAGTATTTGTGTATAATCCATTCAAACACTATGGGAGTGGGGGAGGGTAGAGTGTGTTGGAGGACGGAGAGGAGACAATAAGCGTGGAATGATACTTATGCAATTTGTTTTCCTTATTTCTTAGGTCCATCATGAAGTTATTTTTCTCATTTTTAAGGAACTTATTTTTCTAGAGAAAGTATTTTTCAAAAATTTTAATTAACCAAACGCGGAAAAATTGGTTTCACCATTTTATCTAATTTTCTGCAATGCTACATCTGGACAAGATAATTTCACTTTCCTATTGGAATTAAGCCAAGTTTAGCTTAGTTG
Organism: Solanum appendiculatum; assembly: GCA_018342035.1. NCBI lineage: Eukaryota > Viridiplantae > Streptophyta > Magnoliopsida > Solanales > Solanaceae > Solanum > Solanum appendiculatum. The sequence continues at coordinate 439,704 of JAGDQO010000302.1, forward strand.
GTGTCAACATTCTTGTCTAATCACAGCTGCTTGCCATGTGGATGTGGGGAGTTATTAATTAATGCTTAATTAACATGGCTGATACGTAGATTTTAAAAATTTTCTGCTAGTCTAAGGCCACTCACTGTTGTTTATATTGGGAGTATATGCCAAAGTTTAACTTAGTTGGTATAAACATTCTTGTCTAATTACAGGCTGCTTGATATTTGGAAGTGATTAATTAATTAATCTTTGAAGCAATGCAACAATGGATTTTTTGGCGTTGAAATCATGGCTACTGCCTATGAATATATGGCTGCTTCTTCCGTAATAATGTCAAAATAGTTTCAACGTCTATTTCACATTGCATGTAGATTCAACTTCTTTTTTTTCCGATTATCTACACAGTGCGATATTCATTTTGGGATCCAATAAATTTGCTTCCCATCAATTTTTTTTTCATTCTCAAGATACGAACCTAAGACGTTTAATTAAGGGTACCATCTCACCTCAATGATTGATGATTAGATTCAACTTTTAACTACTTGTTTCATACTTGAGTTCTTTTCTTGTTTCTTGTTATGTGGTTTTAGATGTTAGTGAAGGACTCTATTCTGTAAATATCCTATAAAATTGACATCCTTCCAAAATCACAAACAACAAAAGATACAACAAAGTAGTTGACCGTCCAATTCCCACAAATACAAGGGAGCGGACACATCGAGGTAATCCCTCGATTTTCGAGTTTTCTTTCGTTTCGAACAAAGACTCCACCTAGCTAGTGCACTCCTTATATCAATGCACACTTTAGCAACTACAGACTAAGACGCTTAAAAAAAAAAGCTACATTCAACCCGAGTTTCAAGAGTTGTACTGTGAGTTGTGACACACTTTAGACGAGTTAGGTCACACATCTCGAATCTAAATCCAATCATGCTCAATAGAAATCATTAAGAACCCAATCTATCAACTAGTATGAGGCTTTGTTAGGTAATGAATCCACCATAAATAGTTCCAATTGTGGAAATAAATAAAGAGAAAAAAGTGCAAATTTATTTCCATAATCTAAGATCAAGGACTCGAGCAATTTCTTATCAGAAGAATCTTATCACCAGCAAGGTATTATTTTCAAACTCTTATAGTAATACATAAAAGATGATGAACAATATCTAACTGATGTTTATAAAACAAGTATATCCCATGTAACTAGTATTTTGATAATGGTACATAGTGATCTGATCAGAATGCACTCCACAGCCTGTAATACTATTCATTACATATCATCAATATATACAAGGCTCTATGCTATTTAGCCTTTTTTGACATTTTCAACCCCTGTTATTGAAGTTCATGAAGCTAGTAGGTTGGGTCTGCCCACTGATATTTTGGGTACTTGTCGTAGACTGAGGCATGTGGGGCTGCTGTTGTTGAGTATGGTGATTACCACATTGGACAAATGACTGCGGCTGGGGAGGGAAATGTGGACGCGGCCCCCTGTTTCCATTTCCAGCTGTTATCTTTAGACGCTGCAGTTCTTCTCTCAAAGCTTCATTCAGAGCTGGAGATTATCCATTACACATAGATCAATACAATTGATAGCAGTGAAAATTATACTACTTAATAAGTAATTATAAGGGGCATACCATCTCTAAGATGGGCTTCTTGTTCCAAAGCTTGCAACCGTAGTTTGAGTTCTTTGTTCTCAGTAGTCAATCCACTATTGTCTCTCTGCATCATCATACAGAAATGGCATGTAAATGACTAAGGATATGTTAGTTGTTATAATGGTTCTTGACAGCAGTGTTAGCAATAGCATAATTTGCAGTGGTAATATTCCATTCAGCACCACATAAATACAATACAGTCGATATATGTCTACAGAAATGTCCACAACTTGAAACTGTGATTTTGCATGCAAAGCATATACGACTCATGGATTAAATGGATCGTCCTAATGTATGTTACCCACCCAAAGTAATGAGAATAAGGGCAAAAAGTTCAACTGTCGACCAAAGTTATTTTTAAAAAAGGAAAGCAAAAAAGGCAAGGAACATCATAGAAAAAACAAGAACGGCAGACCTTCTTCAGCACAACAAACTGTAGGCTACGCCACACAAGCACATATGCATGATTTTGTAGCAGTCAGATCCATACTCAACGGCGACAAAAAGAGCGAAGAAGTAGCATAAAGATGACTTTTCAACCAAAAGTTGAAGTTCCAAAAAAAAAAACTTTACAACCAGAGCAACGAAAATAAGTAGATTCTACATAAAAAAATATTGCTAGCAGCTAGCAAGATACCATGCTCGGATATTTAAATGATGCTAGAAAACAAGATAAGAATAAGAACCTGTTAATTGATGATGACTATTCCTCCATAAAAAGAAAGTTCATTATTTAGCATCAAAGAGAAGCACAACGGCTTGAAAAAGCCCACTTGTCTGACCAGCTAGAGGGTGGAAAAGAGAAGATTTGACTGAAAATTTTCCTGTATCCTAAGAAAAAGTTATGCTTTCCATAATTAGCACCAAAGAGAATGCAACAGCTTAGAAAAGCCTAATTTCCTGTATTTTCCTCCCCTCCATCTTGGTAATGCTCGCACAACTTCCCTTCCCTTGATTCTATGCATTCAAACCTTCACGGGATCACACTATCTCACTTTTTCCAATATTCACCTCCCAATCACTAGCTCCCTCCTCCAATACCAGCAACAGCACCCTCCATATGTAACTAGCACTCCCAATTCTCCAATTCCCCTCCCTCTTTCATGGCTGTAGTGCTCAATCCCTTCCTTTCCCATTACTACCCAACCCTCTTCCCTAGCAATGGCACAATCTCTCTTCTCCAGTTCCCCATTACCATTTTTAGCCCTACGCATTCCACATCACTTACAAAAGAGGGCAGGGACATGGAACATAGTACTCACTTAGTCAAACAGAATCATAAATAAATAAATAAAAAATAACGGGAAGAAAATGAAATGATTGCTGTCAATGTAGTCATAATAGTTTAGTGGTAGATGGGTACAAGTTACCCCAATAACAGCCCTAATTCTAACTTCTTTGATGACAAAAGGGTTTATTTTCTGCAAGCAGGAAATAACCTAACCTCGGTTACTGAAAGTCAAAGGTCGCTTCACTGTTTAAGTAATAACCATCCAGGCAGCATTGAATATTTTGATCATCCGCCAACATTTCTTTCAAAGTCACTTTGTTATTGATTGCACATTTATTTCCTTAATTTGAAGTTCTTCACCAAATTGGTCTGCCAAATGTAGCCCCTTTTACTACTTAGCTCGCCGACAGTAGGATTCTTGATTCTTCATCATGGTCTTCTCATTAGTAACATGAACGATCAATTGCTTGACCAGTATATTGGAATTTAAAAGTATTTTCCTTCATCTAACCACATGCTGAAAACCATTTAAAAATCAACACAAACACACTCCTTCCCAATCATCAGCACTCCTCCCCCTTCCCTAGCTTCCCTCTTCGCTAATATTTGCAACCCCGATCCTCTTCCTGAAGGAAAACCTCCTTCACCTTCATAATGCTAATCCCCTCTCCTCCTATGTACCACTAACTCCCTCACCCATTGCCAGCACCGGCGCTCCTCAAGTTCTTCAAAACCCTTCTTTACCTTTGAGATGGCCCCCCTCCTCCTTGGCTGCAGCTCAAAGCTAATCCTTCACAAAAGCTACTTTCTCATCCTCATGAAGCCATAATTTGAGTAAAAGACAAGACCATAAACATAGCACTTATTCAATTATTAATCTACTTTCCCAATAGGTACTTACTCAGCTGAAAGACAACCCTAAAAAAAGGGAAAAACGAAGTTTTATTTCTATTGATGCAATGATTGTAATTAAGTGCTAGTCGAGTAGTGGGGTGTTTTTATCCAAAAGAGCACTTAACTTTCAAGCTTCTTCGATGAGGGAGTAACCTGTTTCGATTTCCAAAAGCTAAACATTTGCTGATTCAAACATAACCATCCAGGTAACATTGGATCAACTACACATAAAGTCAACTAAGATCCCAGCTCAAATTACCAACACTGTCACCAACTGGTTTAATCACATGCTGCGATCAGATTACAAACTATGCTTGGATCTTATTTCAAAAGCTCCCAAAAAATAACCTAAAGATCTGAGCTTATACATATCCAATGATGTGACTTGTAGGCAAAGACATTTTCTATCCCTTTGTTCCTTCTGATCAACTGGAGAAATGATCCTAATATACAGAACATGCTGAAATAGCAAATAGAGCCTCTAATTTTCAGTCATCAATTTCGGCATTCATAACCTCTGATGTTCAATTACAATATGGACGAGAGCTTGTTTCTCTTCCTCAACCCTCACAATTAGGTAAAAAGTACAAGTAATATAGACAGAATCTTCATAAAGACATCTATTAGAAAATAATCCCACCAAAATTCTTAATGCAACAAATTGAACAGAATAAGAAAACCATGTCGTTCATTCTTTGAGCCCAACTAAAATCTCATAAGAACATAAAATCATAACATCCTCATTCATTTATCAAGGCAATGAATGAATTGAGATAATTCAAGTTAAGTAAAAAAATCATACAAAGCAGAGAGCCATTTTGATTTGAAGATGTTACAACTCTGACTCACACACCCATGCAATCACATATCTGAACACAAAAAGCTATTGAATCTCTAGGGTTAATTCATACAACAAAATCTCATAACCATGATATATACATATATATTGGAATACTCATTGTTTATTGTATGAAAACATGAAAAGCTATTGAATTTTCAAGGTAACTTTATACGACAGAATTTGATAACCATGAAAAGTGATGCATGCATAAAGTCATTTTGCCTATTAAGAAAACGAAGAAGAGTACTGTAATAGCTTTTAAGTATACAGTCTCCCTATTTTGTACCTGCAGAACCGTGATTTGTGCAGACAGAGTAGTAGCTTCACTCTGCAGAGTCTGCACCTTTTTCTCCAGTTCACTAGTATAGCGAATTTTCCGCTCCTTTGAACGTGCAGCAGATTGTCTGTTTGCAAGAATCCTGTAATAATGCAGAAACAAAGATGAATTTCTACAAACGCTTAAACCAAAGTTTAATGCTAGAACTGTTATCTATAAGGGAACTTAGTATTTTAAGGAAAAATTGAAAAAAGACAAATGACAAGACTATAAAGCTGGGAAGCCATGCTATGTAACAGTGACATGCTATAACCTTTTGTGCAAAAAAATTTCAGATTACTATGCTGACATTGAAAAGTTGTCAGTAACCTATAGTTTCCAAATCTGGTCGTCTCTTACCATTCAGGTAACACCACTTCACTAAAGAATACATAGTAGCACTGCATTTTCTTTCATCTTAAATGAACATTCAAGGCACAATAGTGTCTCTTCATTAACTCAGTATTCCGACTTCTCTGCTAGGAGCCTCTGCACTGCTTTCAAGTAGTATAGTCCCCCCTCCATCCCCCTCAATCCCTACTTTTTTCCCAATATAAAGACTAATCCCCTGTGTTAAACATCCGGGCCATTCACATATAATTTAGTGGAAACTTATTTCATTTTCCTCAAAAGGAGAGAATTGTTGCAAATGATCACCAACATACTTCTTTCTTAAATCACATCCTTTTCTTCTCTTCCATCCATTTAAGTGTGAGAATATGTAACTCATATAGTTTCACCAAGTTCACACTTGACAACTCCATTATACCAAGTCAAACATGCTCTTTACAACTAAAAACATAGACAATTTTGGCATTCTCAGGGAAAAGCAAATCACTTCAAAACCAAGATATATAGCAGTCATCTATTTTGCTTCATGTGTCCAAGAGGCCAAGAATTTCCAAAATGCCAAATAATTTGAAGAGACATTTCCTCTAAAGCATTAGAACTAAGTATAACTCCAAAGTAAAACTCTTAACCAAAGAAAGAAACCCTCAACCCCAAAAATTTTCATACTACAATTGAGGCAAGTGCATATAAAATTGGAAAAAGAAAAAAACTTTATGAAAGTTCAAACCTTAATCACTAGTGCTAAGTATAATTCCAAAGTCAAACTCTTAAACAAACAAAAAAAAAAACTTAACCCTTAAAATTTTCACTTTCTAACAGAAAAAAAGGAAAAAACTTGATAGAAGTTCAAACCTTTTGGCTCTCTTGGGATCAATCAAAGCCAACTCAGCAAGCCGATCAGGCGCCATAGCTTTCTTAACAGAGCTCTCAGCCTCAAACGACGCTGCAGAAAAAGAACCATCCATCGAATTGCTATGCCTATGACGAGAACCCGAACCGGAAACCGAACCCATCATCTTCTTCTCCTCGGACGCAGCCGGCGTTGTAGCTCCAGCATCACCAAATTCCAAACCATCAAAAAAGTCGGCGTCAACGGAAAGACTCCTGAAGTGATTCAACGGTCTAGGGTTATGATTACCACCCGGTCCGTTCGAAGACGAGTCAGCTGAATTCGCTGGCTGCATGTGGGTATCAGTAGAAGGGGACAACGCCGGTGCCGAAATGTCAAGGTTGAAGTCAGCAACGACGTCGTCTAAGAGGATATCATCGTCGAAGTCCGGGAACCTGAAGAAAGTCTCCGACTGTGCCCGGCGGTGACGTGCTATACGGGTCGGAGTATCCGGCATCTGGTCAAGGTCAATCCGACCCGGTAGAAATGGGATGGGTATAGGCTTTCCGGTGAACTTCGGGTCCATAGTAAACAAACCCAAATCAAATTCTTCAGTTTGATTTTGGAAAGAAGAAGAGAGAGAGTAGAAATGGGGTTTGGGGGTGGGGAGTGAGGGGGTGGGGTTGTAGAAGAAGAAGACGAAGGAAGAGAGGCAGTTGGCTAAAAATGCAAACTCACATGGGAGGGTTTATTATAGTTGTTAGGAACGGTTAACACCAACTATACTCGGATTGATAAGTACTCATTTATCTAGTTGCAAAAGTTTTGAATTTGAGTCTCTTTGAATCGTACACAGAGAGGTAAAGACTCTTCCATTAATCAAAAGGAGACAATGTTTATTTTTCTCTATGAAACTTTGAATATAATCGAATTTTAGTGTGAATATCATATAATAGGCGAAATTTTTTTTAAAAGGGAAAAGGGCCAAAAATACCCCTAACATATTGGAAAAGGTTTAAAAATACCCCTCTTCTATCTTTTGGTCTAAAAATACCCTTCATATTTGTTTTTGGTTAAAAGATACCCCTCATTCCACCTTTTGGCCTAAAAGTACCTTCAACCCACATTTAATTTTTTTGCCAATTAGTTAATTCTTTTATTGTTTGTTTTAAAAGAAATTTTTTATTTATTTAAATTCTTAATATTTGCTCAATCCGAAATACTTAAAATATTTAAGTCTAACGTAAAATAAAATAAAGATTTCATTGTGTAAAAATGAAGAATAAAATTCTCGAAAACTATTATTCTAATTATTATAATAGCATAATACAATTCTTTTTTTTTTTAAATCTTAAAATAACACAATAAAACTCTCATTCTTCATTTTAATACAATATATTCTTTATTTTATTTTATATTTATACACTATTATTTTATGTTTTAATTTGTGGAATTTTATTTATTTGGATTAGTTTTTTTAATTATATTCAAATCATCATATTAAAATTTAATTATATCAATATTTAACGTTTTCTTTGATTTACTTCTTAATAAATAACATTTGCTAATTGATTTTTCAATTATCATTTCACCTTTTTAGGCTGTACGAAACGGCTTACAATAAGAAGTAAAATTGAAAATATTTGTTCAAATTAGCTGCTTTTAACTTCTTTTTTCCTCAGGTTATTATCTATTTCAAAAAATGAAAAAGTTCAAAATGTCAATTTTGAGAAAGGAAATATAGATTTTAAAGTAAATATTAATATAATTAAATTTTAATATGATGATTTAACTATGATTAAAAAATAGCAATCTGAATAAATTAAAAATCATTACATCAATTAAAATATAAAATAATAGTGTATAGAACGTACTGTAAAAAAAATTATTATATAAAATGAAGATTAAGAATTTTATTGTGTTATTTTAAAAATAAGAATTTAAATTTTATTGTGTTATTTTAATAATAAGAATTTTTTTCTTTCTTTTATTTTACGTTAGACTTAAATATTTTAAGTATTTCGGAATGGGCTAATATTAAGAATTTAAATAAATAAAAAAATTTCTTTTAAAACAAATACTAAAAGAATTAACTAATTGGCAAAATAATTAAATTTGGGTTGAGGGTACTTTTAAGCCAAAAGGTGGAAGGAGGGGTATCTTTGAACCAAAAACAAAGGTGGAGGGTATTTTTAGACCAAAAGGTGGAAGAAGAGTATTTTTGAACCTTTTCCGATAGGTTAGGGGTATTTTTGGCCCTTTTCCCAAAAATATATAAAAATATCAAAGTCCAATACTTAAATAAAATAATAGGTGTTGAGCTAGTATCTAGGTGTTGGGTTAGTATGATTCATAGGGTGTTGGGCAGGGTTCGACGCGTGGTTTGATTAGTCTAATGAATCTTCGGCTGGGTATGGTTAGTATTGTCAATAAAAAATTTCCAAATCATTGATGTTTTGTTCTACTTCTGTACTTTGTTCTTCTATAATGAATTTTGTATCAGAGTACAAATTTAGTATTCTAGAAATATACTTTGTTCTTCTCTAACGAATATTGTATCTGAGTATGAATTTTGTATCCGAAAAATGTACTCTATTCTTCTTATATAATGAATTTTGTATCCAAGTACGAATTTTATTTCCGAGTATATGGATATAATTCTTTGCAGTACATATCAGAATTGATTCAACTAAATATACAGAGAGAGTCATAGTAATAATTCTTAATTCATCATGAAACAACATTATATAGCTTATTATTGTCAAATAGTTCAATTAAAATTTTAAAAATAAATTACAACATATTGGAGAGACTAGAGAGCAAACCCAACGTAAAACACATTTTGGACATGAGTCAAGTGGTCAAATGCATAAAACGTGAGGTGAGTGTTTTATGAATTGAGATATTAGTCTCACAAGATTTTTTGCGCTTTCATAATCACTTCAAGATATTTAGAAGTTTGCTCATTTTGAAATATATGAAAAAAGGGGATAAAATTATGGAAAAATTACCTAAATAAACATCTTATTTTTCCATAATCTCTAAAATTTCCTATCATTTTAAAAAATTTCAAAAACCCCTTCTCGAATACATCACTCCTCTCTAGATGATACATCCTTTCCCTCTCTGATATATCCCTCCCCTATGTATCTGAATGTCCTATCCCCTCTCTGATACATCCCTCCCCTATGTATCTGGATCCCCTATGTATCCGAATGTCCTATCTCTTCTCTGATGCATTCCTCCCCTATGTATCCGAATGTCTGTTGATGTATCCGAAAGTCTAGTGATGTATCCGAAATCCATAAATTTTAAGGGATTTTTATAATTTTGAAAAAGAGTAGGGAAATAATGTAATTAACACTTAACATTCTGGGATTTAGGTAAATTACTCAAAAATTATTCTTATTTTATTTTCATAATAAATATTGCCAATTTAAAAATATGATCAATAAATATAATTAGTAGTAAAATGATAAGGAATATAAAGTTAAAAGTGATTAAATTAGAATATCGACTGGCGACAAACTTTCACAAATTAGGGACAAAAATATACAAAGGAATCGGACAGAATTATTCTTATTTTATTTTCATAATAAATATTTTCAAATCATAAAATATGGTTAATAAATATTATTGGTTTGCTTTGAAAAAAAAAATAGAATCAAATGAGAGAAAATTAAAGGATTGGAAATGATGGAACAAATAAAAATATAATGGGATATGACTAAATTATTTGGCTAACTCTAGAACACTTGATTATTTAATTGGTTAATATAATCACCACCAAATAATTGGGGAGTAATATTGCTAAAGAAGCTTCCTTCTTGTCGGAACAATTTATTGTTTTCTATTGAAGTGATTCAATGAGTGGTTATTACTCTTTAACAAAAAAAATTATAATGGTTTTGACATTAACAATTCCACCAATAAATGATTAGACAACAAGGAATATAGATGCAATGAATTTAACTAGTAAGTATATATTCAAATGAAATCTCAACGTGACTCGTAAAATTATTGTCATATAATCTAGAGATCTTATATTTCAGTTGTGAAAATTATCTCTTGCATTAATATAATATAAAATCGTATATAATAATTCGATCTTTTCTTCAGACATTACATAGCAAAAGTTTAATGTTTCAGACTGTCTTTATTTTAATCTTTTTATGATGGAGCTAAATCGATTATTTAATTAATACCACTTGTAAATATAATGATGAGAATTATGTATAGTTCTTCAAGGATAACAAGTTAAATCGTCGGCCGTGGATATGAATATTTTTTGCAGAATAAAGACAGGTATTGCTACTCAAAAAGGATGTTCATTTAATTGATTTAAGATATTATTGAATAATAAATTAAACTTTGTATTATTTAAATATATACTAAAAATAAGAGCTGGTTAGGAATTCAAGCCATAGATATGTGTTCTAAAATTATCACTACTTAGCATGCAAGAAATTGCTTGGATCTTTGTTTTTATATATGTTTAAAAAATAAGTATAGTTGAATTACAAGCAAGACTAATAAAAAATTACATAAATACATACCTAATTTTACCATAATCTTTAAAATTCTCTACCATTTAAAAAAATTACAAAAATTCCTTCTCGGGTACATTCCTATCCCCTCTCGGATACATCCCTATCTCCTTTCGGATACATCTCTCACCTCTTGGATACATCCCTCCCATTACAACATAAGGTTTTGTGTGTGAGTTTCTTTGATTTTTGAGGTTTGTTATGATCGTTGTTGGACTTTATATACATTTTTAGAAGCTAGTAAAACTTTCTCTTTGCTTTTATTTCACCCCTTCATAAAATCTCCTACCCCTTTTTGCTCCCTTAATAATTCAAACTCACAATCTTAAATTTGAAGGTGAGAGGTCATTTGAACTCTCCAAAACGAATCACTTGATAAAAATACTTTCTTAGTTATTCATTAGTCAGATCTGAATATAACATTTTATACTCAAATATGTTTTAGATTCAGATATCTCAATCCTTACAAGAAAGGTCTCCAAAACATAATATTTTCATTTGAACTCCTCAAAACTTATGAAATATGAGAATTTTTCATTTTTTTGTTACTTTAAGCCACTCACAATATCTAAAAATGAAAGTACAAACCTAAAAAGAGAAAGAGGGGAAGAAAAACATATGTACAACACTACACATTCTAACACAGATAAACCTAAATCGATCACCATAAATATCTTTACTAAAACATACACACATTAAACAAAAAATTCTTTTATAACATAAATTAATTTAAAAAATAAAATCTTAAGAAGATAAAGGAGAATTGTATATTGAAACATGGAATCGACTCAAATTCCTTTACCCTTCATAACTAATGTTACACAAAACATTCAAGACTTCAAAATACTGTCCATAAAAGGAGAAAAATCAAAGATAAATCATAAATTGAATCAATTCTATACTAACAAACTCGGAAATGGAAAAAAAAAAAAAGAAAAGGAAAACTTAACATACCTTGGTATTTCAGCCTGAAAGAGAGAATTGCATATAAAAGTCTTGCCTCTTAAATTCTTATTTGTAGATTTCAAATATGAAAAATTAAATAACATTCCAAAATTTGTTTTGGTATGAAGAAGAATTAGTTTTCTTTTGTAAATATTTCTATTATAATAATCTAATCTCATTTAGTATGGTTGACTTCAAAATTTAGTAAAAGTTCTAAGAATTGCCTTATACATAGAGTGAGATTCATTTCTAACTCCTAAATTGGTCAAAATACCTATGTAAATATTAAAGAGGATTTGAAACTAAGCTATGTGAGTAAAAATGTACAATTATCAAATTTTTAAAAAAATCGTAAGAGAAAAATATATTTGAAAAATTAAGAAGTTCTAAATGTATGGTCATACGAGGAACATATATGGTAAGAGACTAAGAGGTATTAGAATAATTAATAATTAAAGAGTCCTAATATATATAGTAAGGGGTATTAAGAGAATCAATAATTAAGAAACTCTAAAATACATGGTAAGATAAAAAATATATTTTAAAATTTAGAAGTTCTGAAATATATGGTAAGAGAAAAATATTTTTGAAAAATGAAAAATGGTCAAATATACCCTTGTATGATCAAAAATAATTTACGTATACCCTTCGTTATACTTTCGATCTAAATATACCATTTTCGTTATACTTCTGATCCAAAATGCAGCTGGTTTATCAACAAAAAATGCAGCTGGTCTTGATATACCACTTTTTATAGGTGGTCCATAATGATACGTTCACGTCATTAATTAAATTAGCTAGTATACAAAACCAGTCAACCTCTTTATCATCATTTGTCTTGTATACTCAAACTAGACACAGGTGCCCGTGTTAGCACGAGATATGTGTTATATTTTTATCTCAATTTATGTGATACGAAAAAATTTAGAAAGTCAATTAAATTTTAATATGATTTAAAGATATTTGAAATTGTTAATTTAATATAATTTATAGTACTTTTTACATAATTTTTAAATAATATGTATTACTCTTCTTGTCCAAATTTATGTAAACATATATATATATATATATAGAACAATAAATGAAGAAGTAATTTGATATGATATGTTATTCTCACCCGTTTAGCATATAAGTTAATTGGGTTAGCTTTTACTAAACTTATGTGTCATGACCCAAAAATGGACGTGATGACACTTGTCCTTTCCCACAAAGAAAAGTCAGCCTCAACCCAATGAAGACGAAAGAAAAGCGAAAATAAATATCACGAGAACAAGACAAAGGTAGAAAACTTATTCATTCTAAACAACACCCCAAAATCAGGTTGTCATGTGTACAAGCCTTTAAAGTAAATACATAATTTGAAAGATAAATACAAGTCTCAGTCTTTGTTTCTCAAGTAAAACAAAGCTTAAAGAAAAAGGAAAGAGAAGGGCTCGCCGGAGTGACAAGCAGTTACCTCTTCAGTCCTTGACAAGCCTTGAAAATTAGGAGAAAGAGATCACACAAGTCTGGGCTCGAAACCTACACAAGTGTAGAAGCAAGGAGTGAGTACCACCAACATGGTACCCAACAAGCAACCTAAATAAACTAGGCAACCTAGCTAAATCGAATACTCCTTTCCGTCCCAACCGAACCTCCACAAACTACAACCTGTATAGAAATCAGCCCAACCTAACAATTTTACAATAAATAGGCTTCAAGGCTCGAGATCAAGATCAACAGTTACAATTCAACAACCGATAAGTATCAAATCATTTACTCTCCTGTACAAGACATCTCAATTCACAATAGCAACATGTCCGATTCATATATCAAGTAAACCAAATCAAACACAACAAATGGCTCAATCATATGCATCAAATAAGTCAAAAGGTATGCATCAAGAAGATTGATCACAAAGTCAACATTGGTCAGAATCATTTCCCTTCGGCACAATGTCACTAGCTGGAACCATTTCCCTTAGGGTTTCACATTATTTCACTTGCCAGAACCATTTTCCTTCGACATTTAGATCACTAGTGTAACATCTCGGGTTTGAAAAAGGTTAAAAAGGGGAAACGGGAAAGGTCCATGAACCCAAAATGGACAATGGACCCTTCACAAAACCTTAGACAGCTCGTGGAGGGGACCACGGACCGTATAGGGAATCGTGAAGGACTGCCCAAGGCAGCCAAAGTGAAGTCACTCACCACGAGCAACTAAACGGCCCGTATAGTGGTCCGTACAAGGCATCCTTTAGATTTTGAGTTTAGGGTCAACTTCAAATGATCATATCTTTTAGCACAAAATGAATTAGGTGGCCTATTACCTATCAAATTAAAGGTCTTTAAGTCCTCTTTCTAACGCTACCAAGTTTGCTCTATTTGAAGTTTGGAGTAAAACGTTATGCCCGTTTTGGTGGAGCACTGTCAGACTGAGAAATCTTCACGACCCACTGTACGAGCCGTGAAGCATTGTACCACTCGTGGAGCCTGTCTTGAAGTCATTTCGGTAGCTTTAAGTCAGGGTCATATTGGTCTTTTCCCCTATGCATTGGGCACTTAAACTACGTTGTTTGATGCCTAAACTACGTCGTTTTACTCAGTTTAAGCCTAATAACCTAGTCAGAAACTACCTAGAACCCTCATTCTCCAAAATCATCCAACTTAGAAAGAAAAGAGAAGAAAGAAGTGACAGTTTTCTCCCAAGAACAAGCAGAGGTGTTCTTCAAGTTCAGCCCCCAAATCCAAAGGATTTCTCCGTAGTTTTGGTCACCAGGTATGTGAGATTTCACTAGTGGGTTCCTTTCACCCATTAGGTCTCTAGAATTCAATCAGTTTCTCTATAAATTGCTTAGACCTAGGGTTCCTAAATCTTGGGAATCCATTGAAAGTTAGCTGTTACAGTTCCATTGCATTGATTACCTGTTTTCTAGGAGAATTAATGTAATCTCATGTATAGAACTCAAAACCCTAGCTTGTATTAATTATCAGCATTTAATGAATTATACTTGCTAGACAGATCAGTCAGAAAATCATGCTCCAGTATTTGAATGCCATATCTTTCAGTATATTTATGTGCATTCCCAGATAGCATGTCAGTATTTGAGCTACTCAGTATATCAATTGCATTTTAGCTTTGCATATTCAGTTGGGAGTAGACTTAGCACCGAGTTGGACGGGTTCAGCGTACCCACGAAGTCCCAAAACTACGTGCCAACGTAGGTTCAGAAGTCCCCTCTGTTGGATATCAATTTTAGTGATCACGCCACAGTCATGCCTTTATACACTAGCAAGGTATATTGGGTCCTCTCGATGAGGCGTATACATTGGACTCCACATTTAGCTCACGTGGTTTATGTCGGTTAACAGTAGCTCCCACAGTCATACTCTTATTGCATTGACCATGTTATCAACATTTACTTCAGTATACAGTTCAGGATGTTATCTTCATGATTAGTACTTGGTCATTGCATCTAGTTTAGTTTTTAGTTATACTTCAATGCAGTCTATTCCATGTTCAGTTATATTGTCCAGTTTATATCGTTCAGTTTATATTGTTCAGCTTAGTATCTATATCCTGCATGCTCCAGTACATGCAAAGTAGTGATGTATACTCTTGCACTACATCGTTTCATGATGTAGGTTTAGGCGCTCAACATCTAGACCGCGCTCAGCTCGACTTCTAGTCCTTATTCTGCAGCTTCAGTGGTGAGTACTCATAAATCGAGGATTATGGACATGCTTTATATTTCAGCTTTTACTTTTCCGTTTCAGTCTTGTTAGAGTTAGCTGGGGCATGTCCCAGCAACTCAAGTCAATTAGAGGCTTTCAGACATAGACATAGAGTCAGTATTCAGTTGTTTTTGGTTGTTTTCCATTTGAACTTATTTATATTCTCAGTGAATTCTTTTAGATTTATTCATCTTGCAGTATGCTTCCGCTTACATAGAATCATTTCAGTATGCTTATGATATGCCATACTCAGGGTTAGCTTGGGGTCACTTGTGATCCTAGGTCTCATGTTACGGCTAGGGGGTAGCCTTGGGGCCTGACAAACTTAGTATCAGAGCTTCAGGTTCAAGAGTCCTAGGGTGTCTGAAAGCCGTGTCTGTAAAGTCCTTCTTATCGGTGTGAAGCGCGCCACATCTATAATTGGGAATCTACGACATTTAGGAATATTTCACTTTCTTCTTACTCCTGTTCGTGTGATAGAGTTCAACTCTATAAAAGTTTCTTCTAATTCATGCTTACGTGTGACTATGTTTGAGAATACTCTTTTTGGGACACTTCTTTCCCCGATAGATAAGGGAAGTTGAAGTAAGATAGTTCACGAATCTAAAACAGGAAGTGATGAGTGTGCAAGAGTACAGTCTCAAGTTTACTTAGTATCCTGCTATGCACCGGAGATGGTGGCAGATATGATAAGCAGGATGAGTTTGTTCGTGTCTGGGTTGTCCCGCCTATCCAACAAGAAAGGTAAGGCAACTATGTCGATAAGGGACGTGGACATAGCTAAACTCATGATTCATGTGCAACAAGTTGAGGAGGATAAGTTAAAGGATAGCGAAGAGTTTCGCAACAAGAGGGCCAAGACAATAAGTAATGAGACTGGCCAGCAAAAGACCGAGAATGGGCATCGGTCATCTTTTTAGCAGAGGTCATCTGGACCTACTCCATCTTCAGCTAGTGCACCTGCACCAAGAAACAGGAATGATCGCAGGAATTAGAGTTCTCAGTATTTCAGAGCTCAGTGTAATCAGTCTCAGAGTAATGGGGAAATAGAGCCCAATCTTCTTCAGCAGCTCCAACGGATAGAAATACCTAGAGAGGAGCTACTTCAGGAACAGGCGGAGGTATGAACCATCTGTATGCTATAGCTAGTCATCAGGATCAGGAGAACTCACCAGATTTAGATGTTTATGAATTGTTAGATCCAGGGGCTACATTTTCATTTGTTACTCCTTATATAGCAGTACACTTCGGTGTCAGTCCAGAAATTCTCTCAGAACCCTTCTCAGTCTCTACTCCAGTTGGTGACCCAGTTATAGCTAGACGGGTATATAGAATTTACCCTGTCATAGTTTCCAAGAAAGTCACCTCAGCAGACCTTGTAGAGTTAGAAATGATAGATTTTGATATCATTCTAGGCATGGATTGGTTACATTCCTGTTATGCCTCAGTTGATTGTAGAACAAGGATCATTCGGTTTCAGTTTCCAAATGAGCCAGTCTTAGAGTGAAAGGGTAGTAACTCAGTGCCTGCAGGTCGATTTATCTCTTACCTTAAGGCCAGGAAAATGATTTCCAAAGGGTATATTTATCATCTTGTTCGGGTTAAGGACTCAAACTATGAAACCTAACTCTTGAGTCAATCCCAGTGGTGAATGAGTTTCCAGAAAATCTTCCCGGTGTTCCTCTCGAAAGAGAGATTGACTTCGGAATAGATCTCCTTCCAGATACCCACCCTATCTCAATTCCTCCTTACAGAATGGCTCCAGCTGAGCTTAAGGAATTGAAAGAGCAGTTGAAAGACCTTCTCAATAAGGGTTTCATCAGACCCATCATCTCTCCATGGGGTGCTCCAGTGTTGTTCTGCGTAAGAAAGACGGTTCTCTCAGGATGTGCATTGACTATCGTCAGTAGAACAAAGTCACAATCAAGAATAAATATCCTATCCCAAGGATTGATGACTTGTTCGACCAGCTTCAGGGTACTAGTTGCTTTTCTAAGATAGACCTCAGATCCGGCTATCATCAGCTCAGAGTCCGAGATAGTGACATCCCGAAGACAGCCTTCAGGACTCGGTATGGTCACTATGAATTTGTAGTTATGTCTTTTGGACTAACAAATGCTCCTGCATCTTTCATGGACTTAATGAACAGGGTGTTCAAGCAGTAATTTGGACTTGTTCGTAGTTGTCTTTATTGATGATATCCTCGTTTATTCTTGGAATGAGGAAGAGCATGTGACTCATCTGAGAGTGGTTCCGCAAATCCTCAAAGATCGCTAGCTATTCGCTTAGTTCAGCAAAAGTGAATTCTGGTTACAATCGGTCACTTTCTTTGGTCATGTGGTATCCAGCGAAATGATCCGAGTGGATTCTCAGAAAATTGAGTCTGTAAAGCACTGGCCTAGACCCACCTCTCTGACTGATATTAGAAGTTTCTTGGGTTTGGCCGGTTACTACCGGAGGTTTGTTGAATGATTTTCATCCATAGCTGCCCCTTTGACCAAGTTGAATCAGAAAAAGGTCAAGTTCCAGTGGTCAGATGAGTGTGAGAAAAACTTCTTAGAATTGAAGATCAGGTTGACTACAACTCCTGTCTTGACTCTACTAGAGGGTTCAGATGGTTATGTGGTTATTGTGATGCATCCAGGGTCGGCCTAGGTTGTGTGTTGATGCAGCAGGGTAAGGACATAACTTATGCTTCTAGACAGCCTAAGGTCCATGAGAAAAACTACCCGAATCATGACCTCGAGCTTGCAGTCGTTGTGTTTGCATTAAAGATTTGGAGACATTACTTATATGGTGTCCATGTTGATGTGTTTACAGATCATAAGAGCCTCCAATATGTGTTCACCCAGAAAGAGTTGAATCTTCGTCAGAGGAGATGTCTTGAGTTTCTCAAATACTATGACATGAATGTGCTCTACCATCCGGATAAGGCCAATGTAGTGGTTGACACCCTCAATAGACTATCCATGGGTAGTGTGGCACATGTTGAGGAAGAGAAGAAATAATTAGCCAGAGATGTTCACCGGCTTGCTCGCTTAGGAGTTTACCTTATGGACACTCCAGATGGTGGTGTGATAGTGCAGAATGGATCAGAATCTTTATTAGTAGCAGAGGTTAAGGAGAAACAAGATAGTGATCCTATATTACTTCAGTTGAAATGTGAAGTTCATCAGCAGAGAGTTGAGGTTTTCTCCCAAGGGGGAGATGGTGTGCTTCGTTCCCAGGGTCGCTTATGTGTTCCTAATGTGGGTGAGTTGAGACAACAGATCCTTACAGAAGCCCATTATTCAAGATATTCTATTCATCCGGGTGCCACTAAGATGTACCGTAATCTACGGGAAGTCTATTGGTGGAACGGCATGAAGAGGGACATCACTGATTTTGTGGCTAAGTGTTCCAACTGTCAGCAAGTTAATGTAGAACACCAGAAACCAGGGGGTGTGACTCAGGAGATTAGCATTCCTACTTGGAAGTGGGAAGTAGTAAACACGAACTTCATTACGGGTTTACCTCATACTCGCAGACAGCATGACTCCATATGGGTGATAGTGGACAGAATCACTAAGTCAGCTCACTTCTTGGCAGTCAAGACTACAGGTTCAGCGGAGAACTACGCCAGACTTTACATCAACGAAATAGTCAAGTTGCATGGTGTTTCTTTGTCTATCATTTTAGATAGAGGTCATCAATTTACCTCTCATTTCTGGAGATCATTTCAGAAAGGTCTTGGTACTCAGGTAAATCTCAGTACAACATTTCATTCGCAGACGGATGGTCAGGCAGAGCGTACCATTGAGACCTTAGAGAACATGTTGAGAGATTGCGTGATCGATTTCAAAGGTAGTTGGGATGATCACTTACCTCTTATAGAGTTCTCCTATAATAACAGTTTCCATTCAGTATTTAGATGGCCCCTTATGAGGCACTGTATGGGCGTAGATGCAGGTCTCCGGTTGGTTAGGTCGAAGTAGGTGAAACAACCTTGGTTGGGCAAGATTTGGTTCATGAGGCTATGGAGAAAGTTCAGCTCATCAGAGATAGACTAAAGACAACTCAGAGTCGTAAGAAGTCCTATGCAGAAGTAAGAAGGAGGGGCTTAGAGTTTGAAATCGATGATTGGGTTTTCCTGAAAGTGTCACCCATGAAAGGGGTGATGAGATTTGACAAGAAAGGAAAGCTCAGTCCCAGGTATGTAGGTCCTTACAGAATCCTGAAAAGGGTTGGTAATGTCGCTTATGAGTTAGAGTTGCCAGCAAAACTAGCAGCGGTACATCCAGTCTTTCACATTTCCTTGTTGAAGAAGTGCGTGGGTGATCCGGCATCGATAGTACCCTTAGAGAGTGTGGCTGTGAAGGATAGCCTCACCTATGAAGAGGTTCTAGTTGAGATTCTTGACCGTCAGGTTTGTAGGTTGAGAAATAAGGAAGTCGCTTCAGTAAAGGTTTTATGGAGGGATCAGTCCGTAGAGGGAGCTACTTGGGAAGCAGAAGCAGCTATGAAGGCCAAGTATCCCCATCTTTTTCTCTCTGATTTAGTTTCAGCTTGAGGTAATAGTTCCTCTCCAGCCTCTCAGTTTACTATTGTGTAATTCAATCTTAGTATCTTTTTCCCTCAGTTATCCATGCATTTCAGCATATTTGCATGTTCGTGAAACTCAGTTCCATTATATATCAGTTTCTAGTACTCAGTTGGTAGGGATTGCAACTCTTTCCCTCAAAATTTAGCTGGCTTAGTATTCATTCGAGGAGAATGATCCCAAGGGGTAGATATTGTAACATCTCGGATTTGAAAAAGGCTAAAAAGGGAAACGGGAAAGGTCCATGAACCCAAAATGGACCATGGACCCTTCACGAGACCTTAGACGGCTCGTGGAGGGGACCACGACCCACATAGGGAATCGTGAAGGACTGCCCAAGGCAGCCAAGGTGAAGTCACTCACCACGAGCCACTAAACAGCCCGTGGTGCATTGTACGGCCCGTATAGTGGTCCGTACAAGGCCTCCTTCAGATTTTGAGTTTAAGGCCTCCTTCAGATTTTGAGTTTAGGGTCAACTTCAAATGATCATATCTTTTAGCACAAAATGAATTAGGTGGCCCATGACCTATCACATTAAAGGTCTTTGAGTTTTCTTTCCAATGCCACCAAGTTTGCTCCATTTTAAATTCAGAGTAAAATGTTATGACCATTTTGGACTATCAAGCTGAGAAATCTTCACGACCCACTGTACTAGCCGTGAAGCATTGCACGACTCGTAGAGCCTGTCTTGATGTCATTTCGGTAGCTTTAAGTCAGGGTCATATTGGTTTTTTCCCCTATGCGTTGGGTACTTAAACTACGTCGTTTGATGCCTAAACTACGTCAATTTACTCAGTTTAAGCCTAATAACCTAGTCAGAAACTACCTAGAACCCTCATTCTCCAAAATCATCCAACTTAGAAAGAAAAGAGAAGAAAGAAGTGACAGTTTTCTCCCAAGAACAAGCAGAGGTGTTCTTCAAGTTCAGCCCCCAAATACAAAGGATTTCTCCGTAGTTTT
Organism: Solanum appendiculatum; assembly: GCA_018342035.1. NCBI lineage: Eukaryota > Viridiplantae > Streptophyta > Magnoliopsida > Solanales > Solanaceae > Solanum > Solanum appendiculatum. The sequence goes on from JAGDQO010000302.1 coordinate 460,553, forward strand.
GGTCACCAGGTATGTGAGATTTCACTAGTGGGTTCCTTTCACCCATTAGGTCTCTAGAATTCAATCAGTTTCTCTATAAATTGCTTAGACCTAGGGTTCCTAAATCTTGGGAATCCATTGAAAGTTAGCTGTTACAGTTCCATTGCATTGATTACCTGTTTTCTTGGAGAATTAATGTAATCTCATGTATAGAACTCAAAACCCTAGCTTGTATTAATTATCAGCATTTAATGAATTATACTTGCTAGACAGATCAGTCAGAAAATCATGCTCCAGTATTTGAATGCCATATCTTTCAGTATATTTATGTGCATTCCCAGATAACATGTCAGTATTTGAGCTACTCAGTATATCAGTTGCATTTTAGCTTGGCATATTCAGTTGGGAGTAGACTTAGCATCAAGTTGGATGGGTTCAGCGCACCCACAAAGTCCCAGAACTATGTGCCAACGTAGGTTCAGAAGTCCCCTATGTTGGGCATCAGTTTTAGTGATCATGCCATAGTCATGCCTTTATACCCTGGTAAGGTATATTGGGTCCTCTCGATGGGGCGTATACATCAGACTCCACCTTTACCTCACGTGGTTTATGTCAATTAACAGTTGCTCCCACAGTCATACTCTTATTGCATTGACCGTGTTATCAGCATTTACTTCAGTATACAGTTCAACATGTTATCTTCATGTTTAGTACTTGGTCATTGCATCTAGTCCAGTTTTCAGTTATACTTCAGTGCAGTCTATTCCATGTTCAGTTATATTGTCCAGTTTAAATCGTTCAGTTTATATTGTTCTGCTTAGTATTTATATCCTGCATGCTCAGTACATGCAAAGTAGTGCTGCATACTCTTACGCTACATCATTTCATGATGTAGGTTTAGGCGCTCAGCATCTAGACCGCGCTCAGCTCGACTTCTAAGCCTTATTCTGCAGCTTCAGTGGTGAGTATTCCTAGATTGAGGATTATGGACATGCTTTATATTTCAGCTTTTACTTTTCCGTTTCAGTCTTGTTAGAGTTAGCTGGGGCATGTCCCAGCAACTCAAGTCAATTAGAGGCTTTCAGACATAGACATAGAGTCAGTATTCAGTTGTTTTTGGTTGTTTTCCATTTGAACTCATTTATTTTCTCAGTGAACTCTTTTAGATTTATTCATCTTGCAGTATGCTTCCGCTTACATAGAATCATTTCAGTATGCTTATGATATGCCATACTCAGGGTTAGCTTGGGGTCACTTGTGATCCTAGGTCTCGTGTTACGTCTAGGGGGTAGCCTCGGGGCGTGACAACTAGTCGGAACCATTTCTCTTCGGGCTTTGTCACAAAATAGCACTTGCCGAAACCTTTTTCTTTCGGTATTTATATCACTAGCCGAAACCATTTCCCTTCGGCTTTCACATTAATCACTTGTCGGAACCATTTCTCTTCGACATTTGCATCACTAGCCGAAACCATTTTCCTTCAGTTTTCATCAAGTGTCTCATCACGATTTTCATCAAACAATGTATACAAGCAATATAACACCACATGGAGAGACAACAATTCATATTACACAAGCCCACTTTCATGCATTCAAGCAATTCACCAACCAATTAAATAGGGTCACAACAAAGCAATATACAATTTAACATGATCATCAAGAAGCCTTTTCATTTTCCCCCTTTTTGTTGGTTTACATTAATCAAGTGGAACAAAATAGCCCTTCACGTCATTCCCACTTACTCCCAACACATAGGCAAATAAACAATTCAACCAAATTGTAAAGTTCAAGAGATCACTTGCCTCAAATCAATCAATTAATCACTCAAAGAGTTGAGTCTTCCCTTTCTGAGTCACTTCCAAAGCCACACAATCTAAAAGGATCAAGTATTCACAATCATCTACGGAAAATCACAATACCACACCAATTATCTTGAAAAGTGGGTCAATCAACACAAACCCCAATTTGAAAAAAAAAAGTTTGAATCTGGAAAATAATACTTGAAAACATTACTCAAGGCTTTAGGAACACATTTGAGAAAATCATTTTGAAAAAAGGATTAAAATCACTTCAAAATCACCATTTTAGTTTAAGAACTTGAGTTCATGAAAACCTCCACAATCACCAATCAAAATCTCATATTTTGATTTTAAAACTCATAATTAATCAATGAAAAATGAAAGATTAGGATCAAGAAGGCTTACCCAAATGATCTAACATAGAAAAATCCTTCAAAAATCGCTACCAAGGATTCTCCAAGCTCAAAAATGGTGAAATGAGGCTTAAACCCCGAATTTGCAGGCATATACCACTCTCTGATATCGCAAAAGCTACCAGTATCTAAAAACGCGGGCCTCGCTTTTGCGAACTAGGCTTCGCTTAAGCGATCATCGCTAAAGTGAGCCCTAGTTAGCTTAAGCGAACATTTCAAGAAACCCGTCCTTCGCTTAAGCGATCACACCTTTGCTTAAGCAGAAGGCCTATCGCACAAACGAAGGTCACAGAACTCAGGCACAAGGAAAATAGCCAACTCCCAAAACATCAAATCGACCCTCGGGATTCGTTTGGAACCCCGTACACACAAATCAAATATGCAAATCAATTATACTCGACGTTCCGGACTCAATGGAATCTCAAAACATGAATTCGAGGTCTCTTTGACCCGACATCCGTGAAAACCACAAGGAACTAACTCGACGCCTAAAAAGGCCAAATCATGCTCGAGACCTCTCAAAAATCAAATAAGACCACTCCTAGGCCTCAAAGCACCACCCGAATTCAACGGAACTCTCAAAATTCCGATCTGAGCATCCGAACTCCGAATGTTGACCAAAGTCAACCCAAAGACTAAAATTTCACAATTTCACAACTTAGGACCTGGAATTCTCAAAAAGATTCGAAATTAGAAACTGACAACTCTCACGGATCAAATTCCACATTCCGGAACTAATGGAATCGACCGAATTCCATTCGGACACTCAAAACTCCAAAAGACTCCGAAAACCACCTTTAAACAACTTAAGCCTTTCAAACTCAAAATTACCAAAATTCTCAACTTTTACTCAAAATTTGGAACCAACTTCCAAAACTCAATCAAGAAGCAACTCGGGAGGGGGGGTCGGTATCGGTAAGGGCAAAACGGTAAATTTCACAAAAATATAAAAAATGATCAACCGAATCATTTCACTTTGTACCTAATCAAACTTAAACATGCAAATCAAAAGTAAAAGCCCAGCTGAATTACTCTTGTTATCATTTCAAAATATTTCCCATTACTATGTTATATTGAGAATTGACTATTATTAATAACAACAATATAAAATCACATTAGCAAAACGTGGCATGCACATAAACAGTGATATATTTGGTGTCGTCAAGTTACTAGGTCTGAAGCTTTTAGCACATTTAGATTCTTTTGGGCTTAAATCTACTCTTTTAGCACTTTAAAAATAAACAACGTGAAAGATTGGTCCTGAAACTAAATGAAGAGAAGCTAAAAAAGTAAAATGATCACAATGAGATTTGAACCCAAGAGTCATTTTAAAAGGAGATCTACCACTACGCTACAACTTACTTCTTATTCATGAGAGGGTTCAAAATTAATATATCTACATAAATACAGAAAATTTATCTTATTTATACAGTGTAATTTTTTGGCGAGGGGGTTCGGGTGAACCCCCTGGAACCCACATGGGTCCGACCCTAGGTGTAGGTGTATCCCAGGATTCAACAAGTTCTTCAAGTATAAAATTAGGAGTCAGAAATTAACAAAAATTCTTTAAAATAAAACCCAACAATAGAATATATATATAGGAGGAAGGATTATCTCTTAGACAGAGGTGAACCAAGGATTTGAAGACTTTGGGTGCATCAATATTACCTTAGCTCAAATATGAGCTCTAAGATAAACTTAAAATAAAAACAATGAAAATAGGGGTCTAGCTAGATTCAAACCCAGGTCTCACAGGTGGTTCCTTTGGCTTGTACCAACATTACAACATCACTCTTATGCTTCTCATTGGTGCACTGTAATTATATCCTAATTTCTGTCAGTTTCTCAAGATAGATATACATATATACACATGATTTTTCCGAAGTTAACGGGTGCACGTGTACCCCTACCTTATAGGGTGGGTTCGCCTATGCTCTTAGAGATATATATTTCTCATTCTCCTTGTGATTGAGGAAGACAAGATTAAATATATGCAAAGAAAACCAAGTTGCTAACGTCTCAAAGGAAAATAATAAAAAGTCTGAGAGTGAATGCCATAAATTACCTTAAAGACAATTCAATATGGACAATTGAAGAAAATACATTTTGGTAAAAAAGAGACTAACCAACTTTAGTGGTAGGATTTAGAGGAAGAAAAGGATTTTCATTCTTTTTGAGATGTCAAATATATTTTGCCAACAATGAATCCTCATCCTACTCTAATTTTAAATAATATTTTTTTTATCAAAATTATGTTTTTAAAAATGATTTTTATAATTTCCTAAAAATTAAGTGGCGATTCTATTATTTGCAAAATAAAACAAATTTTTTGTCAAAGTTATGAATATTTTTTAACTTGATTGAAAATCGACTGAAACACCCACCACAATGGAGTGGACCAAACGAAGCAAGTTAGAAACAATCATAGGGTTGAAAATTGAAGGATTAGCAGTATATATATTTGCCCTTTATATAATAAAGGAGACGTTTAATAAAATTGCCAACGATATCATGAGTTCCTAACATTTAAATAAAGAGGAATCAAAGCATTTATAACACTATGCTTGTCCCTATTGAAAAAATGTCACAAAAAATAAGGTCATCGCCCAAAACCAAATATTCATCGACAAAATAATTAACAAGATGATAATGTAGCTGCTAGAATAGAAATCTTAGCTATTTAAGTTATATACTAACATCTAGTGAAGCTCAAGGGAACTTCATCACTTCTAAAAAAAGAAAAAGATTTCATGTTGGTCAGTTAACTCTGCTGGCGTAACTTTCACCTCTACAAGTGAAGGACAACGAGCTAGCATAAGCTTCATGAAAAGACGTTCATTTACGGAGTTCACAAAACCTTCCAATTTTATCTTTCGAACTGCCATGAGATCTTCTTCTATGCAGTCAGATGCTATTAGATACTCTTTAACTCTAGTCATGCTACTTTCCTCATCATGATTTGACAATTCATGCTGTATAATAACATATATATCCAATTTAGGTGATATAAAAATTTATAGGAGTCACATAGGAAATCTTGAAAGGATGTGTGGAAGATGTTTTAAAACCTTAAAACACGGATGTCATGACAGTATAATTTTTTTTTACATTATTACTTTATAATATTGTAGGTAACTATTTAATAAGCATTGACTGATATAAATGGTACTCCCTCCGTTCACTTTTACTTGTCACAGTCTGACTTGACACACCATTAAGAAAATAATTAATGATATATATATTTTACCAAACTATCCCCGATTAAATGATATCTTAGAAAATGATTTGAAAAATAAGTATTTAATGCTGAGGGTAAAACATGGAAAAAAATTATTGTCTTTTCCTTATATGTCAAAAGTGACAAGTAAAAATGAAAAATTTATTTTAGGAATAAGTGACAAGTAAAAGTGAACGGAAGGAGTAAATAACTCACTATTAAAGGTCAACTTACATTAATAATGTATTATTTTTATACTATTAATATATATAACTTAAATTCATGTAAATTAAGCATATATATTCAATCTTATTTTATCTAAAGAAACATGTCAAGGTACCCATCATGTACTAAATAAACTACATCACTTTGTCTATGTATTAGGTACACAATTTCTTAGAAGTCAGATAGTATTATTACCCTCTCTGTTGTATTTCATGTAGCATTAATTTTTTTTGATCGGTTGAAAGTGACATACTTTTATATTTGAAAATAATTTTATAGAAACATATATCATTTTTGTAGCAATAAAAATATTTTTAATGACATAATTTTATAGCAACACAAATATCTACATGTACACCAATGATTACCTCGATTTGAATTGAATGCAATTGGGGAGCATTGTTAAGTAAGGATATAACTGCTGAAATCTGAGCTTCATTAGCAAAGTTCAAACTTAAGTCGAGACTTGGCAAATTATCTAGTCGAGTCCCAAGCCTCTTTGGAAAAACCTCTGAAACTGCAAACTTTTAAACAAAAACAAATAAATAATGAGAGAGAGACTTTTAACATTTTAATATAGGATTGAGTTTGACTCATAGTGATTAATTATCAAATAATAATTGTGGTTATCAAATGATTGAAAAATCATGACCTATATACTCATGATACTTAGTTGATATTCACAACAAAAAAATTCTTCCAACCCGAGATAAACAACAATATGATAATTAGATGATTTACGATGAAGTATATATATGAAATAGAATAAAATAATAAATGTGGTTAATTATCAAATGATTGAACAATCAGGAGCTATATACTTACAATGCTTAGTTGATATTCACATCAAAAAAATTGTTCCAACCCGAGATAAACAACAATATGGTAATTAGATGATTTACGATGAAGTATATATGGAATAGAATAAAATAATAAATGTGTAACTTACCTTGAAGAAAGGATTGTTGAACCAAAAACTTGTAAGTTTAGGAAAAGAACAAATAATCTCTCTCAATGTACACTTCCTCAAAGGCTCATAGTTCTCAATTATGCACCATGACACAATAGTGAACTCTTCAAGCTTATTATAGGCTTCGAGGAACGAAAAATCAATAAAAGCACTATAAAAAATGTGCAAGGCAAGTAGCCACGGCGATGAGATACGATATATACAATATCTTTTTCTGACTAAGGGTGTCCAATTGGACACCCTGACAACCACGTAGCTTCGCCCCTGTCCCAACCTCAATTTTTTTTTTAAAAAGAGATAAAAAAAAGAACCTCAAAAACTAAAGAAATGCACAAAAACTTATGTTTTCATACTGTCACAAACACCTTGCACCCTCAACCTTTTTCAAAAAATTAAGAAGGTAAATCAAAAAATACCAACAAAGGCCCATAAACAATATCATGAATAACCTTATTTTTAGTTTCCATTTAAAGCTGATGAATGTACTCATCAGCATCAAAGTAGTTTTTCATATCATCTATTGTAATATGTCACAAACACCGACTTACTATTGTATTTGTGACATACTACGATAGATGCACATGAGTAGCTACTCATGCGTTGTTGATGCTGATGTTGATGTGTACATCTATCGACTATCATTTGAAACTAACAACAAGATTATCCATGAGATTGTTTTCGAGACCTCTGTGGATGATATTTTGAATAATCTTCTCAATTTTAGAAAAAAGTTAGTAGTGCAAGGTGTGTATGACAATATTACAACATAAGTTTTTGTGCGTGTGTTTTTTTTGATTTTTGAGGTTTGTTATGATTGTTGTTAGACTTTATATACGTTTTTAGAGGCTAGTTAAGCTTTTTCTCTTTATCTCTTTATCTCTTTTCTTTTCCTTTTTTTACCCCTCTCTAAAAGCTTCGACCCCTTTTTGCTCTCTTGATAACTCAAACTCCCAATCTTAAAGTTGAAGGTGAGGGGTCGTTTGAACTTTCTAAAACTAATCCCTTGATAAAAAATACTTTCTTAATTATTCATTAGTCAGATCTAATATAATATTTTAATACTCAAATATATTTTAGATTCAAATATCTCAATCCTTAAAAGAAAGGTTTCCAAAACATAATTTTTTCATTTGAACTCCTCAAAACTTATGAAATATAAGAATTTACCATTTTTTTGTTACTTTAAGCCACTCATGATATCTAAAAATGAAAGTATAAACCTAAAAAGAGAAAGAGGAAAAAAAACATATGTACAACACTACACATTCTAACACGTAAACTTAAATCGATCACCATAAATATATCTCTACTAAAACATACACACATTAAAAATAAAAAATCGTTTATAACACACATAAATTAAAAACAAAAATCTTAAAAAGATAAAGGAGAATTGTATATTGAAACATGGAATCGACTCAAATTCCTTTACCCTTCATAACTAATGTTACACACAATATTCAAGACTTGCAAAATACTATCCATAAAAGGAGAAAAATCAAAGATAAATCATAAATTGAATCAATTATATACAAATGGAAAAGAAAATAAAAAAAAAGGAAGACCTAACATACCTTGATATTTCAGCCTGAAAGAGAGAATTGCATATAAAAGTCTCGCCTCTTAATTCTTATTTATAGATTTCAAATATGAGAAATTAAATAACATTCCAAATTTTGTTTTGGTATGAAGAAGAATTAATTTCCTTTTATAAATATTTCTATTATAATAATCTAATCTAATTTAGTATGGTTGACTTCAAAATTTTGTAAAAGTTATAAGAATTGAGTTATACATAGAGTAAGATTGATTTATAAGAGTTTTTGGATAAAAACATCCTTTAACTATATCCCTAACTTAAACTACATCCTTAAATTATTATTCTTAACAAAAAACATCGTCCTAGTATTTAAAACTTAACAATTTTCGTCCTTCTGTTAAAATTTGTTAAAAAATTAGCGAATTCCACACAACAACATATGCAATTCATACCATTTTCATCAAAAAAATTTCTATAATTTTAATACCTGTTGGTAAAAACTTCCAAAAATATAAAATAATTTTTTTTGAGACCCTTGTTTGCTGTTAAAAAAGTAATGTTAGGACGGTATGAGTCTACGAGGCGACATGATCTGCTCTTCTCCTTTACCAATTGATGGAGTTGGAGCTTAATTTCACACCATCTTCACCTTGTAAAGTCAAATTGTTAGTTGAGGTGATCAAGATTCAGCTGATTTTGATCTCTAGTACTCGAGTTTCGTTTTTCATTATTATAAGTAAAAGTCTCCGATCGACACCACTTTTTACAGATTTAATGAGAAAAAAATATTAAAACTGATAATTCGTTGATATCAAATCAAATGAAAAGTAAATAAAAACAAAATTGCTAATTAAAAGGAAGACAATGCAAAACGTTGTTGCTAAAAGAAATTCACAATATTATTTTAGATGTATGTAGAATAAACATAATTGGTTTATTGGGGTGGTTTAGGGAGTTTTGTTGAGAGTAGTGTGAACCGTACATGTTTTTGTGAAGAATTTGTTAATTTTTGACAAATTTTAACAAAAGGATGAAAGTTGTCAAATTTTAGATAATTGAGGGATGTTCTCTGTTAAGAAAAATAATTTAAGGATGTAGTTTAAGTTGGAGGTATAGTTTAAGGATGTTTTTCGCAAAAAACTCGATTTATAATTCCTAAATTGGTCAAAATTCCTACCTAAATGTTGAAGAGGATCTGAAACTAAGCTATGTGAGTACTAATGTACAATTATCAAATTTTTAAAAAAATCGTAAGAGAAAAATAAATTTGTAAATTTGATTTCTAATTGTATGGTCATGAGAGGAACATATATGGTAATAGGTATTAGAATAATTAATAATTAATGAGTCCTAATATATATGGTAAAGGGTATTAAGAGAATCAATAATTAAAGAATCCTAAAATATATGGTAAGATAAAAATATATTTTAAAATTTAAAAGTCGTGAAATATGGTAAGTGAAAAATATTTTTGAAAAAAGAAAAATAGTCAAATATACCCTTGTACTTTCAAAAATAATTTACGTATAATTTTCGTTTTCGATCTAAATATACCTTTTTCGTTATACTTTTGATCCAAATGCACCTGGTTTATTAACAGAAAATGCAGTTGGTCTTGTTATACCACTTTTTATAGGTGGTCAATAATGATACGCTTACGTCATTAATTAAATTAGCTAATATACAAAACCCATCTAAATTAAAAACCCACCTAACCCACATCCCCTTTTAACCCAAAATCAGTCAGCCCCTTTATCTTTATTTGTCTTGTATACTCAAATATGATGTAAGAAACTTTTCCTTCTATATATTTTTTTAAAAATTACTAACAAATTGAGTTCAAGCATTAGTTATAATTTGTCAAAAACTTGTTCAATTTCCTAAAGACTTCTTGTCTATTAAGAGATTTAGTAGGAGCGTATGTGTAAAATATTTTAGGAGGTGTATATATTTAGGAGACTATTACCTTATTTACAATAGTTGTTTTGGTTAGCGAGGTTTAGGAATTTGTATATAACTTTGGCTACAACCTATTCAATAGAACACGTCAGAAAACTACAGTACCTTCTGGAAATTTCTTACATTGTCCTTGTTATTTCTTTTACTCAAGATTCTGGATGAGCCCATTAGACTCAAGATCATCCATTGCATTATGTGTTGGGATTATCTTGTTGAAAATCTTACATAAAAGACATTCTTCATGAATACGTATGGATGTCACCAAAGCTTGAGGCATGTCAGACTCTGTCATTAAGGATATTTCACCCGGTATAGATGTATTCCCCAGGATTCGACAAGCTCTTCTAGTATAAAACAAGGAGTCAGAAGCTAACAAAAATTCTTTAAATAAAATCCAACAATATAATGTATATATAGGAGGATGGATTATCTCTTAGCGAGATATATATTTCTCATTCTCTTTCTGATTGAGGAAGACAAGATTATATATGTAAAGAAAACCAAACCGTTAACGTCTCAAAGGAAAATAATTTTTTTTGGTAAGTAAGCATTTTATTACCAAAGAGAAGTTTACAACTCAAATAAAAAAGGAAGAAACTACTTTGACTGGATCGAACACAATTAATAGCCTTCCATCTCCTAACCATCTATCGACTACTTTAGCTTGGATAGTATTTCAAGATCGTCAAGTATTTAGTTAATTTCTCTTTGAATTAGCCTCTGAAATATATGTCTTGAATTATTCTCGTCACAAGGAACGATACTTCTCTTCTTTTGCCTTGAAAATTAATTTGGTTCCTCTCTTGCCACATATAATAGATGCAGCCTGTTAAGGCCATTCTATATATTGTTGCTTTAGCACTATTCCCATTATAATGATCCACTGTCAATGTAAGTTCTTCCCATGCCTTTTCTTGTCGTCTCTGTCCTAGCCATTATAGTAGCTTGTTCCACACTGATGCTGAAAAAGAGCACTGAAAGAAAAGGTGTGAGATCGATTCATTCTCCGATTCACACAAGGGCATATTGGATTAACATTCATTCCCCAATGAATCATCCTCTCCTTTGTGTACAATCTTCCAAGAGCAACCAACATCACAATAAATAACCATTTTGGAATTAAAAGTATGGACAATTGAAGACAATTCATTTTGGTCCAAAAGAGACCAACCAAGTATAGTGGTAGGATTTAGAGGAAAGAAAAAGATTTTCATTCTTTTTGAGATATCAAATATATTTTGTCAACAATGAATCCTCATCCTACTCTAATTTTAAATAATTTTTTACCAAAATTAACTTTTTAAGAATTATTTTTATAATTTTCTAAAAATTAAGTGGCGATTCAATTATTTGCAAAATAAAATAAAATGTTCTCCCAAATTATGAATATTTTTTAACTTGATTTGAAAATCGATCGAAATACCCATTACAATGGAGTGGATCAAACGAAGCAAGTTACAAATAATCATAGGGTTGTAAATTGAAGGATTAACCGTATATATATTTGCTCTTGATATAATAAAGGAGACGTTTAGTAAAATTGCCAACTATATCATGAGTTCCTAGCATTTAGATTAAAAGGAATTGAAACATTTAGAACAATATGCTTGTCCCCATTGATAAAATGTTACAAAAGATAGGGTCATCGCCCAATATAAGATATTCATCGACAAAATAACTATCAAGATGATAATGTAGCTGTTAGAATAGAAATCTTAGCTATTTAAGTTCTATACTGACATTTAGTGAAGCTCGAGTGAACTTCATCACTTCTAAAATGGAAAAAAAAGTTTTCGCATTGGTCAATTAACTCTACAGGCGTAAATTTCACCTCTATAAATCAAGGACAATGAAGTAGCGTAAGCTTGATGAAAAGACGTTCATTTACAGAGTTCACAAAACCTTCCAACGTTATCTTTTGAACTGCAATGAAATCTTCTTCTATGCAGTCAGGTGCTGTCAAATACTCTTTTACTTTGATCATGCTACTTTCCTCATCATTATTTGACAATTCATGCTTTATAATAACTTAAACATCCTTAATGACATAATTTTATAGCAACACAAATATCATTTATAAATAAAAAAGGAAACATATCTACATCTACACCAATGATTACCTTGATTTCAATTGAATGCAATAGGGAGCATTGTTAAATAAGAATATAACTGCTCAAAAAGAGCTTCATTAGCAAAGTATAAATCTAAGTCGAAACTCAGTAAATTCTCTAGTCGAGTCCCAAGCCTCTTTGGTAAAACCTCTGAACTGTAAACTTTTAAACAAAAACCAAATAAAAAAATGAGAGAGAGACTTTTAACATTTTAATATAGGATTGAGTTTGACTCATAATGTTCAATTATCAAATAATAATTGTCGTTAATTATCAAATGATTGAACAATCAGGAGCTATTTACTCCTTAGTTGATATTCACAACAAAAAAATTGTTCCAACCCGAGATAAACAACAATATGGTAATTGGATGATTTACGATGAAATATATATGGAATTGAATAAAATACTAAATGTGGTTAATTATCAAATGATTGAGCAATCATGAGCTATATACTTACGATACTTAGTTGATATTCACAACAAAAAAATTGTTCCAATCCGAGATAAACAACAATATGGTAATTAGATGATTTACGATGAAGTACATATGGAATAGAATAAAATAATAAATGTGTATGTAACTTACCTTGAAGAAAGGATTGTTGAACCAAAAGCTTGTAAGTTTAGGAAAAGAACAAGTAATCTCTCTCAATGTACACTTCCTCAAAGGCTCATAGTTCTCGATTATGCACCATGACACAATAGTCAACTCTTCAAGCTTAGTATAGGCTTCGAGGAACGAAAATATATAAAATCACTATAAAAATGTGCAAGGCAAGTAGCCACGGTTATGAGATACGATATATACAATTTCTTTTTCCGACTAAGGATGTCCAATTGGACACCCTGACAACCACATAGCTCCGCCCTGTCCCTAACACATTTTTTTTTATAAAAAAGATTAAAAAAAGAACCTCAAAAATAAAAGAAATGCACAAAAAATTATGTTGGCATACTATCACAAACACCTTGCACCCTCAACTTTTTTCAAAAAATTAAGAAGTTAAATCAAAAACGCCAACAAAGGCCCAAAAACAATATCATGAATAACCTTATTTTTAGTTTTCATTAAAAGCTGATGAATGTACACATCAACATCAAAATCAACAATACATGAGCAACATCAAAGTAGTTTTTCATGTAATCTACTGTGATATGTCACAAACACCGACTTCTAATGTGTTTGTGACATACTAAGATAGATGCACATGAGTAGCATCCGTCGACTGTCATTTGAAACTAACAACAAGATTATCCATGAGATTGTTTTCGAGACATCTATGGATGATTTTTTGAATTACCTTCTCAATTTTAGAAAAAAGTTAGTAGTGCAAGGTGTGTAGGACAATATTACAATATAAGTTTTTGTGTGTGTGTTTCTTTGATTTTTGAGATTTGTTATGATTGTTGTTGGACTTTATATATGTTTTTAGAAGCTAGTAAAACTGTCTCTTTTATCTCTTTTCTTTTCTTTTTTTTAGTCCTCTCTAAAAGCTCCCACCCCTTTTTACTCTCTTGATAACTCAAACTCACAATATTAAAGTTGAAGGTGAGGGGTCGTTTGATCTCTCCAAAACTAATCCCTTGATAAAAATACTTTCTTAATTATTCATTAATCAGATCTGAATATAATATTTTAATACTTAAATATATTTTAGATTAAGATATCTCAATCCTTAAAAGAAAGGTCTCTAAAAAATAATATTTTCATTTGAACTCCTCAAAACTTATGAAATATGAGAATTTTCTATTTTTTTTACTTTAAGACACTCACGATATCTAAAAATGAAAGTATAAACCTAAAAAAGAGATTGAGGGGAAGAAAAACATATGTACAACAATACACATTCTAACACACATAAACTTAAATCAATCACCATAAATATATCTTCACTAAAACATACACGCATTAAAAATAAAAATTCTTTTATAACATACATAAATTAAAAACAAAAATCTTAAGAAGATAAAGGAGAATTTTACAACTAATGTTACACACAACATTCAAGACTTGCAAAATACTATCCATAAAGGATAAAAATCAAAGATAAATCATAAATTGAATCAATTCTATACAAATGAAATTGGAAATGGAAAATAAAAAATAAAAAAAGAAAAGGAAGACCTAACATACCTAGGTATTTCGGCCTGAAAGAGAGAATTGCATATAAAAGTTTTGCCTCTTAATTCTTATTTATAGATTTCAAATATGAGAAATTAAATAGCATTCCAAATTTTGTTTTGGAATGAAGAAGAATTAATTTCCTTTTATAAATATTTCTATTATAATAATCTGATCTCATTTAGTATCGTTGACTAAAAATTTAGTAAAAGTTATAAGAATCTATATCTAGATATAATATAAAGGAGAAACATAGACAAGATGAGGTGACACATCTCTATCACCTTCATTCATACTTATCTTTTTTCTCCTTTTTTGAGATTTTTTTCTTATTTAAATTAATTATTTTATTGTGAAAATGAATGACTTAATTTGTTACAAATAAATATTTTATTAATAGAGGAACAGTTTCAACAAAGACTCTTCACTTGCCAATTTACAAAAGAGTAACTACCCACAATTCACACCTCTCTAATTTCTACTCCTAATATATTTATTTTTCTTTTTTCTCCCTTTTTTTTAGCCTTCTTTCAATTATAAATTATGAGATGATGATATTTTAAGTATTTTTTAAATTTAATCTATACCTATATATAATAAAAAGTTAAACATAACCAAGGTGATGTGATGTACACCTCTCTATGGCCAAGAAAAATAATTATCTATTTTCTTCTTTTAAAAAAAAATATTTTCCTTCCTAAAAGTATCTAAATATAAATTCACCATGAATTTTAAATTTTAAAATTTTCATTAAAAAGTTTTTAATCTATATCTATATCTTATATAAAGGAGAAACATAGACAATGTGATGTAGCACCTCTCTATGGCCTCCATTCATATTTATCTTTTTCTCCTTTTTTAGATGTTTTCTTATTTAAATTAATTATTTTATTGTAAAAGTGAATGACTTAATTTATTACAAATAAATATTTTATTAATGGAGTAACATTTACAACAAAGACTTTTCACATGTCAATTTACAAAAGAGCAACTATCCATAATTCATACCTCTCTAATTTCTACTCCTAATATATTTATTTTTCTTTTTTCTCCTTTTCTTTAACCTTCTTTCAATTATAAATTATAAAATGATAATATTTTAAGTATTTTTTAAATTTAATCTATGCCCATATATAATAAAAATTTAAACATAACCAAGGTGACGTGACACCTCTCCATTGCCAAGAAAAATAATTATCTATTTTCTTCTTTTTAAAAAAAATATTTTCCTTCCTAAAAATATCTAAGTATAAATTCACCATGAATTTTAAATTGCAAATTTTTCATTAAAAAGTTTTTAATAACACTAAAAACTACATCATAATATCTTAAATCTCTTGAGTTTCTTATCTTCATTATTAGTATAATCTTTAAACCTTATTTAATTAATAAGGGAGAGGAAGAGAGATTCAATTTAATTGAATAAAATAAACAGTTTTAATGACTTAAAAGAAGCAAAGGTATAAAAAAAAAATGCTGGTAAGGGAGCATTGCCATTCTAAATCAGAAACGGCTGATTTGGTGAATATTTCCATTTTTCTTCACAAATTCAATGAAAACTCTTTGTATTATTTTTCCAAACCATTATTAGAAATAATTATACCATTATGAGTAATAAATTGTATCCAATTTATTACTTATTTTTCCGTTCTTTCCAATGCTCTACTTGCCATCCAATTTCCAATTTAACTATATATATTTGTGATCTTTGGTTACATTCCAACTAAATTATTGTGGTTTTAAAATTCTTTTCATATTATGTGATGAAATTAGAGTAAATATCAAATGTTACACAAGTTGGCGGAGAAGTTTTACAAGTTTACAAGTTGATTCAATATTACTTTATAGTTCATATACAATTTTTACTTTCAAATCATTTTTATTGTTTTGTTTTTGTATTTGTTGTATATGGATCATAGGTGCTGCAATAATAATAGGTTGATATAATCATTTTCATTTTTTTTTTGCAGAGTAAAAAATATGGTGAAGAAGTTCTTATCTTTAGCTGAAATATTTTATCAAGAGATTACTTATCGTTGCGTGGAGAATACATGCGTTTAATTTATAGAGATATAATGTGGCACTTCTCCAGTACTAGAATGATCAATTATTTTTTATTACATTTTTCTCTTATTCTGCCCAACTAAAAGTATATAACAGTTTTAATATTTTCTTCCTTTTCATTCAAGATGTATATAAATAACTTCAAAAATTAAGTAAGGTAAGAAATTGAAATTTATATTCCTGTTTATGGTTTTTGCATATAGTAATTGCCAAAAAATAAGTCCAATGAGGCAAGCATATTGCAAAAAAAAAAACAATCATAGAAAAAAAAAAGAAAAAAGATTATAGAGGAAGTATAAGGTTGGAATAGAGAGAAAAAGTAAAGATAAATTGAAGAGAGATTAAGGATTAAGATTGAAAATAAAGAAAAAGAAGATCAATAAAAGAAAAAAAATTATGAAAACATGTAAAAAAAGTTATTGTCTTTTCTTTATATGTCAAAAGTGACAAGTAAAAATGAAAATTTATTTTAGAAATAAGTGACAAGTAAAAGTGAACGGAAGGAGTAAATAACTCACTATTAAAGGTCAACTTACATTCATAATGTAATAATTTTTACACAATTAATATATATAACTTAAATTCATGTAAATTAAGCATACATATTCTATCTTATTTTATCTAAAGAAACATGTCAAGGTACCCTTTGTCTATGTATTAGGTACACAATTTCTTAGAAGTCAGATAGTATTATTACCCTCTCTGTTATAGTTCATGTAGCATTAATTTTTTTTGATCGGTTGAAAATGACATACTTTTATATTTGAAAATAATTTTATAGAAACATATATAATTTTTGTAGCAATAAAAATATTCTTAATGACATAATTTTATAGCAACACAAATATCTACATGTACACCAATGACTTCCTCGATTTGAATTGAATGCAATTGGGGAGCATTGTTACGTAAGAATATAACTGCTGAAATCTGAGCTTCATTAGCAAAGCTCAAACCTATGTCGAAACTTGGCAAATTATCTAGTTGAGTCCCAAGCCTCTTTGGAAAAACCTCTGAAACTGTAAACTTTTAAACAAAACCAAATAAAGAATGAGAGAGAGACTTTTAACATTTTAATATAGGTTTGAGTTTGACTCATAGTGATTAATTATCAAATAATAATTATGGTTATCAAATGATTGAATAATCATGACCTATATACTCATGATTCTTAGTTGATATTCACAACAAAAAAATTCTTCCAACCCGAGATAAACAACAATATGATAACTAACTCTAGTTAATCTGACTCAAACTAAGACTTAGACAAGAAAATGATCTACTATCCTTTATAACTTATGAGTAGATTTATAATGTAAGAACACAAGACACAAAGCTCAAACTACAGCAAAACGCTTCAGCACTCTATCAGGTCGCTTGTTGAATATGAGCAGTGTTCTTCCTTGAAGATGGCCTTTACTTTGTAAGCTTGTGAATTTTCTGAAATTCAAACTTTGTTTGCCAAATCTAAGTTATGTCTTTGGAGAAGAAGCTATTATAAAATGAACAAAACCCTTGGACACGCCATTGGCTGAGAGCCTGCTATTCTGAAAAGTTATGTCCAACCACAACAGCTTTTAGATAGCTGCCTTTTGACTTTTGCATGTACGCACTCTTTCCTCGACCTGGTCCCTTGTTAGATCCAGAAGTTTGTTAAATCATCAAAACTTCAAATCAGTTGAAAAATAACATTTTCACCCTTTTTGATGAATGACAAACTAATATTCAGCCACTTCAACTTTCGTTCCTTGATTTCTTTCATTCCCCCTATCATCAGTCCAAATAACAGAAGGCCGAGTCTTTCCTGGATCTGGTCCCTTGTTAGATTCCGAAGTTTGTTAAATCATCAAAACTTAACATCAGCTCCAAAGTAACATTTTCAGTATTATTGATGATGACAAACGGATTCAGCTTTCCCCCTTTCACCAATTCTCCCTATCAACATGACTCTTCAAGTAACTGGCATGGGTCCTCTTGTTTCATCATTTTTGAAGTTTGTTAAACATCAAAACTCACATCAACAAAATAGCACACACCTAACAACAATAAGAATGGTGCTAATTAACAAAAAACAACAAATATATCATAAAAATAATAATTAAGGATGCCTAACACTTTACATAAAGCAAACAAAATAAAAAGGTTTTCTCAACATATGAAACAAATATTTAGAGAGTTAACAATGTAAACATGCATGGGACCTGCCTTTATTAAATCATGCTACCACCCTTTAAATAAGAGACATTATGAGCTTATACGTCAATGTATGAAATCATCCATGTCTGAACTAATAATCCTCTGACATAACTCAAAAGACGGCGTGAATCAAGACCAAGACTAACATTGGAAGCGTTTGAACCTTGACCTCGTCTCAGTAGCGATGGAGTAAAAGGATGGTATTTTCCGGTTGTGATGCAAAGGAAGAGAAGAAGATTAAGGAGTTGCTCTGTTGTTAGGTCCATTTATAGAGTTTTCATGACTGTTTTCGGGATGTATTCGTATGGTTGAGCTACATGGGTGGAGAGTGAATGGAATTTCATGATGGTGGAATAACGATATTATGGTGGCTGGACGAACTTCTTTTTCTTCAGTGCACTGTATCTGTTTTTCCTTGACTCATCCTCCTCTTTAAGGAGAAAAAATGAGTCTCATCTTAAGGAGAGAAGAAAAAAAATATAGAAAAAGGAAGCTTGAATTGGAAAAAAGAATGTTGGGGTTCAATGAAAAAGGGAAAAAAGATTTGGGGGCTGATTTTTTTGAGAAAATTTCATGGAAAAGGAAGTAAATAAATAAATAGAATCCACAAAAAAAAAGGAAAATAACGTTGGAAAAAAAAAATAGGGAAAAAAAATAGGTTGGGAGGAGGAGTAAAAATAGGTAACTAATTCTTTTTTAAAAACAAATATTTTTAAAAAATAAAATAAAATGGGTAACTACTAAACTACTAGGTAAAAGAAATACATTGTATATAAGTTTAAACATGCAATAAAAAAAAGTTTTAAAATACATATTTAATCGAGTAGTAATTCGAAAAGGTTTTAGGGGTCGGTCAAAATTGGGTGCCAATAAGGCCTCAACAACTGCCTCGGGGACTGCCTCCCCTCCATCCCCCGAAATAGAAACTCTGGTTCTCGACATCAGCAAAAACAACACGCGACACCAAGCACTAGTGATATAACCCACGCACGGTAAGAAGGAATGAAATGAAGGAAGTTTCCTACTAGTCTTCGTAGCCTCTTGAAGATAAGTACAGACATCTCCGTACCGATCCTCGATACTCTACTTAGACTTGGCTTATGCACGTGAGACCTATGAAACCTGGCTCTGATACTATTTGTCACAACCCAAAAATCGGGTGTGATGACACTTGTCCTATCCCACTAAGACAAGTCAGCCTAAACCTAACAAATCGAAATAAAAGCGGAAGACTTCTAACTTAAACAATTCTTCCCAAGACTAGTTGTCACATGTAGAAGCCACTAATACAGATTTGGAATGAAATTACAAGTCTCAATGTCTTTGTATCTCAAATAGAACAAGACATAAAGTAAAAAAGTCAAGAGAGATCGCCAACATTGAACATCAACCTCTCAAGTTTTCTTAAAAGCCTCAGAGTAAGAAGAAGAGAGAACTAGATCACGGTTTGGGCTCGGAACCTACACAAGTGTAGAAGCAAGGGTGAGTACCAAACAACACGGTACCCAGCAAATCGACTAATAACACAAGGCAAATCTAATAAAATCACGAATCTCTTACTTCCAACCGAACCTCCGATAACTACAACCTGCACTCAGCCCAACCTAACAGATTCCAATTCACAGTTCAAATAACACATTGGTCAACAACAGCTCAACAACATCACCAGAATAACTCACGTCAGTATCAAGTATATCAATCCAGAGTCACAAGGCATAAACACAACTTCACGATCACAGTTCAGAAACTGAGTCATAACTCGCAAGCAATCACAAAGTCAATCACAAGAATCATGTTCAACACACAATGATATGCGTAAATGTTGATGCACATGCAATGCTCATGCATGCATTATAGTCGCCGACAGAAACCTCGGCATCACACTCTTGCTGGCAGAAACCTCGGCATCACACTCTTGCTGGCAGAAACCTCGGCCTCACAATATCAAGAGTAAGACAGTGCAATCCAATGTCAAGTAAAATGATGCATGTCTATCCTACGATACACATCCACTGAATCTTAGACCTGAACCTATGGGGGCCACCCATGGACCATGTATCCACCGGAACCATTTCCCATCAGCATCGCCGAAACCATTTCCCGTCGACATAATCATCACTCACCGGAACCATTTCCCATCGGCATAATCATCACTTGCCAGAACCATTATCCATCGACATAATCATCAAAGTGTCTCATCATAGTGTTTCAGCACTAATGCACATAAGCATGTTCACTCAAATAATGAGAAAATGATAGTGTTCACAATCACAACGCAATTCATATCAATGCAAATCACGTCACACTATCAACAATATATCAACATCAACAATTACATCATTTACAACAAGATCAATTGCCTAGTCTCCGATTCACTACTCCTTTCATCACAAGTAGGATTAATCACTAAGCAAGAGTTTCAAGTCTAGTCCCATAATCCAGAATGAGAAAAAGACATATTCATCAATTTCAAATTCACATTGAGGCAATCATATCAATTCATCAATTGCACATCAACAACAAGATCACGGCCCATCACACTTTGGCCTAACACTTTAGCATACATAGCCATTTTTATTGAACCCGCCGATTAGATTAGATTGATTCATACAAGAATTCAATCCATACCTCAACTCCATTACTCCCCAACACACAAGAAAGAGAAATCCGAAATCGAATATTACAAGATTAACAAAGTTTTAGAAGTCCACTTAACTTAACCGAAATCGCAATCAATCCTCAACCGGAGCTTTTCCCTTTCGGAAGCAATCAAAAGCAACACAATCTAATCAAATTATAAATCACAATCAAATTTCGGAACCAACAACAGTAAGAACACGAAATTCGGGCAAAGGGGTCCAAATGACTCAAAAATCCGATTCCGAAACGGGGTTTAAATCTGAATTTTTTTACATGAAACTGATCCTCAAAGCATTAGAAATCCATTGGTGAAAACCAATTAAAAAATGGAGCTCAAATTAGGCCACAATCACCATTTTATCAAAACTTTGAAATTCTTGAAAAACCCCAAATTTCCTCCTTTAAAAACTTCAAATTCAAGTTAAAATCAATGGGTAATGAAGAATGTGGGTCAAAATTACTTACCAATCGATTCCCACGAAAAATTTCTTTTCAAATCGCCTTCCCGAGCTCCAAAATGTCAAAAATGGTGAAAATAGGACATTTCTCGAATAAACACTGTTTCAGGCGAAATTCGTTCTCCGCGAACGCGGAGGCCAACAACAGCAACACTCCGCGAACGCAGACCACAACCCTCCGCGAACGCGGATGCCAAAATCTCCAACACCAGAATTAGCAAAATCAGCAATGCACTAAGTCTCCGAATGGGCCCTCAGGATTCGTTCAGAACCCCGTGCACACATACCATATATGCCACCCTACTAATTTCAACGTTCCAGACTAAATGGAACCATCGGAATTTGAATTCGAGGTCTCCTTGACCCGTAACCCGATAAAGCACAACGAAACTAACTTAAGCCTCAAAAACTCAAATCAAGTTCAGGACGTCTAAAAATTCAACAAAGGCCATCCCTAGACTAAAATCATCCCCCAAATCCAGCGGAGTCATTGAAAATCCAATCCGAATGTTGATCAAAGTCAACTCTACGATCAAAATTTCACAAATTTTCCAACTCAAGGCCTCAAATCCACGATACAACCCCAAATCTGATTCCGTCAACCCTTCTAGACCAAATTCCACATTCCGGAGCTGATGGAATCGACGGAATCTCCATCCGAGACCTGAAACTTCGAATGAACTCAAAAACCACATTTTTACATAACTCAAGGCCTCAAATCCACGATACAACCCCAAATCTGATTCCGTCAACCCTTCTAGACCAAGTTCCACATTCCAGAGCTGATGGAATCGACGGAATCTCCATCCGAGACCTGAAACTCCGAATGAACTCAAAAACCACATTTTTACATCTTAAGCCTTTAGAATTCAAAACTTTCCAAAAACCAAAACTTAACAAGAATTTCATAAAACTAACTTCGGGTATCAGCCAAACATGACTCGGGGAAATTCTCGGGAGGGGTAAAATGGTAATTTTATAAAATTTACCAAAAATGACCTTCAGGGTCATTACAGAGATAAACAACAATATGGTAATTATATGATTTACGATGAAGTATATATGGAATAGAATAAAATAATAAATGTGTCTGTAACTTACCTTGAAGAAAGGATTGTTGAACCAAAAGCTTGTAAGTTTAGGAAAAGAACAAATAATCTCTCTCAATGTACACTTCCTCAAAGGCTCATAGTTCTCAATTATGCACCATGACACAATAGTGAACTCTTCAAGCTTAGTATAGGCTTCGAGGAATGAAAAATCAATAAAATCACTATAAAAAAATGTGCAAGGCAAGTAGCCATGGCGATGAGATACGATATATACAATATCTTTTTCCGACTAAGGTATTCAATTGGACACCCTGACAACCACACAGCTTCGCCCCTATCCTTACCTCAATTTTTTTTAAAAAAAAGAGATAAAAAAAAGAACCTCAAAAACTAAAGAAATGCACAAAAACTTATGTTTTCATACTGTCACAAACACCTTGCACCCTCCACTTTTTTCAAAAAATTAAGAAGGTAAATCAAAAACACCAACAAAGGCCCATAAACAATATCATGAATAACCTTATTTTTAATTTTCATTTAAATCTGATGAATGTACACATCAACTTCAAAATCAACAATACATGAGCAACATAAAAGTAGTTTTTCATGTCATCTATTGTAATATGTCACAAACAACGACTACTAATGTATTTGTGACATACTACAATAGATGCACATGAGTAGATACTCATGCATTGTTGATGCTGATGTTGATGTGTACAGCTATCGACTATCATTTGAAACTAACAACAAGATTATCCATGAGATTGTTTTCGAGACCTCTGTGGATGGTTTTTTGAATTATCTTCTCAATTTTAGAAAAAAGTTAGTAGTGCAAGGTGTGTATGACAATATTACAACATAAGTTTTTGTGCGTGTTTTTTTTTTTTGATTTTTTTTGATTTTTGAGGTTTGTTATGATTGTTGTTAGACTTTATATACGTTTTTAGAGGCTAGTTAAACTTTGCCTCTTTATCTCTTTTCTTTTCTTTTTTACCCCTCTCTAAAAGCTTCGACCCCTTTATTCTCTCTTGATAACTCAAATTCCCAATCTTAAAGTTGAAGGTGAGGGGTCGTTCGAACTTTCTAAAACTAATCCCTTGATAAAAAATACTTTCTTAATTATTCATTAGTCAGATCTGAATATAATATTTTAATACTCAAATATATTTTAGATTCAGATATCTCAATCCTTAAAATAAATATTTCCAAAACAAAATATTTTTATTTGAATCCCTCTAAACTTATGAAATATGAGAATTTACCATTTTTTTGTTACTTTAGTCCATTCATGATATCTAAAAATGAAAGTATAAGCCTAAAAAGAGAAAGAGGAAAAAAAAACATATGTACAACACTACACATTCTAACACGCATAAACATAAATAGATCACCATAAATATATCTTTACTAAAACATACACACATTAAAAATAAAAAATATTTTATAACACACATAAATTAAAAACAAAAATCTTAAGAAGATAAAGGAGAATTGTATATGAAACATGGAATCGACTCAAATTCCTTTACCCTTCATAACTAATGTAACACACCATATTCAAGACTTGCAAAATACTATCCATAAAAGGAGAAAAATCAAAGATAAATCATAAATTGAATCAATTATATACAAATGGAAAAGAAAAGAAAAAAAAGGAAGACCTAACATACCTTGATATTTCAGCCTGAAAGAGAGAATTGCATATAAAAGTCTTGCCTCTTAATTCTTATTTATAGATTTCAAATATGAGAAATTAAATAACATTCCAAATTTTGTTTTGGTATGAAGAAGAATTAATTTCGTTTTATAAATATTTCTATTATAATAATCTAATCTCATTTAGTATGGTTGACTTCAAATTTTGTAAAAGTTATAAGAATTGCATTATACACAGAGTAAGATTGATTTATAACTCCTAAATTGGTCAAAATTCCTACCTCAATGTTGAAGAGGATCTGAATCTAAGCTATGTGAGTACAAATATCAAATTTTTTAAAAAATCGTAAGAGAAAAGTATATTTGAAAATTGGATTTCTAATTGTATGGTCATGAGAGGAACATATATGGTAATAGGTATTATAATAATTAATAATTAAGGAGTCCTAATATATATGGTAAAGGGTACTAAGAGAATCAATAATTAAAGAATCCTAAAATATATGGTAAGATAAAAATATATTTTAAAATTTAAAAGTCCTGAAATATGGTAAGTGAAAAATATTTTTGAAAAAAGACAAATGGTCAAATATACCCTTGTACTATCAAAAATAATTTACGTATAACTTTCGTTATACTTTCGATCTAAATATATACCCTTTTCGTTATCCTTTTGATCCAAATAAACCTGGTTTATTAACAGAAAATGTAGTTGGTCTTGTTATACCACTTTTTATAGGAGGTCAATAATGATATGCTTACGTCATTAATTAAATTAGCAAATATATAAAACCCCTCTAAATTAAAAACCCACCTAACCCACATCCCCTTTTAACCCAAAATCAGTCAGCCCCTTTATCTTCATTTGTCTTGTATACTCAAATATGATGTAAGAAACTTTTCCTTCTATATATTTTTTTAAAAATTACTAACAAATTGATTAGTTATAATTTGTCAAAAACTTGTTCAATTTCCTAAAGACTTCTTGTCTATTAAGAGATTTAGTAGGAGCGTATGTGTAAAATATTTTAGGAGGTGTATATATTTAGGAGACTATTGCCTTATTTATAATAGCTGTTTTGGTTAGCGAGGTTTAGGAATTTGTATATAACTTTGGCTACAACCTATTCAATAGAGCACGTCAGAAAGCTACATTACCTTCTGCAAATTTCTTACATTGTCCTTGTTATTTCTTTTACTCATGAATCTGGATGAGTCCATTAGACTCAAGATCATCCATTGCATTGTGTGTTGGGATTATCTTGTTGAAAATCTTACAGAAAAGACATTCTTCACGAATATGTATGGATTTCACCAAAGTTTGAGGCGTGTCAGACTCTGTCATTAAGAATATTTCACCCGGTATAGATGTATCCCCCAGGATTCGACAAGCTCTTCTAGTATAAAACTAGGAGTCAGAAGCTAACAAAAATTCTTTAAAATAAAATCCAACAACATAATGTATATATAGGAGGTTGGATTATCTCTTAGCGAGATATATATTTCTCATTCTCTTTCTGATTGAGGAAGACAAGATTATATATGCAAAGAAAACCAAACTCTCAAAGGAAAATAATTTTTTTTGGTAAGTAAGCATTTTATATTCAATCTTATTTTATCTAAAGAAACATGTCAAGGTACCCTTCATGTGCTAAATAAACTACATCACTTTGTCTATGTATTAGGTACACAATTTCTTAGAAGTCAGATAGTATTATTACCCTCTCTGTTGTATTTCATGTAGCATTAATTTTTTTTGATCCGTTGAAAATTTCACGACCCAATTTAGGAGCGTGACCGGCGCTAAGGGGGAGAATCCCAAAGCAAGCCTTACCAAAATTTTACAGAAAATCGGGTAGAGTTTCCTTTGTTTTTGGGCCTATCCTGAATTTTCCCCGTCTCAGAAATCCACAACACAACTAATAACAACTATAAATTAAGACATAACATCCATTGATGATCTAACTGTCATGCAATAATATCAATTCATCTCCAAGTACGAAAAAGAAGTTCCAAACTAGTCACTTGACTACAATACGAAGGAATAATTATGACTCAAATAAAAGACTGACAAATGGAGCGACTCTAAGAATTTAAAGAAAGAAACATAGCAATTCAATAATTCTCTTGCCACGCGAAGCAATGCGGGGCTCACCAGATGCTACCAAATCACACTCTCTAGTTAGTGAAATTCTCGTCAATATCACTTGAATTCTCTGTAAAAACATTTAGCGAGGAGTGAGACGCTAGCTCAGTGAATAATAACACTTAAACACAACCGTTTTGATGAGGGACAAGTCAGAAATATGCTAGTCTAATAATCAATATCATGTAATAAATGCCTTTCAGAAAACGGTAACAATATTCGATCTCATATGTCTCGTGTAAGAAAAATCAATGTAAACATTTAGAAATAAACTCATAAAAACACTTTCATATCAATCTTATATTTGGGAGGTATCCAAGGATGAATCATGTAATCAGTGTGGCCTTCTCTTTAAGAAGTAACCAATAACGGTGAACTCCTCATAAAGGAGTTAAATATTCATATCGGTAGATCCCTACTCGAGGGATATCGGTAACGGTATGCTAGTTCTACCTTTCCACTAGCAAGGGCTTTATCGGTAATCTGTAACTACAAGGTGCACCATGTCTAACGAACCCGTCGTTAGCTACAGGATTCATCAAGGTCTACTCCCATTTATACTTTTCTTGTAATCAGTAGAAGCATTTTAAAATCGAACAGAGCATTTAAATCTTATCAAATCATATTATTTCAAAGTTTAACAATCACATGTCAAAATACCATTTCTCAAATAAGTGTATAACCCTTTGAATAACGGTAATCATATCTTATAAAAATGAAATCATCTCAAATAATCTGTTCAGTATCATATCAAGTAAAAGACTTGTCCCACATGCAAGTTCAAAACATTTGGTAACACATTTACTTTATAAACCATGTACAAATCATGAAATTTGTGAAATACAAATTGTGGTAAGATTACTACTCACAGTGTTTGTGTCGAAATACAAAGGTCGTCACCTCAAGCAATTCGTATGACTCCCTTTGATCAATCTATAATCACATCATATCGATCTCATGTTAATTTCTTCGTTTAGGCTAATTCTATAACTATTTTATAGGAACCCATTCCTTGAGATTTTTTTGTTTGAGTCGAACTTTTTCAAACTATATGTACCCATTCTTTGAGTAATCAGTTAGTCCAATAGCTATAAGTTTCGGCCTATTCATATAATTTCTTCCTCCAGTTCTTTGCTCGAACTTATACCAAAAATAGTGATTAGCCCAAATTCGATATAGTCTTGCCCATAATTTTCCTTCTCTGTGCTTTATATTGCTAACTTCTTAAAGTTTCCAATTAAAGGACTACCTTAAGAAAACTATGCTCAAGTCCCAGTAACACCAGTTAATCCCAATCCATTCATCATAAATCATATATGATGGTATACTCATGTAAAAGAATTAACTAGATTACCTTGATTTTTGATAGTAGTTGCTGAAGTACAAATATATGCCAAGCTTCTTAACATGCCCTTTGAAGGAGTTGAAATTGATACGGTCTTTCTTTGAATTTTTTTTTTGTTTTGCTGCGTAGCACCTCTATACAGAGGACTAATCATTTCTTCAGAAATCTCTTATTCAATGTAGGGTATGACACTTTGGTGGGCTTTGGCCCTTAAACTTTGAAATCCCTTTTATTTTGTGTAGACCAAATTCCAGATTTACCCTTATTCAGAATATGGAGTGTTCCATTCTCTCCACCTTATGAAATTCGGTCCCCGAATTTAAAGGGCATATTTGATGCCTCACACTTGCTCCAACTCCTAAATAGCTTCTCCAATAGTAAGACTCCCATTGTCACAACTAGTTCTTGATCGTAACTTTCTTATGTGTCTGCCAACAATAGTTGCTGGCTTCTTCTCATACTTTAAGTCCTCATCAAGTTATATAGTCTATGTTTCATGCACATGAGGGATGGTTGATATACATTTACTTAACATAGAGACATTAAACACTAGGAAAAAAAAATTGACATCTCACGAAGAAAGTGCCGAACTAACACCATTACATATCTTGGTTATAAATCTGTATGGCCTATAAGCCTCTGGTTCAATTTGCCTCTTTTCTCAAATCACATCACGCCATTCATAAGGGAGACTCGTAGAATAACTATGTCCCTAACTGTGGACACTAAGTTTGTTCTACTCTAATCGGCATAGATTTTTTTTCTACTTTGAAATGTGAACAAGCTCTGTCTGATTAACTGAACCTTGACAATAGCTTCTTGTATCATGTCTTGTCCTAATACGTTAGTCTCTCCAACTTCATACCATTCGATGAGAGAACGAAATTACTTATCATATAAGGATTCAAATAGAGTCATCTGACTGAAAGATGTTGTAGGGAATTCCAATTAAGGGTAGGGAAGTTTATCTGTTACCTCCAAGGTCATTATACAGAAACATGTTCTCTAAGATTTGAATAGTGCGCTCAAACTGCTCATCTGTCTGCATATGAAATGGATACTAAGATTTCCTCAAGTGCTCAAGGCTTGTTGAGAAGATTTTTAAAAGCATGAAATAACCAATGACCCTCTGTCTGACATTAAGGACTTTAAGATCGTATGGATTCAGACTATTTTGTTCATGTAGATTTCTGCATATCTCACCATACTGTATTTAGTTCTTGTTGGCATGAAAGGTGCCAATTATTGTGAAGCAATCTACAATTACAAAAGCAAAGTCATGACTTTTGAAGGTCTGAGATAGCTCTGTCAGAAATTCTAAGGTAACTCTTTTAATCCATTATTTTTTCTATGGGATCTCAAATTGATGCAGTAGGCTATCAGGTCATTAATGCTCAGGCCGGAGCTATAAATAAATCAAACAACTTTTTTTAAAAAAAAAATCAAACAACTAAAGATAAAGTGGCGTCTGGGGAGGGTAGAGTGTACACAAACCTTACTACTATCTCGTAGAGGTAGAGAGGTTGTTTCCAAAGGTAGCCATAGTAATGAAAATCCTCAAAAACTTCATGTCTCAATCAATATATTTCTGGTACACATAATTGTTATCCACTCAGTGGATACCATCACTATCAACGACCACATTCTTTCCTTAACTGACTAGGAAGCCTTGATGCATTCCACCAATGAAGATTAGGCTTGTAGACAAGCCAACAATATCTTTAAGTTACCTGCATTGAACTTGATACCTATGCTCTTGAGTCTCTGCACGTCTTTGGCCAATTTCTCTTTGTCGTTGTTAATATGCCAAACTACTCATTGATTTTCTACTTGATACATCCTTTTGATACGATATAGAATGGTACAATCATAGTTTTGAGTGGTTAAATCACACCATTGCTGAATATTTCAATTTATTTGTTGAGAAAAAATATATTTTGATTTCTTGTGGTCGATAAACTATCACATGTTTTGGTCATCATTATCAAAATCTACTCCTCATACATACGGTAGTCATGGAAAATCCATAGGAAAACATATATCTTATTCTCTCACTAATGGTACTCTTCCAACTAGGTGTATGATCTCTTGTATGTCTTAAGCATAGATTAGATATAATAACTTCTTTTCTTTTTCACAAATCGTAAAGCCGATATAATAAAAGCTACAACATCACCCATCTCTATAACTCCCTTTGTCTTCTCCTCCTTCTTCAAAGAAGATAATTTATCCATACTCAACGACATGTCAAAAATTAACCACATGAATACAATTTGATTAGTTATGATATTCTCTTTCCTTTTGTTTTTAAATTCGAATCTAACAAGCTTTTCATGTACATGCTCAACTAACTAAAACAACATTTCCCACCAGGGTTCCAACCAATAAAAGTATTGCACAATGTCTTAAGTGTTCACAAGTTTTGACTCCTTGACGCAAGCTAAAATTCTTGTACAAAAATTTCTTAGGTTTGGTATTCTTGCATGAATACTTGATTGCTCACTTATCACGTAACATATTTCCAACTGTCGAGAAGAAACAATCCATAAATAACTTTGTGAACCACTTCAAGTCGTTGGTGTTCTCCTATTGATATTCCGAACATTACAAGCTCAAACCATGTATTTTGTCATGTCACCATCTGAACGCTGCCAAATTTACATTACTCTTATTGTAATATGCTAGAGCTCGCAAAGCTTTAAATATTTCACCCAAGAATCTTTACTAAAACCCTTTAAGGATTTTTGAGTTGTTAGAACCTTGGAGGTTTCCTCTTTAGAAATTCTCAAGGCTACATATTTATTTTTAGACAAATCTGAATTTTGTAGCTACCTGGAGCTGGTCATGGGCCCTATTTTGTTGCCTGCCTCTATTCACTATGTCCATTTTTATCTTTGAATTGGTACGGAAAGATAAGTATCTTAACGGTAACAATCTAATGTTACTATAGTGAAGAAAAAAACTAGTACTCATTCCACAAATGAGTTATACAACATGTCACATAGGTGCACGAAAATCCTTCACATTGATGCAACGACCTCTTTCTTGGCCTTTCCAACTACTCTTGGTTGTTTCCCTTAATAGGTAGACACATGTGTTTACGAAGGTGTCCCTTTATGCCTCCGAACCTTTGACTATTCTTGTTAGTGGATGACTAAATCCAAGACATGTGATAGAAAGATAAAAATGTTAGATTCATCTAGTTGGCTATATCACTCGCACAAGCAAGGAGGAATAAGAAAGAAAGGCAAGACAAGACACATCCTATCACGTCCTCGCAGAATCACGATTATAGGAATGGCCGGCAACATAACCATAATTGAGATTCTACTACTAACATGTGCTCCATAAGTCACAAGAATAACCTAGGGATCTGATACCAACTTTGTCATGACCCAATTTAGGAGCGTGACCGGCGCTAAGGGGGAGAATCCCAAAGCAAGCCTTACCAAAATTCTACAGAAAATCAGGCAGAGTTTCCTTTGTTTTTGGGCCTATCCTGAATTTTTCCAGTCTCAGAAATCCACAACATAACTAATAACAATTATAAATTAAGACATAACATCCATCGATGATCTAACTGTCACGCAATAATACCAATTCATCTCCAAGTACGAAAAAGAAGTTCTAAACTAGTCACTTGACTACAATACGAAGGAATAATTATGACTCAAATAAAAGATTGAAAAATGGAGCGACTCTAAGAATTTAAAGAAAGAAACATAGCAATTCAATAAATCTCTTGCCACGCGAAGCAATGCGGGGCTCACCAGATGCTACCAAATCACACTCTCTAGTTAATGAAATTCTCGTCAATATCACTTGAATTCTCTGTAAAAACATTTAGCAATGAGTGAGACGCTAGCTCAGTGAGTGATAACACTTAACCACAACAGTTATAATGAGGGACAAGTCAGAAATATGCTAGTCTAATAATATGTAACACCTCAAAATCTTTTTAGCTAAGACCTGAGCCATTGTTCATATGCGTAGGCCCTAACTCAATGAATTCTAATGGTATATATATTTATTCCTAAGTATTTGAAGTGTATTAGAGGTGAATTAGGGTCATAGGGAACCTCTAGTACGAAGTCGAGTTCAAAGATCCTCTACCGATTAAGTTTTCGTATAAGATCATATAAGCGTCAAAGGCAAACGATCATATCTCCCAGCACATAATGAATTAGGTGTCCCATAAACTATCAAATTAAAGGTCTTTGAGTCCTCTTTCCAACGCTACCAAGCTTGTCTTTTTTTGAGCTCGAAGTAAAATGTTATGGCCGTTTTACCAAAGACTGTCATATCAGACATCTGAGTTTGTGACCGACGAACCCAACCTATGGTCTGTCGTTTGAACGACGAGCCGTAGGTAGGTCTTGTCGGTGGTTCTGCCAAGTCTTCAAAAAGGCTCAGAAATTTAATTTTTGAGGACCCAAGACCTACGGATGGTACCTAAGGTCCGTAGGCCGAACCACGAGCTGTAGATGACCTCGTAGGTCAATTCGGCAGTTTTAAAGAGGGGTGTTTTCATCTTTTCCCACCCTTTTATAATTAAAACCCAGATGTTTTGGGACTAAAATTAGTCCCTTATCAGTACCCAACGTGTTTTTTTCTCTCATTAACACTTAGAATCTTTTGAGAGCAAGAATTGGAGAGAAGGAGAAAAGCTAGGGTTCAAGAGTTTCATGCAAGCCCTTCGAGTTCCACCTAGATAATCATCGTCCCAGGTATGTAAGGCTATTCATAGAGTTGGATTGTGTTCATCCACGTGCCCTACATCTCAATTCCGTCATTAAAGGGTCAAGTTGAGTTCTAACCCTAATGCTATTGAGTTTTCGAATGAGTTATGATTTCCATCATTGAGTTCCATGTTTAATTATCAAGATAGTGTTTATCTATATGAGTCTTATTCTCGAATCGCTTTCATGTCTAGTTACACATGAACCCTAGTTGAGTTACTACATTGCTTCTTATAAAGCACTGTTTTAATTGAGTAAAGAGTATTTTTTTATGCTATGAGTAAGAGAAAGGTTTTGAGGGAACATGAGCGTCCATGAGTTCATTCATTGGAGTTTTGAAAGTCTTGAGTCATCCATTATGATGCATTATTTTAAAAGTGAGTTTTTCAAAGCTTTTGCATTATTATTCACTATGCATGATTTTCAAAGTCTTAATGAGTATAGAATCGAGCATAAATGATGTTTTCAAGAAAAGAGTTTGATGAGATGTGAGTAAGTCTTAAAAAACATTTTTGAATGAGAATGAGTTGAGTCCGAGTTGAGTCTGAAAGGTTCATAAACTTCTATTATTTTGAACAAGAGAAGTTTTTAGTAAAGTTTAAGGGAATTAATTGAGTCCCAAATGTATTACTTTTACATTGAGAAAGAAACTTTGTTTTCTAAATGAGTTATGAGTACATAGATACTTCAGAGCAGTAACCTCTTTTAAGAGGATCTTTGAGTAACTACCTCAAATTGAGAAAAGAGAATGTTTTTAAACATTGAGCATGAGTATATTATTGGGAGTAGTATTGAGCACCGATATGGGGGAGAGTTCAGACAACTCACAGACCCCAAAAACCATGTCTGCCGACATGGGTACAGGATCATACTTTTTAGATTAATCTTTATTTCTTAGTGGATCCACTTAGTTGAGGTTGTTCTATACCCCGGCAAGGTATAGGACAGTTCTGGCAGCGTGGGCGAGACGCTATATCATCACGTAGCTCATAGTGATGATTGTCGGTTAGAGAATCTCTCAAATAACAGTAAAGAGTAATTTATTGTACTTTTAGATACATATATCCTTGAATTATATCTTTTATTTATGAAGTTTTAAATGATTTTATCTCTAATCATGCTTAACATTGAGTTGAGTTAAGTATAGCTTTAAATGATTTTATTTCTAATTATGCTTTACATTGAGTTGAGTGGAGTATAGCTTTAAATGACTTTATCTCTAATCATGCTTTACATTGAGTTGAGTTGAGTATAGTTTTAAATGATTTTATCTCTAATCAGGCTTTACATTAAGTTGAGTATTTCCTCCAGTCTGGTCAGTTCAGTTATCTATGCTTTCAGTTCTCCTTGCATACTAGTACATTCTATGTACATGTCATTCGACCTGCATCTTATAATGATGCAGATACAGGTGTTCAGGATCATCAACAGACACTTCGTTGAGATCACTTGACATTCCAGTTAGCTTTGGTGAGCCTCCTTGCATTCTGGAGGATTCCCCTTTTTCCCCTTTCAGTTTAGTCTTTTAGGGTGTTGTGGGTCTTGTCCCAACATCCATGTTGAACTATAGAGGCTTCATAGATAGATAAAGTTTAGGAGTCTTTCAGTATTTACTTCTTTTGAGTTGTTTTACAAACTATAAGTATTCTATTTAATATTGTCCAGACTTTATGAGTTGAGTATTTGAGTTTATCAAATTTAATGAAATTTAAATCTTGTTATTGCTTGAGTTAGTTTTCCGCTTGTAGTTAGCCAGGATGAGGGTTCCTTGGGGACCAGCGATGGTCTCCGAGTGCTGGCCACGTCCAGGGTGTAGGCTCGGGGCGTGACAAACTTGGTATCAGAGCACAGAGTTCAAGTGTCCTAGAGTGTCTATGAAGCCGTGTCGGTTGGATCTTATTTATGGTTGTGAGGTCCCCACTTCTATAAATGAGGGACTACAAATATTTAAGAAAGTTTTCCTTCTTTCATACTCTAAATCGTGCAATAGAACTGTATCATACGAAACTTATTCAAACTCGTGCGTTTCTCATATCCATTCAACTACCCCTCATATTCAAGGTAGTTGAAATGCAAAGCCCAGATCCTTATCGATAAATTACTCCTAGCAAAAGTCTTCAGAAAGTCATGAGATTGCAGAGGTGCTTGAGAGAAGCTCGTGAGTGAGCTTAAGTGTTAACATTCGAAAGAATGCACTCTTAATTCATATGAATAGTGCGTTCGAGCGAAAAGCAATATTTACTTTTAGACTCTTTTGTTTAAACCTTGTTTCAGTTCAGACCCTTATGAGGAAGTGTGTTTTAGAAATTGGGTAGTATTTTCACCCGAAAAGACAGTATGAGTTACGATATTATGAGCCAATAGTAGTAGAAGGGCCTAGAGTTAGAAGAATACATGTAGAGGTATTGTAATCTAAGAAAGGAAGATAGTAATGAGGTAAATTACGTTGATGCAGTCATGAAACGACCCCAAAAATGCCCGAAAATGTGCTTCGGAAACACCTATAATTGTAATTTCCATATATCTCAAAATCCGTGCATGATTTCGGAAATTCGACTTCATATTCTTATTTGTGGGGTCAAATTGAGTGGGAAATGGGTCTAACCCGAATTTTAGAGCAACCGTATCAAAATTCGAAAATCGCAAAAATTGCGATTTGGAGGGTCAACTTTAAAGGGGCATATCTCTTAGCACACAAGGAACTGGAAGGGCTGCAAACTATCAAATTAAAGCTCTTTGAGTTAGCTTTCCAACGCACTTGGTTTCACCTTAGTCCGAGTTAGGATGAGGGAGTTATGACCATTTTCGTAAAACCTGTCTGTGCAGATTTGCAATTTCCAGTGAGCTTTTTTTTTAGGCGGGTTGGAGACGTTTTTTTATAAAAAGGGGATATGTCCCATACTTAGTCATTTTTCTTAACTCCAAAAACACTCTCTAAGCCCTCTCCAAAAATTCCACCAAGATCTTCAACCAAATTCAAACATCTCAAGCTCCGGATTAGACTCAATCTCAAGCTTCGATTCTCCATTCCAATCTTCATCAAGGATTCTCCAAAGTTGAGGTATGTGGGTTTGATTGTGGAAACCTTCTTTCCACAAGCTCTATTTCTACTTCAAGTTTATGGGTCCTTATGATTATTTATGAACTCTTGAATTATGGAATTACTACTACACACCCTATTATGGTCCATTTTGCATATTATCATGAAATGGAATTATTATGTGATGTTTATGGTTTACATGCTTCCATGATCAAATTATGAAGGTTGATATATATATGTATGTTGTTGGTGGGCTGATTTATATGATTTTGGAATTGGTTGGACTTAGTATTCTTGAAATACATGATTTCATTTACATGAACAATTGCCCACCTTGTGTTTGATAAAATGCCCATTTATAGAATTCTTAGGAAAGGGAAGGTCCAAGGTACGTCCTATGAGTCGGATGGTTATGTAATTACTGAAATGATGATGAAATGGACACATGTATATGATTTTCTCTATATAAGTGTTGTGAG
The DNA here is from genome assembly GCA_018342035.1 of Solanum appendiculatum. Lineage (NCBI taxonomy): Eukaryota > Viridiplantae > Streptophyta > Magnoliopsida > Solanales > Solanaceae > Solanum > Solanum appendiculatum. Next base: position 496,708 of record JAGDQO010000302.1, read on the forward strand.
TCGACCAAGCCTAGTACGGGGGGTAGTAGGCCCGTATAACCGTATCGAGGGGTTGGTACCTTGGTTGCCTAGTACGGGGGGTAGTAGGCCCGTATAACCGTATCGAGGGGTTGGTACCTTGGTTGCCTAGTACGGGGGGTAGTAGGCCCATATAACCGTATCGAGGGGTTTGTACCTTGGTCCCTAGCTCGGGGGGTGGTAGGCCCGTGTAACCATATTGAGGTGTTTGTACCTCTTTCGCCTCTCCAAGGGGGTGGTAGGCCTTGGAAATACTATATTGATGGTCACTCGCCACACATGTACTACGTCCCACTAAATATGATTTTAATGTAAGCATCATTATACATATCATTTCATTAATATGCTATCTATTGGGTATGATTTTTTTCCTATGATGTCCATCTAATGTAGCATTGCATTGCATCCCATATACTTAGTACATTCAAATGTACTAACGCATACTCTATGCCTACATGATTCACCATGTAGGGACCGGAGCACCGCTTGACCATCCTCCTCCGCGTGGCTAGTACGATTTTCTATAGTGGTTATTGGTGAGTCCTCCATTTCGGGGACGTTGCTCATGATCTTTTGCTATGTATAAAAACTTTTCCTTTCTAGTTATGTTTTGACTATGAGGGTGAGCCCGGTAGTTTGTCTTGGCCCCCGCTAAGTACTCATGTTTAGAGGTGGTGTTGGACAAGTTGTGTATTATGCTTGAGCTTGACTCATCTATGGTATTTATGTATCATTTCTTTTTTTTTTGCTCCCTTAGTCCCGATTTCCCCCTTGATTATGCTTATCGTTTATGGTCATTTAATTGCTTCCGCGACCAAGGATGTGTAATGATACGCTATGAGGCTTGTTTGGGGTTCCTTCGGGTTCCCCATTCGCCGGTCACATCTAGGCCCTAGGCTTAGGTCGTGACAAGTCATGTACCCAGTAAGTCATTAATGAGGAGTTTTCCTTATGGGTAGACTGAGAAGTGATGAGTTTATGTAGATTTCATGATAGAAGGTAGAGTAATAGTTACTAGTTAGGATGAGTTAAGACTATGATTTAACCAGAGAGAAGTTATGATGAAGTGTAATATACATTAGTATCGACCAAGTATAAGTGTTGAATAGAAGAGCCGAGTATTCGTGATGCGATAGATTTAAGCTAGGCCTATAAATTTTACTAAAGGAGAGCCCCATAATATTCAGATAATTATAGAACTAATTAGGCTATGATATATAGTGAATGAGTAAGTAGTACTTAAGTTGTGAAATGAAAGTGTGGTAGTAATATGTAAATAGGTAGACTGAGAGATAATGATTGACTACTTGTCATGAGATCTTAGTGGGTGAGTATTTCTTAAGTTTATCTAAGTTAGTATAGTAAGCGAGCAATTATATTGATATCCGTGTTTAGTAATAGACACTAAGCTTGAATTTGAGATGAGTGTCGTGATCAAAAGAAAGGCAACATAGGGGTGATGATGTTAGTTCGAGATCTAATATAGTAGGTTTGACATAAATTAGGTGAGAAATTAAGGTGTTAGTTTTGATAAATGTGAGTGGCACAAGTGTGGTATTATTTTGGAATTTGCTCTAGTAGGCTTGGCATATTGCATGCAAGAGATCAAAATATTAACTTGCCAGAAGTGTGATATTACAAATGTGGAGTATGTGACTCATAGATGAAAATAGTGAATTGAGGCTAAGTCATGAGGTAAGAAGAGGCTTAAGATGTGTATCCGTGATAGTATAAAGTTGTATGAGGCTCTATATTTATGAGTTGCTATAGGTGACTAGTTATTATCCTATCCATAAGAATTGGGTCGAAGGGGTTATATATAGATGATGATGAGTCTCCCGTTATAGTTCAAGTTTCCTTAAACTAAGTTAGGAATATGTGAACTTAGAAGATGATTGTTAGCAGACTAAAGAGAAGAGGTTAGATCATAAGAGTTAGAGAAAGCGGTTGTGTACGCCAATAAGAGCAGCAGGTATAGAAATTAGATGCCTATAAAGATAGAAGGAATTTAAGAAAAGTTTCTCAGAAGGAAGCCCTAGTAGAGGTTTTGTATCTTCGATTGTAGTATAACTGGAGAGTTTTAGTGTTCTTGTGTTTAGTGATACCCTGGCCATTTGGAGCAGTGTGCTTATAACTTAGTGTAGAGAATCAGTCATCAGGCTCAGGGTAGTGACCTTCGAGCTAAGGGAGAGATGATGAGGTAATGAACCAAAGTGGGTCTTGAGTTTTAAGAAGTGATGATTTGACCAGGATGAGACATCAGTGTTTTTCCATCTCTTACATTCCTATACTAGAGTCGAGGTGATACCGTACTCCTATCTTGCGTATGAGTGCCATACCCATGGCCTAGACCCATGCACTTCATGTTGATTCATGAGCATGCTCAGTTCCTAGAGTGAGAAGTGGTAACTTCCTTCAACGATCCCGATCTTATTCCATGAATCTAAGAACCTCCAGCCCTTTGTTATATGAGACATGATATATACACTCACGTTTCACAGCAAGCTTAGTTCCATAAACTCATGATAGGCTTTAAAAGCCCAGTGAGATCGTATTACGTTATGAATGTTCTCAGATCAGATTTCTTGAATGAATCGTGCTTATGATATTTTGCTTTAAGCCCTTCCAGTGATCCTTTCTTTTCAGTCTTGATAGCGATGTTGATGATAGTAGATGAGTTATGGCAGGTGGGAGAGAGTGGGTGTTCCTTATTATGATAGTTGTGGTATGCTTATTCCATTTAAGGTTATAAACAAGGAGGAAGAACGAGATGGGATCTTATTGTGTGCAATAGATAGGTAAGAGTATATTGGTGTGCCCTTTGGTAGGAGTTAATGCAAATGCGGATGTAGAGATGCTAAGGTAGACATGAGAATCCTTAGGTGATGTTGACTACAAGAGGCCATAAAGTGATGAGAATGATTGGCTTGAATGTTGTGTTTGTAGGTATGTGATTAATTGCATAATGCTGTTAGCGACTCTTGTTAAGAGCTTCAGGTAAGGGTGGTAGAGAGGTGAGAAGAAGTAGCATCCTCTAAATGAGAGTCCCTACAAAGGAATAGAACATGAATCCCGTGGGTCAGATTTGTACAAGTATGATCATCTTATGGGTAGTACCATGTGACTACGAGTTAGACTTGAACATGGTAAGAGTATGCAGTTAGAATTAAGCTTTGGTGGGAGCTATAAGTTTCAGTTAATGAAGTGTAGTATTCAAGAAAAAGAGCATAGTATAAAAGAGTTGCTAAGCTCGAAAGCTATCAGTCATGTCGCTAATACAGAGTGGTCTGATTCTTATATCAGTCTCATAATTCTCTTTCCCGAAGTTATGAGCAATTTCGATGAAAGAGTTAGAGAGTATAGCCCTCCTCTCATTTCAGATTCAAAGTCTATTCTTGTTCTTGAGTATTTCAGTTTTGGCATTGTACTCGTGCCTTGTGCAACTTCCTAACTTGGTCATCATTCGAGGACGAATGATCCCAAGGGGGAGCTATTTAACACCCCAAATCTTTTTAGCTAAGACCCGAGCTATTGTTCATATGCGTAGGCCCAAACTCAATGACTTCTAATGGTATATATATTTATTCCTAAGTATTTGAAGTGTATTAGAGGTGAATTAGGGTCATAAGGAACCTCTAGTACTAAGTCGAGTTCAAAGATCCTCTACCGATTAAGTTTTCGTATAAGATCATATAAGGGTCAAGTTCAAACGATCATATCTCCCAGCACATAATGAATTAGGTGGGCTATAACCTATCAAATTAAAGGTCTTTGAGTCCTCTTTCCAACGCAACAAGTTTTCCTTTTTTTGAGCTTGAAGTAAAACGGTATAGCCATTTTACCAAAGACTGTCATATTAGAATTCTGAGTCTGTGACTGACGAACCCAACCTATGGTCTGTCGTTTGAACGACGAGCCGTAGGTAGGTCTCGTCGGTGGTTCTGCGAAGTCTTCAAAAAGGCTCAGAAATTTAATTTTTGAGGACCCAAGACCTACGGATGGTACCTACGGTCCGTAGGTCGAACCACGAGTTGTAGGTGACCTCGTAGGTCAATTCGGCAGTTTTAAAGAGGGGTGTTTTCATCTTTTTCCATCCTTTTATAATTAAATTCCATACGTTTTTGGACTAAAATTAGTCCCTAATATGTACCAAACGTGTTTTTTTTTCTCTCATTAGCACTTAGAGTAAGGCTATTCATAGAGTCGGATTGAGTTTGTCCACGCGCCCTACATCTCAATTCCGTCATTAAAGGGTCAAGTTGAGTTCTTACCCTAATGCTATTGAGTTTTCGAATGAGTTATGATTTCCATCATTGAGTTCCATGTTTAATTATCAAGATTGTGTTAATCTATATGAGTCTTATTCTTGAATCGCTTTCATGCCTAGTTTCACATGACTCTTAGTTGAGTTACTACATTGCATCCTATAATGCACTATTTTAATTGAGTAGAGAGTATTTTTTTTATGCTATGAGTAAGAGAAAGGTTTTGAGGGAACATGAGCATCCATGAGTTTCTTCATTGGAGTTTTGAAAGTCTTGAGTCATCCATTATGATGCATTATTTTAAGAATGAGTTTTTCAAAGCTTTTGCATTATTATTCACAACACATGATTTTCAGAGTCTTAATGAGTATAGAATCGAGCATAATTGATGTTTTCAAGAAAAGAGTTTGATGAGATGTGAGTAAGTCTTAAAAAATGTTTTTGAATGAGAATGAGTTGAGTTCGAGTGGAGTGTGAAAGGTTCTTAAACTTCTATTATTTTGAACAAGAGAAGTTTTTAGTAAAGTTTAAGGGAATTAATTGAGTCCAAAATGTATTACTTTTACATTGAGAAAGAAACTTTGTTTCCTAAATGAGTTATGAGTACATAGATACTTCAGAGCAGTTACCTCTTTTAAGAGGATCTTTGAGTAACTACCTCAAATTGAGAAAAGAGAATATTTTTAAACATTGAGCATGAGTATATTATTGGGAGTGGTATTGTGCACCGATATGGGGGAGAGTTCAGATAACTCACAGACCCCATAAACCATGTCTGCCAACATGGGTACAGGATCATACTTTTTAGATTAATCTTTATTGCATAGTGGATCCACTCAGTTGAGGTTGTTTTATACCCCGGCATGATATATGACAGTTCTGGCAGCATGGGCGAGACGCTGTATCATCACGTAGCTCATAGTGATGGTTGTCGGTTAGAGAATCTCCCAAATAACAGTAAAGAGTAATTTATTGTATTTTTAGATACATATATCCTTGAGTAATATCTTTTATTTATGAAGTTTAAAATGATTTTATCTCTAATCGTGCTTTACATTGAGTTGAGTATAGCTTTAAATGATTTTATCTCTAATCAGACTTTACATTGAGTTGAGTATTTCTTCTAGTCTTGTCAGTTCAGTTATCTATGCTTTCCAGTTCTTTGCTCGAACTTACACCAAAAATAGTGATTAGCCCAAATTCGATATAGTCTTGCCCATAATTTTCGTTCTCTGTGCTTTATATTTCTAACTTCTTAAAGTTTCCAATTAAAGGACTACCTTAAGAAAACTATGCTCAAGTCGTAGTAACACCAGTTAATCCCAATCCATTCATCATAAATCATATATGATGGTATACTCATCTAAAAGAATTAACTAGATTACCTTGATTTTTGATAGTAGTTGTTGAAGTCCAAATATATGCCAAGCTTCTTAACATGCCCTTTGAAGGAGTTGAAATTGATACGGTCTTTCTTTGAATTTTTTTTTGTTTTGCTGCATAGCACCTCTATACAGAGGACTAACCATTTCTTCAGAAATCTCTTTTTCAATGTAGGGTATGACACTTTGGTGGGCTTCGGCCCTTAAACTTTGAAATCCCTTTTATTTTGTGTAGACCAAATTCCAGATTTACCCTTATTCAGAATATGGGGTGTTACAAAAAATGACATACTTTTATATTTGAAAATAATTTTATAGAAACATATATCATTTTTGTAGCAATAAAAATATTCTTAATGACCTAATTTTATAGCAACACAAATATCTACATGTACACCAATGATTACCTCGATTTGAATTGAATGCAATTGGGGAGCATTGTTAAGTAAGAATATAACTGCTGAAATCTGAGCTTCATTAACAATGCTCAAACCTAAGTCGAAACTTGGCAAATTATCTAGTCGAGTCCCAAGCCTCTTTGGAAAAACCTCTGAAACTGCAAACTTTTAAACAAAACCAAATAAAGAATAAGAGAGAGACTTTTAACATTTTAATATAGGATTGAGTTTGACTCATAGTGATTAATTATCAAATAATAATTGTGGTTATCAAATGATTGAACAATCATGACCTATATACTCATGATACTTAGTTGATATTCACAACAAAAAATTCTTCCAACCCGAGATAAACAACAATATGATAATTAGATGATTTACGATGAAGTATATATATGAAATATAATAAAATAATAAATGTGGTTAATAATCAAATGATTGAACAATCAGGAGCTATATACTTACAATACTTAGCTGATATTCACAACAAAAAAATTGTTCCAACCCGAGATAAACAACAATATGGTAATTAGATGATTTACGATGAAGTATATATGGAATAGAATAAAATAATAAATGTGTTTTTAACTTACCTTGAAGAAAGGATTGTTGAACCAAAAGCTTGTAAGTTTAGTAAAAGAACAAATAATCTCTCTCAATGTACACTTCCTCAAAGGCTCATAGTTCTCAATTATGCACCATGATACAATAGTCAACTCTTCAAGCTTAGTATGGGCTTCGAGGAACGAAAAATCAATAAAATCATTATAAAAAATGTGCAAGGCAAGTAGCCATGGCGATGAGATACGATATATTCAATATCTTTTTCCGACTAAGGGTGTCCAATTGGACACCTTGACAACCACGTAGCTTCGCCCCTGTCCCTACCTCAATTTTTTTTTTAAAAAGAGATAAAAAAAGAACCTCAAAAACTAAAGAAATGCACAAAAACTTATGTTTTCATACTGTCACAAACACGTTGCACCCTCAACTTTTTTCAAAAAATTAAGAAGGTAATCAAAAATACTAACAAAGGCCCATAAACAATATCATGAATAACCTTATTTTTATTTTCCATTTAAACCTGATGAATGTACACATCAACATCAAAATCAACAATACATGTGCAACATCAAAGTAGTTTTTCAAGTCATCTATTGTAATATGTCACAAACACGGACTACTAATGTATTTGTGACTTTTTACGATAGATGCACATGAGTAGCTACTCATGCGTTGTTGATGTCGATGCTGATGTGTACATCTATTGACTATCATTTGAAGCTAACAACAAGATTATCCATGAGATTGTTTTCGAGACCTCTGTGGATGATTTTTTGAATTATCTTCTCAATTTTAGAAAAAAGTTAGTAGTGCAAGGTGTGTATGACAATATTACAACATAAGTTTTTCTGCGTGTGTTTTATTTTGATTTTTGAGGTTTGTTATGATTGTTGTTAGACTTTATATACGTTTTTAGAGGCTAGTTAAACTTTGCCTCTTTATCTCTTTTCTTTTCTTTTTTACCCCTCTCTAAAAGCTTCGACCCCTTTATTCTCTCTTGATAACTCAAACTCCCAATCTTAAAGTTGAAGGTGAGGGGTCGTTCGAACTTTCTAAAACTAATCCCTTGATAAAAAATACTTTCTTAAATATTCATTAGTCAGATCTGAATATAATATTAGAATTCTCAAATAGATTTTAGATTCAGATATCTCAATCCTTAAAAGAAAGGTTTCCAAAACATAATATTTTCATTTGAATCCCTCAAAACTTATGAAATATTAGAATTTACCATTTTTTTTGTTACTTTAGGCCACTCATGATATCTAAAAATGAAAGTATAAGCCTAAAAAGAGAAAGAGGAAAATAAAACTTATCTACAACACTACACATTCTAACACGCATAAACATAAATAGATCACCATAAATATATCTTTACTATAACACACACATTAAAAATAAAAAATCTTTTATAAGACACATAAATTAAAAACAAAAATCTTAAGAAGATAAAGGAGAATTGTGTATTGAAACATGGAATCGACTCAAATTCCTTTACCCTTCATAACTAATGTTACACACAATATTCAAGACTTGCAAAATACTATCCATAAAAGGAGAAAAGATAAATCATAAATTGAATCAATTATATACAAATGGAAATGAAAAGAAAAAAAAGGAAGACCTAACATGCCTTGATATTTCGGCCTGAAAGAGAGAATTGCATATAAAAGTCTTGCCTCTTAATTCTTATTTATAGATTTCAAATATAAGAAATTAAATAACATCCCAAATTTTGTTTTGGTATGAAAAAGAATTAATTTCGTTTTATAAATATTTCTATTATAATAATCAAATCTCATTTAGTATGGTTGACTTCAAAATTTTGTAAAAGTTATGAGAATTGCGTTATACATAAAGTACGATTGATTTATTACTCCTAAATTGGTCAAAATTCCTACCTAAATGTTGAAGAGGATCTGAAACTAAGCTATGTGAGTACAAATGTACAATTATCAAATTTATATAAAAATCGCAAGAGAAAGATATAATTGAAAATTGGATTTCTAAATGTATGGTCATGAGAGGAACATATATGGTAATAGTTATTAAAATAATTAATAATTAAGGAGTCCTAATATATATGGTAAAGGGTATTAAGAGAATCAATAATTAAAGAATCTTAAAATATATGGTAAAATAAAAATATATTTTAAAATTTAAAAGTCCTGAAATATGGTAAGTGAAATATTTTTTTGAAAAAAGAAAAATGGTCAAATATACCCTTGTACTATCAAAAATAATTTATGTATAACTTTCGTTATTCTTTCGGTCTAAATATACCCTTTTCGTTATACTTTCGGTCTAAATATACCCTTTTCGTTATACTTTTGTTCCAAATGCACCTGGTTTATTAATAGAAAATGTAGTTGGTCTTGTGATACAACTTTTTATAGGTGGTCAATAATGATACGCTTACGCCATTAATTAAATTAGCTAATATACAAAACTCATCTAAATTAAAAACCCACCTAACCCACATCCCCTTTTAACCCAAAATCAATCAGCCCCTTTATCTTCATTTGTCTTGTATACTCAAACATTGTCTTCTGCAAATTTCTTACATTGTCCTTGTTATTTTTTTACTCATGAATCTGGATGAGTCCATTAGACTCAAGATCATCCATTGCATTGTGTGTTGGGATTATCTTGTTGAAAATCTTACAGAAAAGACATTCTTCATGAATACGTATGGATTTCACCAAAGCTTAAGGCGTGTCAAACTCTGTCATTAAGGATATTTCATCCGGTATAAATGTATCCCCAGGATTCGACAAGCTCTTCTAGTATAAAACTAGGAGTCAGAAGCTAACAAAAATTCTTTAAAATAAAATCCAACAATATAATGTATATATAGGAGGATGGATTATCTCTTAGCGAGATATATATTTCTCATTCTCTTTCTGATTGAGGACGACAAGATTATATATGCAAAGAAAACGTAACTGCTAACGTCTCAAAGGAAAATAATTTTTTTTTGGTAAGTAAGTATTTTATTACCAAAGAGAAGTTTACAACTCAAAAAAGAAGAAGGAAGAAACTACTTTGACTGGATCGAACACAATTAATAGCCTTCCATCTCCTAACCATCTATCGACTACTTTAGCTTGGATAGTAGTTCAAGATCGTCAAGTATTTAGTTAATTTCTCTTTGAGTCAGCCTCTGAAATATATGTCATGAACTATTCTCGTCACAAGGAACGATACTTCTCTTCTTTTGCCTTGAAAAACAATTTGGTTCCTTTCTTGCCACATATAATAGATGCAGCCTGTTAAGGCCATTCTATATATTGTTGCTTTAACACTATTCCCATTATAATGATCCACTGTCAATGTAAGTTCTTCCCATGCTTTTTCTTGTCGTCTCTGTCCTAGCCATTATAGTAGCTTTGTTCCACACTAATGCTGAAAGAGAGCACTGAAAGAAAAGGTGTGAGATCGATTCATTCTCCGATTCACACAAGGTCATATTGGATTAACGTTAATTCCCCAATGAATCATCCTATCCTTCGTGCACAACCTTCCATGAGCAACCAACATCACAATGAATAACCATTTTGGAATTAAAAGTATGGACAATTGAAGACAATTCATTTTGGTCAAAAAGAGACCAACCAACTATAGTGGTAGGATTTAGAGGAAAGAAAAAGATTTTCATTCTTTTTGAGATATCGAATATATTTTGTCAACAATGAATCCTCATCTTACTCTAATTTTAAATAATTTTTTACCAAAATTATCTTTTTAAGAATGATTTTTATAATTTTCTAAAAATTAAGTGGCGATGCTATTATTTGCAAAATAAAATAAATTGTTCTCCAAAATTATGAATATTTTTTAACTTGATTTGAAATTCGATCGAAACACCCATCACAATGGAGTAGATCAAACGAAGCAAGTTAGAAATAATCATAGGGTTGGAAATTGAAGGATTAGCTGTATATATATTTGCTCTTGATATAATAAAGGAGACGTTTAGTAAAAATTTCCAACTATATCATGAGTTCCTAACATTTAGATAAAAAGGAATCCAAACATTTAGAACACTATGCTTGTCCCCATTGATAAAATGTCACAAAAGATAGGGTCATCTGTCACGCCTCGAGCCTACACCCTGGACGTGGCCGGCACTCAAGAACCATTTCTGGTCCCAAGCGAACCCCTTGGCTTGGCTGACTACTTAGCGGAAGATTTACTCAAGCAGTAACAAGCTTAGAAATAATATTTAAGTCATTCAAACTCCAACAATTACTAAACTCAAAATGTCTGAAAATACTTAAGTTCAACAATGAAAATACTTTGCAAGACAGTCTCAAAACATTTTATCAAAAGGAAATATACTGAGAGACTCCTCAATTCTAACTATCTATCACTACTAAATAAACTGAATTTAGCGACGGAGAAATTTTGTAGCTAAACAACAAAATTCGTCGGTAATCCTACTAAGCGATGAATTAGCAACAAATATTTGTTAGCTACGAGCAAAATATTGAAAGACTAGCGACGAAGTTCGTCGCTAAATACAGTGTTTTTTAGTAGTGTATGAAGCCTCTAAATACTAAGATAGATGTCGGGACAGGACCCTCGAAAACTCAACAAAACAGGAAATATAGTGTGAAGTCCTACGAAATGCAAGGAGGCTCACCAAAGCTAACTGGAGTAGCGCCTGTTGATGACCCTGAACATCTGTATCTGCATCATAAAAAGATGCAGGTCGAATGACATCAGTACATTGAATGCACGAGTATGTAAAATGGCTGAGTAAAGCAATAACTGAACTGATAAGACTAGGAGAATACTCACCTCAACTCAACTCAACTCAATGCAAAGCAATAATAAGAGATGACATATTAAAAGTTTTGTAAATAAAGGATATGAACTCTAGGAGGTATGTAAAATACAAAAAAAAAGTTTTTTATTTACTCTCATTTGGGAGATTCTCTAACCGATAACCATCACTATGAGCTAAGTGATGATACATCGTCTCGCCCACGCTGCCAGAACTTTCCTATACCTTGCCGGGGTATAGAACAACCTCAACTAAGTGGATCCACTAAGCTTTACCCGAAGGCATAAGGAAATCATCTAAAAAGTTTGAATCCTTTACCCATGTTGGCGTACATGATTTATGAGGAATTCGAGTTGTCTGAACTCATCCCCATATCGGTGCTCAATACTACTCCCAATAATTATATATACTCAAGCTCAAGTAGAAATATTCTTTCTCTGTTTTGAGGTAATTACTCAAAAGGTACTCTTTAAGAGGCAATGTCTCAATTATCTCTCGAAACTCCTTTAACTCTTTATAAAAAAAATCAAAGTTCTCTTTCTCACCGTAAAAATGATAAATTTGGAAATCAATAGTTCCCTTAAACTTTACTCCAAATGTCTCTTTAAACTTTCCTCAAAACTCCTCTTTATTTTATCAAAAAAAGTTAAATTAAGATAATGTTTAACAGCCCGAACTTTGAAATACACATAAACTCTTGAACTCAAAATAGCAAAGGAGGGATTGAATTGAATGAATACTTTGGGAAGAGTTAATACCTTGGGTTGGAGCTAAATCAGAGGTAAAGAGATGAGGGTATCTCTTCTTCATATCTTCCTCAGCCTCCCATGTAGCCTTCTTAACAAACTGATTCCTCCACAAGACTTTGACTGATGCAACCTCTTTGGTTCTCAACTTGCGAACCTGACGATCAAGAATCTGAACGGGAATCTCCTCATAAGATAGGCTGTCCTTGATACCAATATTATTGGTAGGCACAATAAGTGAAGGATCACCCAAACACTTATTTAGCATAGAGATGTGTAATACCGGATGGACTGCTGCTAATTCTGACGGTAGCTCCAACTCATAAGCTACATTGCCAACCCTCTAGGATATCCTGTAAGGACCAATATATCGGGGACTGAGCTTTCCCTTCTTACCAAAATCTCATAACTCCCTTCATAGGTGAAACCTTCAAATAGACCCAATCATTAACCTCAAACTCCAAGTCTCTCCTTCTCACATTTGTATAGAATTTTTGACGACTTTGCGCTGATTTACGATGAAGTATAATGGAATTGAATAAAATAATAAATGTGTTTGTAAGTTACCTTAACGAAAGGATTGTTAAACCAAAAGCTTGTAAGTTTAGGAAAAGAACAAATAATCTCTCTCAATGTACACTTCCTCAAAGGCTCATAGTTCTCAATTATGCACCATGACACAATAGTCAACTCTTCAAGCTTAGTATAGGCTTCGAGGAACGAAAAATCAATAAAATCACTATAAAAAATGTGCAAGGCAAGTAGCCACGGTGATGAGATACGATATATACAATATCTTTTTTCGATTAATTGGACACCCTGACAACCACTTAGCTTCGCCCCGGTCCCTACCTCAAATTTTTTTTAAAAAAGAGATAAAAAAAAAGAACCTCAAAAACTTTAAGCCACTCATGTTATCTAAAAATGAAAGTAATAAACCTAAAAAGAGAAAGAGGAAAAAAAACACGTGTACAACACTACACATTCTAACACACATAAACTTAAGTAGATCACCATAAATATATCTTTACTAAAAAATACACACATTAAAAATAAAAAAATCTTTTATAACACACATAAATTAAAAACAAAAATCTTAAGAAGATAAAGGAGAATTGTATATTGAAACATGGAATCGACTCAAATTCCTTTACCCTTCATAACTATTGTTACATACAATATTCAAGACTTGCAAAATACTATCCATAAAAGGAGAAAAATCAAAAAAAATAAATCGTAAATTGAATCAATTATATACAAATGGAAAAGAAAAGAAAAAAAAGGAAGACCTAACATATCTTGATATTTCAGCCTGAAAGAGAGAATTGCATATAAAAGTCTTGCCTCTTAATTCTTATTTATAGATTTCAAATATGAGAAATTAAATAACATTAATTTTGTTTTGGTATGAAGAAGAATTAATTTCCTTTTATAAATATGTCTATTATAATAATTTAATCTCATTTAGTATGGTTGACTTCAAAATTTTGTAAAAGTTATAAGAATTGCGTTATATATACATAGAGTAAGATTGATTTATAACTCCTAAATTGGTCAAAATTCCTACCTAAATGTTGAAGAGGATCTGAAACTAAGCTATGTGGGTCCAAATGTACAATTATCAATTTTTTTTTAAAAATCGTAAGAGAAAAATATATTTGAAAATTGGATTTCTAAATGTATGGTCATGAGAGGAACATATATGGTAATAGGTATTAGAATAATTAATAATTAAGGAGTCCTAATTTACATGGTAAAGGGTATTAAGAGAATCAATAATTAAAGAATCCTAAAATATATGGTAACATAAAAATATATTTTAAAATTTAAAAGTCCTGAAATATGGTAAGTGAAAAATATTTTGAAAAAAGAAAAATGGTCAAATATACCCTTGTACTTTCAAAATTAATTTACGTATAACTTTCATTATACTTTCGATCTAAATATACCCTTTTCGTTATACTTTTGTTCCAAATGCACCTGGTTTATTAATAGAAAATGTAGTTGGTCTTGTGATACAACTTTTTATAGGTGGTCAATAATGATACGCTTACGCCATTAATTAAATTAGCTAATATACAAAACTCATCTAAATTAAAAACCCACCTAACCCACATCCCCTTTTAACCCAAAATCAGTCAGCCCCTTTATCTTCATTTGTCTTGTATACTCAAACATGATGTAAGAAACTTTTCCTTCTTTATTTATTTTTTAAATTACTAACAAATTGAGTTCAAGCATTAGTTATAATTTGTCAAAAACTTGTTCAATTTCCTAAAGACTTCTTCTCTATTAAGAGATTTAGTAGGAGCGTATGTGTAAAATATTTTAGGAGGTGTATATATTTAGGAGACTATTACCTTATTTACTATAGCTGTTTTTGTTAGTGAGGTTTAAGGATTTGTATATAACTTTGGCTACAACCTATTCAATAAAGCACGTCAAAAAGCTACATTACCTTCTACGAATTTCTTACATTGTCCTTGTTATTTCCTTTTCTCATGAATCTGGATGAGTCCATTAGACTCAAGATCATCCATTGCATTGTGTGTTGGGATTATCTTGTTTAAAAGCTTACAGAAAAGACATTCTTCACGAATACGTATGAATTTCACCAAAGCTTGAGGCGTCTCAGACTCTGTCATTAAGGATATTTCACTCGGTATGGATGTATCCCACAGGATTTGACAAGCTCTTATAGTATAAAACTAGGAGTCAGAAGCTAACAATAAATCTTTAAAATAAAATCCAACAATATAATGTATATATAGGAGGATGGATTATCTCTTAGCGAGATATATATTTCTCATTCTCTTTCTGATTGAGGAAGACAAGATTATATATGCAAAGAAAACGTAACTGCTAACGTCTCAAAGGAAAATAATTTTTTTTGGTAAGTAAGCATTTTATTACCAAAGAGAAGTTTACAACTCAAAAAAAAGAAGGAAGAAACTACTTTGACTGGATCGAACACAATTAATAGCCTTCCATCTCCTAACCATCTATCGACTACTTTAGCTTGGATAGTAGTTCAAGATCGTCAAGTATTTAGTTAGTTTCTCTTTGAGTCAGCCTCTGAAATATATGTCTTGAACTATTCTCGTCACAAGGAACGATACTTCTCTTCTTTTGCCTTGAAAAACAATTTGGTTCCTCTCTTACCGCATATAATAGATGCAGCCTGTTAAGGCCATTCTATATATTGTTGCTTTAGCACTATTCCCATTATAATGATCCACTGTATATGTAAGTTCTTCCCATGCCTTTTCTTGTCGTCTCTGTCCTAGCCATTATAGTAGTTTGTTCCACACTGATGCTGAAAGAGAGCACTAAAAGAAAAGGTGTGAGATCGATTCATTCTCTGATTCACACAAGGTCATATTGGATTAACATTAATTCCCCAATGAATCATCCTATCCTTCGTGCACAACCTTCCATGAGCAACCAACATCACAATAAATAACCATTTTGGAATTAAAAGTATGGACAATTGAAGAAAATTCTTTTTGGTCAAAAAGAGACCAACCAACTATAGTGGTAGGATTTAGAGGAAAGAAAAAGATTTTCATTCTTTTTGAGATATCAAATATATTTTGTCAACAATGAATCCTCATCCTACTCTAATTTTAAATAATTTTTTTTACCAAAATTATCTTTTTAAGAATGATTTTTATAATTTTCTAAAAATTAAGTGGCGATCCTATTATTTGCAAAATAAAATAAAATGTTCTCCAAAATTATGAATATTTTTTAACTTGATTTGAAAATCGATCGAAACACCCATCACAATGGAGTGGATCAAACGAAGCAAGTTAGAAATAATCATAGGGTTGAAAATTGAAGGATTAGCAGTATATATATTTGCTTTTCATATAATAACAGAGACGTTTAATAAAACTGCCAACTTTATCATGAGTTCCTAGCATTTAGATAAAAAGGAATCGAAACATTTAGAACACTATGCTTGTCCCCATTGATAAAATTTCACAAAAGATAGGGTCATCGCCCAAAATAAGATTTTCATAGACAAAATAACTAACAAGATGATAATGTAGCTGGTAGAATAGAAATCTTAGCTAATTAAGTTCTATACTGACATGTAGTGAAGCTCGAGGGAACTTCATCACTTCTAAAAAGAAAAAAAAGGTTATCATGTTGGTCAATTAACTCAACATGCGTAACTTTCACCTCTATAAGCCAAGGTCAATGAACTAGTGTAAGCTTCATGAAAAGACATTCATTTACGGAGTTCACAAAACCTTCCAACGTTATCTTTCGAACTGCAATGAGATCTTCTTCTATGCAGTCAGGTGTTGTCAAATACTCTTTTACTTTGATCATGCTACTTTCCTCATCATTATTTGACAATTCATGCTGTATAATAACATAAATATCCTTAATGACAGAATTTTATAGCAACACAAATACCATTTATAAATTAAAAAAAAGGAAACATATCTACATGTACTCCAATGATTACCTCGATTTCAATTGAATGCAATTGGGAGCATTGTTAAATTAGAATATAACTGCTCAAAAAGAGCTTCATTAGCAAATCTTAAATCTAAGTCGAAACTCAGTAAATTCTCTAGTCGAGTACCGAACCTCTTTGGAAAGACCTCTGAAACTGCAAACTTTTAAACAAAAACCAAATAAAAAATGAGAGAGAGACTTTTAACATTTTAATATAGGATTGAGTTTGACTCATAGTGATCAATTATCAAATAATAATTGTCGTTAATTATCAAATGATTGAACAATCAGGAGCTATATACTCACGATACTTAGTTGATATTCACAACAAAAAAATTGTTCCAACCCGAGATAAACAACAATATGGTAATTAGATGATTTACGATGAAATATACATGGAATAGAATAAAATAATAAATGTGGTTAATTATCAAATGATTGAACAATCAGGAGCTATATACTTACGATACTTAGTTGATATTCACAACAAAAAATTATTCCAATCCGAGATAAACAACAATATGGTAATTAGATGATTTACGATGAAGTATATATGGAATAGAATAGAATAATAAATGTGTATGTAACTTACCTCGGAGAAAGGATTGTTGAACCAAAACCTTGTAAGTTTAGGAAAAGAACAAATAATCGCTCTCAATGTACAATTCCTCAAAGGCTCATAGTTCTCGATTATGCACCATGACACAATAGTCAACTCTTCAAGCTTAGTATAGGCTTCGAGGAACGAAAAATATATAAAATCACTATAAAAATGTGCAAGGCAAGTAGCCACGGCGATGAGATACGATATATACGATATCTTTTTTCGACTAAAGATGTCCATTTGGACACCCTGACAACCATGTAGCTCCGCCATGTCTCTAACACAATTTTTTTTTTAAAAAAAGATTTAAAAAAGAACCTCAAAAATAAAAGAAATGCACAAAAACTTTTGTTGTCATACTGTCATAAACACCTTGCACCCTCAACTTTTTTCAAAAAATTAAGAAGTTAAATCAAAAACACCAACAAAGGCCCATAAACAATATCATGAATAACCTTATTTTTAGTTTTCATTGAAAGCTGATGAATGTACACATCAACATCAAAACAACAATACATGAGCAACATCAAAGTAGTTTTTCATGTCATCTATTGCAATATGTCACAAACACCAACTTCTAATGTGTTGTGACATACTAAGATAGATGCACATGAGTAGCTACTCATGTGTTGTTGATGCTGATGTTTATGTATACATCCGTCGACTGTCATTTGAAACTAACAACAAGATTATCCATGAGATTGTTTTCGAGACATCTATGGATGATTTTTTGAATTACCTTCTCAATTTTAGAAAAAAGTTAGTAGTGCAAGGTGTGTAGGACAATATTACAATATAAGTTTTTGTGTGTGTGTTTCTTTGATTTTTGAGATTTGTTATGATTGTTGTTGGACTTTATATATGTTTTTAGAAGCTAGTAAAACTTTGTCTCTTTTATCTCTTTTCTTTTCTTTTTTTTAGCCCTCTCTAAAAGCTCCCACCCTTTTTTACTCTCTTGATAACTCAAACGCACAATCTTAAAGTTGAAGGTGAGGGGTTGTTTGATCTCTCCAAAACTAATCCCTTGATAAAAATACTTTCTTAATTATTCATTAATTAGATCTAAATATAATATTTTAATACTCAAATATATTTTAGATCCAGATATCTCAATCCTTAAAAGAAAGGTCTCTAAAACATAATATTTTCACGTGAACTCCTCAAAACTTTTGAAATATGAGAATTTTCTATTTTTTTTACTTTAAGACACTCACGATATCTAAAAATGAAAGTATAAACCTAAAAAAGAGATTGAGGGGAAGAAAAACATATGTACAACAATACACATTCTAACACACATAAACTTAAATCAATCACCATAAATATATCTTCACTAAAACATACACGCATTAAAAATAAAAATTCTTTTATAACATACATAAATTAAAAACAAAAATCTTAAGAAGATAAAGGAGAATTTTACAACTAATGTTACACACAACATTCAAGACTAGCAAAATACTATCCATAAAGGATAAAAATCAAAGATAAATCATAAATTGAATCAATTCTATACAAATGAAATTGGAAATGGAAAATAAAAAATAAAAAAAGAAAAGGAAGACCTAACATACCTTGGTATTTCGGCCTGAAAGAGAGAATTGCATATAAAAGTTTTGCCTCTTAATTCTTATTTATAGATTTCAAATATGAGAAATTAAATATCATTCCAAATTTTGTTTTGGAATGAAGAAGAATTAATTTCCTTTTATAAATATTTCTATTATAATAATCTGATCTCATTTAGTATTGTTGACTAAAAATTTAGTAAAAGTTATAAGAATCTATATCTATATATAATATAAAGGAGAAACATAGACAAGATGATGTGGCACATCTCTATGACCTTCATTCATACTTATCTTTTTTCTCCTTTTTTGAGATTTTTTTCTTATTTAAATTAATTATTTTATTGTGAAAATGAATGACTTAATTTGTTACAAATAAATATTTTATTAATAGAGGAACAGTTACAACAAAGACTCTTCACTTGCCAATTTACAAAAGAGTAACTACCCACAATTCACACCTCTCTAATTTCTACTCCTAATATATTTATTTTCTTTTTTCTCCCTTTTTTTTAGCCTTCTTTCAATTATAAATTATGAGATGATGATATTTTAAGTATTTTTTAAATTTAATCTACACCTATATATAATAAAAAGTTAAACATAACCAAGGTGATGTGATGTACACCTCTCTATGGCCAAGAAAAATAATTATCTATTTTCTTCTTTTAAAAAAAAATATTTTCCTTCCTAAAAGTATCTAAATATAAATTCACCATGAATTTTAAATTTTAAAATTTTCATTAAAAAGTTTTTAATCTATATCTATATCTAATATAAAGGAGAAACATAGACAAGGTGATGTAGCACCTCTCTATGGCCTCCATTCATATTTATCTTTTTCTCCTTTTTTAGATGTTTTCTTATTTAAATTAATTATTTTGTTGTAAAAGTGAATGACTTAATTTATTACAAATAAATATTTTATTAATGGAGTAACATTTACAACAAAGACTTTTCACATGTCAATTTACAAAAGAGCAACTATCCATAATTCATACCTCTCTAATTTCTACTCCTAATATATTTATTTTTCTTTTTTCTCCTTTCTTTAACCTTCTTTCAATTATAAATTATAAAATGATAATATTTTAAGTATTTTTTAAATTTAATCTATGCCCATATATAATAAAAATTTAAACATAACCAAGGTGACGTGACACATCTCCATTGCCAAGAAAAATAATTATCTATTTTCTTCTTTTTAAAAAAAATATTTTCCTTCCTAAAAATATCTAAGTATAAATTCACCATGAATTTTAAATTGCAAAATTTTCATTAAAAAGTTTTTAATAACACTAAAAACTACATCATAATATCTTAAATCTCTTGAGTTTCTTATCTTCATTATTAGTATAATCTTTAAACCTTATTTACTTAATAAGGGAGAGGAAGAGAGATTCAATTTAATTGAATAAAATAAACAGTTTTAATGACTTAAAAGAAGCAAAGGTATAAAAAAAAAAAAGCTGGTAAGGGAGCATTGCCATTCTAAATCAGAAACGGCTGATTTGGTGAATATTTCCATTTTTCTTCACAAATTCAATGAAAACTCTTTGTATTATTTTTCCAAACCATTATTAGAAATAATTATACCATTATGAGTAATAAATTGTATCTAATTTATTACTTATTTTTCCGTTCTTTCCAATGCTCTACTTGCCATCCAATTTCCAATTTAACTATATATATTTGTGATCTTTGGTTACATTCCAACTAAATTATTGTGGTTTTAAAATTCTTTTCATATTATGTGATGAAATTAGAGTAAATATCAAATGTTACACAAGTTGGCGGAGAAGTTTTACAAGTTTACAAGTTGATTCAATATTACTTTATAGTTCATATACAATTTTTACTTTCAAATCATTTTTATTGTTTTGTTTTTGTATTTGTTGTATATGGATCATAGGTGCTGCAATAATAATAGGTTGATATAATCATTTTCATTTTTTTTTTGCAGGGTAAAAAATATGGTGAAGAAGTTCTTATCTTTAGCTGAAATATTTTATCAAGAGATTACTTATCGTTGCGTGGAGAATACATGCGTTTAATTTATAGAGATATAATGTGGCACTTCTCCAGTACTAGAATGATCAATTATTTTTTATTACATTTTTCTCTTATTCTGCCCAACTAAAAGTATATAACAGTTTTAATATTTTCTTCCTTTTCATTCAAGATGTATATAAATAACTTCAAAAATTAAGTAAGGTAAGAAATTGAAATTTATATTCCTGTTTATGGTTTTTGCATATAGTAATTGCCAAAAAATAAGTCCAATGAGGAAAGCATATTGAAAAAAAAAAAACAATCATAGAAAAAAAAAAGAAAAAAGATTATAGAGGAAGTATAAGGTTGGAATAGAGAGAAAAAGTAAAGATAAATTGAAGAGAGATTAAGGATTAAGGATTGAAAATAAAGAAAAAGAAGATCAATAAAAGAAAAAAAAATTATGAAAACATGTACATGATTGGAGTTTAACCGATGGATTTCTTTTTTGTATTTTTAATTTCTTTATTTTTTGTTCCATGTTTGTTAAAATGTTTACTATTTAGTAAGTAGAAAAAATCAAATACATATATACTTTCACGTATCTCTCTCTATATGTATATAAAATGAGAAATATAGACAAGGTGATGTGATATGACCTTTATTTGCATTTACTATTTTTTTCTTCGTCTTTTTGGGATTTTTTCAATTTTTTAAACATAATCTACGTATGAGTAATCAAGATTTTTAAGACAATCTAATAAAAGCCTAAATAACCTCATTCAGTTGATCAACCCACATAGTAGCATATTGTGCTAATCACAATGGCTTTTCACATATTTTTCTATACAGTTTTTTGATTAACCGTTATTTTATCCTCATCATGTGTCATAAATAGGTTTTAATGTCTATTAGTTTCTGAGTAAATTAATTTTTTGAATAAATTAATTTTGTGTCTTTTCATCCTTTATTTTTTGTGCTATATATAATATTCTTTTGCTTTTAATTGAATTTTTAGAATGACGTAATCTTTTCTTTCTGGTTATTATCGATAGAGATGATTTGATTATAAGAGTTAGATTTATAAGATGTGAAATGTGATTAATTCTAAGAAAAACAAGTTAATCAATCTGGATATGATTCTTATTTGATGAAAATGTATCTAATTACATGATTTTAACGAATTATAGTAAACAAGAAAACAATAAAGAGTCACATTATGCTATCTTGCACATCCTAAAACTTCATATAGTGAACAGGTTTTGCAGCATTTTGTAATTAAAATGTGATCAAATTCAACAAATTCAGTAGTCTTATAGGGATTCAGGAAATCATCAAAATTTTATGTTATTTCATATTACTAATTTTCTAAGTCTCTTCTATGTTATTAATAAATCAATAATATATTTAATAAATTCTTTTTCGTCAAATAACCAAAGACATAATTTATAATTTCAATAGTATCTAAAAAAATTTATGACCGCGCAAAGCGCGGACAAGTACACTAGTTACATTATACATAGAGTAAGATTTTCTAACTTCTAAATTCATCAAAATACCTATATAAATGTTAAAGAGGATTTGAAACTACAAAGATATGACACTTGGGCCTAACTCAACCTCATAAAGCTCATGAGGGTAGGTTTGTCCAAGTCCATATAAGGAGACCGAATTTCCATCCCTCTACCGATCGATGTGGGACTTCTTAATACTCCCCCTCATGTCCAGACCTCATCTAGAGCATGAACACTTCTAAATGGGGGCCCAACATCGATGAACAACAAATTGGGATGTGGCTCTGATACCATGTAAAGATATGACACCTGGGCCTAACTCAACCTCAAAAGCTTGCTCACGAGGGGAGGTTTTTCCAAGTCCATATAAGGAGACCAAATTTTCATCCCTCTACCAATGTGGAACTTCTTAACAGAAACTAAGCTCTGTGAGTACAAATGTACAATTATCAAATTTAAAAAAAATCATAAGAGAAATATATTTGAAAATTTAAGGAGTTCTAAATGTATGGTCATGTGAGCTCATAAATGGTAAGAGGCAAAGAGATATTAGAATAATTAATTATTAAGGAGTCCTAATATATATGGTAAGGGGTATTAAGAGAATCAATAATTAAGGAATCCTAAAATACATGGTAAGATAAAAAATATATTTTAAAATTTAGAAGTTCTGAATTATATGGTAAGAGAAAAATATTTTTGAAAAATAAAAAATGGTCAAATATACCCTTGTACGATAAAAAATAGTTTACGTATACCCTTCGTTATATTTTCGGTCTAAATATACCCTTTTCATTATACTTTTGATCCAAATGCAGCTGGTTTATTAACGGAAAATGCAGCTGGTCTTGATATACCACTTTTTATAGGTGGTCAATAATGATACGTTCACGTCATTAATTAAATTAGCTAATATACAAAACACATCTAAATTAAAAACCCACCTAACCCACATCCCCTTTTAACCCAAAATCAGTCAGCCCCTTTATCTTCATTTGTCTTGTATACTCAAATATGATGTAAAAAACTTTTCCTTCTATAATTTTTTTAAATTACTAATAAATTAAGTTCAAGCATTAGTTATACTTTGTTAAAAACTTGCTGATATATAAAAACTTGTTCAATTTCCTAAAGACTTATTGTCTATTAAGAGATTTAGTAGGAGCGTATGTGTGACATATTTTAGGAGGTGTATATATTTAGGAGATTATTACCTTATTTATAATAGTTGTTTTGGTTAGCAAGGTTTAGAGATTTGTGTATAACTTTGGCTACAACCTATTCATTAAAGCACTCCAGAAAGCAACGTTACCTTTGGCAAATTTCTTACATTGTCCTTGTTATTTCTTTTACACGTTAATTTGGATGAGTTCATCAGACTCAAGATCATCCATTGCATTGTGTGTTGGGATCATCTTGATGAAAATCTTACAGAAAATACATTCTTCACGAACACATGTATGGAATTCACTAAAGCTTGAGGCGTGTCAGACACTGTCCTTAATGATATTTCACTCGGTATAGGTGTATTCAAGGATTCAACAAGCTCTTCTAGTATAAAACTAGGAGCCAAAAACTAACAAAGATTCTTTAAAATAAAACCGAGCAATTGACAATTCATTTTGGTCAAAAAGAGACCAACCAACTTTATTGGTAGGATTTAGAGGAAGTACAAGATTTTCATTCTTTTTGTGATATCAAATATATTTTGCCAACAATGAATCTTCATCCTACTCTAATTTTAAATAATTTTCTTTTACCAAAATTATCTTTTTTAAAATAATTTTTATAATATTTCTAAAAATTAAGTCGCGATTCTATTATTTGCAAAATAAAATAATTTTTTTGCAAAAATTATGAATATTTTTTAGAATAACTTACATAAATTCCATAGTGTAAGTAGTAAATTACATCTTATCCCTACTCTTTTTCTAGTTACAATAATCCCTTAATTTTTACACAATCTGGATACATAACTCATTATCCAGATACGTTAATGCTGATATATTATGTATCAAGTTGTTATGCTGAAAAACAAAAAAAAAAGAAAATCCAATTAAAATCCCATAAATTACGCCTACACGTTTTTTCTTACTGTCAATCAATCAGACGCAAATCCTAAAAGAACCAACAAATTCAAAAATCAAATTTCTTCTCCCTATTCGTTGTTCTCCCTGTTCATCGAAGAACCATTAAAATTAGATTCAAATTTACCAAAAATTTGATAAGATACATAATGAATAGATGTTGGGACAAACAATTTCTTTTGTGAGTCTCAAATCTATCATTTTAGGAGATCGATGAGATGAGGAAAGTCAACAAAACCATGCTTAAGATCATTAACAGCAACATTCTTAACATTGAACCCAACATTGTCACCAGGGAGTGCCTCCTGGAGAGCTTCGTGGTGCATCTCTACAGACTTGACTTCAATTGTCAAACTAGTAGGGACAAAAGTCACAACCATACCAGGTTTGATCACACCAGTCTCAACACAACCAACAGGTATAGTTTCAATACTACCAATCTTGTAAACATCCTAAAGTGGAAGACAGAGGGGTTTGTCGGATGGTAGTAGAAGGAAATCATGGGAAAGGTGTTATTGACAATGGTATTCAATCCCTGGCAAATTGTAATAGGCTAGCACAATTCAAAATTCAAAATTCTTCATCCCATTCTTCCAAAAAACTCTCAATTTTTGAATCAATATTGTCGACAAAAATTTGAGATACATTGCAGATTAATACAACATTCTTCTTCCCATTCTTTCAAAAAAACTCTCAATTATCGATAACATTCTTCTTCCCATTCTTTCAAAAAAACTCTCAATTATCGATAACATTCTTCTTCCCATTCTTCCAAAAAAACTCTCAATTTTTGAATCAAAATTGTCGACAAAATTTTGAGATACATTGGAGATCCGATACATCGTTGAGGTGAAGAAACAAGAGCCTAGATTTTCAATGTATCTGCTATGCATTAATACAATAGACAAAAAGGTTACAGAGATACATAGCTTTGATGGATCATCTATCCCTTTTATAATGTTGTGTAATCATTTTTTGAATTGTTTTTTCGAGATGGATAGATTCATCAATACAATACTATTTATGTATCTTGTTTAAATTGATAAGTGTTGTATTTTTACTAGATACAATAAATAAGAAATTGTTGCCCATAAGATGTTAGGTTTGAGATCGATATATTACTGTTGGTAATTGCTATGTATCAGATACATTTAGTATAAATTCAAATTTATGTATCATGCCTAAAAAATTAGTGCATGATACATTATTGTTTATGTATCTTATTTTATTTGAGAAATACTATATTTTATATAAAAAAAATACATTATACATGTAATTGTTTCAAATAGCATTTTTTGTGTGTCATACATAACACAAAGTTTATGTATCAAGTACATTTATATTGAACATGATAATCAAAGATTCGACAACATTAGAGTTATGTATCAATACCTTAAATATGAACATGATACATTGCATAAAACAAAGGCTATTGTAACAGTAATGTATCAGATCAGTGATAACACCAGCAAAGAATAATTTAAGAATCAAAATAAACGAGATACATTGAAAATATGTATCTTTGATAGTGATGGCCTTGCAATGGCAGATCCAATTTTTTTCTTTCTTTTTAGGGCGTTTTTCAACAGTAGATTTAGAACTCAAGCATGCATCCTTCATCGACTTCTCCGCTCTCAAATTCTTCATGATTAATGGATCGTTTCAATGGATTTTCATAAAAGTTTTCATCCTCAGAATCGAATTGGGTAAGCCCAATACTAAAAGAGGGAGCAGAATCCATATGTATCAGAAATTTGTAGATGAAAAGGCTAATACATGATAAATGATACATTTGATAGAATTTTTGTATCAAGTATCAATACTAATTAAGGTTATGTATCAAAACTAATATTTGAACACGATACATTGTGCATGATAAAATTGTAATGTATATCATAATGTTGAAATGAAGGCATTATACATTAGTTTAAGAAACAAAATCAACTAGATACATAAAAATCTGAACCCATGTATATCAGAAAAGATGAAAAACCAAAAAACCAAAAAAAATTCAACAATCTGATTAGCGGAAAGCAAAAAAAAAACTAATGAAGAAATCCTCATTTGCTCTGCATCAACTAACATATCTTTTTTTTCACTGTCAACAAATGGCGTCACCTATGGATCTCGATCCAAAGCCCTTACCAGAGCCACCACCATCTCGACCTTTCCCCCCTTTTTAGCATTTTTTCCGTAGTTGTTTTATAAGTCGAAGATGTATCCTTCCCGGGCTAATTGGGTAAGCCCAATACTGAAAGATCGAACCAACGAAATGAAATGTATCAAGACCGCCATTAGAAATTCCTGGAATCATTCCAAATTCACTCCAAGATGAACTCTGTGCATTAGCCACGTTTTCCACCCCTCTTCCAGTAAAGAGACAGGAAGTAACATATTCAGTAATTTTTTAAGATGAAAATTTTTTAAAAATTTAAAAGAAATAGAAAACTGAAGTGATGGAAAGAAATCTACCACTTGAATAACTTGAAATTATTAATTGGAAAGAGAAAAGATTTGAAATTCAAAAATGGATTAATGAAGGTAATTGTGGAGAGATTTGTGGCGTGAAAAAAGGAAGGAAAATCATGGTTATGAGATTTCAAATTAATCTATCCGGAAAAGAGGATGATGGGAGAAAAATAAGGGATTTTTGATATTTTTTGAAGTGGTAGGAAAAATAAGAAAATATGATAATAAATGGTGTGTAGTTAGGTAATTTTTTCTATTTTTTAACTTGATTTGAAAATCGATCGAAACACCCACCACAATGAAGTAGACCAAACGAAGCAAGTTAGAAACAATCATAGGGTTGAAAATTGAAGGATTAGTAGTATATATATTTGCCCTTGATAATAAAGGAGACATTTAATAAAATTGCCAACGATATCATAAGTTCCTAACATTTAAAAAAAGAGGAACCAAAGCATTTAGAACACTACGCTTGACCCCATTGACAAAACGTCACAAAAGATAGGGTCATCACCCAAAACCAAATATTCATCGACAAAATAATTAACAAGATGATAATGTAGCTGCTAAAATAGAAATCTTAGCTATTTAATTTCTATACGGACATTTATTGAAGCTCGAGGGAACTTCATCATTTCTAAAAGGAAGAAAAAGATTTCACGTTGGTCAGTTAACTGCAGGCATAACTTTCACCTCTACAAGTGAAGGACAACGAGCTAGCATAAGCTACATAAAAAGATGTTCATTTACAGAAGTCACGACCCAAAGTACCCCCTAGGCGTGACATGGCGCATAGGATCCCGAGAGACCCCACACAAGCTACTTAGCATACATATACATAAGGTAAAGACGAAAATGAGGAATATAATAGGCAATCTCATAAAAGTAAGAGTTTACAAGCGGAAGTCTTGACTATGTCTCAAAAGTCATCTAATAAAATAGAATGATCGGGACGTAACCCATACATCATATACAAGTCTGAAACTGAAAGTAAAGAAAAGCAATAAAGTTTCTTAGTCCTCGAAGCATGAGGACTCACCAAGGTTGATAGCTCGAACTCTGAAAGCAACTAACCACGAGAGTGTGAAGGATGACTGTCTGACCCTACATTATAAGAGAATGTAGGCACAAGTATGCATTAGTACGTGGAATGTACTCTGTACGAAGCAAATGCATATAATCACATAAATCATGCCAATGAGATGCTTTCATATATGAAATCATGCTAGTGAGGTATCATCATGAACATGCAATGACCAACTAAATCATGTTACAAAAGGGTTAAAAACTCAATCCATAAACATGGTCAATGCAAGCTAGTCATATCATAAGTCTTGTGAGATACTTCTAGTACCCTAGTTCTTTGTTATGGGATTTTTACGTTTAACTGACATAGACCATGCGAGCTATAACATGGAATCCAGTGTCTGCCCCACACCGAAAATGGGAGTGATGTCTACCCCACACCACTAGAAGGGGTGTCCCACTTTCCAAGGTAAGGACCATAAATCTGTAGCTTATGTGGATCCACTAGCTATGTGTCTATTTGAGACAAAGCCTACGAGGCACGTAGTTATGGGACTTAGGGATTGCCACTAAAGGTCCATGGACGCAAAACAAAAACCTTCATCCCAAAAGCCCACTCGGTGCTAAGAAAAATCCCAAGTAATAGTCAATTAAGCTTATTCATATTTTAACCAAGGGAGAGGTATATCTAGGGTTACCAAATCAAAGCTAAGATCATATCTAGGGTTACGTCATTAGAATAGCTCGTAATTGATTCATAGGTAAGAAAGCCTTTTAACCATATGAACCCTAATTTATGTGAGAAAACCTTTCACATTCATATTCTTTGCTTATTGTGAAGAAAACCTTTTCACAACTCATGGATGCCATCATCTATATGCACCCTAGCAATTATAAGCATAATTCTCATGAAACATGCATCTCTTATGCAAGCTATTCATATGTTCATAAATCATGATCTAGTATGGGTACATATCAATTTATCTTAGAATCATGCAATAAACTAGAATCATGCATATTTTCATCAATTTCATAAGTTCATAAACGCATGGATCATACTTCATCATGAATTCTTAACTAGGAATCATTGCTCATGCATGGGTTCATACAATTTCTACATCAAATCATATAAATCACGCTAAATCGTGCACTCAGTTACTTTATCACGCTAGATCGTGCACTACGAATCATAAAATCAACAATTGGAATCATAATTAAAGAACCCATAAGAATTGATCAAAAACCCTAACTCAATTTGGGGAAATTGAACCTTGAAAATTTTGGAAAACTAGGGACCCATTGGAGGAAAGGGATCCAAATGGTGAATGTTAACATACCTCAACAAAGCCCACAAGAAATTGTTAAGAGTTGATGACCTTCAATGGAGGATCCTAGCCTTTCTTCTTCCTTGTGAATTGAGAGAACTTTCTAGAGAGAGAAATATTTTGGGGAAGTTGAGAATTTGAGAATGAATTAATGAAGGAAAATTTGGGAGGAAAGACTTATATAGTGGGTCAATTTAGGGGCAAAGTCGTAATTAAAAAGACTTAAAAGAATTGGGAAAAGACATAAAGACCCTTGGAAATTAACTGTCGGATGAAGTCCACGGTCCTAACCTACGGTTCGTAGGGCTTCCTACGGACCGTCCTGTTGGACCGTAGAAAACTTTAGAAAACCCAACTTTCAGGACACTTTCTACGACTTTGTTCTATGGCTCGTAGATCATTCTACCGTCCGTAGGTCCAACCTGTAGAACCCAACTTAACCCTCATAAACTTAACGAAGTCTGGAATGTTTTGACAGAACCCTTCTACGATCCGTGGAAGGACCTACGGTCCATCCTGCTAACCCGTAGATTCGACTTTAGAAACCTGATTTTCAAAACATTTTACCCTATTTCTACGGATACTTTCTACGGTCCGTTAACTGATCTACGACCCGTAGAAGTGACTCTGTGCCCAAAACTGGAAATTTTCTCTTTTGAAAAACTGAGGTGTTACAATATCTCCCCCTTGGGAACATTCATCCCTGAATGGAACTCATCTTGCAACAACAAGAGTAGGGAAAACAACAATTCTATGATTCCAATCATGAATGCAATTCCATAATGCATATATCCGAGGAGGAAAATCAACTCCAAGCTAATGCATGCTTTATCACAAAATGTCAAGCTATAAACACTTAATGAATGCATGCAGAAGGAAACATGAGAATGACTAAGACACATGCATCCTAGAAACAAGCCATGATGAGCTAAATACCTCAAGCTAGGGAAGACTCGGAAGGAAAGAGATGAGGATAACAGGACATCATATCGGCCTCGGCCTCCCACGTAGCACCCTCAACTAATTGATTCCTGCACAACACCTTAACAGAAGCAACTTTTTTGTTTCTCAGCTTCTGGACTTGTCGGTCTAGAATCTCAATCGGAAGCTCTTCATAAGATAAACTCTCTTTGATTCCAAGACTTTCTAAAGGCACTATGGATGTCGGATCTCCAACACACTTCTTCAAAAGAGACACATGGAAAATCGGATGAACCGACGCTAACTCATTGGGCAACTCAAGCTCTTAAGCAACCTTGCCAATGCGTCTCAAAATCTTATATGGGCCTACAAACCGGGGACTAAGCTTCCCTTTCTTACCAAACCTCATGACACCCTTCATGGGCGAAATTTTCAAATAGACCCAATCATTAACCTCAAACTCAAGATCCCTTCTCCTAACATCAGCATAGAACTTTTGTCGACTTTGAGCTTTTTTCAATCTTTCTTAAATAAGCTGAACTTTCTCCATAGCCTCACGCACTAATTCGGGACCCATCAAAGCAACTTTACCCACCTCAATCCATCCTATAGGAGACCTACATCTCTTATCATAGAGAGCCTCAAACGGAGCCATACCAATACTTGCGTGGTAACTATTATTGTAGGCAAACTCAATCAAAGGTAAATGATCATCCAGTTACCCTTGAAAGCGATCACACATGCTCTTAGCATATTCTCTAAGGTTTGGATAGTACGCTCCGCTTGCCCATCGGTTTGGGGATGAAAAGTCGTGCTAAGCTTAACCTTTGTACCAAGACCTTTTTGGAAAGACTTCCAAAATTGTGAAGTGAATTGGGTACCTCTATCGGAGATAATGGATAGGGGCACTCCATGCAACCTAACCATCTCCCTAATGTACAACTTAGCATAATCTTCCACCGAAAAGGACACCTTGACGGGAATGAAGTGAGCTGACTTCGTCTTACGGTCTACTATAGCCCATATGGTATCATGTTGCCGGCGAGTATGGGGTAAACCCACTATGAAGTCCATATTAACATCTTCCCACTTCCAAGTAGGAATGACTATATCTTGGGATAAGCCTCCCGGCCATTGATGTTCAACCTTAACTTGTTGACAATTTGGGCACTTTGCCATAAATTTCGCAACATCTTTCTTCATTCCATTCCACCAATAGACTTCCCGCAAATTGCGGTACATCTTGGTGTCTCCCGGATGAATAGAGTATCGGGAACTATGAGCTTCTTCTAGAATTTTCTCTCTTAGGCCATCAATATTAGACTCACACAAACGGCCTTGATATCTAAGGACACCATCTCCCCCTTGGGAGAAAGCCTCATTGCCCTTCTTTAGAACCGTTTCTTTCAACTCAACTAGTATTGGATCAAGTGCTTGCTTGGCCTTAGCATCCACCACAAAGGACGATTCTGACCCATTTTGGACAATCACACCTCTCTCATCGGAGTCAACCAAACGAACACCTAGCCGAGCTAGTCTATGAACATCCCAAACCAATTCTTTCTTATCATCTTCTATATGTGCAACACTATACATCGATAACCGACTCAAGGCATCGGCCACTACATTAGCTTTGCCCAGGTGATAGAGGACACTCATGTCATAGTCCATTAAGAGCTCTAGCCATCTACGTTGTCGAAGATTTAGATCCTTCTACTTAAACACGTAGTGCAAACTTTTGTGGTCGGTAAATACATCAACATGGACACCATACAAATAGTGTCTCCAAATCTTTATAGCAAAGACAACCGCTGCAAGTTCTAAATCATGGGTAGGGTAGTTCTTTTCATGAACCTTAAGTTGCCTCGAAGCATAAACAACCACCTTCCCGTTCTGCATAAGAACACACCCTAAGATAACCTTTGAAGCATCACAATAAACCACGAAGCCATCGAAACCTTTGGAGCGGAAGTAAGCCTATCCTTCAATTCTTGAAAGCTCCTTTCACAATCCTCCGACCATACAAACTTAGTCTTCTTTTGAGTCAACGAGGTCAATGGAGAGGCAATAGAAGAAAACCCTTCCACAAACCTCCTATAATATCCGGCCAAGCCCAAGAAACTATGAATATCTGAAGGAGATAGAGGTCTAGGCCAATTTCTAACCACATTCGTCTTCTTATGATCTACCTGAATACCCTTACCGGACACAATATGACCAAGGAAAGCCACGGATCTCAACCAAAACTCACATTTATTGAACTTGGCACTCACAAACCTTAAGAATTTGCAATACAATCCTTAAATGATCGGCATGCTCTTCCTTACTTCGGGAGTAAATCAAAATATCATCAATGAATACAATCACACACAAATTAAGGTATTGTTTAAACACCCTATTAATCAAATCCATAAAGGCTGCCGGAGCATTAGTCAATCCAAACGACATAACCACAAACTCATGATGGCCATACCTAGTCCGAAAAGCCGTCTTTGGAATATCACAATCTCTCACCCTCAATCGGTGATAACCCGATCGGAGATCAATCTTAGAGAAGAAACTATCACCTTGAAGTTGGTCAAACAAATCATCTATCTTCGAGATCAGGTATTTATTCTTAATAGTAACCTTATTCAATTGCCGGTAATCAATACATATACGGAGAGAGCCATCTTTCTTACGAACAAACAACACTAGAGCACCCCATGGAGAAATACTTGGTCGGATGAAACCCTTATCCAACAAATCCTTCAATTGTTCTTTCAATTCCTTAAGTTCTGCTTGAGCCATACGGTAAGGAGGAATAGAGATAGGTTGTGTTTTGGGAAGAAGGTCAATACCAAAGTCTATTTCCCTTTCGGGAAGAACATGGGGTAGATCATCACGAAACACATCCAAAAACACATTTACCACGGGAACCGACTCAAGACTAGGGGTTTCAGAATCTATATCCCTAACTTGAATAAGATGATAAATGCAACCCTTGGAGATCATCTTTCTAGCTTTAAGACAAGAAACAAACCGGCCTCTAGGCATAGAATTTCCCCCTTGCCACTCTAGGACGGGCTCACTAGGAAATTAAAACTTAACCACTCAGGTTCTACAATCAACCAAGGCATAACAAGAATGAAGCCAATCCATCCCAAGAATGACATCAAAGTCTATCATATCTAGCTCTAAAAGATCAACATAGGTGACTCTACGAAACAAGGAAATGGGACACTTCCTATAAACTCTTTTAGCCACAACAGAATCACCAATAGGAGTAGAGACACAAAAGGGGTCTATCAATACATCCGGGGCAATAACAAATCTCATAGCCACATATGACGTCACAAAAGATAAAGTAGCACCTGGATCAAGTAAGGCATACACATCAAGATGGAAGAATTTCAACATACCCGTAACCACATCAGGTGAACCTTCTTGCTCTTGGCGAGTTTGGAGTGCATAAAGTCGGTTTTGCTTGGGAGCACTAGAACCCGAACCACTAGGAGCACCTTGTTTACCATCTTTCCCCTTTGTAACATTCATTGGAAAATCCCTCATTTTGTGACCACTCTTGCCACAAGTGAAGCAACCTTCCGATCCGGCTAAGCATCTCCCCTCATGCTTCCTCCCACACTTTTGACATGGGGAAATTGGAGTACTATCACCACCACCATTGCCTCCTTGAGGCTTAGGTTTAGACACCCTATTCTTGTCAAATTTAGGCATAGGAGCATTTGAAGACCCTTGACTCGAAAACCTTTGCCGAAACTTAGAACGGTTATGTCCTCCGGTCCTTTGGTGTGAGAAGTCACCATCACCGGTCCTAGCCCTCTTTGACACTTTGGACCTCTCCTTTAGCTTCTCTTCTTTGATTTGTTGTGCATGTACCATCAAACTTGAAATATCCTTTTCTTTAATAAGCATGGCAGTCCTACACTCCTTGACCACCAAGTCGAATACCCCTGACACAAACTTACTCATTTTGGCCCTTGAATCGGCCACCAAGGAAGGCACATATTTTGACAATTATATTGAGTGAAATTCGATGCATATTCTTTGACACTCATACCACCTTGCTTCAAGTTAATGAACTCGAGGACCTTAGCCTCTCTCATCTCAAGAGGAAAGAATCGATCAAGAAAAGCTTCCTTAAATTTCTCCCATTCAAGAGGACCCGCATCTCTAGCCCTCTCACTTTTTCATTGGTTAAACCACACTTGGGCCACACCCTTCAATTGGTAAGCGGCCAACTTAGCTTTCTCTTCCGGTGTGACCCCATGATCATTAAAATCTTGTAAACCTCTTCAAAGAACTCTTGTGGATCCTCCTCCACCTTGGAGCCATGGAATGCTGGAGGGTTCATCCTCGTGAAATCTCTCACCCTTGCCGCTGCCGTACCCACATGTGGATTCACAGGGACCACGACTTCTCTATTGGCTTGGACTGTCATGGCTTGGGCCAATGCATGAAAAGTGGCTTGGAACTCCGCATTAGTAATCGCTTCGGCCAAAGGAGCGGTCGAAACTTGGTTTGCCTCTTGCTCCACATTCTCATTTGTGCTCCTCCTTACAAAAGCTCTTCTAGGTGCCATATCATGAAAAGCGTGGGACATGGATTAGGAGAGGAACGTATAGAGTTAAACTCTAAAGCACGATTTTAGAATATGAAAGAAGTGAAATTTCCAAAAATCTTATAGCCTCTTATTCATAAATGTGGCTCGCTTCACACTTGTGAACAAAACTCTACTAGACGTGACTTTGAGACATCCTAGGACATTTCTAAACCTTGTGTTCTGAATTCCAAGTTTATCACGACCCAAAGTACCCCATAGGCATGACATGGCGCATAGGATCCCGAGAGACCCCACACAAGCCACCTAGCATACATATACATAAGGTAAAGACGAAAATGAGGAATATAATAGGCAATCTCATAAAATTAAGAGTTTACAAGTGGAAGTCTTGACTATGTCTCAAAAGCCATCTAATACAATAGAATGATCGGGATGTAACCCGTACATCATGTACAAGTCTGAAGCTGAAAGTAAAGAAAAGCAATAAAGTCTCTTAGTCCCCGAAGCATGAGGACTCACCAAGGTTGATAGTTCAAACCCTGAATGCAACTAACCACGAGAGTGTGAAGGATGACTATCTGACCCTACATTATAAGAGAATATAGGCACAAATATGCATTAGTACATGGAATGTACTATGTATGAAGCAGATGCATATAATCACATAAAACATGTCAATGAGATGCTTTCATATAGGAAATCATGCTAGTGAGGTATTATCATGAACATGCAATGACCAACTAAATCATGTTACAAAAGGGTTAGAAACTCAATGCATAAACATGGTCAATGCAAGCTAGTCATATCATAAGTCTTGTGAGATACTTCTAGTATCCTAATTCTTTTTTATGGGATTTTAAAGTTTAACCGACATAGACCATGCGAGCTATAACATGGAATCCAGTGTCTGCCCCATTTCGAAAAGGGGAGTGATATCTACCCCACACCACTAGAAGGGGTGTCCCACTTTCCAAGATAAGGACCATAAATCTGTAGCTTATATGGATCCATTAGCTATGTGTCTATCTGAGACAAAACCTACGAGGCACGTAGTTATGGGATTTAGGGATTACTACTAAAGGTCCATGGATGCTAAACGGAAACCTTCATCCCAAAAGCCGCTCGGTGCTAAATAAATCCCAAGGAATAGTCAATTAAGCTTATTCATATTTTAACCAAGGAAGAGGTACATCTAGGGTTACCAAATCCAAGCTAAGATCATATCAAGACGTTTCAACTACCATGGGCTTGCCCAAACTTACGTCATTAGAATAACTGCTAATTGATTTATAGATGAGAAAGCCTTTCAATCATATGAACCCTAATTTATGTGAGAAAACCTTTCACATTCATATTCTTTGCTTAGTGTGAAGAAAACCTTTTCACAAGTCATGGATGCCATCATCTATATGCACCCTAGCAATTATAAGCATAATTCTCATGAAACATGCATCTCTTATGCAAGCTATTCATAAACATGCATAACTTATGCAAGCTATTCATATGTTCATAAATTATGATCTAGTATGGGAACATGTCGATTCATCTTAGAATCATGCAATAAACTAGAATCATGCATATTTTCATCAATTTCATAAGTTCATAAACGCATAGATCATACTTCATCATGAATTCTTAGCTAGAAATCATGGCTCATGCATGAGTTCATACAATTTCTACATCAAATCATATAAATCATGCTAAATCGTGCACTAAGTTACTTTATCACGTTAGATCGTGCACTACGAATCATAAAATCAACAATTGGAATCATAATTGAAGAACCCATAAGAATTGATCAAAAACCCTAACTCAATTTGGGGAAATTGAATCTTGAAAATTTTGGAAAACTAGGGATCTATTGGAGGAAAGGGCTCCAAATGGTGAATGCTAACATACCTCAACAAAGCCCACAAGAAATTGCTAAGAATAGATGATCTTCAATGGAGGATCCTAGCCTTTCTTCTTCCTTGTGAATTGAGAGAACTTTCTAGAGAGAAATATTTTGGGGAATTTGGGAATTTGAGAATGAATTAATGAAGGAAAATTTGGGAGGAAAAACTTATATAGTGGGTCAATTTAGGGGCAAAGTCGTAATTAAAAAGACTTAAAAGAATTGGAAAAAGACATAAAGACATAAAGACCCCTGGAAAATAATTGTCGGATGCAGTCCACGGTTCCAACCTACGGTTCGTAGGGCTTCCTACGGACCGTCCTGTTGGACCGTAGAAAATTTTAGAAAACCCAACTTTCAATACACTTTCTACGACTTTGTTCTACAGCTCGTAGACCATTCTACGGTCCGTAGGTCCAACTCGTAAAACCCAACTTGACCCTCATAAACTTGACGAAGTCTGGAATGTTTTGACCGAATCCTTCTACGATCTGTGGAAAGACCTACGGTCCGTCCTGCTAACCCGTAGACTCGACTTCAGAAACCTGATTTTCAAAACATTTTACCCTCTTTCTACGGATACTTTCTAAGGTCCATCAACTGATCTACGACCCGTAGAATTGACTCTGGGCCCAAAACTGGAAATTTTTTCTTTTGAAAAACTAAGGTGTTACAACAGAGTTCACAAAACCTTCCGACGTTATCTTTCGATTTGCCTTGAGATCTTCTTCTATGCAGTCAGGTGCTGTCAGATACTCTTTAACTCTGATCATGCTACTTTCTTCATCATGGTTTGAGAATACATGCTGTATAATAACATATATATGCAATTTAGATAATACAAATATTGAAAAAAATATTAAAACTCACAATCTTAAAGTATAGAAGGTGAGGGAACATTTGAATTCTCTAGAACTAATCTGTCCCCCTCCACAATCTTATATTTTAGCATACATAAACTTGATTCGATCAACATTAAGGTTTGTTTACCGGAACAAACACAAATAAAAAATAAAAAATTTTTCCACACAACACATAATTTTTTTTAAAAAATCATAAGAACATATATTTTTTTTTGTATATACTTGAACATGAAATCAAATCAGATTTCTTTACACATCATAACAAGTGTTACACACAATATTAAAAAAACTTGCAAAAGTATTATTTCTATAGAGAGAAAAAATCAAAGACAAATAGCACTAGATTGAATAAATTCTATTAAATGAAATTCAAAAAGGAAAAGAAAAGAAAAATCAAACATACCTAATCATTTGAGTCGAACAAAGAGAGAATTGCATATAAGAGTTTTGCTTTTTTTACTTATTTATAGATTTCAAATATGATAAATGATAAATGATATTTGAATATTTTTCTTTGGTCTGATGATTAATTAATTTCTTTTTACTCAATAAATATATTTATATTAGTATAATCTGATCTCATTTAATATCTTTTGACTCGAAAATCTAAAAATTTCTTTCATCGGTATCATCGATGGGTAAAACAGTAACTTTATAATTTTTTAAACTAGTTTAAATAATTACAATATAGTATAATCAAATAATTCTATATTCAGAGTATTCACACATACACAAAATACTTTCCAGGCAATGTCTTAATTAAACACTTGTATTCATTTTAATTTGTTATGTTATTTAGAGAGTGTTGAATTTCAATAACATGTGTAGTATTATTTTAAAAGAGAAGATATAGTAGGTAAATTAATATTTTTTTGTTAAATAAATTATTTTTAACTAATAGGTAAACACTAAAAGTGGAGGGGACTAGATCAATACCTTTTCAAAATAAGGCCCTTCCACCAAAGCTCAAACTCAAACTCATTAGTTCCTTCTACAAATTACTCCTCTTATTGTCTGTTGGGAACTTTGGAAGGCAAGATACAACAAGTCAAAGTATTACCTTATTTGAGTTTTATTTTTCTCTCAAAGAAAAGTCAAAGTATTATCATAAATGTTTTAACTTTTTCAGAAAGGAAAGTGTAATTTTCTTCTATATTTGGGTTATTCCTTCCTTGGAGGAAACATTTTGAACTCTATAAATTGAAGACCCCTCCTCTCATACCACAACACAATAACATCCACAATGTAATGACCCTCCAGGTCATTTCTATTTTAATGCCTTCTTTCTGTCGTTTAGAGCGTTCCTGTAGCGATCCCAAGTCATTTATGACTTGCTGGCACTGACTGTTCGGTCGCCTGGTTGTTCGTTTGAGTTTTATGCCTATTTTTCTATTTTGGAGCTTTTGAACCTTGAAAAGTTGATTTCGGTCATAACTTCAGGTAAGCAACCTCAGATGGGAATTCTGACAGTTTCATCAGCTCCGGAGCGGCCAAATTAGTCTAGGAGCATGGTTTGCCCGAGTCTCAGGGTTTTCGGTGTGATTTTAGGGCCAGTTAGCTCTTTAGTCTTTGAAATTTGGTTTAAGATGACTTCGATCAACATTCTTGGGAAACGCACTTGGATGAAGAGCGCGGTTAGTTCCAGAATGCCGAGTTTGGTCTAGAACGATCCTTTGAGAATTACCGGGAGCTTCCGATCAGATTTAGAGACCTCCGGTAGAAGTTGGCTAAAATTGCTCATTGGGTGTGGGACCCACTTTTTGTTGAAACTACCTCGTATGGAAATTTTTGACTGCGCCATTGAGTCTGAAATGTCTAATTCGAGGGCATAGAACATTTCGTTTGTGTGCACGGGGTTCCGAACGGATCCCGAGCACCCCGACGGAGTTTTTGAATTGTCCAAAACTTAGCTGGTGCAGCTGTCAAAATTGTAGACTCATTTACTCTCCGCATTCACTGGATAGGCTCCTCATTCGCGGAGGTGTGGGAGAGTCTACTCCACGTTCGCGGAGGTCTGTGAGTCTGGGTGTATCCCTGTTCTCCGCATTCACGGAAGACTCTGCGCGTTTGCGGAGGTCTGGGTCCCTGAGCTCCGCATTCGTGGAGCGGTCACTGCGTCTGCGGAGGTCTGTTGGGTGAGGGGAGAAGTTGTTCTCCGCATTCGCGGGCCAGGGGCCGCGTTCGCAGAGCACTGGCTCTCTCACCTCCGCGTTCGCGGAGAAGAAGGACCTGGCAGTGTCTATTTATTGAGGTCGAAGCTCCCATTTTGGAGAGCTTCAAACCTTTATAAAAATCTCCTCGATGGTTGGTTTTCGGCGATTCGAAGTCCCAAGTGCTAGGATTTTTGTTGG
This sequence comes from Solanum appendiculatum, assembly GCA_018342035.1. NCBI lineage: Eukaryota > Viridiplantae > Streptophyta > Magnoliopsida > Solanales > Solanaceae > Solanum > Solanum appendiculatum. Next base: position 536,521 of record JAGDQO010000302.1, read on the forward strand.
CTTCGTGGGTTTTAGGTTGGGGTTTGTTGGATGTTCCTTGTTTTCCGTGAAATCGAGAGTAAGTCCTTTTTTTGCCTATTTTTGTTAAGTTTTGTGATTTGTTGTTGTGGGTTGTTAGGAGCGGATCCAACCCCTAATGGGTGTTCTATTTTGGGATTCGTGTTTGGAGAAAGATTTGAGACCTTTCTACGGAGTCAATTCTGGAAAATCTAGGGTGGGTCCCAATTTGCCCAATTTGACTCCAAAATTGGTCTGTCTATGAATTTGTTAACTTTAGTGTCTAAACGACCGTATTGACACTGTGATTCTATTTTTGATAGCGTGGTAGCAGTCTGAGGTAGTACGGAAGGGAAAATCTCCAGTTGAGTGACTTGGAGCGCTTGTGATCGGCTTTTTGGTAGGTTACGGCTTCCCTTCCATCTAGATTGAGCTTGATTGTGTAAATGCTGGTTGATATTTGTGAATCTGGGGTGGCTAGCTAATATTGATTTCGTGTTTACCCGATTTCCTATTTTATAGTTGACTATTGGGTTGTTTGGAGCTAGTATCATGTTATAGGTTGGGTCGTTGACCTGGATTGATGGTAATTGTGTTGTGGGTTATTTGTTGGGTGGTTATCTGGTGAGGCATGGTGGGTCTGGGTCTTTGGATTCTGTGTTGGATTGATTATTGTGATTTTGGACTTAGGATAGGTTAAGGTAGTGTTTCCTTAGTCCTATGCACCCGTTGACTTGACTATGTATCCGACGGCGATTCGAATGGACTAGGTCCTTGAGACTGATATAGCAGACTTGGGTCTGATAGTGTGATCCTTGATCTAGGCGTTCTTGTGGCCTTCGATTCTTCCGATTCTCTCCCCTCTATTTTCTGAGATCGTGGGATGCTGCCGGAGGATGTTACGTTGAGCCGATTCATGGTTGGATTGTGTTAGGCTGGAAGCCTTCGTTTGATATACTTGTGGGCAGCGGCCCGTGATGGTTAGCCTTGCGTTGTGTGGTTCGTAGTGGCTTTATCTGGTTTGAGGTTAATAGCTCCAGTTCGAGACTGAGGTTACGCGGTTAGCATCCAGTATTTCCAGTGCTAGGCTGACGGGGGTAGGCTATTCACTCCGGTCCGTAGCTAACATTATACGATTGCAGCCCGTTATTTCCAGTGCGAGTCCATGGAGCGTAGACTACTAGTCCCAGCCCGTAATTGACGTTAACCGGATGGGACCAGTATTTCCAGTGCTAGACTGTTGAGCGCTGACTGATTAGCTCACGTTCGAGACTGATGTTACATAGTTAGAGTCTGTTATTCCCAGCTTGAGACCGTAGAGCAATTGATATTGTCCCAGCATGAGGCCGAGGTTACGCCGGTGGGACCCAGTATTACCGGCTCGTGATTGATGATTTGGGCTGGGCCCATGTGTTGATGATTGAGCTGGGCTCTGATATTATGCCCGTACATGGCCAAGGTTACGCGGGTGGGACTCGATATTGCCGGCTCGTGACTGATGATTAGGCTGGGTCCAGGGGATTATTTCAGGGTCCGGGACCCTTGGTTGGAGGCTTCTAGAGTTGGTGTTCTTCATTTCTGTAGTATAGCTCTTCGGTGTACCTGTCGGGCTTATGGGGGTCCGTTCGGGTTTTATTTAGGCTTGCGGATGAGTGTGCCCAGCGGGTCTTATGGGAGGCCCAGTTGGGTTTAGTTGGCTATCCTCATTTTACTTTACGTTTGTTCTGTTTCCATTCGTTGACCTCTGTTGTTGTTGTTGTTGTTGCTGATTCTATCTTTTCTGCTTGCTTTTACCTTTCTTGCTCAGTCGGCCTATGATGCCTACTGGGTACCTGTTGTTTTGGTACTCATGCTACACTCTGCATCTATTTTCGTGATGCAGGTCCGAGCACCAGTTATCAGCGTTGAGATCGAGCCTGCAGCTGTCAATCTAGGAGACTAGGGTGAGCACATGGCGTTCTGGGATTACCTGTCTCCTTCTGAATTTATCTTTTGGCTTGTCTTTTATTTTCGAGACAGTTGTTTCTGTGGTCCACTTTTGGGACTTGTACTCTTGTTAGTAGTTCTGTACATGTGACTTCCAGATTTTGGGAGATGTCTCGTATATATCATTTTTGTTTGGTTTCGCTTCAACTTTCTTTTATGTGTTATATTTGTTTGCTTCCGCTTGGTTTGGACTAGTTTCCACTCTTAGTCCCGTTACTGTTGAGTTCCGGGATAGAGTTTGGCTTGCCTACAGGTGGATTGTAGGCGCCATCATGACTTGAGAAATCGGGTCGTGACACACAATGTAGACGTTTAACAATTTTGTTTATGGGCAGATTTTCTCTCAACAATTTTAATATATATTTTTTATATTACTTTTTCATTTGTAGGCCAATTGGTCAAATAATATGATAATATAATGACTTTTAGTATAGTTTTTGCCATCCAATTTATCACATTTATAATTCACAATTGTAAGCTTCCGGATAATGCCCCGATTACTTTCGAACCTAACAAGAGTAGTGGTTAGGACGGGAAATGGACAAACGGTCATGGCCTTTTCCTCACCTGTCCATTTCAATACTAACAACTATTCCGAAGCACAAGCAGTCCTGCAGGGTGATATTTGGTGTTGCAATCAAAACAAGCACAAATTCATATTGAAACTCGACTCACTCCTTATTGCAAACATGATTCTTGAGTTGTGCATGACGCCATGGAAACTATAAGAAGTCATTAAAGAAATACAAAAGAAGGGTAGGCTTCAGAACATCACTGTTCAACATTGTTACAGAGAAGGCAACATGGTAACTGATGTCCTTGCCAAACATGCCACCACCTCCTCCAACATTGAAATATTCACTCAAGAAGACGATCTACCAAATGAGATTAAGGGATTTTTATGAATGGACATATATGCTTACAAGATTAAGCCCAAGAAACATTCAAATTGGATTTTTGATCCTCCTTAAAGTTATAAAGGAAAAATATTTTTCCACTTGACTTCCTTTAGTCTTAGGATAGTTCCCCTACCACCCTCATGTGTTGTACACATCTTTTGAATGGTATTTTCCTGTCGAGGTTTTTGGTTTATGTCCCCCTCGAATGTATTCATTGTTTAACAATATACAGGGTATAGGTGTTTGCCAAACCTCCCAATCACTTGGGAACCACGTACCCTAGGTGGCTGGAATTAAAAAACAATGTTCTTTCATAGTTATTAAGTATTTTCAATCCTCGTTTAGTAATTGAATTAGTTATTTAACACGAAAGCTTACCTTTGATGAAATTATTAAAAGTTTGAATTAATTTGGAACTTTAACATTCACATTATTTCACTTTGGAATGATGTTAATGAATAAGTGTCAAATAAAGTCTATTCATTAACAAACAAGATTTTCAAAAATAACTTAAGGAAAATTTCAAAATATGTTTAATCCGCCGGTCAACCATATGTTAGTGGATTCTTTAAGGTGCTTAGTATCTTAATTATAGATCACCTCAACCCTTATCTTACTCTAGTTTAAATAAATGTTTTTCCAAATTACTTTTTTTAAAATGATTCTCTTAATTTTCTAAAAATTAAGTGGCAACTCTATTATTTTTAAAATAAAGATCAAACGAAGCAAGCTAGAAACATCACAAGGATGGAAATTGAAGGACGAGCATGCAGTATTTACGTGCCCTTGATTTAATAAAGTGACGTTTATGGAGAAATAAGGAGAAAAAGAACTGACAAATTTAATAAAGATTCCAACAATATGAGTCTGACAACCAAATTAAAGAGGAAACAAAGTATTTAGAACATTACACTTGTCTCCATTAACAAAATGTCACAAATAATAGGATCATCGCCCAAAACCAAATATCCATCGGTAGAAGAATTAATAAGATGACAATGTAGGTGCTAGAATAGAAATCTTAGCTATTAAAGTTCTATACTGACATTTGATGAAGCTCGAGGGATCACTTCTAAAATGAAGAAAAAGATTTCATGTAGGTCAGTTAACCTCACGGGCGTAACTTTCACCTCTACAAGTGAAGGACAACGAGCTAACATAGGCTTCATGAAAAGACGTTCATTTACGGCGTTCATAAAACCTTTCAACTTTATCTTTCGAATTGCCATTATATCTTCTTCTATGCAGTCAGGTGCTGTCAGATGTTGTCGAACTCTGATCATACTAATTTCCTCATCATGATTTGACAATTCATGTTGTATAATAACATATATATGCAATTTAGATTATACAAATATTGAAAAAATTATATTATTAGCATAGGAAATCATGAAATATAAATAACATTGTAGGTAACTATTTAATAAGCATTTTGATTGATATAAATGGAAAATAACCCCCTATAAGAGGTCAACTTATATTGATGATGTAATATTTTTATACTATTAATATAAAAAAATATCAATTTAAAGTAAAAATATATCATAATTACCTCAATTTTAATTGAATGCAATTGGGGAACATTGTTAAGCAAGAATATAACTGCTGAAATTTGAGCTTCATTAACAAAGCTTAAACCTAAGTTGAGACTCAACAAATTCTCTAGTTGAGTCCCAAGCCTCTTTGGAAAAACCTCTGGAACTACAAACTTTTAAACAAAAACCAAATAAAGAATGAGGGATATCGAGTTTGACTCATAGTGATCAATTATCAAATAATAATTATGGTTAATTATCAAATGATTGAACAATCAAGAGCTATATACTTATGATACTTAATTGATATTCACAAAAAAAAGTTGTTCCTACCCATGGCAAACAACATCATGTGTAATGGGATGATTTAAGATGAACTATAAATGAAATAGTATAAATCAATAAATGTGTATGTAACTTACCTTGAAGAAAGGACTGTTGAACCAAAAGCTTGTAAGTTTAGGAAAATAAAAAATAATTTGTCTCAATGTAAGCTTTCTCCAAGATTCATAGCCCTCAATTATGTCACTTGACAGAATAGTCAACAATTCAAGGTTGGAGTAGGCTTCAAGGAATGAAAATTCCATAAAATGACTATCAATAATGTGCAAGGCAAGTAGTCCCGATGCTGAGATTTTAAGGAATGTGAGACCTTGACAATATCCAAGAACTATAGTCAAGAGAAATGGAGCCTCAAGGGAGTAATTACACACCAACATTGAATCAAAACTTATTTGTGTTAAATCAAGTTTCACAAGATTTTGAAGTGATGTAGAGGCTAGGGGCATCTCAAATGCACAATTGTTGATGTCCAAATGACTCAATCCAGAATTGAATAAGAATGATGGCAAAGTATATGTGGATTGGGACAAATTTTTAATGGTAAGTTCCTTAACATCTTTGTCAAAGACATATTGCATCCAATGATCGATATCCAATTCATCTGGACCAAGACTTGATATGTCAAGAACAAACTTGAGTATCGAGCCTTTGTGTTGAAACATGATTCTGTTGACAATGTTTTTAAAGTCAAAATGGTTATTCAGTCCCTCACGAAACTCATGATCTAGCATGAGAATTGGATGTGAAGACCATATATCATACCAATTTTTTGATAACACACTCATTTGTGCTATGTCTTTGATGGTCAAACGGTTTAAAATATTACTTATTAGGTCTCTTGGCAATTAATATATTTTGTCTATATTATTGCCTTCATAGTATAGTCTCTTGGGAATTAAGATATTTTGTCTATATTATTGCCTTCATAGTGTAGATTCATAATATTGCTTCTTCTGCCACGAGTCCTCCTCCTTAAGCTAGTTACAAAACAAGTCAAAACTTTAGTTCATAATAATGAATTTCTTAATTAATATTTATTATCAAAAAGCAAGTAGAGAAATAATTATAATTGAATGAAAATCTTAAGTATGGTATAGAGTCAAATTAAACCTTTAAGAAATAAGGTTGGTTTGAGAATAAATGATTTAAAGTTCATATAGAGATAAATGCATTTGTTTTTAAGATATAAAGACTTAATAAATATAGATAGATTTGAATCATTTAGATCTTGTACGTAGTTTTAATAAAAGATTTTTTTTTTGTGCAATCGACTTTTCATCATCACCACTAGTCATAATTGCACAACCATGATAGTCATTTATCACCACCACCTTCACTACTGTTGTCAAGTATTATACCACCAACCACTATTGATAATCACTACCATATCAACTGTGTACTTCCATTATTATAACTATTACAAATATCAATTACCATCACAAGCTATTGTACTATCAGACCACCAATCACCACCATTAGTCACTACGATCAATCACTTCTCACATCACAACCATCACCACTACCATCACAATTACTAACCAACCACTAAATCACTATCTACCATCACTTTCATTCACAATCAATAACTATTATCATCAACACCTCTGTAACACCTTAGAAAATTTCTAAGTTAAGACCGAACCATTCTTGAATTGCGTATAAGGTCGTACCGAGTGATTCATAATTGTTCTTAGATTCTAAGGTCAATTCATTAGTGTTGGAATGATTTTGGATATCAATTAAGGTCACTAGAATCTCCTAGCATAAAGTTAAATTGAACGCTTCCCTACCGAGTGAGTTTTGACCTAAGATTCTACTTAGGTCAACTTCAAATGATTGTATATCTCAGTACATAATGAGTTAGGTGGTCCATGACCTATCAAATCGAATTTCTTTGCATCCTCTTTTCAACGCCACCAAGTTTGATAATTTTGAGCTAATGAATAAAATGTTATGCCTGTTTGAGTAAAGCCTCTCTATTTAAGGCACTTCATTCGTTTTAGAAAAGGGTATTTTGGTCTTTTTCTTTTTCCCACAAGGCTTAGCACGTTTTTCCTGACCCAATTAAGGGTCAAATCAGATTCTAAATCACCTATTCACGTTCCTAAACACTTAGGGTTTTAGAGCGAGGTTTCATGAACAGAAAAAAGGGCTAAGTTCAAGCGTTCTTCAAGAATTGTGGTTTTCGCCAAGAACATCGTTCTTTCCAGGTAAGTGAGGCTTCCCATAGTGATGGACTTGTTCGTACTTACGCCAAACATGTAATTCATTCGTTAATTCGCCCATATAATCGTTTATGTAAATATCTTGAAAAGCTCTTGAGTTTTAAGCTTCATTCTTTATCAATGGAGGTTTTGAGTTCTTGAGGTGAGGGTTTTACAAATGAGTGGTGTTTATTGATAGAATTTGAGTGGGATTTCAACAATTTTGTGTTGGGTTTGTGAATCAAGGAGAGTTTGGAATAAACCAATCGATTCTAGATGAGTTAGGACCCAAAATTGAGCAAGAAAATTGGTTGGATTTCTGGGTAGGGGGCTGGCGCGGTGCGCTACCATAGAGCCAGAACTATAGGTCAGTAGTTTGGGGCTTGGCGTTCCACGCCAGTAGTACGCCCCAAACTATGGTCAGTAGTTTAGGTCTTGTCGCCCCATGCCAGCAGAACGCCAGGGGTCGTCTGGCCTTTTTTCCTTCCGTATTCCATTCCAAACGTATTCCTTCGAATAGTGACTAGGTTCTCTTCTTTGTATTAGCTCCTAAAGGCTCCATCAATCCTTGAGAGATCCTACATGTCCTAATCACATGTCTTAATTTACATTCCAAACTAAAGTAAGTTTAAGAGGAAAGTTCAAGAGGTCTTTTTGAGTCATTTGAGAATTCTTTTGTAATTAACAATAGTTTTGAACTAAGTCTTGAGAAAGTAAATATGAGAATGAGAAGAGTTGTATTCACGATTAGAAAAGAGTATAAGAGAACTAAGTATTCCCAAATGTATGATTTTGTTATATTGAGAAGAGAACTATGATTCATGATTAGTATGACAGTCGAGTATGCCATCAATGTGTAAGCAGTATGACATCTAGATATGCCATCAATGTTTATGCAGTATGACTTCCCGAGTTATCAATGATCAGATCACAGTAAACATTTGTTTTAAACTATTTTTTTAAGAAAGTAAAGTAGGGTTTGAGTAGAGTTTAAAGGGAATTTTTGAATAAAGTTTAAGGGAACTAATTGATTCCCAAATGTATTACTTTTACATTGAGAAAATAGAAACTTTGATTTTTAAATAAGTTTATGAGTTCAGAGATGTTTCAGAAAATTACCTCTTTTAAGAGGATCATTTGAGTAATTACCTCAAATTGAGAAAGAGTTATGTTTTATACATTTGAGCATGAGTATATATTTTTGGGAGTAGTATTAATCATCGATATGGGGATGAGTTCAGCCAACTCAAATTCCTCATAAACCATGTATGCCAACATGGGTAAAGGATTCATACTTTTTAGATGAATCCTTAGTGCCTTTGGGCAGAGCTTAGTCGATCCACTTAGTTGAGGTGTCCTATACCCCGACAAGATATAGGATAGTTCTGGCAGCGTGGGAGAGACGTTGTATCCTCACGTAACTCATAGTGATGGTTGTCGGTTAGAGAAACTCTCTAAAGAGTAAAGAGTACTTTAATTGTATTTTCACATACAATTTTCTTTGAATTATTATATAGTACTTTGTGAAGCTTTAAATGATCTTATCTCTAATCATGCTTTACATTGAGTTGAGTATTTCTTTCAGTCTGGTCACTTCAGTATATGCTATTATTGCATTCTTTTGGTAAGAGTTTAAATGAGTTTTCCATCATGATTTATATTATATTTCAGTTGAGTTACTGCTAGAGTTTCAGTTCAGTTATTTATTCCACTTCAGCCATATTACATACTCGTACATTTCATGTACTGATGTCATTCAACCTGCATCTTAAAATAATGTAGATACATGTGTTCAGGATCATCAACAGACGCTTCGTTGAGATCATTTGACATTCCAGTTGGCTTTGGTGAGCCTCCTCGCATTTCGGAGGATTCTCTTTTTTCCCCTTTCAGTTTAGTCTTTTCTTTAGGGTGTTGTGGGTCTTGTCCCAACATCCATGTTGAACTATAGAGGCTTCATAGATAGATAGAGTTGAGGAGTTATTGTCCCGACTTTATGAGTTGAGTATTTAAGTTTATCAGATTTAATGCAATTTTATGTCTATTATTGCTTAATTTAGTCTTCCTCTTGTAGTCAACCAGGATGAGGGTTCGCTTGGGGACGAGAAATGGTTCTCTAGTGCCGGCCACGTCCCTGGTGTAGGCTCGAGTCGTGACAAACTTGGTTTCAGAGCACAGAGTTCATGTGTCCTTGGGTGTCTATGAAGTCGTGTCAGTAGGATCTTATTTATGATTGTGAGGGCCCTACTTCTATAAATGAGGGACTATAGACATTTAAGAAAAGTTTCCATTTTTTCATACTTTAAATTGTGCACTAGAACTATGTCATAAGGAACTTACTCGTACTCGTGCGTTCTTCAAATCCATTTGACTACCCCTCATACTCAAGGTGGTTGAAATAGCAAAGCCAGATCCTTATCGATGAGTTACTATTAACAAAAGTCTTCAGAAAGTCATGAGACAGTAAAGGGGCTTGAGAGAAGCCCGTGAATGAGCTTAAGTGTTCAGATTCGAAAGAATGCACTCTTATTCATATGAATCATGTGTTCAAGCTAAAAGCGAGATGTAATCCCAGACTCTCTTCTCTAAGTCTTGTTTCAGGTGATACCCTTTAAGAGGAGAATAAGTTGTAAAGCTTGGGTTGTATTTTCACTCAAAAAGATAGTATGAGTTACGATGTTATAAATAATAGTAGTAAAAGTGCCCAGAATTAGAAGAATGCATGCGGAGGTATAGTAATCTAAGAAAGGAAGATAGTGATGAGGCAAATTATGATGTTGCAGTCATGCACCCAATAAGTTATTAATGAGGAATTTTTCCTTATGGGTAGACTACAAAGTGATGAATTGGTGTAGACTTCATGATAGAAGGTAGAGTATGAGTTACTAGACCAGAGAGAAGTTTATATGAGGTATTAATGCATTAGTATCGACCAAGTATAAGTGTTGAATAGAAGAGTCTAGTATTCAAGATGCGATAGATTTAAGCTAGACCTATGATTTTTAAAAGGAGAGTCCCTTGATATTCAAAGGGTTATAGAACTAATTAGGCAATGATGTATAGTGAATGAGTAAGTGGTACTTAAGTGGTGAAATAGAAGTGTAATAGTAATCTGTAAATAAGTATACTATGAGATAAAGGTTGACTACTTGTCATGAGATCTTGGTGGGTGAGTATTTCTTAAGTTTATCTAGTAGTTGTAAGTTAGTATAGTAAGCGAGAAATTATATTGATATCTGTGTTTAGTAATAAACACTAAGCTTGAATTTGAGATTTGTGTCGTGATCAAAAGGATGGCAACATAAGGGTGATGATATTAGTTTGAGATCTAATCTAGTAGGTTTGACATAAATTAGTTGAAAAATTAAGGTGTTACTTTTGATAAGTGTGGTATTAAGACTCTTAGATGAGAGCAAGGGAGTGTGGCTAAGCCATTAGATTAGCAAGAGCATCAAGAGGTAAACTGGAGATCGTAGGTAGTCAGACGAGGTTCCAATTAAGTAAATGATTTTTCAGGTATGCCTAGATAGCATATTTGAGTTGCCAATGTGTAGTAGGCTGATGTAAGCATTATTTATTATCCTTAAGAGTTTGGTCGGAGAGATCATACAGTCAATGATGAGCCTTTCGAATATAGTTCAAGTTTCCTCCAGTTAGCTAGATATGAACTTAGAAGGACGGTATTAGTGGGCTAAGAAGGAGAAGTCAGACTATTAAGAGTTAGACTAAGCGTCTTTATAAACCATTGAGAAGAGGTTTAGAGAAGCATCTAAGAAAGAGATCTTAGAAGGAACCCTAGTACTTGCACTTACAGAGTTCAGTAGCCATGAGATAAGCCTTTCTTGAGTATTAGAGTAAATTGAATGTAGATAAGTTTAGAGATGATGGAATAGATCCATAGCTTTAAAGTGTCAGCTTCAGACCTAAGGGGGAGATGATAAGATGAGAAACCAAGTCAAGTGTTGAGAATCAGATAGTGATGTGTTAGAGAGAGTTTTGGTGATATATCAATTCATTCATCATCTAGCATATTCCTCAAAGTTCAGTAATTACAACATCCTATCGATGTCCTTAATATCAGAATTGTGTTCATGACCTATGCTCATACACTTCAGACATATTCACATTTATGCTCAGTTCCCAGAATGAAGGGCAAAAACTTTAGCCCATTGATCTCAATCTTACTCCATAAAGTTATGGATATCAGCCTCATAATATGAACCTATTCAGATAAGCAATCATGTCTCATAGTATGCCCAGTATCGCAAATTCATAATTTGATCTCAATGGCTAGCAACATAATGTTTTGTCATGCATATTCTTATATCAGAATTCTCGAATGAATCGTGCTTATGATCTTTCGCCCTAAAGCTCTTTCATTGATCCTTTTTATTTAAGAGAGTGATGTTGATGATAGTAGTTGAGTGATGACAGAATGAGAAGATTGATGTTTCTTATTTTGATAGCAGTAGTGTGCTTATTCCATCTAAGGTGATAAAAGTGGAGGAAGGATGAATGCAGTTTTACTATAAGTAATAGTTAAATGAGAGCAATTAGTCGGTTCCTGGTAGTAATGCGTGAAATTTCAGTTGGTAGAGATGATGAGAGAATGAGAAGTTCTTAGAAGGATTGGTTAGTAGGAGTCCAAGGAGTGGTTATGGTACTAGGCTTGAATGTGGTGTTGTTAACATGTGGACAAATGCATGATGCATTAGGTGCTTCTTGATATAGGCTAAAGGTTGGTTAAATGCAGTTATAAGAAGAAGTATTCTTGGGATGAGATTCCCTATGGAGGTATAGAACCTGAATCTTGTGGTTTCGATAAGTATAATCATCTCATGTTTAGCACCTTGTGACTTAAAGATTAGGCTTGAACATAATAATAGCAAGCGATTTGACTTAGATGTTTGTAAAGAGTAGTCATATACTTTAGTAGGAGCTATGAGTTGCAGCTAATAAAGTGTAGTAATAAGAAAGGAGAGCATAGTTGAGAAGTGTTACTAAGCTTAAAAGTTACTAGTTATATAACTCGAGGCATAGTAGTCATATTCTTACTTCATACCTAGATATCCTTGTTTCATGTCAAATAATTTCAGATAGAGTGTGACTATGGTCAAATTCATATCGTTCATAACTTATGTGCTCTAATCCAGTTTAAAAACTATGAGTATCAATCAGTTTCGTCTTTGTTGGGAGGCAAGCTCAGAAGTCAAGAGAGGAAGTAATAGTAACTATTTTCCTCTCCTTTCTCAGTTTAACCATCATTCGAAGATGAATGATCCCAAGGGGGTAAGTTAAGACCGAACCATTTTTGAATTGCGTATAAGGTCGTACCGAGTGATTCTTAATTATTCTTAGATTCTGAGGTCAATTCATTAGTGTGGGAATGATTTTGGATATCAATTAAGGTCACTAGAATCTCCTAGCATAAAGTTGAGTTGAAAGCTTCCCTACCGAGTGAGTTTTGACCTAAGATTCTACTTAGGTCAACTTCAAATTATTGTATCTCTCAGTACATAATGAGTTACGTGGTCCATCACCTATAAAATTGAAGATCTTTGAGTCCTCTTTCCAACGCCACCAAGTTTGCTAACTTTTAAGCTTGAAGTAAAAAGTTATGCCTGTTTGAGTGAAGCCTCTCTATTTAAGGCACTTCATTCGTTTTAGGAAAGGATATTTTGGTCTTTTCCTTTTCCCCAATAGGCTTAGCACGTTTTTCCTGACACAATTAAGAGTCAAATCAGATTCTAAATCACCTATTCACGTTCCTAAACACTTAGGGTTTTAGAGCGAGGTTTCATGAATAGAAAAAAAGGCTAAGTTCAAGCGTTCTTCAAGAATTGTGGTTTTCGCCAAGAACATCGTTCTTTCCAGGTAAGTGAGGCTTCCCATAGTGATGGACTTGTTCGTACTTACGCCAAACATGTAATTCATTCGTTAATTCGCCCATATAATTGTTTATGTAAATATCTTGAAAAGTTCTTGAGTTTTAAGCTTCATTCTTTATCAATGGAGGTTTTGAGTTATTGAGGTGAGGGTTTTACAAATGAGTGGTGTTTCTTGATAGAATTTGAGTGGGATTTCAACAATTTTGTGTTGGGTTTGTGAATCAAGGAGAGTTTGGAATAAACCAATCGATTATAGATGAGTTAGGACCCGAAATTGAGCAAGAAAATTCTTCGGATTTCTAGGTAGGGGGTAGGTGCGGCGCGCCACCATAGCGCCAGAACTATAGGTCAGTAGTTTGGGGCTTGGCGTTCCACACCAGCAGTACGCCCCAAACTATGGTCAGTAGTTTAGGTCCTGTCGCCCCATGCCAGCAGAACGCCAGGGGTCGTCTTGCCTTTTTTCCTTCCGTATTCCATTCCGAACGTATTCTTTCGAATCGTGACTAGGTTCTCTTCTTTGTATTAGCTCCTAAAGGCTCCATTAATCCTTGAGAGATCCTACATGTCCTAATCACATGTCTTAATTTACATTCAAAACTAAAGTAAGTTTAAGAGGAAAGTTCACGAGGTCTTTTTGAGTCATTTTGAGAATTCTTTTGTAATTAACAATAGTTTTGAACTAAGTCTTGAGAAAGTAAATATGAGAATGAGAAGAGTTGTATTCACGATTAGAAAAGAGTATAAGAGAACTAAGTATTCCCAAATGTATGATTTTGTTATATTGAGAAGAGAACTATGATTCATGATTAGTATGACAGTCGAGTATGCCATCAATGTGTAAGCAGTATGACATCTAGATATGCCATCAATGTTTATGCAGTATGACTTCCCGAGTTATCAATGATCAGATCACAGTAAACATTTGTTTTAAACTATTTTTTTAAGAAAGTAAAGTAGGGTTTGAGTAGAGTTTAAAGGGAATTTTTGAGTAAAGTTTAAGGGAATTAATTGATTCCCAAATGTATTACTTTTACATTGAAAAAAAAAAACTTTGATTTTTAAATGAGTTTATGAGTTCAGAGATGTTTCAGAGTATTACCTCGTTTAAGAGGATCATTTGAGTAATTGCCTCAAATTGAGAAAGAGTTATGTTTTATATATTTGAGCATGAATATATATTTTTTGGAGTAGAATTGAGCACCGATATGGGGATGAGTTCAGACAACTCAAATTCTTCATAAACCATGTATGCCAACATGGGTAAAGTATTCATACTTTTTAGATGAATCCTTAGTGTCTTCGGGCAGAGCTTAGTGGATCCACTTAGTTGAGGTGTCCTATAACCCGTCAAGGTATTGGACAGTTCTGGCAGCGTGGGCAAGACGTTGTATCATCACGTAGCTCATAGTGATGATTGTCGGTTAGAGAAACTCCCTAATTGAGTAAAGAGTACTTTCATTGTATTTTCACATACAATTTTCTTTGAATTATTATATAGTACTTTGTGAAGCTTTAAATGATCTTATCTCTAATCATGCTTTACATTGAGTTGAGTTGAGTTGAGTATTTCTTTTAGTCTGGTCAGTTCAGTATATGCTATCATTGCATTATTTCGGTAAGAGTTTAAATGAGTTTTCCATCATGATTTATATTATATTTCAGTTGAGTTACTGCTAGAGTTTCAGTTCAGTTATTTATTCCACTTCAACCATATTACATACTCGTACATTCCATGTACTGATGTCATTCGACCTGCATCTTATAATGATGCAGATACAAGTGTTCAGGATCATCAACAGACTCTTCGTTGAGATCATTTTGACATTTCAGTTAGCTTTGGTGAGCCTCCTTGCATTTCAGAGGATTCCCCTTTCAGTTTAGTCTTTTCTTTAGGGTGTTGTGGGTCTTGTCCCAACATCCATGTTGAACTATAGAGGCTTCATAGATAGATAGAGTTGAGGAGTCTTTCCGTATTTAATTTTTTTGAGTTGTTTTACAAACTATAAGTATTTCTATTGAGTATTGTCAAGACTTTATCAGTTGAGTTTTTAAGTTTATTAGATTTAATGCAATTTTAAGCCTATTAATTCTTGATTTAGTGTTCCGCTTGTAGTCAGCCAGGATGAGGGTTCGCTTGGGGACCAGAAATGGTTCTCGAGTGCCGGTCACGTCCAGGATGTAGGCTCGGGTCGTGACAACCTCCACCACCAAAATCACCATAATTATCTATATCACTGCCACCATTTCTAGAGGACAACACCACAATTATCCACCACACAAACCACCATTTTACAACTTCAATTGTTTTTTAAAATTTATATTTATAACTTTTTAATTAAAAATAAATAATTATAAATAATCAAATGTGGAGAAAAATAATAATCTTGGTTATTCATTATTTAGATCTGAATATTATATCGTACTACTTAAATATTATATGTGTATTCATATTCAAACATTTATCATTAAAAAGAATGACCTCTAAACATAATCTCATATGCAGTTGATCTCTCCTTTTCTTTTCTTTTCTTACACGTCTCTTTAAGAGTTTTTATCCTTTTTTTTTCTCTTGATAACTCATATTCAAAATCTTAAATTTTTATAGGTACTAGTAGTAAAAGTTCTAAAAATTGCTTTATTTCTTTCAATTCAACTTTATCGAAGAAGAAAAAAATGGGATTATGATTTAGCTTACCAACAGTTGGATCAATATATTGAATAATAGTTTTCTCTCTCTCATTCAAGAAACAAGACAAACTTTAACTGTTACGATCCAAAAATGGACGTGATGACACAAGTGTAATCCCACCAAGACTAGTCAACCTGAAAGCCCAAAATACATGAAGGAAATGCAGAAAAGAAACAATACAATAGCATAAGTGCGGAAAAACCTAGCCATTTCATATAAATACCCCAAAACCTGGTTGTCACATATACAAGCCACTAATGTATAAAATTGAAATGAAAGATAATTACAAGTCTCAAAGTCTATGTTTCTCAAATAGAACAAAAAAATGAATAAGGAACAAGACGGCCCACCAGGATGACAAACAACTACCTCTCAGTGTATCCTCGGAAAGCCTCGGAATAGAAGAAGAAAAAAGTCACACGGGTCCGGACTCAGAACCTACACAAGTGTAGAAGCAAGGAGTGAGTATCAACTAACATGGTACTCAGCAAATAACCCAAAATACAAGGTAAAACAAGTGCTGGATATTTTTTAATAGATAGAGGTCTTAAATTGAACAGACACATTTGTTCGTGAAAGAACATGACTGTTATGAAAAGTCATATGTTTATGAAAGAACATGACCTTTATGAAAAGTCATATGTTCATAAAAGAACATGACTCTTATGAAAAGACACATCTACTAATGAAAGAACATGACTCTTATGAAAGGACACATCTGTTCATGCAAGAACATGACTCTTATAAAGAGTCATCTCTTAAGTTCTATAAATATAAAAACTCTCTAGAAGTAGCCTAAGAAAAATCTGCATGTATAAACCAAGAGCTTTGTTGTATCCTTGAAGAGAATTATTTGTATTTACCCCGATATGTATATGGGCAATATCTCTTTAAAGAAAGTGTTTACACGCCTCAAAGCCATCTTCTTTTTCAATAGTATTTCCTTCTATTATTTTTTCTAACAATTTTAAAGAAATATTGGGTTTGAAGAAGAAAAACGATACAAGATCCCTAAATTCTTGAGGAAGTGGGCAGCAAGAAAAAAATACTCGAGTTATTTAAAGTATGATCCTAAGGCAACAAGTCATATTGCAAAAGTGAGCCAACAATGGATCACAAAAGAAATGACATATATCGAGTTCTGCTTTCTTAACTTCTCTTATTACTTATTTATGAAATTTTATACTTTGAAATTTTGAGAAATGATTCTCCATAAATGACATATTTGGTAAGCTTATTATAAATTTGTTATTTGGGACAAAGAAAATTATTATGGCATAATTGTGTTGCATAAAGATCATGTGAATTTTATTTTCAAGTTATAAGATGATAGATATGAATTCTTTTATTTGATGGATAATATCTATACTTGAAAGTTCTTAGAATAATTTGAAATTAAGAGAGAAATGATAATTTTTGTTAGATCATTTTGTGTTCTTTAAAGGTTGAAGAATTTATTTTCTTATTGAATGCAAACGTGTTATAGTATTGGAACGCTATAAATTTGACAACAAGATGATCTACTGATGTTAATTAAATGTCCACACAAGTGATGAAAATGACATTTGAAATATTTAAAGTGTGGGGTGATTAAATTATGATTAATAGTCAATAAAATTTGAAGAAGTTTAAGATATAAATTATTTTCTTCAACACCCACTAGATATATTTTAATGTATTTGACATGGTACTTACATTTACAACTTGACAATTTTAGCAATGATTAGTTGTTTAAACTGCCAATGTGATGATTAGGCTATAAGCCTTCAAAAAAATACTATGTAATTTTGTGAAGTAGTGTCACTTGAAGTGTTGTGACTTTTAATGAAAAAAAGTATCTGTTGTATGATAACTTTTGTATAGACATGATCATTTTTACATAGATAAATTGGTGTAATTCTATAAATCCAAACAACAAAAAGAGAAAGACAGAATAACTTTCTTAGCTAGCCTAGCGTGCTATAAACCTACAGGGAACAAGAGCCAGATCGAAGATATTCCTTTCCTTCTTTTATACCCCTCTCTTCTTAGTTGCTCCTCTTTCTAGGGATCTAATGGTCGTAGACTACCTTCTTGTGAATATGTTGAAGAATTCTTTCCCCCCTTTGAGTTCTCGAGTGAGAGGGTCGAACAATGAAAAAAAAAGATATCTTGGTAATGAAAACTATAGGGGGTTGTATTGGCGAGATCCAATGGTGAACAACTGCCCAAAAGAAAAACTGCCTGAAAATCCGAGGACCTTTAGTACTGTACTCTACCCCCGCGGATCCACTCATTTTTTCTTTCTGATAGGCCAACTCAAAGAGGGAAATGCAAGGGCATTAGTGGTCTTTTTTGCCTCGCCTGCTACTGGGAAGAGAGAGCCGTTGTCATTCTTCACTTCGTTCGAGAATCAACTGCACATTAGTAGGCTCTTCCTTAGTCCTTCAAGGAGGAAGCGGCTTTTTTCCAAAATTCTGAGAAAAATAAAATGAAATTCTTTTCGTAAGGCAAGAAAGTTTTGTGAAGTAGTGTCACTTGAAGTGTTGTGACTTTTCATGAAAAGAAGTATATGTTGTATGATAACTTTTGTATAGACATGACCATTTGTACATAGATAAATTGGTGTGTTGGTCTATAAATAGTGAATCTTCTAATGATAATGAAAAACTCCATATAAGTTGGATTTGTAACATGTATGAAGGTGTCATAAGTTTTGCATCAAAATAGGCTTGAATTCCATAGTGGAATAAGAACATATTAAGCATATAAATGCTTGAAAAGAAATGGAATAATGGTTGGAAATAATATGATTTTAAAATGTTGTGGCCACAACTGATGCAACCATTCTAAGCTACTGAGATAATGATGATATTTGTGATATGCCTATGTGAAAGATTTGTATTAATCTTGTAAAATTTATTTTCAAAAGATGTTGTATAATAAATATGTAATGAATAAGGCTAAAATCCTTAAACAAAACACAAGTGATGGGAACCCAACTCTGAGTTAGTATGCACTCTAGCAATACAAGTTCAACAGGTAATAACAAGTTACTTTGTGTTGCTAAAGCACGAGTCTTCGTTTTTAGAGCCTTCATTCAAGTATACTGCATATTGTTATGTGAAAAGTGGATGAGTTGTTACATGATTGAAATAACAGGGGCATAGTGACAAACTCCATAGTACAGACTATTACACGGAGGTTGAATTAATTCTTAATGAAATTAGTAAATGTCTATAGTAACAGGGACATAGTAGCTAATTTCATCTATATGTCTATTGAAGTGGTATTGCTTCAAGCAAAATCTAAAGGATTGGTCTTGTAAATATTCATGAAATCAGGATGAGCACATGGTCATAAACGTGCTAAAGCAAATACTGGGGTTTCTAAGCTACAAATAATATTATGTGTGTGATATTTTTGTTTTCGACACATGGAGTTGTGTCAAAATTTTTAAGTACTTGCACTAACGGAAAGTTCAAATCTATTATAAGATACTCTCTGGTATGCATGATATTATTAGAAATATTACAAACTAGTAGGAGATTGTTGGATATTTTGTAATATATAGAGGTCTTAAATTGAACAAACACATTTGTTAGTGAAAGAACATGACTATAATGAAAAGTCATATGTTTATGAAAGAACATGACCTTTATGAAAAGTCATATGTTCATGAAAGAACATGACTCTTATGAAAAGACACATATATTCATGAAAGAACATGACTCTTATGAAAGGACGCATCTGTTCATGAAAGAACATGACTCTTATGAAGATTCATCTCTTAAGTTCTATAAATATAAAGACTCTCTAGAAGTAGCCTAAGAAAAATCTGCATGTATAAACCAAGGGTTTTGTTGTATTCTTGAAGAGAATTATTTGTATTTACCCCAATATGTATATGGGCAATATCTCTTTAAAGAAAGTGTTTACACGCCTCAAGCTATCTTCTTTTTCAATCATATTTCCTACTATTATTTTTTCTAACAAGAAGAATAGAACACAAGTACTCCTTTCATCCCAACCGATCGACCGCCTCAACTACAACCTGCATAGAAATCAACCCAACCTTACAGTTTACAATACACAACCCACACGGCTTAACAATCACAAGTCCATATTCACAGTATAATAAACACAAGTGTCACGTAGTCTCATCACAAGTAACAAACTCAATAATCATAAGCACCAAGTAGATAAATCTCAAGTATTAAGTTCATCAAATCACAATAGTCAAACACTTGCAAAACTATTTTCCTTCGGCACAATTATCACATGTCTAATCACGATGCACAGAAATCAATGCAAATAAACAATTTCACACCATAAGAAAGAGACAATACGCAAGCAATCCAAGTCTACAATAAAGTCATCAAAGCATGTCATCAATTAACATGCTATGATCAAAACTCAAGGACTTCATTTTTTCTTTCCGTTTAGTCATTTTGGGGTGTCGTGGGTCTTGTCTAGACATCCATGTTGAACTATAGAGGCTTCATAGATAGATAGAGTTGAGGATTTTCTTAGTATTTCTTTGAGATATTTTTGCAAACTATTATTTTCTTTTGAGTATTATGAGACGGTTGAGATGAGATTTTTGAGCTTAAATGATTTAATTTTGTTTAAAATGCCTATTATTGCTTGAGTCAGTCTTCCGCTAAGTAGTCAACCAAGGGTTTTCTTGAGAACCAGCAATGGTTCTCGAGTGCCGGTCACGTCCAGGGGTGTAGGCTCTGGGCGTGACAATAGATTTCAAATATGATAAATCATAAATGATATTTTAAAAAATTTTGTTTGTTGATGAATTAGTTTCTTTTTATTAAATAAATATATTTCTATTACTCCCTCTGTCCCAATTTATATGACTTACTTTCCTTTTTAGTCAGATGTCACATTTCTATATTAAGTAATAATTTAACTTTAAAATGTCCATTTTACCCTTAATGAAATTATCTATATCCACACAAATTTCTATCATTCATTTTAGACTACAAGTTTTAAAAGTCTTCCTTTCTTTCTTAAACTATGTGCCGAGTCAAACTACCTCACATAAAATCGGACGGAGGGAGTACAATAATCTGATCTCATTTAATGTCTTTGACTCTGAAATCTAGAAATTTCTTTCACCGGTATCATCGTAGGTAAAATAGGAACTTTATAATTTTCTAAATTAGTTTAAATAATTATAATATATAATCAAAGAATTCTATATTCGGAGTATTCACACATACACGAAATACTTTCGCGGCAATGTCATAATTAAGCACTTGTATTCATTTTAATTTATTAGGTTATTTAGAGAATGTTGAATTTCAATAACATGTATATTATTATTTTAAAAGAGAAGTGTCACATCCCAAACTACCCCCTAGACATGACTGGAACCCGCTAACACCACCTGTCGGGCGTACCAAATACCCATACCCTTACAAAAATTATTAAAGCACAAAGATAAAACATGTGCAACTCTCAAACTCATCAAACCGAAGTCACTATCGAACAAAAATCGTATATCGTTTTATGAAAAGAAAACATCACTTAACTAAATGTCTCTAGCCCAAATCCCATAATAAGACCATGGAGCATATATTAGAGATACATGAGTTCAACTGTCGGACATGCAAACCCCAAGAAAAGAAGTCATAAACTGTAAATAGATAAGCTGAAATAGTAGTCTCCACGAACAATGCGAAGGCTCACCTCAGCAGCAGAATCCACGCGAACGAGCTCGTCAGCCACTAGTCTCACCCTCTGCAATAGTATCTGCATAGACATGCAGGCAATGAGTGAGCTATATGTAAATATAACCCAGTAAGATCCTCGACCCGCTACCTTAAAACCCCTGGAACAAGTGTTAGAAAATACATCTATACCACAAACACGTAATGATATGCACAAGAATATATTTCATAATATAATCATCAATGAGTCCAGATCAATGTTCAAAAAAAGGACACCAAATGTCTCAAACTCAATCCACACTCGAAGCTTGTCATAAACGGCAGTGTAGGAGATCGGCCTAGCACCCCAACAAGTCCACGGCAGCATATGTAATGCCCCAAAGTATACTACGGCAGCATGTACAAGGCTCCTAACATATTACGGCAGCATAGGTATGCCCCTAACATATTACGGCAACTATGCATGCTCTTAGTAACTATATCACAATAATGAAGAAGGATATTCAATATCACACCACATATAACTTATAAAAGAATGCTTAGTATTCTGTTCAGCACATGTTTGTCCCAACACATGACCAGACAGATAAAACACATTTTCAAAGTAGGTTTGAAAAGCAAGCACTAAAGCTTAAAGTCTCACTTACCTCATAAATGACAAGTTCCACAATTTTGCACGCGTAGAACACCAACCAAAACAGCCCCCCTCCTGCCTCAATCTATGAAAAATATGGATTAATGATGTCAATAATGCTAGTCAGGTCAAGTCTAAATATCCCAAACTTTTAAACTTAGGGCTAAACCTAAATATCTCACACCTTAAACCATGAATTAACGGTAAAAAGAATATCTCTACATCACTAAGCAACATTAAATTTGCGAAATATCTAAACCATGAGTTTGTACTCCATTCCCCAAATAGACCGACCATGTGTGCATAATCAAAGATGAAGAAAAGAAGAATTGCTAGGAGCAACAACATTGCTATCCCAGACCACTGCCTACAATGGTTTTGAATTCTATTCTTTTTTCTTAGTTATTAGACCCCAGAGCCAAGGAAGAATCTCAATACCTTATCACTTGTGGACTATCTGTTGCGGTTCGTCTGTGTACTCCTCAAAGAGATCGCTTCTTTTCTTCCAAAAAGAAAGAACCAAAAGTCTGCCCTAATATTTTATTCTTTCTGAAACTGAGCGTGAGAAACAGAAAAAAAAATTAGGTTTAGCCCACTTCGTTTTTATACTCTTATTAACCATAATAATTATTGGTGAAATTACCAATTAACCCTTCATTAAAAAAAAGGGTTATTACATTCTCCAAAACATAAAATAACGTTCGTCCTCGCACGAGTCTGGAATCATACCTGAAGTGTCAAATAAGTGAGGGTATTCATCTTGCATGTCCGTCTCAGACTCCCAAAAGTAGCCTCCTCGGTTGGATGATTGCGCCATAACACATTGGTTGAAGCTACCTTCTTCGACCTCAATTGTCGCACTTGCCTATCAAGAATAGATATCGGACCTTCCTCATACGCTAAATTCTCATCAAGCTCCACATCTTCTAGCTGAATCTTATGGCTATCATCATGAACATATCATCGAAGCATGGACATGTGAAATACCGGATGTACCGCAGACAATCTCGGAGGTAAAGCAAGTCGGTATGCCACCAACCCAATCCGATCCAAAATCTCATAAGGACCAATGTATCTAGGACTTAGCTTCCCTTTCCGCCCGAATCTCATAAATCCTTTCATAGGGGAAACTTTCAAAAAAACCTTTTCACCCCTCATAAATTCTATATCACGGACTTTCTTATCTGCATAGGACTTCTGTCTACTTCTTGCTGTCCGAAGTCGTTCTCGTATCAATGAAACATTCTCTAAAGCTTGCTGAACTAGATATGGACCTAACAATTGCGGTTCGCTCGGTTAAAACCATCCAACTGGTGATCAACACCTATGACCATATAGAGCCTCATATGGCGCCATCTGTATACTCAATTGATAGCTATTATTATAAGAAAATTCTGCCAAAGGCAACTGATCATCCCAATGACCACTAAAATCAATCGCACAAGCTCTAAGCATGTCCTCCAAGATCTGAATAACTCGTTCAGACTATCTGTCAGTTTGGGGATGAAAAGTTGTACTCAACTCAACCTGTGAACCCAACGACTTCTAAAAAGACTTCCAAAACTCACCAGTGAATTGTGCACCTCGATCTGATATTATTGAAATAGGCACCCCATGAAGCCGAACTATCTCTCGAAGGTATATGTCCGCTAACTGCTTCGCGGTATGAGTAACCCGAACTGGTATGAAATGGGTAGATTTTGTAAGTCTGTCCATAATCACCCAAACTAAGTCGTGCTTCTTGAAAGTATTCAGAAACCCAACAACAAAATCCATAGTAATCCTTTCCCACTTCCACTCTGGGATAATCAAGTTTTGCATTACTCCACCTGGTTTTTGTGTTCATATTTGACCTGTTGACAGTTTAAGGAACTAGTGACATGTTTTAAAATATCAGCTTTCATACCTTTCCACCAGTACAATCCGCGTAAGTCTTGATACATCTTCGTAGCACCTGGGTGGATGGAATATCGCGAGCTATGAGCCTCTTCAAGTATTAGCTGCTTCACATCACCCACCATGGGAATGCACAATCTACCATGTCGACGTAGAATGCCCTCACCATTAATAGAAAATGACTTCACACCCCCACTTTGCACTCGATCTCGTAGTCTAGCAAGTTGGGGAACGTCATATTGGCAAGTCTTGGCTTCTCAAACTAAGGATGATTGCACCACCATAACTGCAAGCAACCTGCCAAGCAATGTATGATCAATTCGAACTCCCTGGTTGGCTAAAGTATGAATATCCATAGCCATATGTCGCCTTTCAGCAACAATACATCCCAAGCTACCCATAGACTTCCTACTTAAGGCATCTGCCACCACATTCGCCTTTCCAGGATGATACAAAATAGTAAGATCATAATCTTTAAGTAGCTCCAACCACCGTCGTTGCCTCAAATTCAGATCTCTTTGCTTGAATATGTATTATAAACTCTCGTGATCAGCACAGATTTCACACGGCTCACCATAAAGATAGTGACGCCAAATCTTAAGTGCAAATATGATTGTGGCCAATTCTAAGTCATGTGTTAGATAATTCTTCTCATAAATCTTTAGCTGTCAAGAAGCATAAGCCACCACCTTACCATTCTGCATTAAGACACAACCCAAATCGATTTTAGACGCATCACAATAAATGGTGAAACCACCCTCCGCTGCCAGTAAGGTCAAGACCGGAGTCGTAGTCAATGCAATCTTTAATTTCTGAAAACCCTCTTAACATCCATCTGACCATTGAAAGATCAGACCTTTCTAAGTTAAACGTGTCAATGGAGCGATTATCTTTGAAAAACCCTCCACAAATCGCCTGTAATATCCAGCTAGTCCCAAGAAACTATGTATCTCTGTAGGAGTATTAGGTCGAGGCCAATTGCGAACTGCTTCAATCTTCTTTGGATCAACTTGGATTCCATCTCGTGACACCATGTGTCCTAAAAAGGAAACTGTACTCAACTAGAACTCACATTTTGATAACTTAGCTTAAAGCTTTCGTTCTCTAAGTGTCTGCAATACAACTCTCAAGTGGTGTTCATGTTCGGCCTCACCCCGTGAGTAGACCAAAATATCATCAATGAACACAATCACAAAATGGTCTAAGTATGGCTTGAATACCATGTTCATGAGGTCCATAAATGTTGCGGGTGCATTAATTAGTCCCAAAAACATCACCAAAAATTCAAAGTGTCCATATCTGGTCCGAAAGGTTGTCTTGGAGATATCTTCGGTCTCAACTCTCAATTGATGATAACCTGATCTCAAGTCAATTTTAGAAAAATGAGTAGCACCGTATAGCTGATCAAATAGATCATCAATACGAGGCAATAGGTATTTATTCTAGATTGTTACCTTATTCAGCTGTCTGTAATCAATACACATTCTCATCGTGCCATCCTTCTTCTTTACAAATAACACATGTGCACCCCAAGGAGATACACTAGGTCTAATAAACCCCTTATCAAGTAGCTCTTGGAGTTGAACCTTCAATTCTCTCAACTCAGCTGAAGCCATACGATACAGAGGAATAGAGATAGGACGAGTCCCTGGCACTAAATCAATGCTGAACTTAATTTCCCTCATCGGAGGTAACCCAGGTAAGTCATCTGGAAACACATCAACAAATTCCCGAACAACTGGAACACTATCAATAGTAACATCCTTCCCTCGAGTATCATTAACAGTAGCAATAAAGCCCAAGCACCCATGATTAATCATTCGACATGCCTTTACATAAGATATTATATTTCCCTGTGTAAGAGGAGTCATGCCTTTCCATACTAAAGGTTGCTCTCCAGGAAAATCAAAATGTACCAGCTTAGCATAACAATCAACCAAAGCATAACATGATGCTAACCAATCCATGCCCATAATCACATCAAAGTCAAACATCGGCAACTCTAGTAGAGAAACTACTGTGTCCTTACCCTGAACAGATATCACACAATCTCTATACACTCTATCCACTGATAAAGTCTCCCCTACTGGGGTCATAACCATATATGGCACAATAAGAGTCTCAACTCTCCATTCTAAAAATATAGCAAACGACGGAGAGACATACGAATACATAGAACTTGGATCAATAAGAGCATATGCCTCATGAGAATTGATAGTGATAATACCTGTGACTACTGCATTAGGTGCCTCGATATCCTGCCTGGCTATAGCAAATAATCTCGGTGTTCCACCTGCTCTCTGAGCGACCTGTGCACCCTGTCGACCTTTTCCACGAGCACCCTGTGAAGTGGCCCTAGCTGGCTGAATCTGAGCTTGTGCACCTGCAACATTCCTCTGCACCTGCGAAGTAGCTTGACCAGTACTAGACTCTCTTTTAGGAAAAAATTTTGCAATATGTCCTCTTTCACCATAAGTATAACAAGGGCCACCAACACTAAAGCAATGACCACTATGATTTCTACCACAAGTGGAACACCTCGGATGTTGTCCGGACTCCACCATGCCTCTGGAGACCCTGAGAACAAGAAAGTGGTGAACTCCACACCACGAGTCTCCTTTAACCCCAATGTAGTAAGTATCTTCTCACAACGATCAATGAACTTCTGAGACTCAATAGAAGCTGGTGTCACATCGAACTCTGGTGGCTTAAGATCTATGAAATTCTTAAGATCCTTGGGTTGTCCTGTAGCTGCAACGGAATGAGAACCCGATTGAGGATCCAAATGAGGTGTCTGAGTAGCTGTAAAATTAGGCTGAACTTGTTCTTGGGTCTGTGGAGTAGTTTGGGGCACTTGAATTCCACCCTGATTAGGCACTAATGCCTCTAACTCATTCAATAATCTCATCACGACATCAGCAGGCAAAGCAATAGTAGGTACAATAGCTGGCCCCGTTGATGGAGCATCCAGAACAACCTGTTCCTACACTCGCTCATCAGGAACAACTCGGGATTGACCCCTATTAACATCTTCAGTCTGAGGAGTGGCATTTGCTCTAGTCCGAGCCCTAGTAGGATGAGACCTGCCCTGACTACCACTAAGGGTAATACCAAGTCCCGCACCACGTCCAATAGATGCATTAGATTGAACAGCAGAGAAAGAACCACGTTTCTTAGCCATCTGCGAAATAATATTCAAGGGTTAGACTTGATTTAACTCAACTAATGAACAAGGAATGAAAAAGGGAAAACATCCTAAACGTTCAGTAGCCTCAAGGTCATAAGTATGGGCACCTACATACCCATGAACAAGACTCTACCAAACATTGCTCCATGACCAGGGACTTAAAGCCTAGGCTCTGATACCAACTTTGTCACATCCCAAACTACCCCTAGACATGATTGGCACCCGCTAACAACACCTGTCGGGCGTACCAAATATCCATACCCTTACCAAATCATTTAAGCACAAAGATAAAACATGTGCAACTCTCAAACTCATCAAAACGAAGTCACTATCCAACCAAAATCGTATATCGATTTATGAAAAGAAAACATCTCTTAACTAATATGTCTCTAGCCCAAATCCCACAATAAGACCATGGAGCATCTATTAGAGTTACATGAGTTCAACTGTCGGGCATGCAAACCCCAAGAAAAGAAGTCATAAACTGTAAATAGATAAGCTGAAATAGTAGCCTCCACGCACAATGCGAAGGCTCACCTCAGCAGTAGAATCCACGAGAACGAGCTCGTTAGCCACTAGTCTCACCCTCTACAATAGTATCTGCATAGACATGCAGGTAAGGAGTGAGCTATATGTAAATATAACCCGATAAGATTCTCGACCCGCTACCTTAATACCCCTGGAACAAGTGTTAGAAAATACATCTATACCACAAACACGTAATGATATGCACAAGAATATATTTCATAATATAACCATCAATGAGTCCAGATCAATGTTCAAAAAAAGGACACCAAAGGTCTCAAACTCAATCCACACTCGAAGCTTGTCATAAACGGCAGTGTAGGAGATCGGCCTAGCACCCCAACAAGTCCACGACAGCATATGTAATGCCCCAAAGTATACTACGGCAACATGTACAAGGCTCCTAACATATTACGGCAGCATAGGTATGCCCCTAACATATTACGGCAGCTATGTATGCTCCTAGTAACTATATCACAATAATGAAGAAGGATATCTAATATCACACCACATATAACTTATAAAAGAATGTTTAGTATTATGTCAAGCACATGCTTGTCCCAACACATGGACCAGACAGATAAAACACATTTTCAAAGTAGGTTTGAAAAGCAAGCACTAAAGCTTAATGTCTCACTTACCTCGTAAATGACAAGTTCCACAATCTTGCACGTGTAGAACACTAACCAAAACAGCCCCCCTTGCCTCAATCTATGCAAAATATTGATAAACGATATCAATAATGCTAGTCAGGTCAAGTCTAAATATCCCAAACTTTTAAACTTAGGGCTAAACCTTAATATCTCACACCTTAAACCATGAATTAAAGGTAAAAAGAATATCTCTACATCACTAACCAAGCTTAAATTCGCGAAATATCTAAACCATGAGTTTGTACTCTATTCCCCAAATAGACTGACCTTGCGTGCATAATCAAAGATGAAGAAAAGAAGAATTGCAGGCATCAACAACATTGCTGTCCCAGACCACTGCCTACAATGGCTTTGAATTCTATTCTTTTTTTTTAGTTCTTAGACCCAAGAGCCAAGGAAGAATCTCAATACCTTATCACTTGTGGACTATCTGTTGCGGTTTGTCTGTGAACTCCTCAAAGAGATCGCTTCTTTTCTTCCATAAAGAAAGAACCAAAAGTTTGCCCTAATATTTTATTCTTTCTGTAACTGAGCGTGAGAAACAGAAAAAAAAATTAGGTTTAGCCCACTTCTTTTTAATACTCTTATTAACAATAATGATTATTGGTGAAATTACCAATTAACCCTTCATTAAAAAAAGGGTTATTACAAGAAGATATAGTAGGTAAATTGATTTTCTTAGTTAAATAAATTATTTTTAGGTAATAGGTAAACACTGAAAGTGGAGGGGGCTAAGTCAATACCTATTCAAAATCAAATTAACGAATCAGAACATGGGCCTAATTGAAAAAGATGCATAATTTCTTTATACAAAGGGTTGAGTAGAAGAATTATATTGGATAGGGTATATACATTGGGTTGGGTAGAAGAATTATATTGGAAGGAAATTTTAATTGGAATAAAAATATATCCACATAGGTACTATGTAAGATAATAAGTGTGGAGACATGAGAGTTAATTGTTTAAGGGCAAGTATGTGCCCAAACTTGGATGTTAGGGACAAATATAACAAAACAATATGACGAAGGGTAAATATAACTATTTTTTTAGAGTACAAGGACAAATATGAAAGACGTACATGCTATGGGGGTGGAATGATAACTTATTCAACTAACAACGTTAGATGATAGTACTTTGAAAGTATCTTTTCAATCGAATGAATTTTGTTTTCACCATAATTCACCCAAATACTCAAGATAAAAAATCATAGAAATTTCCCTAGTTATCTTTTTTAGAAATTTCTTATTTCAGTTTAATCATATTGTACTATTGAGTAATAAAAAATTAAACAAACAAGCAAATGAAAAAAAGACATGACAATTTTCTTATACCCAAGTGTTGACAATCAAATTTAAGAGGAATCGAAGTATTTAGAACACTATATTTGTCCCCATTGAAAAAATGTTACAAAAATAAGGGTCATAGCCCGCAAGTAAATATTCATCAGCAAAAGAATTAATAAGATAATGTATCTGCTAGAACATAAATCTTAGCTATCTGAGTTCTACATTGACATTTAATAAAGCTCAAGGGAACTTCATCACTTCAAAAAGAAGGAAAAGATTACATGTAGTTCAACTAACATTGCAGGCGTAACTATCACCTGTACAAGGAAAAGATGTTAATTTGTGGCATTTACAAAACCTTAATCAATTTTATCTTTCGAAGAGACGTGAGATCTTCTATGTAGTCAGGTGTTTTCATTAGTGTCTTTTATGATATGCAAACACGTGTTCGAGGTGTTAGGGTTTTTTCGCCCTAATTTTCTTATCTTATTTGAGTTTATTTTTCTCTCAAAGGAAAGTCAAAGTATTATCATAAATGTTTTAACTTTTTCTGAAAGGAAAATATAATTTTCTTCCATATTTGGGTTATTCCTTCCTTGGAGTAAAAAAAGTTTGGAACTCTATAAATTGAAGACCCCTCCTCTCATACCACAACACAATAGCATCCACAATATAGACGTTTAAGAATTTTGTTTATGGAGAGATTTTCTCTCAACAGTTTAAATATATTTTTATATTAACTTTTCATATGTAGGCCAATAGGCCAAATACTATAATAATATTATGACTTTTAGTATATATAGTTTTTGTCATCCAATTTATCACATTTATGATTTACAATTGTAAGCTTCGGCATAACGCCCTGATTACTTTCGAACCCAACAGGAGGAGTGGTTAGGAGGGGAAATGGACAAATGGTCATGGCCTTAGCCTCACCAATCCATTAGAAAATTAATGACTCTTCTGAAGCACAAGTAGTCCTGCAGGGTACTATTTGGTGTTGCAATTAAAACAAGCACAAATTCATATTGAAACTCGACTCACTCCTTATTGTGAACATGATTCAGGAGTTGTGCATGACCCCTAGAAACTATAAGAAGTCATTAACGAAATCCAAAAGAAAGTTAAGCTTCATAATATCACGGTTCAACATTGATATAGAGAAAACAACATGGTAACTAATGCCCTTGCCAAACATGCCACCACCTCCTCCAACATTGAAATATCCACTCAAGAAGACGATCTGCCAAATGAGGTTAAGGGCCTTTTAAGAATAGACAGAGATATCAGATACCTACTTTCAGGATTAAGCCCAAGAAACAATCAAATTAAATTTTTGATCCTCCTTAGAGTTATAAAGGGGAAATATTATTCCACTTGACTTCCTTTAGTCATAGGATAGTTCCCCTACCACCCTCATGTGTTGTACACATCTTTTGCGAATAATGGTATTTTTCTATTGAGGTTTTTGGTTTATGTCCCCCTCGAATGTATTCATTGTTTATCAATATACGGGTTATGGGTTGGCAATCACTTGGGAATCAACCTTAGGTGACTAGAATTAAAAAAACAATGTTCTTTCATAGTTATAAGTATTTTAAATCCACATTTGGTAAATGAATTAGCTATTTAACTCGAAAGCTTACCTTGGATGAAATTATTAAAAGTTAAAATTAATTTGGAAAAATAGATACTCATGAAAGTAAAAAGAATGCATCGAAAATGCTATGAAATCCTAAAAGTTTGGAGTGTAAACTTATATGCTGCAAAATGCTAAGAGATTAATTTCAAGCTTATATGTAATAAAGATAAAAATTTACTAGCTTCTAAAATGAATATAAAGTCCAACAACAACCATAACGAACCTCAAAATTCAAAGGAATCTTTATAACTCAGTTGGTTGGCTACCTAAACTCCTACCTTATTGGTGAGGGTTTGATTTCCCATATTGTAATCTCTTTTTCTACCCCCAAATTTATTTAATTTTTAAAAGAAGATTTTAAAAAAAAGCCTCAAAAATTAATGAAATGCACAAAAACTTGTGTTGTCATACTATCACAAACACCTTCTACTCTCAACTTTTTTCAAAAAATTAAGAAGGTAAATCAAAATCACCAACAAAGGCCCATAAACAATATCATGAATAACTTTATTTTTAGTTTCAGTTGAAAGCTGATGGATGTAAACATCAACATCAACAATACATGAGCAATGTCAAAGTAGCTCTTCATGCCATCTATTGTAATATGTCACAAACACCTTGCACTTATCCACATTAGTAGTGCCAGAGTACTAATGTGTTTGTGACATACTACGATAGATGCACATGAGTAGCTACTCATGCGTTGTTGATGCTGATCCTAATATGTACATCCATTGGCTGTCATTTGAAACTGACAACAAAATTATTCATGAGATTGTTTTCGAGACCTCGTTAGATGAATTTTTGAATTAATTTCTCAATTTTAGAAAAAAGTTAGTAGTGCAAGGTATGTATGGAAATATTACGACATAAGTTTTTGTGTGTGTTTCTTTGATTTTTCAAGTTTGTTATGATTGTTGTTGGACTTTATATACGTTTTTAGAAGCTAGTAAAACTTTATCTCTTTATGTTTTTTTAATCCCTCGTTAAGAGCTCCCACCCTCTAATTTCTCCCTTGATAACTCAAATTCACAATCTTAAAGTTGAAGGTAAGGGGTTATTTGAAGTCGCCAAAACTAATCCCTTAGAAAAATACATTCTTAATTATTCATTAGTCAAATTTGAATATAATAATTTAGTACTCAAATATATTTTAGATTCAGATATCTCAATCCAAGAGGTCTCCAAAACATAATATTTTCATTTGAACTCCTCAAAATTTATGAAAGAAAATTTTCCATTTTTTTTTGTTACTTTAAACCACTCACGATATCTAAAAATGAAAGTATAAACCTAAAAAGTGAAAGCAGGGGATAAAAATATGTGTACAACACTACACATTCTAACACACATAAACTTAAATCAATATCCATAAAGATATATTTACTGAAACATACACACATTAAAAATAAAAATTATTTTATAACATACAATCTTAAGAAGATAAAGGAGAATTTTATATTAAAACATGGATTCAACTCAAATTCCTTTACCCTTCATAACTAATGTTACACACAACATTCTAGACTTGCAAAATACTATCCATGAAAGGAGAAAAATCAAAAGATAAATTATAAATTGAATCAATTCTATACAAATGAAATCGGAAATTGGAAAAAACAAGAAGGAAAACCTAACATACCGAGGTATAATGGTATTTCAGCCTGAAAGAGAGAAATTAAATATGAGCACTAAAGCATAATCCTATCTATAGTTGATTTCTCCTTTTCTATTCTTTTTTTTTACCCATCCCTAAGAGCTCTTGCCCATTTTTACTTTCTCGATAACTAAAATTCACAATTTTAGGGTTGAAGGTGAGAGAACATTTAAACTCTGCAGAACTAATCCCCCCTCCACAATCTTATATTTTAGCACACATAAACTTGATTCAGTCAACATTAACGTTTGTTTACCGAAACAAACAACAATTAAAAATAAAAATTTCTTCCACAACTGTCACGACCCGAGCCTAAACCTTGGACGTGGCCGGCACTCGAGAACCATTGCTGGTCCCCAAGCGAACCCTCATCCTGGCTGACTACAAGCGGAAGACTAACTCAAGCATACACAAACATCAAACTGAAAGAAATGCTAAATTAACTGTGTATTAAATTTCAAAACTCTCTCAATATATTGAGTATTAAACATAAGTTTTAAAGAAAACCTCTGAAACTGAAAGACTCTCCAATACTGTCTATCTATGAAACCTCTACTATATAAAGATAAGTGTCGGGACAAGATCCACGACTACTCAAAATGCTACTAAAACTAACAACTCACAAAACTAGAGTCCTCCGGAAGCAAGGAGACCTCACTCAAAAGCTGACAAGCGGATGAAGTGATCTCAACGGACTCTTGTTGAGAATCCTAAGTACATGTATCAGAATCATTAAAAAATGCAGGTCAAATGACATCAGTACATTGAATGTACGAGTATTTAATATAGCTGAATAAAAAATAACTGAACATAAACTCTGACAATAACTCTGCTGAAATATAATATAAGTCATGATGGAAAAATCATTTAAACTCTTACCAATAGAATGTAATAAAAGCATATACTGAACTGACCAAGCTGAAAGAAAAATACTCAACTCAACTCAATATAAAGCATAAATAGAGATAATAGCATTTAAAGCTTCACAAAGCATAATATAATAACTCAAAGAAAATTATATGAGAAAGTACAATGGAAGTATTCTTTACTCTATTTGGGAGTTTCTCTAACCGACAACCATCACTATGAGCTACGTGATGATACATCGTCTCACCCACACTGCCAGAACTATCCTATACCCTGCCGAGGTATAGAACACCTCCACTAAATGGATCCACTAAGCAATAAGGATTCATCTAAAAAGTATGATCCTTTACCTATGTTGGTAGGCATGGTTTATAAGGATTTTGAGTTGTCTGAACTCATCCCAATATCGGTGCTCAATACTACTCCCAATAATATACTCATTCTCAAATGTTTAAAAACATTCTCTTTTCTCAATTTGAGGAAATTACTCAAAAGATACTCCTAAAAGAGGTAACTGCTCTGAAGTATCTCTGTACTCATAACTCATTTAGAAAACAAAGTTTTTCTTTTCTCAATTTAAAACTATTATCTTTGGGAATTACTTAGTTTCCTATACTTTCCTCGAAACTCATCTTTTACCCTTTCTCAGAATCAATTTTAAAGACAAAGCATTGGTTCTAAAAAGATTCTCAAACTCCTCTTTACTTTCTCAAAAATTCAATTTAAAACAAAAATGTTGGCTTTCAAAGATTCTCAAAATTTATAACTCAAAACAGGGTTCTTGCTGAAATATTGACATGAACAACTCAACTCAAGGATCTCAATAACAATATAGAAAAACTCAACACTCAGAACTCAACGATACTACTCTTCTAAAGAATACTCAATTAATAGGGTTCAAGCTGAAATATAGACATGAATGAATCAACTCAAAAATCTCAATGCATAACATATAGCAATTCGATAATTAGGAATAGAATTTTAAAAATAATCAGGAACTCAAGAACTCAAAACTCAACATCAACTTATCAAAAAAATACTCAAATCTAAGGATGGAACCTAGATTACTCTTTTACTGATTTGAAAATAGATGTAGGGCGTGAGGACGAACTAGTCCAACACTATGATAGCCTTACATACCTGGTTAGAAAGCTATTAGACTAAAAACTTTGATGGAGACTTGATTTTCCTTGAGCCCGAGGAAGAACATTAACTTTCTTGAAGGAAATCTTTGATGTTGGAATCTTGGTGCTTGATCTTGAGAAAATAAATTCTTTTATGAAGTTTCTAGAGTGGAAGAACTTGGAAAAATCTTGGGTGAAAGGATTCTCTTAGTATCTTGAATTTTTGGCATGAAAGCTTTAGGGTTCTTGATGGAGAAGAGAAACCCTAGGTAAGTTCTAAAAGAAATCCTAGATACTTGAAGTTTAGATTAATGATTTTGAGTGGAAAACTTGTTCCTTGAATGATATACATCGTTAAAACATTCAAAAACTACTTAGAATAGTGTTAAAAAGCTTGATAAAGGACCAAAATAACCCTAGGACGTGTGCAGGAAGTTTATGAAAAAAATCAATCGACGGTTCGTCAAACAATCTACCATTCGTAGGTCAAGTCGTAGTTCTATGACTGCATGATAGTGCTTCACTAAAATAGGTATAACTTCTTACTTGGAATTTGGATTGTTTCAAAATTTGTGGTGTTGGAAAGAAGATTCAAATACCTTTAATTTGATAGGTTAGGGTCCACGTATCTCTTTATATTCTAAGAGATATGGTCGTTTAAAGTTGACCCAAGTAGAATCTTATGTCAAAACTTAATCGATAATGAAGTTTTCCACTCAATTTTGTGCTAGGGTGTTCTTGTGACGTTAAGTCATATCCAAAATCATTCCCACACTAAATAATTGACCTTAACACCTAAGAACAATTAAGAATCACTCGGTATGACCTTATACGTAAATTCAAGAATGGTTTAGGACTTAACTTAGAAATTTTTGGGGTATTACAATATCTCCCCCTTGGGATCAATTGTCCTCGAATGATGGTTAAAATGAGAATGGAGGGGAAAGAGTTACTATCACTACCTCTCTTGGCTTCTGAGCTTGCCTACTAACATAGGCGGAGCTAATTAATTCTAATAGTTTTGAAATTGGGCTCGAGCACACTTGGCACGAAGCTCACATAAGATTTCAAGATTACAGGCCAAGACATGAAACAAGAGTATCCTAGCACGAAGTAAGAATATGACTATTATGCCTCGAGTGATATAACTGGTAGGTTTTAAGCTTAGCAAGACTTCTCAACTATACTCTCCTTTCTGATTACTACACTTTATAAGCTGCAACTCATAGCACCCACTAGAGTATATGACTACTCTTACAAACACGTAAGTCAAATCGCTTGCTCTTATTGTGTTCAAGCCTAATATCTAAGTCACAAGGTGCTAAACATGAGATGATTATACTTATCTAAACCACAAGATTCAGGTTCAATACCTCTATAGGGAATCTCATCCCAAGAATACTTCTTCTTATAACCGCATTTAACCAACCTTGAGCCCATATCAAGAAACACCTAATGCATCATGCATTTGTCCACGTGTTAACAACACCACATTCACGCCTAGTAATATAACCACACTATGGACTCCTACTAACCAATCCTTCTAAGAATTTCTTATTCTCTCATCATCACTACCAACTGAAATTTCACACATTACTACCAGGAACGGACTAATTGCTCTCATTTAACTATTTCTCATAGTAAAATCTCATCCCCTTCTTCCTCCACATTTATGACCTTAGATGGAATAAGCACATCACCACTATCACAATAAGAAACATCAACCTTCTCCTTTTATCACTACTCGACTACTACCATCGGCATCACTATCAAAAGTGAAAAGGATCACTGAAAAAGCTCTAGGGTGAAATATCATTAGCACGATTCATTCGAGAAATCTGATATAAGAATATGTATGACATAACATTATGCTGCTAGTCATTGAGAGTAAATCATGAATTCGCGAGACTGAGCATACTATGAGACTTGAGTACTTATCTGAATAGGTTCATATTATGAGGCTGATATCCATAAATTTATGGAGTAAGATTGAGATCAATGGGCTAGAGTCTTTGTCCCTCATTCTGGGATCTGAGCATAGATGTAAATCTGTTTGAAGTGTATGAGCATAGGTCATGAACACAATTCTTATATTAAAGATATCAACAAGATGTTGTAACGATTGAACTTTGAGGAATATGCAAGAGTATGAATGGATCATTATAACACTTTAACTCTTTCTGAACACATTATTATCAGAATCTTAACACTTGACTTGGTTTCTCATCTTATCATCTCCCCCTTAGGTCTTAAGCTGATACTTTAAAGCTATGGATCTATTCAATCATCTCTAAATTGGTCTACATTCGCTTTACTCTAATACTCGAGAAAGACTTATCTCATGGCTTTTGAACCCTCCATGTGAAGGTACTAAGGTTCCTTCTAGGACTCTTTCTAAGATGCTCCTCTAAACCTCTTTACATTGGCTATAAGGCCGTTTTATTTAACTCTTAATAGTCTGATTTCTCCTTCATAGTCTATTAATACCTCCTCTCTAACTTCATATCTACCTAACTAGAGGAAACTTGAACTATATTTATGAGGCTCATCATTAACTATATATGATCTCTCTGACCAAACTCTTAAGGCTAATAAATAATGGTTACATCAGCCTAGTCCACATTGACAGCACCATTATACAATCTAGGTACACATAGAAAATCATAACATTATTAGAACCTTATTTGACTACATATGATCTCGGGTACACCTCTTAATGCTCTTGTTAGTCTAATGACTTAGACGCATTTTATTGCTCTCATCTAGAAGTCAGAATCCCACACTTATACCACTCACATTCATTGCAAACTAACACCTTACTTCCTTATGTTCTCTATGTCAAATCAACCAGATTGAATCTCAAAGCTGATATCATCACCCTCTTGTTGCCATCCCCTTTTCACGACACTCATCTCAAATTCAAGCTTAGTGTCTATAGTACTAAACACAGACATCAATATGATTACTCACATACTACACTAACTTTAGACTACTGGCTAAAATCAAGAAACACTCACCTACTAAGAGCACATGACAAGTAAGGCAATCCTTATCTCCAGTCTACCTACATACAGATTACCATCACATTCATTTTCACAACCTAAGTACCACTTACCCACTCACTATACATCATTGCCTAATTAGTTCTATAAACCTCTGAATACCGTGGGGCTCTCCTTAAAAAATCATAAGCCTAGCTTAGATCTATCAACTCATGAATACTCTGGTCTTCTATTCAACACATATACTTGATCTTCACTAATACAATGGTGCATCGACATAAACTCCCTTCTGATTAAAGTATGTTCTAACTCATCCTAACTAGTAACTCTTAATCTACCTTCTATCATGAAAACCACACAAGATTACTACTCCTTAGCATATATATAAGGGAAAAACTTATCATTAATGACTTACTAGGTACATGGCCACAACTTACATACTCTACTCAATAACTATACTCATCCCTTAGGTCACTACACTTCTAAATATATACTTCTATCTCTGGGCACTTCTACTACTATTGGCTCATAACATTGTAACTCATACCATCTTTTCGGGTGAAAATATTACCCAAGAACTAAACCACACTTCCTCATAAGGGTCTCAACTAAAACAAGTTTTCGAGAAGAGAGTCTTGGAATAAATTTCACTTTTAGCTTGAATGCACGATTCATATGGATAAGAGTGCATTCTTTCGAATCTCAACACTTAAGCTCACTCACGGGCTTCTCTCAGCCCCTCTACAGTCACATGACTTTTTGAAGACTTTTCCTGAGAGTAACTCATCGATAAGGATCTGGAATTTACTATTTCAACCACCTTGAGTATGAGGGGTAGTCGAATGGGTTTGAGAAACGCATGAGTAAGAATAAGTTCCTTATGACATAGTTTCATTGCACGATTTAGAGTATGAAAGAAGGGAAACGTTTCTTAAATGTCTATAGTCCCTCATTTATAGAAGTGGGGCCCTCACAACCATAAATAAGATCCTACTGACACGGCTTCATAGACACTCTAGGACACTTGAACCTTGTGCTCTGATACAAAGTTTGTCACGACACGAGCCTACACCCTGGACGTGGCCAGCACTCGAGAACCATTGCTGGTCCCCAAGCGAACCCTCATCATGGCTGACTACAAGCAGAAGACTAACTCAAGCATACACAAGCATCAAACTGAAAGAAATGCTAAATTAACTGTGTATTAAATTTCAAAACTCTCTCAATATATTGAGTATTAAACATAAGTTTTAAAGAAAACCTCTGAAACTGAAAGACTCTCCAATATTGTCTATCTATGAAGCCTCTACTATATAAATATGAGTGTCGGGATAAGATCCACAACTACTGAAAATGCTACTAAAACTAACAACTCACAAAACTAGAGTCCTCCGGAAGCAAAGAGACCTCACTCGAAAGCTGACGAGTGGATGAAGTGATCTCAACGGACTCTTGTTGAGAATCCTAAGTACCTGTATCAGAATCATTAAAAATAACAGGTCGAATGACATCAGTACATTGAATATACGAGTATGTAATATAGCTGAATAAAAAATAACTGAACAGAAACTCTGACAGTAACTCTGCTGAAATATAATATAAGTCATGATGGAAAAATCATTTAAACTCTTACCAATAGAATGTAATAAAAGCATACACTGAACTGACCAGGCTGAAAGAAAAATACTCAACTCAACTCAACTCAATATAAAGCATAAATAGAGATAATATCATTTAAAACTTCACAAAGCATAATATAATAACTCAAAGAAAATTGTATAAGAAAATACAATGGAAGTATTCTTTACTCTATTTGGGAGTTTCTCTAACCGACAACCATCACTATAAGCTACGTGATGATACAGCGTCTCGCCCACCCTACCAAAATTGTCTTATACCTTGTCGGGGTATAGAACACCTCAACTAAATGGATCCACTAAGCAATAAGGATTCATCTAAAAAGTATGATCCTTTACCCATGTTGGCAGACATGGTTTAAAAGGATTTTGAGTTGTCTGAACTCATCCCCATATTGGTGTTCAATACTACTCCCAATAATATACCCATGCTCAAATGTCTAAAAACATTCTCTTTTCTCAATTTGAGGTAATTACTCAAAAGATCCTCTTAAAAGAGATAACTGCTTTGAAGTATCTCTGTACTTATAACTCATTTAGAAAACAAAGTTTTTCTTTTCTCAATTTAAAACTATTATCTTTGGGAATTACTTAGTTTCCTATACTTTCCCCGAAACTCATCTTTTACTCTTTTTCAGAATCAATTTTAAAGACAAAGCATTGGTTCTAAAAAAATTCTCAAACTCCTCTTTACTTTCTAAAAAATTCAATTTAAAACAAAAATGTTGGCTTTAAAAGATTCTCAAAATTTATAACTCAAAATAGGGTTCATGCTGAAATATTGACAAGAACAACTCAACTCAAGGATCTCAATAACAATATAGAAAAACTCAATACTCAGAACTCAACAATACTACTCATCTAAAGAATACTCAATTAATAGGGTTCATGCTGAAATATAGACATGAACGAATCAACTCAAGAATCTCAATGCATAACATATAGCAATTCAATAATTAGGAATAGAATTTCAAAAAGAATCAGGAACTCAAAAACTCAAAACTCAACATCAACTTATCATAGAAATACTCAAATCTAAGGATAGAATTTAGCTTACTCTTTTACTGATTTCAAAATAGATGTACGGCGTGAGGACGAACTAGTCCAACACTATGATAACCTTACATACCTGATTACGAAGCTATTAGATTAAAAACTTTGATGGAGACTTGATTTTCCTTGAGCCCGAGGAAGAACATTAACTTCCTTGAAGGAAATCTTTGATCTTGGAATCTTGGTGCTTGATCTTGAGAAAATAAATTCTTTTATGAAGTTTCTAGAGTGGAAGAACTTGGAAAATTCTTGGGTGAAAGGATTCTCTTAGTATCTTGAATTTTTGGCATAAAAGTTTAAGGGTTCTTGATGGAGAAGAGAAACCCTAGGTGAGTTCTAAGAGAAATCCTAGATACTTGAAGTTTAGATTAATGATTTTGAGAGGAAAACTTGTTACTTGAATGATATACATCGTTAAAACACTCAAAAACAACTTAGAATAGTGTTAAAAGGCTTGGAAAAGGACCAAAATAACCTTAGGACGTGTGCAGGAAGTTTCTGAAAAAAATCAATCTACGATTCGTCAAACAATCTACCATTCGTAGGGCAAGTCGTAGTTCTATGACTGCCTGACGGAGCTTCACTAAAATGGGCATACCTTTTTACTCGAAACTCAGATCGTTGTAAAATTTGTGGTGTTGGAAAGAAGATTCAAATACCCTTAATTTGATAGGTCATGGGCCACGTAACTCTTTATATTCTAAGAGATATGGTCATTTGAAGTTGACCCAAGTAGAATCGTATATCAAAACTTAATCGATAATAAATTTATCAACTCAACTTTGTGCTAGGGGGTTCTTGTGACCTTAAGTCATATCCAAAATCATTCCCATACTAAAGAATTGACCTTAACACCTAAGAACAATTAAGAATCACTCGGTATGATCTTATACGTAAATTCAAGAATGGTTTGGGTCTTAACTTAGAAATTTCCGGGGTGTGACAACAACACACATAAATATTTTTAAATAATCATAAGAACATATAATTTTTTTTGTATATACTGGAACATGGAATCGAATTAGATTTCTTTACACATTGTAACTAGTGTTACACACAATATTCAAAACTTGCAAAAGTATTATTTCTATAGAGAGAAAAAATTAAAGACAACTAGCACTAGATTGAATAAATTCTATTAAATAAAATTGAAAAAGGAAAAGAAAAGAAAACTAAACATACCTAACTATTTCAGTCGAACAAAGAGAGAATTGCGTATAAGAGTTTTGCTTCTTCTACTTATTTATAGATTTCAAATATGATAAATCATAAATGTTATTTGAATATATTTTTTTGGTCTGATGATGAATTTATTTATTTTTACTCAATAAATATATTTCTATTACAATAATCTGATTTCATTTAATGTCTTTGACTCCGAATCATCGATGGGTAAAACAGTAACTTTATAATTTTCTAAACTAGTTTACATAATTACAATATATAATCAAAGAATTCTATATTCGGAGTATTCACACATACACAAAATACTTTCTCGGCATTGTCTTAATTTAAGCACTTGTATTCATTTTAATTTGTTATGTTATTTAGAGAGTGTTGAATTACAATAACATGTATAGTATTATTTTAAATGAGAAGACATAGTAGATAAATTGATTTTTTTTGTTAAATAAATTATTTTTAAGTAATATATAAACACTAAAAGTGGAGGGGGCTAGATCAATATCTTTTCAAAATCAAATTAACGAATCAGAACATGGGCCTAAATGAAAAAGATTCATAATTTCTTTATACATTGGGTTTGGAAGAAGAATTATATTGGAAGGAAATTTTAATTGAAATAAAAATATATACACGTAGTCGTTATGTAAGATAATAAGTGTGGAGACATGAGAGTTAATTGTTCAAAGGCAAGTATGTGCCCAAACTTTGATGTTAGGAGAAAATATAACAAAAAATTATGACGAGGGGTAAATATAATCTTTTTTCTGAGAGTACAAGGAAAAATATGAAAGAAGTACTATTCAACTAACAACGATAGATGATAGTACTTTGAAAGTATATTTTCAATCGAATGAATTTTCTTTTTACCATAGTTCACCCAAATATTCAAGATAAAAAAAAATCATAGAAATTTCACTAGTTATATTTTTCAGAAATTTCTTATTTCAGTTTAATCATATTGTATTATTGAGTAATAAAAAATTAAACAAACAAGCAGATGAAAAAAAAGACATGACAATTTTTTTAATACCAAAGTGTTGACAATAAAGTTTAAGAGAAATCAAAGTATTTAGAACACTATACTTGTCCCCATTGAAAAAATGTTACAAAAAATAGGGTCATAGCCTGGACGAGTGACTAGGGGTGATCTCAACGGAACGCCTGTTAATGATCTTGAGCACCTGTATCTGCATCGTTTTAAAACGATGCAGGTCGAATGACATTAGGACATTGAATGTACGAGTATGTAATATGGCTGAGTGAAACAATAACTGAACTGAGAGGCTAAAATATAACTCAACTGAAGTAAAGCATAAACATGAGATAAAACTATTTAAGCTGCACAAATTAAATGCAATAATAGCAAATACTAAACTAAACTGAAATGTATATATATAATTACTCTTTACTTTACTAGGGAGTTTCTCTAACCGACAACCATCACTATGAGCCTCGTGATGATACAACGTCGTACCCATGTTGCAAGAGCCGTCCTATACCTTGCCGGAGTATAGAGCGCAACTGAACTGATGGATACACTAAAGAGGCTTGCTTGAGGCAAAGTAGAGTCGTCCGAATGTGGCTACAATCCTATCCTACGCTGGCTACGTAGTTTATGAGATTTGAGTTGTCTGAACTCTTATCACATATCGGTGCTCAATTCTAATCCCAAAAATATACATATAACTGAACTGCTCACGTATAATATTCTTTGAGTTGAGATAATTTCTCAAAAACTTCTTTAAGAAGTGATTAAAGTTGCTCTAAGTACTTCTGAATTACTCTGAAAACTCTTTGTACTTTTCTGAAAATAGTGTTCTCTTTTCAATGTAAAAATGACACTTTTGGAACCACTCAAGTCCCCTTAAATTCTCTTTGAAAATCATGCTCAAACTTTTCTCTTAAACTATCTTAAGTTTTCAAAATCAATGTATGGAATTTACTAATTCAAAATGCTTTAGCAAGATTCAATATATAAGATTCATGTGGAACGACAAGCATAAACAATAATTCAAGAAGTTCAAAGCATAAAGTATCAAAATCTCATAAAGTAGGAATTTCATAAAACTGAGGGTAGAACCCAAGATTCAACTTACTACTAACTGAATTTAGATGTAGGGCATGAGGACGAACTAGTCCAATACTATGAATAGCCTTACATACCTGGAAGAACAAAGTTCTTGGCAAAATCGGAAGAACGATTGAAAACCTAGCTTTCTCCTCTTGGATCCTTGCTCTAAGACTTGGAAGCGTTAATGAGAGTATTATGATTGATTAATACTATTAAGGACCTTAATTAGGTGTAAAAATGCTATGCGTTAGGCTTAGAAGGGGTGGAAAAAGACTGAACTACCCCTCTTTAAAAGCTGACAAAAAATGTCCACGGGACTATCTACGGTTCGTGATTCCATCCGTGGAATTGATATTGAATTTTTAAGGCTAGAAAGTCCACTTACAAGTCCAAACGATGGCCCGTAATAGTTCTTACGGTCCGTCGGTTGGATCCGTAGGATTTGAGTCCCAAAAGTTGACTCCCAGTACGTTACCGATGACTTGACAAGACGGTTCGGCGTTCAACCGACGGACCGTAAGTTGGATCCGTTCACAGACTCAGAAAACTCTGATATGGCAGTCTATGGTAAATTGGCCATAACTTTTTACTCCAAATTGAAAAAAGGCAAACTTGGTGGCGTAGGAAAGAGGACTCAAAGACCTTCAATTTTATAGGTTATGGGCCACCTAATTCATTATGTTCTAGGAGATATGATAGTTTGAAGTTGACCTAAATAGAATCTTATGCCAAAACTTAATCGATAATGAAGCTTTCAACTCAACTTTGTGTTAGGGGGATCTTGTGGCCTTAAGTCATATCCAAATCCATTCGAATGCAAAAGAAATGACCTTTACACATATAAGAAATTTAAGAATTACCTAATACGATTTTTACATGCAAATAAAGAATATTTCAGGTCTTAGCTTAGAAATTTTTTGGGTGTTACATTGCCTCACCTGTCCATTTCAATACTATCAACTATTCTGAAACAAAAGCAGTCCTAGAGGGTACTATTTGGTGTTGCAATTCAAACAAGCACAAATTCATATTGAAACTAGACTCACTCCTTGTTGTGAACATAATTCTGGAGTTTGCATAACCCCATGGAAACTATAAGAAGTCATTAACGAAATCCAAAAGAAAGTTAAGCTTCATAACATCACTGTTCAACATTGTTATAG
This sequence comes from Solanum appendiculatum, assembly GCA_018342035.1. NCBI lineage: Eukaryota > Viridiplantae > Streptophyta > Magnoliopsida > Solanales > Solanaceae > Solanum > Solanum appendiculatum. The sequence continues at coordinate 581,309 of JAGDQO010000302.1, forward strand.
AGAAAACAACATTGTAACTTATGCCCTTGCCAAACATGCCACCACCTCTTCCAACATTGAAATATTCACTCAAGAAGACGATCTACCAAATGAGGTAAGGGCCTTTTAGGAATAGATAGAGATATCAGATACATGCTTTCAGGATTTTTTACCCTCCTTAAAGTTATAAAGGGAAAATTATTTTTCCACTTGACTTTCTTTAGTCTTAGGATAGTTCCCTACCCTCATGTGTTATACACATCTTTTGCAAATAATGGTATTTTCCTATTGAGGTTTTTGATTTATGTCCCCCTCGAATGTATTCATTGTTTATCAATATATAGGGTATGGGTCTTTGCCAACCCCCCCCCCCAATCACTTGGGAACCAACCCTAGGTGGTTGGAATTAAAAAACAATGTTCTTTCATAGTTATTAAGTATTTTAAATCCACATTTAGTAATTGAATTAGTTATTTAACTCGAAAGCTTACCTTGGATGATATTATTAAAAGTTAGAATTTTAATTTGGAAAAATTGATACTCGTGAAAGGAAAAAGGATGCATCGAAAATGCTATGAAATCCTAAAAGTTTGGAGTGTAAACTTATATGATGCAACATGCTAAAAGATTCATTTCATGAGACTATATGTAATAAAGATAAAATCTTACTAGCTTCTAAAACGAATATAAAAACCAATAGCAACCATAACCAACCTCAAAATTCAGAGGAATCTTTATAACTCAGTTGGTTGGCTACCTGAACTCCCACCTTATTTGTGAGGGTTCGATTTCCCATATTGTAATCCCTTTACCTACCCCCAAATTTATTTACTTTTTAAAAGAAGATTTTTTTATAAAAAAAAGCCTCAAAAATTAATGAAATGCACAAAAACTTGTGTTGTCATACTGTCACAAACACCTTGTACTCTCAACTTTTTTCAAAAAATTAAGAAGGTAAATCAAAATCACCAACAAAGGCCCATAAACAGTATCATGAATAACCTTATTTTTAGTTTCAGTTGAAAGCTGAAGGATGTACACATCAACATTACATGAGCAGCATCAAAATAGCTCTTCATGCCATCTATTGTATTATGTCACAAACACCTTGCACTTATCCACATTAGTAGTGCCAGATTACTAATGTATTTGTGACATACTACGATAGATGCACATGAGTAGCTACTCATGCGTTGTTATGTTCATCCATTGGCTGTCATTTGAAACTGACAACAAGATTATTCATGAGATTGTTTTCGAGAACTCGGTGGATGAATTTTTGAATTACTTTCTCAATTTTAGAAAGAAGTTAGTAGTGCAAGGTATGTATGGCAATATTACGACATAAGTTTTTGTGTGTGTTTCTTTGATTTTTAAGTTTTGTTATGATTGTTGTTGGACTTTATATACGTTTTTAGAAGGTAGTAAAATTTTATCTCTTTTATCTCTTTTTTTTTTAATCCCTCTAAGAGCTCCCACCCTCTTTTTTCTCCCTTGATAACTCAAATCACTATCTTAAAGCTGAAGGTAAGGGGTTACTTGAACTCTCCAAAACTGATCCCGTATAAAAATACTTTCTTAATTATTCATTAGTCAAATCTGAATATAATATTTTAATACTCAAATATATTTTAGATTCAGATATCTCAATCCAAGAGGTCTCCAAAACATAATATTTTCATTTGAACTCCTCAAAACTTATGAAATATGAGAATTTTCCAATTTTTTTTGTTACTTTAAGCCACACACGATATCTAAAAATGAAAGTATAAACCTAAAAAGAGAAAGCAGGGGAGAAAAACATATGTACAACACTACACATTCTTAACACACATAAACTTAAATCAATTACCATAAAGATATCTTTACTGAAACATACACACATTAAAAATAAAAATTATTTTATAACATACATAAATTAAAAACAAAAATCTTAAGGAGATAAACAAGAATTGTATATTAAAACATGGAATACTCAAATTCCTTTACCCTTCATAACTAATGTTACACACAACATTCAAGACTTGCAAAATACTATCCACAAAAGGAGAAAAATCAAAAGATAAATTATAAATTGAATCAATTCTACTTGGTATAATGGTATTTCTGCTTGAAAGAGAAAAATTAAATATGAGCTCTAAAACATAATCCTATGTATAGTTGATTTATCCTTTTCTTTTCTTTTCTTTTCTTTTGTTTACCCATCCCTAAGAGCTCCCACCCTTTTTTACTTTCTTGATAACTAAAATTCACAATCTTAAAGTTGAAGGTGAGAGAACATTTGAACTCTGCAGAACTAATCCCTCCTCCACAATCTTATATTTTAGCACACATAAACTTGATTCGATCAACATTAAGGTTTGTTTACCGGAACAAACACAAATGAAAAATAAAAATTTCTTCCACACCATACAGGATCCCCAATAGGCAATAGCCGGAGACAAAAGATTCATATGAGAAAACATAAGTAAACGGGTCTTCACTTTTGCCTCCAAGGATAAAGATAATTAAAAAAATTTAAAAATCATAAGAACATATGATTTTTTTTTTTTGTATATACCGGAACATGAAATCAAATTAGATTTCTTTACACAACGTAACTAGTGTTACACACAATATTCAAAACTTGCAAAAGTATTATTTCTATAGAGAGAAAAAATCAAAAACAAATAGCACTAGATTGAATAAATTCTATTAAATAAAATTGAAAAAGAAAAAGAAAAGAAAAATTAAACATACCTAACCATTTCAGTCGAACAGAGAGAGAATTGCATATTTGCATATAAGAATTTTGCTTCTTCTACTTATTTATAGATTTCAAATATGATAAATCATAAATGATATTTGAACTATTTATTTTTGGTCTTATGATGAATTAATTTCTTTTTACTCAATAAATATATTCCTATTACATTAATCTGATCTCATTTATTGTCTTTGACTCCAAAATCTAAAAATTTCTTTCATCGGTATCATCGATGGGTAAGACAGTAGCTTTATAATTTTCTAAACTAGTTTAAATAATTACAATATATAATCAAAGAACTCTATGTTCGGAGTATTCACACATACACAAAATACTTTCCCGGCAATGTCTTAATTAAGCACTTGTATTCATTTTAATTTGTTATGTTATTTAGAGAGTGTTGAATTTCAATAGCATGTATAGTATTATTTTAAAAGAGAAGAAATAGTAGGTAAATTGATTTTTTTAAAATAAATTATTTTTAAGTAATAGGTAAACACTAAAAGTGGAGGGAGCTAGATCAATACCTTTTCAAAATCAAATTAACGAATCTGAACATGGGCCTAATTGAAAAAGATGCTTAATTTCTTTATACATTGGGTTGGGTAGAAGAATTATATTGGATAGGGTATATACATTGGGTTGGATAGAAGAATTATATTGGAAGGAAATTTTAATTGGAATAAAAATATATCTGCGTAGGTACAATATAAGATAATAAGTATGGAGATATGATAGTTAACTATTCAAGGGAAAATATGTGTCCAAACTTGGATGTTAGGGGCAAATATAACAAAAAAGTATGACGAGAAATAAATATAACAATTTTATGAGAGTACGAGGACAAATATAAAAGAAGTACATGTTATGGGGGTGTGAATGATAACTTATTCAACTAACAATAGTACCTCAAAGTATATTTTCAATCGAATGAACTGTTTTTTACCTTAGTTCACCCAAATACTCAAGATAAAAAATCATAGAAATTTCACTAGCTATCTTTTTCAGAAATTTCTTATTTAAGTTTAATCATATTGTACTATTGAGTAATAAAAAATTAAAAAAACAAGCAATTGAAGAAAAAAAGACATAGACATTTTTTATACCCAAATGTTGACAATCAAATTTATGAGGAATCGAAGTATTTAGAACACTATACTTGTCCTCATTGAAAAAAGGGTAAATTTCATATATGACAGACATATTTAAGCAAATAACGCTCCATAGCTATAGTTATCTAATTACGCTCCATGACTATAGTTTAGTTTGCTATGGAGTCTTATATTTTTATATCTCAAAATTTTTTTTTAAAATTTATACAAATAATTTTTTTAATAAATGAATACATGAGCGCAAAATAAAGTAACAGAAAAATTTACAGAATCCCATGATTCACGCTAATCGTTTTTTAATAAAATATTTTGCCCAAAATGAGTTCTACTGTGACACTAACACCAATATTTAAACAAATTAATTACTATATACAAGTATATGCATATGTATAAATATAGAACTATTTGTATAAATATAGAACTATTTGTATTTGTATGTAATTATAAACGGTATATGTATATGAATATATGACTTAAATATACAAATATATAAATTCACCTAAATATAGTTATGTATATATGGAATTAAATCACAATTTTGTATGTGTATAAATAATAACTAATAAATATACAAATTACTATATACATTTAGGGTTTATACGAATACCTGTGATTCTTCATATCTGTCCAGATCTAATGAACCACTTCTTGTTTGCTCCTTCAACTATTTTTATGCCGCTTGATTCGACCTCTTCTCTTCAATTGCTCTATATTTTGCAATTGACCCTGCAATCACTCCGAAATCTTGTGTTAGACCCAAAGAAAAAGATTGTGGATCGTCAAAAAAATTGCCAGGCAATGGTATACCTCTAGTTATCCTCTTTAAAGGAGTTTGATCATCCTTTTTTTTTAATGAAATAAAAGGAAAAAATGAAGATTCAAGAAGTAATTTTAGAAAAACAAAAATCACATACAAACGGAAAAACCAAAAAAATATCGAATTCAAAATTCAAAATTGGTATGGATGAGAGATTTTAAGAGAAAATTAGTGAGTGGAGAGAGGAGAGATCAAATTAGATTTGTATTAAAATGTATACAAATCCGCTGAGTATATTTTTTTTTAGATACAAATCATATGTGAGTCCGCAATTAATAGCAAGTTTTATTAAACTATACCCATGAATCATAATTTTGTGAAACTGTAGCTTCATTAACTGATATACTACTAATGTTTGCCATTATGCGTAATTTTCCCTTGAAAGGATGTTACAAAAAATAGGGTCATAGCCCGGAACTAAATATTCATCACCAAAAGAATTAATAAGATAACGTAGTTGCTAGAACAGAAATCTTAGCTATCTGAGTTTTACATTGACATTTAATAAAGCTCGAGGGAACTTCATCACTTCAAAAAGAAGGAAAAGATTACATGTAGTTCAATTAACTCAGTAAGCGTAACTATCACTTCTATAAGTGAATAATGACAATTAGCTAGCTAAGCTTCATGAATAGCAGCACCTCCTCCAACATTGAAATATTGTTACAGAGAAGGCAACATGGTAACTGATGCCCTTGCCAAACATGCCACCACCTCCTCCAACATTGAAATATTCACTCAAGAAGACGATCTTTGTCACGCCCCGAGGCTACCCCTAGGCGCAACGCGGTGCTTAGTGTCACGAGTGATCCCAAGCTAACCCATGGCATGGCATATCTATACAAGTTCAATTAATACATGCACTATGCGGAAGCTATTAATAGTTTAATATCTGAAATGGGGAAAAGCCCAACATGTTTGAATATATAAAATATATGAAGAGTATAGTGATGACTGAAAACAACACTAACAGCTCAAATTGAATCTAATCTATGTCTGAAAGCCTCTAACTGATCTGAGTTGCTGGGATATTCCCCCAGCTAACTCTAACAAGACTAAAACTAAAAAGTAAATACTAAAAAGTAAAGCATGTCTATCGGCCTCGAACTATGAGGACTCACCACTGAAGCTGCTGAGTACGGACTGGAAGTCAAGCTAAGCGCGGTCCGGATACTGAGCGCCTGAACCTACATCATACAATGATGTAGCGCAAAAGTATGCATCAGTACTTTGAATGTACTGAGCATGCGGGATATATGCTAAGCTGAACAATATAAAAACTGAACATGGAAATAGATATACTGAAGCATATATAATTGAAAGCTGAGCTGGATGCAATGACCAAGTGCTAATCATGAAGATATAACTTGTTGAATTGAATACTGAAAAACATACTGAATACATGGTCAATGCAACATGAATATGGCTGTGGGAGATACTATTAACCGATATAAACCACGTGAGCTAAACATGGAGTCCGATGTATACAACCCATCGAGAGGACCCAATATACCTTGCCAGGGTATAAAGGCATGACTATGGCATGATCAATAAAACTGACGCCCAACAAAGGGGACTTATAAACCTACGATTGCACATAGTTCCGAGACTAGAGGGTACGCTGAACCCTAGTCCAACTCGGTGCTAAGTTTACTCCCAACTGAATATAAAGCTAAAAATGCAACTGTAATATTGGATAGCTCAAAATACTGATAATTATCTAAGAATGCATCATACATATACTGAAAGGTATGGCATTCGAATTTCTAAAGCATGATTGTCTAACTAATCTGCCTAGCAAGTATAATTCATGAAATACGGATAATTAACACAAGCTAGGGTTTTTGAGTTTTATACATGGGACTATACTAATTCTCCAAGAAACATGTAATTAATATCATAAAAACTATAGCAGTAAATTACAATGAATCCCCAAGATTTAGGAACCCTAGCTAGGTCTGAACAATTTATGGAGAAGCTGAAAATTTGACTGAATTCTAGGGACCTAATGGGTGAAAGGAACCCACTAGTGAAATCCCACATACCTGGTGAAGAAAACTACGGAGAAATCCTTTGGATTTCGGGGCTAAACTTGAAGAAGATCTCTGCTTGTTCTTGAGAGAAAATTGTCGCCTCTTTCTCTTCTTTTCTTTCTAAGTCTGATGATTTTAGGAGAATGAATGTTTTAGGTAGTTTCTGACTAATTAATCAGGCTTAGGCTAAGTAAAATGACGTAGTTTAAGTATCAAACGATGTAGTTTAAGTACCAAATGCATAGGGGAAAAGACCAATACGACCCTAAAACTGTCAAGAGGGGCTTCATGAGCCGTCTAAGGCATCATGAGCCGTCTAAGGCATCATGGCCCGTCTAGTGGGTCGTGATGTTGCCCTGCCCAACAAAGCTTCACCAAAATGAGCATAACTTTTTACTTCGGGCTCAAAATTAGGCAAACTTGGTGGCATTGGAAAGAGGACTAAAAGACCTTTAATTTTATAGGTGATGGGCCACCTAATTCATGTTTTGTTGAGAGATATGATCGTTTGAAGTTGGTCCAAAACTCAAAACCTGATAAGTCCTTTCACGGATGACTTCACGATCCATGTGAAGCCTCACGGACCGTTTAGGAGTCTGTGCTCCTTCACAATGGCCTTGGGGTGCAACCTCACTGTCCGGGTGACTTGTACGGACCCCTATACAGGTCGTCCAAGTCACCACGGGCCGTCTAAGGCACCGTCCAGGTAACTCCTGCCTAGGGGCAGTCCTGGATGGTCTCAGGATGCCCTTAATGGCTGGACCTCTACACGGACCGTCTAGGGTGCCGTGAAGGGTCCATGGTCCATTTTGGATTCATCGACTTGTCCATTTGTCCTTTCTTGTCCTTTCTCGAAGTCCGAGGTGTTATAATCTACGAAATGAGATTAATGACCTTTTAAGAATGGGCAGAGATATCGAATACCTACTTTCAGGATTAAGCCCAAGATCACAATCAAATTGGATTTTTGATCCTCCTTAAAGTTAAAAAGGGCAACTATTTTTCCACTTGACTTCCTTTAGTTTTAGGATAGTTCCCCTACCACCCTCATGTGTTGTACATATCTTTTTCGAATAATGGTATTTTCTTGTCGATGTTTTTGGTTTATGTCCCCCTCAAATGTATTCATTGTTTATCAAAATATAGGGTAGGGGTCTTTGTCAAACCCCTCAATCACCTGGGAACCAACCTTAAGTGGCTAGACTTAAAAAAAATGTTCTTTCATAGTTATTAAGTATTTTAAATCCATGTTTAGTAATTGAATTAGTTATTTAATTAACTCGAAAGCTTACATCAAATGAAATTATTAGAAGTTAGAATTAATTTAAAACTTAAGCATTCACATTATATTTCACTTTGGAATGATGTTAATGAAAAGTGTCAAATAGATTCTATTCATTAACAAACAAGATTTTCACAAATAACTTAAGGAAAATTTCAAAGTTTGCCAAATATTTTTAATCCGCCGATCAACCACATGTTAGTGGATCATTTAAGGTGCGTAAAATCTTAATTAGAGGATTACCTGAACCTTTATCCTACTCTAGTTTAAATATATGTTTTTCCAAATTATGTTTTTTTAAAATGATTTTCTTAATTTCCTAAAAATTAAGTGGCGATTCTATTATTTTAAAAATAAAAATCAAACGAAGAAAGCTAGAAACATTAGAGGGATGGAAATTGAAGGACTAACATGCATTATATACTTGCCCTTAATTTAATAAAGTGACGTTTAAGGAGAAATCAAATTAAAGAGGAAACAAATTATTAAGAACATTATACTTGTCCCCATTAACAAAATATCACAAATAATAGGGTCATCGCCCAAAACCAAATATTCATCGGTAGAAGAATTTATAAGATGATAATGTAGCTGCTAGAATAGAAATCTTAGTTATTTAAGTTCTATACTGACATTTGGAGAAGCTCGAGGAAACTTAATCACTTCTAAAATGAAGAAAAAGATTTCACGTTGGTTAGTTAACTCCGCAGGCGTAAGTTTCACCTCTACAAGTGAAGGACAACGAGCTAACATAAGCTTCATGAAAAGACTTTCATTTCCAGCATTCACAAAACCTTTCAACTTTATCTTTCGAATTGCCATTAGATCTTCTTCTATGCAGTCAGGTGCTGTCAGATACTCTCGAACTCTGATCATACTAATTTCCTCCTCATCAATATGATTTGATAGTTCATGCTGTATAATAACATATATATGCCCTTTAGGTAATACAAATATTGAAAAAAAAATATTAGTAGCATAGGAAATCATGAAAGGATGGTATGATGATATAATTATTTTTTTTTACACTTATAGTTCACTTAAAATGTAAATAATATTGTAGGTAACTATTTAATAAGCATTGATTGATATAAATGGTAAATAACTCTATGATCTCTTTCTTAGAAAAGAAATTGCGTAAATTCTTCCTTTTTTGATCCCATGCTTTCCGTTGGTCAACAACCAACTAAATCTAGACTTCTTCACAACTCCTACAGGGAAGTGGAAGAAATTCAGTCTCTCTTTTTTTGGGGGGGAGCAGAGATTACCTAAGTCGGTTGCGTTAAGCTTTCAGTTCTGCACAAAGCGCAGGTGGCTATAAGAGGTCAACTTACATTGATGATGTAATATTTTTATACTATTAATATTAAAAATATATATCATTTTAATGTACAAATATATCATGATTACCTCGATTTTAATTGAATGCAATTGGGGAGCATTGTTAAGCAAAAATATAACTGCAGAAATTTGAGCTTCATTAGCAAAGCTTAAACCTAAGTTAAGACTTAGCAAATTCTCTAGTCGAGTCCCAAGCCTCTTTGGAAAAATATCTGGAACTGCAAACTTTTAAACAAAAATCAAATAAAGAATGAGAGAGATCGAGTTTGACTCATAGTGATCAATTATCAAATAATAATTATGGTTAGTTATCAAATGATTGAACAATCAGGAGCTATATACTTACAACACTTACAAATGGAATAGAATAAATCAATAAATGTGTATGTAACTTACCTTGAAGAAAGGACTGTTGAACCAAAAGCTTGTAAGTTTAGGAAAAGAATAAATAATTTGTCTCAATGTAAGCTTTCTCCAAGATTCATAGCTCTCAATGATGTCACTTGACATAATTTTCAACAATTCAAGCTTGGTATAGGCTTCAAGGAATGAAAATTCCATAAAATGACTATCAATAATGTGCAAGGCAAGTAGTCGCGGCGCTGAGATATTAAGGAATGTGAGGCCTTGACAATATGCAAGAACCATAGTCAAGAGCAATGGAGCCTCAAGGATGTAATTACACACCAACATTGAATCAAAACTTGTTTTTGTTAAATCAAGCTTCACAAGATTTTGAAATGATGTAGAGGCAAGGGGCATCTCAAATGCACAATTATTGATGTCCAAATGACTCAATCCAGAATTGAATAAGAATGATGGCAAAGTATATGTGGATTGGGAAGAATTTTCAATAGTAAGTTCTTTAACATCTTTGGTAGAGACATATCGCATCCAATTATCGATATCCAACTCATCTGGACCAAAACTTGATATGTCAAGAACAAACTTGAGTATCGCGCCATTGTGTTGAAATATGATTTTGTTGACAATGTTTTTAAAGTCAAAATGGTTATTTAGTCCCTGTCGGAACTCGTGATCTAGCACGAGAATTGGATGTGAAGACCATATACCGTACCATTTTTTTGATAACACACTCATTTGTCCTATGTCTTTGATGGTCAAACGGTTTAAAATATTACTTATAAGGTCTCTTGGCAATTCAGATATTTTGTCTATATTATGACCTTCATAATATAGATCCATAATATTGCTTCTTCTGCCACAAGTCCTCCTCCTTAAGCTAGTTACAAAAGAAGTCAAAACTTTAGTTCATAATAATGGATTTCGTAATTAATATTTATTATCGAAAAGTAAATAGAGAAATAATTATAACTGAATGAAAATCTTAAGTATGATATAGAGTCAAATTAAACCTTTAAGAAATAAGGTTGGTTTGAGAATAAATGATTTAAAGTTCATATAGAGATAAATGCATTTGTTTTTAAGATTTAAAGACTTAATAAATATAGATGGATTTGAATCATTTAGATATGGTACATAGTTTTAATAAAAGATTATTCAACTGAATTTCTTTGTGCAGTCGACTTTTCATCATCACCACTAGTCATAATTGCACAATCATGATAGTCATTCATCACCACCACCTTCACTATTTTTGTCAAGTATTTATACCACCAACCATTATTGATAATTATTACCATATCAATTGTACGCTTCCATTATTATAACTATGACAAATATCAATCACTATCACAAGCTATTGTACTATCAGCCCACCAATCACCACCATTAGCTACTACGATCAATCACTTCTCACATCACAACCATCACCATTATCATCACAATTACCAACCAACCAATAAATCACTATCTACAACCACTTTCATTCACAATAAACGGATATTATAATCAACACATCCACCACCAAAATTGCCATAATTATCTATATCACGGCCACCATTTCTAGAGGACAACACCATAATTATCCACCGCACAAACCACCATCTTACAACTTCAATTGTGTTTTTAAAAATTTATATATATAATTTTTTTAAAATAAAAATAAATATTTATAAATTATCAAATGTTGAGAAAAATAATAATCTTGATTATTCATTATTTAGATCTGAATATTATGTCTTACTACTTAAATATCATATGTTTATTCAGATTCAAACATTTAATCATTAAAAGGAATGACATCTAAACATAATCACATCTGCAATTGATCTCTTCTTTACTTTTCTTTTCTTACACCTCTTTAAAAGCTTTTATCATTTTTTGCTCTCTTGATGACTCATATTCAAAATCTTAAAGTTGAGAGAAATGGGTCATTTGAATTCTCCAAAACTAACCCCCCCCCCCCCCTTCCTACTTTAATCCAGTAACACCATCTAGAAAAGAAAGAAAAAACAAAAACTTACCTTTTAGCTTTATATTTTAACACTTAAACTTGATTTGATCAACATTAACGTTTGTTACGAGAACAAACACAAATTGAAAACAAAAATTTTTCCATACCACACAAATTTTTAAAAATATTGTTGAGAACATTAAAAAAATTATAATGAAACATCGAATCGAATCAGATCCCTTTACACATCGTAACTAATGTTATACACAACATTCAACATTTGCAAAGTAAATATTCCTATAGAGAAAAAAATCAAAGGCAAATAGCACTACATAGAATAGATTCTATAAAATGAAATTAAAAAAAAAAGAGGAAAATCTAACATACCTAACCATTTAGGTCGGACACAGAGAGAGAGTTGCATATAAAAGTCTTGTTTCTTACTACTTATTTATAGGTTTCAAATATGAGAATTTTTTTTGTCTGAATATGAATTTTTATTTTTTTTTAAATGAATATATTTATGTTAGTAATCTAATCTGATCATTTAATGTCCTTGACTTTAAAATTTGAAAGAAAAACAGTTCTTTCATCGGTTTCATCAATGGAAAATTACAATAAATATATATTGTTTGCTCCTTAACTTGTAGGGAAATTATTTTTACACACCTCAACTAACGTTTGTCACGAGAAAAAACACAAATTAAAAACAAAAAATTTTTCCATACTACACATAAATTTTAAAAAATATTCTTGAGAACATAAAAAAAATTAGAATGAAACATCGAATCAAATCAAATCCGTTAACACATCGTAACTAATGTTATACACAACATTCAACATTTGCAAAGTAAATATTCCTATAGAGAGAAAAATTAAAGACAAATAGCACTACATCAAATAAATTCTATAAAATGAAATTGAAAAAAAAAAGAAGAGGAAAATCTAACATACCTAACAATTTCAATCGGACACAGAGAGAGAGAGAGTTGCATATAAAAGTCTTGTTTCTTACTACTTATTTCTAGATTTCAAATATGAGAATTTTTTTTGTCTGAATATGAATTTATTTTTTTTTTAATATGAATATATTTATATTAGTAATCTAATCTGATCATTTAATGTCTTTGACTTTAAAATTTGGAAGAAAAAAGTTCTTTCATCGGTTTCATCAATGGAAAATTACAATAAATATATATTATTTACTCCTTAACTTGTAGGAAATTTATTTTTACACACCTCAACTAACGTTTGTTACGAGAACAAACACAAATTAAAAACAAACATTTTTCCAAACCATACATAAATTTTTAAAAATATTCTTGAGAACATAAAAAAATTTATAATGAAACATCGAATCGAATCCGATCCCTTTACACATTGTAACTAATGTTATAGACAATATTCAATATTTGCAGAGATTCCTATAGAGAGAAAAATCAAAGACAAAATAGCACTACATAGAATAAATTCTAAAAAATGAAATTGAAAAAAAAAAGAGGAAAATCTAACATACCTAACCATTTCAGTCGGACACAGAGAGAGAGAGTTACATATAAAAATCTTTTCTTACTACTTATTTATAGATTTCAAATATGAGAATTTTTTTGTCTGAAGATGAATTACTTCTTTTTTAAAAAATGAATATATTTATGTTAGTAATCTAATCTTATTTAATGTCTTTGACTTTAAAATTTGAAAGAAAAAAAGTTCTTCCATCAATATCAGCAATGGAAAATTACAATAAATATATATATATTGTCTATTCCTTAGCTTCTAGGAAAATTATTTTTACACACCTCAACTTATTTATGTGAACTGTAACACCCCAGAAAAATCCTAAGTTAAGACCGAACCATTCTTGAATTGCGTATAAGGTCGTACTGAGTGATTCTTAATTGTTCTTTGATTCTAAGGTCAATTCATTAGTGTGGGAATAATTTTGATATCAATTAAGGCCACTAGAATCCCCTAGCACAAAGTTGAGTTGGAAGCTTCCCTACCGAGTAAGTTTTGACCTAAGATTCTACTTAGTTCAACTTCAAACGATCATATCTCCCAGTACATAATAATTTAGGTGGTCCATAAATAATCAAATCGAAGGTCTTTGACTCCTCTTTCCAACGCCACAAAGTTTGCTAAATTTTGAACTTGGAGTAAAAAGTTATGCCCATATGAGTGAAGCCTCTCTATTTAAGGCATCTCATTCGTTTTAGAAAAGGGTATTTTGGTATTTTCCTTTTCCCACTAGGTTTAGAACGTTTTTCCTCATCCAATTAAGGGTCTAATCACATGCTAAGACACTCTTTGTCGTTCCTAAACACTTAGAAAAATAATAGAAGAGTTCAAGAGGAGAAAGGGCTAGGTTTTTGAGCATTCATCAAGATCCCGTCGATTCTCGCCAAGAACATTGTTCTTTCCAGGTATGTGAGGATTCCCATAGTGATGGACTTGTTCATCCTCACACCAATCATGTAATTCTTTTGTGAATTCGCTCATATAATTGTTTATGTAAATATTCTTGAAGAGTTCTTGAGTTTTAAGCTTCATTCTTTAACAATGGAGGTTTTGAGTTCTTGAGGTGAGGGTTTTGCGAATGAGTGGTGTTTCTTGATAGAATTTGAGTGGGAGTTCGATAATTTTGTGTTGGGTTTGTGAATCAAAGAGAGTTTGGAAGAAACCAATCGATTCTAGATGAGTTAGGACCCGAAATTGAGCAAGAAAATTCATCAGATTTCTGGGTAGGGGGCTGGGGCGGCGCACCACCATAGCGCTAGAAATACTGGTCAGTAGTTTGGGGCCTGGCGTGATGCACCAATAGTGCCCCCCAAACTCTGGTCAGTAGTTTAGGGCCTTGAGCCCCACTCCAGCAGTACTCCAGGAGTCGTCTAGCCTTTTTCCTTCCGTGTTTCATTCCGAATGTGTTCCTTTGAATCGTGACTATGTTCTCTTCTTTGTATTAGCTCCTAAAGGTTCCATTAATCCTTGAGAGATCCTACATGTCCTAATCACATGTCTTAATTTACATTCCAAACTAAAGTAAGTTTAAGAGAAAAGTTCAAGATGCCTTTTTGAGTCATTTTGAGAATTCTTTTGTAATTAACAATGGTTCTGAACTAAGTCTAGAGAAAGTAAATATGAGAATGAGAATAGTTGTATTCACGATTGAAAAAGGGTATAAGGGAACTAAGTGGTTCCAAATGTATCATTTTGTTATATTGAGAAGAGAACTATGATTCATGATTAGTATGACTGTCGAGTATGCCATCAATGTGTAAGCAGTATGACATCTAGATATGCCATCAATGTGTATGCAGTATGACTTCCCGAGTCATCAATGATCAGATCACAATAAACATTTGTTTTAAACTATTTTTTTAAGAAAGTAAAGCAGAGTTTGAGTAGAGTTTAAAGAGAATTTTTGAGTAAAGTTTAAGGGAACTAATTGATTCTCAAATGTATTACTTTTACATTGAGAAAAGAGAAACTTTGATTTTTAAATGAGTTTATGAGTTCAGAGTATTACCTCTTTTAAGAGGATCATTTGAGTTATTACCTCAAATTGAGAAAGAGTTATGTTTTATACATTTGAGCATGAGTATATATTTTTTAGAGTAGTATTGAGCACCGATATAGAGATAAGTTCAGACAACTCAAATTCCTCATAAATCATGTATGCCAACATGGGTAAAGGATTCATACTTTTTAGATGATTTCCTTATGCCTTCGGGTAGAGATTAGTGGATTTACTTAGTTGAGGTGTCCTATACCCCGGCAAGGTATAGGACAGTTCTGGCAGCGTGAGCGAGAAGTTTTATAATTACGTAGTTCATAGTGATGGTTGTCGGTAAGAGAAACTCCCTAATGGAGTAAAGAGTACTTTCATTGTATTTTCATATACAGTTTTCTTTGAGTTACTATATTGTACTTTGCGAAGCTTTAAATGATCTTATCTCTAATCATGCTTTACATTGAGTTGAGTTAAGTTGAGTATTTCTTTTAGTCTGGTCAGTTTAGTATATGCTATTATTGAATTCTTTCGGTAAGAGTTTAAATGAGTTTTCCATCATGATTTATATTATACTTATCAGTTGAGTTACTGCTAGAGTTTCAATTTAGTTATTTTGTTATTCATCTATATTTCATACTCGTACATTCAATGTACTGATATCATTTGATCGGCATCTTTTATGATGCAGATACAGGTACTTAGGATCCTCAACAAGAGTCCGTTGAGATCACTTCATCCACTCGTCAGCTTTTGATTGAGGTCTCCTTGCTTCCGGAGGACTCTAGTGTTATGAGTTTTTGGTATTAGTAGCATTTTGAGTAGTCGTGGGTCTTGTCCCGACACTCGTCCATATATAGAAGAGGCTTCATCGATAGACAGTTTTGGAGAGTCTTTTAGTCTCAGAGGTTTTCTTTAAAACTTATGTTTAATACTCCGTATATTTAGAGAATTATGAAATTTAATACACTGTTGATTTAGCATTTCTTTCAGTTTGATGCTTGAGTTAGTCTTTCACTTGTAGTCAGCCAGGATGAGGGTTTGCTTGGGGACAAGCAATGGTTCTCGAGTGCCGGCCATGTCCAGGGTGTAGGCTCGGATCGGTACAAACTTGGTGTCAGAGCACAGAGTTCAAGTGTCCAAGGGTATCTATGAAGCCGTGTTAGTAGAATCTTATTTATGGTCTTGAGGGCCCCGCTTCTATAAATGAGGGACTATAGATATTTAAGAAAAGCTTCCCTTCTTTCATACTCTGGATCGTGCGATAGAGTTGTCACCTAAGAAACTTATTCAGACTTGTGCATTCCTCAAATCCATTCGACTACCCTCATACTCAAGGTGGTTGAAATAGTAAAGCGCAGATCCTTACTGATCAATTACTCTCAGATAAAGTCTTCAGAAAGTCAAGAGACTATAGTGGGGCCTGAGAGAAGCCCGTGAGTGTGCTTAAGTATTTGAATTTGAAAGAATGCACCCTTATTCATATGAATCAAGCGTTCGAGCTAAAAGCAAGATGTACTCCCAGACTCTCTTCTCTAAACCTTATACAGGTGAGACCCTTATGAGGGAAGTGTGTTTTAGAATGCTTGGGTTGTATTCCCACCCGAAAGATTGTGCGAGTTGTGATATTATGAGCAGTAGTAGTAGTAGAAGTGCCCATAGTTAGAAGTATATATTTAGAAGTGTAGTAACCTAAGAGATGAGGATAGTTATTGAGTAGAATATGTAAGTTGTAGCCATGAACCCAGTAAGTTATTAAATAGGAGTTTTCCCTTATGGGTAGACTAAGAAGTGATGATTTTGTGTGGATTTCATAATAGAAGGTAGATGAATAGTTACTGGTTATGATGAGTTAGAATATACTTTTACCAGAAAGGAGTTTATGTTGATGTGTCATTGTGCTAATGAAGACCAAGTATTGGTGTTGAATAGAAGAGTAGGGTATTCATGAGGTGATAGATCTAAGCTAGGCTTATGATTTTTGAAGGGAGAGCCCCACAGTATTCAGAGGGTTATAGAACTAATTAGGTAACGATATATAGTGAATGGGTAAATAGCACTTAAGTTGTGAAATGGAATATGACAATAATCTGTTAATAGGTAGACTGAGAGATAAAGATTGACTACTTGTCATGAGATCTTAGTGGGCGAGTGTTTCTTAATTTTATCTAGTAGTTGTAAGATAGTATAGCATGTGAGCAATTATATTGATATATGTGCTTGGTACTAGATACTAAGCTTGAATTTGAGATGAGTGTCGTGATAAAAAGGATGGCAATATGAGGGTGACAATATTAGTTTTAGGATTTGATATGATAGATTTGATATAGAGTAGGTGAGGAATTAAGGTGTTAATTTTCAATGAATGTGAGTGGTATAAGTGTGGGATGCTGACTTTTAAATGAGAGCAATAAAGTGCAGCTAAGTCATTAGATTAACAAGAGCATTAAGAGGTGTACCCAAGATCATATGTAGTCAAATAAGGTTCTAATAATGCTATAATTTTCTATGTGTGCCTAGATAGTATATTTGAGTTATCAATTTGGTGTAGGCTGATGTAAGAATTATGTATTAGCCTTAAGAGTTTGGTAGAAGAGATTTTATATAGCCTAGCCAATGATTAACCTCTTAAATATAGATCAAGTTTCCCCCGGTTAGGTAGATATGAGCTTAGAGGTACGATATTAGTAAGCTAAGAAGGAGAAGTTAGACTATTGAGAGTTAGATTTAGTTACTTTATAAGACAATGCGGCTAAAGATTATAGAAGGACTTCTATAGAAGCAGAAAGAAGTTAAGTGAAGCATATCAAAAAGAAGCCTTAGAAGGAATCTTAGTACCTGCATATGGAGATTTCAGTAGCCATGGGATTAGCCTTTCCTGAGTATTAAAGTAAATTGAATATAGACTAGTTTAGAGATGATGGAATAGATCCATAACTTTAAAGTATCAGCTTCAGACCTAAGGGGGAGATGATAAGATGAGAAACAAAGTCAAGTGTAGATAATCAGATAGAAAGTGTTCAGAAAGAGTTAAAGTGATATATTGATCCATTCATACTCTAGCGTATTCCTCAAAGTTTAGTCGTTACAACATCCTATTGATGTTTCTAATATCATAATTATGTCCATGACCTATGCTCGTACACTTCCTACAGATTCACATCTATGCGCAGTTCCCGGAATGAGGGGCAAAGACTTTAGCCCATTGATCTCAATCTCACTCCATAAAGTTATGGATATCAGCCTCATGATATGAACCTATTCATATAAGTACGCATGTCTCATAGTATGCTCAGTCTCGCAAATTCATGCTTTTCTCTCAATGGCTAGCAACACAATGTTATGTCATGCATATTCTTATATCAGAATTCTCGAATGAATCGTGCTTATGATCTTTCACCCTAAAGCTCTTTCAATGATCTTTTTAAGTTAAGAGAGTGATGTTGATGATAGTAGTTGAGTGATGATAGAAGGAGAAGGTTGATGTTTCTTATTTTGATAGTAGTAGTGTGCTTATTCCGTCTAAGGTTATAAAAGTGGAGGAAGGATGAATGAAGTTTTACTATGAGTAATATTTAAATGAGAGCAATTAGTTGGTTTCTAGTAGTAATGCGTGAAATTTCAATTAGTAGAGATGATGAAAGAATGAGAAATTCTTAGAAGGATTGGCTAGTAGGAGTCCATGGAGTGGTATGGTACTAGGCTTGAATGTAGTGTGGTTACATGTGGATGAATACATGATGCATTGGATGCTTCTTGACTAGGACTCAAAGTTTTGTTGAATGTAGTTGTAAGGAGTACTATTCATGGAATGAGATTTCCTATAGAGGCATAAAACCTAAATTTTGTGGTTTAGATTAGTATAACCATCTCATGTTTAGCACCTTGTGACTTAGAGTTAAGGCTTGAACACAGTAAGAGCAAGCGATTTGACTTAGACGTTTGTAAGAGTACTCATATACTCTAATGGGAGCTTTGAGTTGCAGCTATGAAGTGTTGTAATAAGAAAGGAGAGCATAGTTAAGAAGTGTTGCTAAGCTTAAAAGCTACCAGTCATATCACTCAAGGCATAGTAGTCATATTCTAACTTAGTGCCCAGATACCTTTCATGTCATGGCCTATAATCTTGAAATCTTATGTGAGTTTCGTGCCAAATGTGCACGAGTCCAGTTTCAAAACTCTCAGTAGAAATCACTTCCGCCTATGTTAGTAAGCAAGTTTAGAAGTCAAAAGAGGTAGTGATAGTAATTTTTTCCCTCCATTCTCAGTTTAACCATCATTTGATGACGAATGATCCCAAGGGAGAGATATTGTAACACCTCAGAAAATTTCTAAATTAAGACCGAACCATTCTTGAATAGCGTATAAGGTCGTACCGAGTGATTCTTAATTGTTCTTTGATTCTAAGGTCAATTCATTAGTGTGGGAATGATTTTGGATATCAATTAAAGCCACTAGAATCCCCTAGCACAAAGTTGAGTTGGAAGCTTCCCTACCGAGTAAGTTTTGACCTAAGATTCTACTTAGGTCAACTTCAAATGATCATATATCTCAGCACATAATTATTTAGGTGGTTCATGAGCTATCAAATCGAAGGTCTTTGACTCCTCTTTCCAACGCCACCAAGTTTGCTAAATTTCGCTCGGAGTAAAAAGTTATGCCCGTTTGAGAGAAGCCTCTCTATTTAAGGCATCTCATTCATTTTAGAAAAAGGTGTTTTGGCCTTTTACTTTTCTCACTAGGTTTAGCACGTTTTTCCTCACCCAATTAAGGGTCTAATCATATGCTAAACCACTCTTTGTCGTTCCTAAACACTTGGAAAAATAAGAGAAGAGTTCAAGAGGAGAAAGAGCCAGGTTTTTTAGCGTTCATCAAGATCCCGTCGATTCTCACCAAGAACATTGTTCTTTCCAGGTATGTGAGGCTTCCCATAGTAATGGACTTGTTCATCCTCACGCTAATCATGTAATTCTTTCGTTAATTCGCTCATATAAGTTTATGTAAATATTCTTGAAGAGTTCTTGAGTTTTAAGCTTCATTCTTTAACAATGGAGGTTTTGAGTTCTTGAGGTGAAGGTTTTGCGAATGAGTGGTGTTTCTTGATAGAATTTGAGTGGGAGTTCGATAATTTCGTGTTGGGAAGAAACCAATCGATTCTAGATGAGTTAGGACCCGAAAATGAGCAAGCAAATTCGTCTGATTTCTAGGTAGGGGATGGGGCGGCGCGCCACCATAGCGCCAGAAATACTGGTCAGTAGTTTGGGGCCTGCAGGACGTGCCAACAGTGCACCCCAAACTCTAGTCAGTAGTTTAGGGCCTAGCTCCTCACGCCAGAGTACGTCAGGGGTCGTCTGGCCTTTTTCCTTCCGTTTTTCATTTCGAATGTGTTCCTTTGAATCGTGACTACGTTCTCTTCTTTGTATTAGCTCCTAAAGGCTCCATTAATCCTTGAGAGATCCTACATGTCCTAATCACATGTCTTAATTTACATTCCAAACTAAAGTAAGTTTAAGAGGAAAGTTCAAGAGGTCTTTTTGAGTCATTTTGAGAATTCTTTTGTAATTAACAATGATTTTGAACTAAGTCTTGAGAAATTAAATATGAGAATGAGAAGAGTTGTATTCACGATTGAAAAAGAGTATAAGAGAAAAATTTACTCACACTCAAGATCAAGAAAACTTCTCAAATTTGTTTGTTTAGAAATTAACTAAGGAGAGTAATACAGCCACTGCCAAGAATATCCAATTAGCTAATAAAAACTTGTGAAAAGAAAAAAATTAGTGTCTTCAATTTCTTGCTAAAATTTATAAAAAGTACAAGAAAAAAAACTAACATATAGCGTAGTTTTATATTGTGTTATACTATTTTGATGAATATAACTTTTAAATAAATTATATTCCATCCATATTTTTGGTGATAAAGTTTAATAAGAAAAATCCAAAAAAAGAAAAAGACATGGCCAATAATTTTGTGTTCTTATAATTTTAGCATATATATGTGTGTTATACGTATACGTATGAGATGTTAATTGATTAGCACAAAATACATACTAAAAACAAATTATTGAAAAATAACAATTAGCACCAAAAAATGAATGCAATAACTGTTTAAATGATGAAAATGAGAAACATTAATTATATTTATTTATTTTTGAAGAAGAAGAAACTTAAAGTATTAATGTAAAATGAAGTTACTTCTATAATTTAATTTTTCATACCATAGTTTGAAAATTGTGATGGACAATTAGTTAGTTTAATTAAAAGAAAATGATTGCTATAAGTTAACAAAATTATAATTCATTTTAAAGCCTTAAACGTTAGAACTTTTAATATAGTTCAAATAAGGAAAGATTTTAAAAACAAAATTTTACTCAATTTTAAAAACTGAATGTTAGAAGTTCTTACATCTTACAAATACGTGAAGATTTAATAGTTATAACTATAATTAATTTCAAAATCCTAAAAAATAGAAAAATAATGAAATGACAATTATTTGAGAAAAATAGTAAATGATAGTTCTTGTCTATATAATGTTCTATTAAAGAACAAAAAATTCAATCAACATTTCTAACTTCTAAGGATTATCATGTTTTTAATATAGTATAGATAGAAGATATAGATAATAACTTCTTTTGATGCTTACACTTGTATTTTAATTAACTTTAATAAAATTATAATTGGTATGGGATTACTTAAATGTTCTTCTTGAGCTAAACTAGTTAGAAACTAATTATTAATTATTTTTATTAAAACATAACACATGATTTTAATTAGTGAAAAAAAAGATTTGGATAAAAAAAAAGACTATATATTATGTGGCTGCTGGGATTCGAGCCCAGGTCTCCACGGCCACAACGTGGAATTCTCACCACTAAACTACAGCCACAAGATGTTTCGTAATGTCAACAATTTAATTTATAATTAAAATATACTTTATTAATTCCAATTTAAAGCAATTCAAAATTAAATTTAATGAGTTTATAACATCCATCTTTTTATATTCAGAACTCCAACTAATAAAATTCATTACTCTTCACACATGTCTATAAGTTAGCACTAGTCCCAAATGTATAACATGGAAGACTAATTGTTGCATTTCATGTCGAAATATATTCTTGTTGAATACTTGCAAAAGTAGCTAATTCGTATATGAGTTTATGTCTAATTGGTACAGATAAAGATAAGGTATACATAGCTTGAGTGCATCACGATTAATTTCACGGAATATCTCGTAGGATTATCGTGTTCAAGATCTTGATGAGTATTAAAGTATGGAGAATGTAAGAATAATTCTTACATATCTATCACTTCCCATCATCAACACGTACCAAGCAACTCTATCCACCAAGATTGGGACAACTGAGAAGATATCACCTAACTTGTATTTTTGTCTCTATTGGAGATCGAACCTAAAAATCCAAAGTTCTAAATCCAAAATTTTTAATTAAAAGTAAAATCGAGAACTCAATCTGTAATTTGAAAATCCAACACCAAAAATTCCAAAGAAAAAATTGATGTTACGAATTTTTGGAAATTTTCGAAAGTTAAATTTGGTTGGAGCCTTGTACAAGTCCGAAGTTTAACGACTCAAAATATGCTCTTATAAATTCGTGTAAAATGCATTTAAATTTGGATCCTTTTTTATTAGAGGTTTGGAAAGTTGATAAAAAATACATAGTATAAAATTTTAGTAAATAATTAAATGTAGCAAAGATACTTATAATCTATCTCAGCTAAAGCAATATTACACTCTTACCATAGTTGAATGCCTTATTCACCTATAAATAATGCTATTTAAAGGGTGCAATTTAATCGTGCATTAGGTTTTTTGTTTGAAAGATAAATTGGGTGGGTCAATGTTATAGATTAGGTCGGGTTATATTATTGAGGTGGAGCGGGTTATATCCGAATTGGATTTATTTTAAATCGAATAGTTCTTTTAATTCTAGCCGTCCACGTGTCCTCTGTTAGTTATAAGGGTATATTTAGCCCGAAAATATAACGGAATGGGTATATTTAAACT
The DNA here is from genome assembly GCA_018342035.1 of Solanum appendiculatum. Classification (NCBI taxonomy): domain Eukaryota; kingdom Viridiplantae; phylum Streptophyta; class Magnoliopsida; order Solanales; family Solanaceae; genus Solanum; species Solanum appendiculatum. The sequence continues at coordinate 604,466 of JAGDQO010000302.1, forward strand.
ATTTCCAATAGTATAGGGGTATATTTAGCCCTTTGCCGTTCATTAATTATGTCATGTCTATGTGTACTCAAATCTTCTTCAGTCACTTAGGTAATTTTGGGCTTGTTGCTGCTTCTCTTGGAAATACTACGAAGCTTAAATTTTGAAATATGACTTGCTACAAACATAAGTATTTTAAGTGTGTAATATATCAAAAATTAAAATATTGAGAGGAGTTCATATCTAAATTTTGAGATTATTTAGAGGAGATTTGAGGTGGATATCATGAAATTTTTCATCAAAGAGCTTTGAAGCTCAAATTTTAAAATTCAACCTAACGTAAATGTGAATCGTTTCGAGTGAATAATATATCAAAAAAATCAAAACAACAAGAAGAGCTCATATATAAAACTTGGTACTGTTTAGAGGAGATTTGAGCTAGTTGAAATTGGGGGAGAAAATTAACCGTTGAGGAAGATGAACTATTGCAATGTATAAATATTGTATAACTGTGTATATGGATGTACATCTATGATAAATAATTATATATTACAAATGCAGATTATATACACTAGTTATATAACATAGATACATTACATTTACATGAGACCATTTTAGTAGAAAAGAATGTTGGCCAACGATACATTTACGTAAGAAGCTCTAACAAAACTTAAAATTTGGGAGAATGATCAAATTTGTCCCTGAACTATGATAAGGTTTTTAAAAATGACTAGATGCTAAGCTTTCACCGTTTTTAAAAAAAATAATCTTTTATTACAGAACACGTAACATCACTAGATGCTAAGCTTTCACCATTTGAAAATAAGGCAAATTTAGCTCATTTTAGTAATGGAGATGACACATTTGACCCCAATTATTAACAAGGACAAATTTGTTTCATTTCGCATATATAGTTCAAGGGCAAATTTAAGTACTCTTTGTCATACCTTAATTATATTCTCAACAAGGATCATCATGAATGGACCTGATTCTTTTTTTATGGCTGAAATATATGGATTTTTTTTATAATGGGTGAGATTTTAATTAGTACACTATTTATGACAGAATTAATTTATATGAATATATATTTTTTCTTCATTAATTAATTTATTTCATCAATCGTGAAAGAATATAATTTTCAACTAGATTTAAAATGCATGTCTTAGAGCTTAAATGATCTTTATACATTTAGTTATGAATTTATTGAAACTGTGCTAGCTTTTTTGAATTTTTCGTTAGTGAAGTACGCATATCTTTGAGATTTAAAGTTTAAATAATTTGTTACTTTTTATAACATGTAAAAAATTAGATTTTATGCATCTTTCTTTCTTTTTTCCTTATAATAGTTAAATATTATCTAAATGTCAAATTGATATTATAAGTATATACATTAACAGCCCGTCATCATAGCAATCAAAAAATCTTGAAATCAATTATATCGTTATAAAGAAGTTTGATTGCAATTAACTTATGGAATAAGTTTAATAATTGAACATATTAAAAAAAGACCTAACCAGGGATTGTAAAATGTTCGAGTTTGAAGTGACATTCTTTTTTTTAATCAAACTATGTTTTTTTTTTATTTAAAAAAATAAAGAAGACGAAACTACTTTAATTTTTGACGTATTGCATTACTGCATAGAGCATAAAATTGAGAAGTCCCAATTGAGAATAATAAATGTCGTTTCCATGATCTTTAACATTCAAAGTTTTTGGAAAATTTATTTAAATAAAATAAAAGTCCTTTTTATCAATAATCCCTTTTAGGTTGTAGCTTTCTTCTTTTTTATTTTCTCTTTCAAGTCGCATTCATGATAAAGATGAAAGGTATGTATATATCTTTGGTAGATACTTTATTTTGCTTTATGTTTCATTTGTCGATATGAAAAAAAAAAATTGTGATTTATAATCTTATAATTAACGTTACGTTCTTGCATGGATGTCACTTATCAGATCAAACTGAGAATAATGCTGCTCTACACATTTGGAAATTTAATTCCGTATGCAAACTTCCAAATTTAGTATCCAATCAATTGTGAGTGCTGTAAATCATAAAATTAAAAAAAAAAATCTTACATATATAGGAATATTTCAGTGGGTATTAAAAAGATAAATGTTTCTTACCCCTCCACTTTTACTTAAACTCGATCCTCTAATTCTTCCTGTTAAGTGTGTGCCCGCTAGTAATACATATTATCCGCTTCGGATCTAGGCTCGCACGGTTTTAAAATGCAACACTAGTTAGTAAGACTTGCTAACCACTGAGGTTTGCCCTGCCTTACCGAGATTTGTCTAAACTCAGTTGGACTCTGGCCTACACTGTCAAGGCTGATACAAGAGTGACTCTGATACCATTTTGTAACGGCCCAGCCCGCTAGTGATATTGTCCGCTTTGGGCCTAGGCCCGCATGACTATAAAATGCATCACTAGTTGGTAAGGCATGCTTACTTATATACCCAATATCTCTCTTGTGTTTTGCCGATGTCAGATTTCTTATCTTAAGTTGGTGTGTCACAATGTGAGTCCAATTTGAAAATAATAATAATTTGTGTATGCGTCCTTTGCTGAGTGTGTGTCTGTGTGAGTATTTTTTTGTCGTGTGCTTAATTTGTTGGAAGGGGGTTGTGTGTCATGTGTGTGTTTTTTATTTGTTGGAGGAGGGGGAGAGTGTGTGTTTGTTTGTGTCATGTGTGTGGTTTTATGGACTCATAACACACTTCATTTCCAGAATTTTAGCAGTTTAAGTTCCCCTTAAGCTAAGTCATACTTAGGTTCAACATGTCACTATAACATACAGCAAATATATCTAGTCAACTTTCTTGGTCACTAGATCCAATTGCACCAACAAGAGTAGAAAGTACATGAGACAATATGTATTATATGGTCAAAAGATAGGACTTTAATTTTACATATTGGTAAAGGAGTAGAGAATCCATTATCCCCACCATTAAATCTTGTCTCCATATTATATATTTTTATATTTAGGAGTCAAAGTTTGACCACCAATGAGATTAGATAAATCACTTTAAAGGCATCATGAGAGTAGTGATTTACCATCATGTGTTCTAACTTTGGAAAATAGACAAAAACTTGGTAGAAAACATTTCTCCTTTAATGAGTCCTACATGATATCTGAGTAAAATCATAATTAGTCATTTTTCAGCTATGTAATTGAGAAATAGCTAATTATTAAGAAGTTCAAAATTTTACTGATCAAACTCCGTAATACTGTCATGAAATTTCAATTATAGAATTTAAAATTTCATGACAATGATTATTTTTCAATCATATTATCGAAAAGAGGCTAGCCCATAGGACATGAATCTACAAATGAAATCCATGTCTATCTTCCATAAATTAAAAAGATCAATTTGCAAGATTGACAGAGAGTATATATGTATATATTAGATGGAGACAGATTAGACAAGAAGTCAAGAACCATGAATGATTTTAAGCACAAAAAGATAAATCTAGCATGACTTTCTTGGTGAAGTCTTCATATAATTATTGCTAGCTTTGCAATATTTGGGAGGGTCAAATGAGTACTCATGAAGGATTTGAAAATGGAAGAATGGAAACCATAATTATCATCTCCCCTTTTTCATTTTTTAAAATGTTTTATGGGAAGATATTTTCAATAATTTTATTTTAACTTTTCTTGTTTAAATTGGTGTAAAACAACAAAATGTACGTATAAATAAAATAGGAAGTAAAACGATTCTTAAGGAGTCATGGGTAAAATAATGCCAAGTAAAATGAATCAGAAGTACAAATTATTAAAGAAAGGTATTTTTTAATAAAATGACAAGTAAAATGAATCATATCTTTACCCGCAACTTCAAAGATGCATGAACAAAAATAAAAGAAGTTGTTGCCTTCTAGTAAACTTTGATGATCATAAATACTCGGTTGATGTACAGCTAGTCTCTAAATTAGTCCATGAATGATGATGGGTCATTATGAAACTTAGTTTAAGGAGGAGATTGTTGGGTGTATGTGAACAAAGTTCTATATTGGTAGCTAAAAATAAAAGTAAATTATTTATAAGGTGTTAGATACTCTTAATGTGATGTGAAATCTTAGAGGAAAAATCATGCAAACTTTCCTCAAAATGGACAATATGTATACCATATTTAAAGTATCCTTGGGATTTTTTTTAACTCAATTCATACATCTCCCACAATCACCACCATCACCGCCAATCATCACAATTAGTTGTTATTATCACTAACCATCATTTACAATCATCACTATCACACCAACCACCAATTATCTCTACCATCAACCTCTGCCATATTAAATGGAGCAAACTACATAAATCCCACAACTTTATATCCTAAATAATAGGATTCACGATAGTTTTTTATATTACTTTCTATATCATTTTTCGGCCTTCGGATACATGTATCATGACCCGTCAGATACATGTATCCATCAGATTTAATAGGCGAGATACACTATTTATTACTTTTGAATTAAGGTTTGTAACTTATTTCCTTAATTAAAGAAGTTAATGATGAGTAATTGACAACCAAGACGGATTTAGAGTATCCTTCCGTATTAACTCTTACCATTTTTCCTAAAATATCGAAATCACAAACCTTATTAATTTTGAAATTGTAAACTTCATCTTCTTCATCAATTCCTTCCTTTGTATCTTCTAAATTTCGAGTTTTTTTTTTCAAATGGCCAATATCAAAGTATTGTTGAGGCATTCGGGTTCATGGATCTCTAAAATGGAATACGAAAATTATAGAATTGATGGAATACTTTTGATAGATAATGCAACCTACAACGATCTAGTCGAAGGTATTTCAACACAACTAGGAATCGATTGTACACACAAAGGCATATATATCATATACTTGATGGAAGGCAATTTTACTGCAATGGAAATTTGAAATGAGATGGGCATGAAATTTTTTATGAAATTGAAAAGACGTCAATCCAATTGCAGGTTGTATCCATTGTGCATAACAACTTAAGAGCAAAATTTTAGGATGCAGCAGTAATGGTGAAATATCTTTTGAGTCAGATACATCAATTGTTCAAGTGGGAGGTGAAGACAAGAATGTATCTACAATAGTGCTTGGAGAAAATCGTAATGTAGAGGCATTATGCGTTTTGGATATTTATTCGGATCATGTTATCGGAAAATTATTGTTAATGTGAAATACCTTTAAAATGTAGTATTATTTTGTGAATTGTTAGCCATTAAAATGATTTGGAGAACGAACAAAATCAAACAATGTAACCCTAAAATTGAAGTTTAAAAAATTTGAAACTCTGACTCAGATACATGAAAGTGATGAAACCTAAGATATATTAGAATAAGAGCGAATAAATGAACAAAATCTCAATTTACCTCTTTGTGGCTGATTGTCAAGAATTAATTTTGAATTTAGTACATGCAAACATGTTTTGAGATGATTAAGGAAGAAGGAGAGATGGTGGATGTGTGTGAATTATGTGGGGGATGGGGGTGGGGGTGGGAGTTGGGGGAGATACATACGGGTAATGAGATTGGGGAGGGAAACGACTGATGTGATGCAAGAGAAAGTAATTTGAATGGTTAATGTACCATTAATTAAAGAGTTTAAATTTTAAGATAATTATCCAATACCATATTTAAGGAATTTGTGTATCTGATTTAACTTTTTACAATAAATGGTATAATTATTAAAAACTGGTACTATGAGTAATTTTTTTAAACTAAAGGTAAAATATGTATATATGGTAGTGAAATATGTCTAGTTATATAGTTTTTCCTATTAAATATACATATGATCAACCGCTACGTACAATAGGTCGTTGCGACCATCATCAACCACAATTATCAGTAACAACCATCACTGTTAATCACTATTATGGGACATCATCAACCATATTGTCAATCACCATCATCCCTAGGGGTGGACATGGTACAACACTACAACATTAAAAATTTGATTAGATAATTTCAATTTTCAAAAGTATTATACAATTATCTTATCAATTTTGATTAGAGAATAAATAGTCTTATTTTTTAATATTTAAATATTCAAATGCGTATTTAAATTCAGACATTCAAATATATATTTTTTTTATAAAAAAAAACGAAACCTCCATTCTGGTCAAATTGATTAGATTTTGAAAAAACACAATTCAACCCATCTAATGTAATTGACTTTGTAATCTAATCTTGTAGTAATATAATATACTAACAAGATTGTATTATCCAAAACCAAAAGCACATTCCTTGGTAGCGTTAGTCTCTGTGAGAAATGATTTTACATGGTGATTTTCCACATAAAATGTCGACATTTCTTTCCAAAAAAAAACACTTTTCCCCCTCAATCAAATTAATAGTGGAAATGACTTGGCAACATGTACAGTTTACAGCATTACTGAAAGATGTATTTAAAATATCATTTGTACAAAGTTAGATAATAATTGGATATATGGGCAATAGTTGTATATAATGGCCAATTGTGTTTTCTCAAAACCCCAATATTTTGTGCCTTTTTCTTTTCCTTTTTGGGTTCTAAACTTCAGTCTTCTTTTGATAATAGCATTTGTTGTTGGAGAAGGTGACAAAATTAAGCTGTACAAATATAATTTATTTAATCCGTTAAAGATTGAGCTAGTTATTACCCTGTTATACTATTTGCTAGCTTAGCCCAATTCATTTTAGTGAGAAGTATTGAAAACACGCATAAATTTAGCGTGAATTATTAGTTTCATCCTGTATTATTGACAGTCTTAAAAATACTCATCTACTTGACTAACTGAACTTAACCATATGAGTGAAATACACTCATATCTTTTCATATGAGTGAAATACACTCCTAAATTCTAGCCAAGTTTAGGGATGTTTTCAACACTTCTTTTAGATTTTTATTAAGAGTCTTACGCTCCTATAAGAGTTTGAGACCACTTGTTATTCCATATGACAGATCGGGGGTGTATTAAGCTCAATTAGTCAAGTAGAGGGGTGTTTTAAGGCTGTCAATAGTTTGGAGACGAAAGTAACAATTCACGTCAAGTTGAAGGATTTTTAATACTTCTCTCTTCATTTTAGCTTATCAAAAATGGACTGATAAGGATTTCAAATTGATTCATGAGAAATCTTGTTAAAATATTTTTAAAAAGATACTTTCATTTGACATGTTATATATGGTTATAATAAAGAAAGAACAAAATTATTGGGTACTCAAGAAAATTTTTTCTAAAAATGAAATAATTAAAACTTAGTAAGAATTGAATGGACTGAATTTTAATTTAATTTTTAATTCATTTCAATCCAAATAACTTTTAAACGTACCAATAATTCATATATTTATGGGAAAAGGGTCAAAAATGTCCTTAAATCATGTGAAATGAACAAAAATGACATCCCTTTATGGTTTGGTCCAAAAATATTTTTATTGTTATTTAATGGGTCAAAAATGTTCATTTTCCATATATATATATATATTATTTATTTTCTTTATAACATATTCTTTTTCTAATAATATTTTTTAAAATTAGCAAATGTTTATCCGACTTTAATTCAGAAAAAATAAAAAAAATATTATTTTTTTATAATTAATTTTTATTGTTGTATTAATAAAAGTTAATGAGGATTTACTAATATATATGACATATATTATCCATCGAAAGGGTACATGAAATTATTCTATTTCAATTGATAAAATGATATTAAGAAGAAAAAAATGTTTCCTATATTTTTAAGTGTTAAAGTGATTTTAAAAGAAAGAAAACAAGAATAAGGTTCTTTAATAATATTTTAATTAGGAAAAAGATGTATTTTAAAAGAAAAAATAATATATTTATTCGGAAAAGGGTATTTTTAACCCATTTAGTACTTATAGAGACATTTCTGGACTAAAGTATTGACTGCAATGACATTTTTGAACCAAAGTATTGACTGAAAGGACATTTTTAAACCAAACTATAAATGTAAAGAATTTTTATTCACTTCACATAGTTTAAAGACATTTTTGACCATTTTCCCTAATATTTATTAACTCAGCTTATTTTTTGACTTGCTCAATGAGTCCAACCCGTACATTTGACGGCCTTAATTGTTGATAAGAAAGTGAGAGGACAAACATGATAAAGTAAAAGTTTCATTATAAACAATTAAACATTTACACCCCGTAGAACCAAATGTTACTCAACTTATGAGTAGCTTTAACTTTATTTTGACAAAAGCATATAATTCACAGTTGTTTAATTAATTGTGGTCATTAAATTTTGTAAAAATTGACTACTCTATATGCAATTATGAAGCTACTTGATAATATATATGATTCACAATGTTTCACACGTATGTTTAGCTATATCCATCGTGAGATTCCTTTTATCTTTTCCTTTTTTTCAACTTTCTTTCGTTTTCAAAATTTTTTTCTTTATTAGTCTTTTGAATATCACATGTCGTACCATTAAGTCATTAACCATGAAAACTTCAAACAATCATCCAAGGGAGATCTTGACTGAGGTATTAATGGCGATTTTCTAATTTTAGAGAATAAAATGTGATACGATGACATAGAATGTAATAGAAATAAAGACACTGAATGAGTTACCTATTTTAATGGGCAAATGAGGCCTTTTATTCTGAATTAATCAAGTCTCTCCGAGTAGGATTCGAACCTGCGATCAATCAATTAACAATTGACCGCTTCACCACTGAGCTACTAAGGAACAATAGGAGATTCAATCTCCTAGAGTTTAATTCTTGCTCCCAACCCACGAAAAGGGTCAAAAAAACTCAACGTCTCTATTACGAATATAAAAATAATGGTAAAAATCGAATTTGATTATCAATTACTCCTATCGAAAATAAGATTGAATACCGATTTCGAAGAAACTGAAGTTATACATCTCTTTTCCATTCAAGGGGAACAATTTGCACGAATGATTTTTTTAGGCTTTTTAATCCAATCGATTAAATCTATCGGTGAAAAATGAAAATTTAACTTTTAAATACAAATTTAACAGTTTAGTCTAATGTGTAGTACGTTAAAATCAAGAAAGTTGACGACTTGATGATAGAAGAGTTGGCGACCAATATATCTTTGAAATGACATGATTAATAATTCTGTTCATTTTCAACTTGGCTTTGCTCTCTTTTTACTTTTATTTATATATTTGTTCATAGCTTTCTATTTACTTTGACTTGCGAATTATTTTGCTTGGAGACATAATTTAAAGAGTGACATCAAAAAGGTTTATACGCAAATAGTCTGACTAAGTAGGTCCTCGTAAAATGGGCTAGGCCAAAGATGCGCACTTAATTAAAAGATGAGTAAAATTAAGTAGAAATTTCATAAATAATTATAGTTTGCATCATAATTATGAATAGTAAGTATAGTTTGTCTAATTACAGTTTATAGTAACAGTTTTAGAGAGTAGAAAGGTGAGCTAGATCACGAGAGATAGAGAAGAAAAGCAAACGGGTTGTATTTCAAATGCATATTGTATCTCAATTGAAACTGAGATATACAGATTACAGATACACAAATACGTACACATATACACAATCTCCTCTCTCTGATAATATCTCTAATACACACATACAATTTTTTTTGACATATAGCTACAATTGGTTGGTTCTGATATATACACTCAGTTTTTCTCCTCTCACATTCCCTATTCTTCTTCATAAATTGAATGTGCGGTGAGGTGAAGATGAGGGTTGGAGAACGAAAATGATATGCCACTTGTGAAATTCATTTTCTTGCTACTTTCACTAAAAAATATTTTTTATATTTTAATAGTACTTATCTCTCTACTTCCACTAAAAAAAGTTATTATTTCCATTAAAAAAATTAAAATTTTAATAATTTTTTTTAAAAAATTCCGTAAAATATTTAATTTCCGTACGGAACATGTTGTGAATTAGGGGTGTTCGTGGTTTGGTTTGGATCGGTTATTGGTTAAAACCAAAACCAAACAAATCTAGTCGGTTTTTAAATTTCGAAAACCAAACAAAAAAAATAACCGTCGGTTTGGTTCAGTTTTCTGGTTTTTTCGGTTTGAAAGTAATAATTTTTTTTAGGATATACGTATTTCTATAGACACAGACACCTAGTACATGAACAATCCACATGAAAGCTACTATGGGTTCAATTAAGCAATTAATCAATACTAGAGTTATTATTACACGAATGAAGTGATTCAATTAAGAGAAAGTGTGACTATCGTATGTGAGGTAGGGTAGGTAAAGACTAAAGTAATGGATTTTGATGGACTTGGAGTTAGGGTTGTAATAGTTGGGCTAAAATTTAAGTGTTGGGCTTGAGAAAATGATAAAGTTAAGGAATTAAGTTAATTAAAATTTAACAAAATATTTATATTTTATTTATGAATACTATATATATAATTATAAAATTTATATATCTAATTCCTCGGTTCGGTTTGGTTATATTTGCGGTTGTTTTTTGGTAAAATTAAAACCAAACCAAATAGTATCGGTTTTCAAAATTTAAAACCAAACCAAATCAAATATCGATTTTTTTAATCGATTTGGTTCGAATTACGGTTCGATTTGGTTTATTAACCATAACCATGAACAGCCCTATTGTGAATGAGAATCAAAGTGAAATAGTAAAGGAAATTTAGAAAAGACGACCAACTAAATTAAGTTATTCTCATGTCTACAAATAGGCCGACACTTATACAAGCATGCATGAAGGAGGACTAAATTTAGTGTTATTTTTGTTTCTTTAAATATTGACTATTCGATATTTGATATTCAAAATTTACGATTAAATTAGATTTATGATTCCATTTTAGAAGAAGTGTTTATTACCCTTTAACCATTTACATGATTTGAGTCTAGAATATTTAATTGGAAACAAACAATCAAAAAAAACAAATCCATTTTATCATATTGTTCGTGATAAAAAAGAAAAAGTTCATTAGTGCAATTTCAACAGTTGCTTTTCAATCGTGTTATCATTTATATTCAAGTTTTATAATTACAATTCAATTCATCATCTTGTCATCTACTAGCTTTTATGTTTCCATTTTCCACTTCCCTTACATACATTTAATTAATTAGCTTGTGTATTAATTTCGTAGCGAATCAATCCCAACGAGCCTTTGAAAGTGTTCATCAGTCCAACTTAGTTATTAATAATATTGCTCAAACCTACCAATTTCAACAAATTTTTCATCAACCATGATGAATAATTAAGTAAATATAGTATTATTTGGGAAGTAATAATTATAATGACAGGTTTACATATGTTATTTAATTTATTAACTTTATTATGTGACAACCCTATCCATATCTCCCTAGACTTTTCTTTTTTTTAAAACTTATCTTTCTTTATGCCACAATTAAAAAGTTCCAACTCAATACGATTAGTTTGAAACATTTTATAATTATAATTCACTAGACAAATTAATGGAAGAAGAATTTTATGAGACACATTCATTAGCCAAAATGGAAGAGTAAATAATAACTCCCTCATGAGTGGGACTTCAATTTTTGTAAAAGTAACTTTTAAATTAAAAATTAAAGTTGAGTGAGATATGAAGAAAGTAAAGCCACAAGATAGGGTTTTTTTTATATTATTATTGTCATTTAATGTTGATATTTGCTATAAGATAGTGAAAGGCTGGTGGCATTCGTGTGGAATCCACACTCTTGCCCATTTACTAATATTATGAAAAATCCCACTTCACTAGCCAACCATACAAATATTAATTGTTTTCCTCTTCAGCAATCCATTTTCAGTTTGTTTAATGATTTCATTGATGTGAAAGGCTAACCAATTAATCTTTTAAAAGTTTGATTACTTTTTTTGTTTTCAAAGATAATTACACTTGGAATTACTACTGTGCAAACCTAACAAAAGAATATTCCTTAATGAAATATAGGTATATAAATTATGAGGTGGAATAACATAAAACGTTTTGACCTATAATAATTTTTACCAATTTACCAGTCTTGATAAATATTCCTTACTGTCATTTACAACAAAAGGAAAATGTTCGGTGTATTAAATTTTGCGCTTTTGTGTTGGGGGTAGAGAAGGTGAACATATGAGTCTCATATAAAATGTTGTTGTGACAGGGATCCTATGGACTAAAATGTAAAAAGAAAAAAAATTATAACAAATTTACCGTTCATAAGAAATTTAAAAATAATCTTAGCTACAAAGTGTCATTTATTAACGAAATGAGTATATCTAACAGTTTTTCGCTAATGAAATGGCAACCAAATTAGATGTATTTCGTACGTTCATGAAAGACTAATTTTTTTGAAATATGAATAGCTACTTGATTATCACATTGTAAGGAGATTGGAAGAGAGAGAAAAAATATCCAATAATAATTGCACAATTTAAGTTATTTTTTGTGACAAGTCTTTTGCATAAAGCGATACTCCGCCTCTGTTAAAGAAGGGGCAACCTCATGTTATTTTTTGGATGTCCATAAAATTGACATCCATCAAGGCTGATGTAATAATCACTAACAGAATGAATGAAGTTCGATGTATGAAGGATCAGGACTGAGTGTAGGTAAAATAATTCAAATGACCTAAAGGACGACAACATATCGTGGGATTGGGAAGAAAAGACTCTGAGTCTGATGTGTTTAATTATTTGTCATGATTCAATCCATCGGGTCGTGCGAACACCTACTCTAACAGTTAGATAGGATAACTCTTACCACCCAATTTAAAATGACAATGCGAGAAATTAATAAAACATAAGAAATTTCTTTAATAAATTTGATATAATCAAGAAAACTCAAGTATAAGAATCTCCTTTTTACGACTAACCGAAAAATTCTCCCAAGGAACTAGTCTAAACAGGTACAAAAGCTACTAAGAAAGTATAATATACAAAAATAAGACACAGCTTCCACCATAAAGAAAGAAGAGTAGAAGTTCTCAGAGATCATCATTGTTTTCACCTAAGAAATGTCACTGATCTTGCAACCAGACTATGCCAAGTGACATAGCAAAGGTAGTATTAATACAAACAACACGTACTTGTAAGCATCATTGATCAATCCAAATCCACCACATAGTATAAAGTAGACATTCAGAAGAAGACATTCAATATAAAGGTTACACCATCCCAAGTCTTTATCCACACACATTTACCATCTTAGGTATAACGCCCATAACTAGTATACTTTAATCGTAGCTTCCTACCTCCCTCTGCTGCAAACTCTACCATTTAATTATATATATAACCGGCTTCTTTCTATTCTAAGGCTTCCTAGGTCTACTTTGATCAGATATATATCTCCTAGACTACTTTAACAAACACACATAGTTCACGTAAATTAACTAAGAACAAGACCCCTGATGATCATCTTGACCTAACCAAACACACGAGACACGTCCCACATGATCACATACTAACCCACACCTAAGTCACACTCACCCTTCAAGTAACCCGAACCACTCAAAGACACTCTAAGACATAGTCCTCGATGTTTAACATGCAATTTCTATCTATATAAGAATCATACCCTACATTTAACACAATAACCCAATCACCCAGGACCAGCATGTGATAAATAGAACATCACAAATATTTGGTCCACTCCCTGACCAACATGTAACAATCACCCGACGAAGAAGTAAGTTGGATTCTCTTATGAAAATCACATACAAACTGCTTGGGTATCGGCGTGGTACCCGAGTCAGCCATTATTAGTACATACCAGACGTGGTATTCGAGCAAATCGTTAGAATCTTATATCGATGTGATACCCGAGCCAATCAGCAATCACAAACAACATGCATAATCACACTTGAAACCACAAGTAAATAAACATATTCATTGCATGAGATTATCAATATGATGTCATTTCACTTTAGCCTTTTAATTTTCCCTGCATGCATTGCACAAGTAATACTATAAAGCAATTAATATGCACATATTAGATAACTTGGAAAACAAACAACCATCACCTACCCGAAAGGATTCCTTCTCAATACTTTCTGATCATAATACGATCACCCACTATTACCTTCTCAGGATCACCCCCAACAAACAACATAAGTTCAATAATAACTAGCCAAGTTCATAATCTGCTAAGCCACAGCTAATCATACATTCAATAATCTAGACTCCGTGTCCGAAGGATTATACATGAAATCTCCTAACAATTTACTAGATATTATATAAGTAAAGACATGTTTAACTATTTAGTTAAGAAAATCTAGCCTACTTGGATGTCAAAAACTCGCTAAAGAATGTTGAATATGGGCTTCTAACTCCGTGGGGGGAAATTTTGATGAACGTAGACCGAAATCGTTGAATTTTAACTTTTCTTACATCGAAAATCCTTGCCTCCATAATTCCCACGCTAAGAGTGGCTTGGGGGAATTTTTGAGTAATCTTAGTCAATTTTCTCCCTAAAAGTGAGATGAAAAATAAAAGACATCGAGTGTTTTAGGATCTGATTCCGTTAGTCCTGCTATAGTGGTCATGCAGGCGCTATGGCGAAATGATGTCAACCTGGATCAATTCAAAATTAAATAATTTCATCGTGTGCCTCAATTTTTAATTTGACACCGTATTTTAAGAAATTTTGAAATTCCACACGAGGTGCCTTTGAGTAACGATAGCTCAGGTGTTCAATACCTTCATATGATCTCATAGTTTCTTTAGCTTATTAAAATAACTAGTTATTTCACTACAACAAATTCGATTACCAGGGACAAATTATTTCGTCATTTATAAATCATATCTCGTCCCTAAAAATCTTGTGAGACGAAAAATATTTCGTCAATCAGTCGTCACTAAATGTGTGTCGCTAAAAGTATACAAAGACGATTTAGTGCTTCGTCACTAAAAGTATTATATTAACTACAGAAAGAAAAATCGTCCCCAAATGCATAAACATTTGTGACAAATTTATTTGTCATAAAAGTATAATTTTTTTGTAGTTAATAGTGTGTTTTGTCACTAAAAAGGTTATTACTACCGATAAAATTATATCGTCGCTAATTATTTTACTTCAATCACTAACGACATCAATTGTCTCTAAATTTATATGTATTTCGTAGCTGAACAAAATTTAATTTCGTCACTAATGACTATATTTTATATACAAAAAATTATTTTGTCCTTAAATGTATTAATTAGGGGCAAATTTATTATTATAAAAAAAGGTTAATAATTTTGTCGATTTAATCCAATTATTCAATTGCAATTACAATACTTTTAACTTTCAAATACACATATAATTTCTTTTTTTTCATATTTATCCCCTCCCAATTTTTTTTAACCCCTCCCTAGAATTCCTACATTATGCTTCCTTGGGGGCTCGAACTCACAACTTTAAGGTTGAAAGTGAGGAATGCTTACCATTCGATCAACTCTCTCTTGTCTCTCATTTTTTTTTAATTTTATTTTTAACTTCATTCACTTTTTTCAAATTTAACTTCTATAGAAATAATATATTATATGATTATTTATAAACATACACAAATACATGAAATTTACCACCCACAATTCATTCAAATGTAGATTATATTTTATGTCTGCCAATATTTGGCAAGAGTTTGCACGACAATTTTTTTTTCAATATAACTCTTATATTGTATTTATCCGTATCCAAATAGATGAAAGTCATTCTCTCTTCTCATTTTACATTCACTAAATCAAAGATGTATAGATGTGTTTGGTATGAGGAAAAATATTTATATATTTTTTCATTTTGGTGGGTTTATATGTTTGTGTATGTGTATATTTAAGTTTAACTTCTATCTTATTTTTTACGGTCAATATAGATAAATGAGTTTTAATTATCATTAATAAAATATTATTATGTAAAATTTACTTATCCTTTAAATAGAGAATTTTTAAAATTTATAATAAAGTTCACTACTATTTTTATTAATTAAATTTTGTATTGCGTGGTTGAAACATATAGTGCAAATAATGGACCGGATACATTAGTAATAAAACTTTGAACTTACATCCAAAATATTTATAAAAACAACAAAATTAGTAGAGACTACCAAATTGCCACAAATCCTCTTTAGTGGCGATGATGTCGCCGCCAAAAGACCTTTTATAGCGCTAATTTCTTCGTCGCAACCCAGCAATTTTTCAGGCATATTTTTTGTAGGATTATTTGTGATGACGGAGATTAAGTCGCCACTAATATGTTATCTTTCGTGGCGATTTCAAGGGTCGCCACTAAAACTATACATTTTGTCGCAACATTTATTTATCGCCACTGCTTCATCTCATTTTGTGGCGATAAGATAAGTGACTACGAAGAGTTAAAGTACTAAAACTAGTAAGTGTACAGTTAAGGGACTAAAAATGGCAAGTATTTAATTAAGAGACCAAACCTGTTAACATTTTGAATAGTTAAAGGACTAAATCTGATAAATGTATAGTTAAGAGACTATTTTAGACCTAATCCAATAGTTCAGGGACCATTTATGACATTTTCTTTAATTATGAACAATCGTAGCCAAAGAAAATTTTGTATTTCCCTATGAACTCTCTTTGTAGCAAATTATTGAATTATTTAACTACAAATTTTAAGTCGTCGCTATTTAACACCTATATATTTTGTGACAATTTTTTTTGTCACTGAATCGCGGTTGATTAAATACAATAAAATGATTGTCACCAATTGCTTTTATTATTAGTGAAGAAAATAAATGTCACAATTAAATCTAAATTTTTATAGCTAAAACTTGTAATATTTAACTACTAACACTAATTTGTCACTATTGTAACAACATAGTTTTTGAGACGAAATTATTTTGTGTCCAAAGATTAATTAATTTTAAGACAAAAAATAATTTGTCACGAATTAGATACATCATTAGTGACGAAATAATGTGTCACTAGTAACTTTAAATTCGTGACTAACAGTACCCAATAAATGGCGCTAATTTATGTTTTGGTGGGAAACTTTAGTGGACAAAACTTTGCTACAAACTTTTATGCTTCGTCACTAAATGTATCTATCTCATATATTTAAGCACGAAAAGTAATTTATGTCACTAAAAATGAATAATTAGTGACGAATTTCATGTCGTAGCTAATAATTTCATAGCTATATATCATATTTGTTGTAGTGTTTCATTGTTTCTTATGTCATGTTATTCGGGTCTTTTTACAATTAATTTTTTTTTAATCATTAGGCTGTTCATATATCTTTCTTGGAGATCATTCTACGGATTTGAAGTAGTGAGACGGTAAAACACACTTTAGAAGTTTTTCTTGCTTAGAGATTTAGCAGTCAAGTAATGACCATGTCATTGCATCTTTTTCATTGTTCAAACATATGTGAGTCTTCTCATAAAATAGTTATGTTATCATTAATAAAAAAGAATTTATTAGTTGCGAGTGAGATTAAAACTCCTCTCTTCTAATTTTCATAGCTATATCCATCAAAAATGATGTTAATGAGGCTATTTTCATGTAAAAATGAAGTTGTTAAGTAGTAGGGATGACTAGAATAGACAACATTAGTGATCTTCTTATCGAAAAAATCAAATGAGAGTTCTGGTGTCACTATCTGCTACTATCAAAACATAAATAAATAAAAAATAGTTAATAAGAAGATCGAGAGAAGATGAAGAATTTTCTTTAAACTTGCTCTGATACCATAAAAGATATTGTAGAACTCTTAAAGAAAAAATTTATTAAAAAATTTTGTATTTTTTTAATAAAATCTATACTAGAATTATATGGACTAAAATATAAAAAAAATTGTAACAAATTTACTGCTTATAAATAATCTAAAAATAATTTTATCTACAAAGTTTCATTTATCATATGAGGAGGTATACACTAGATTTGTCGTGAGGATACTGAAGATTGGGCTTTCTTTATATTTTGCCAATCAGCCCACGCAAGACTATTATAAATTGCATCAACTTCTTATCTTCATTCATTTTCTGATTGTGTGATTTAGTATCACAGTTACATTCACAACCACAAGTTAAGAGGGTGTTCAATACATTTGATCCTATAATTTCTTTAGCTTGTTAAAATAACTAGTTATATCAATTGTTTCTTGTGTCATGTTGCTCAGGTCTCTTTATAATTGAAAATCTTTCTATCATCAGGTTACTCATATCTTTCTTAGGCATCATTTCACAGTAGATCCTACTTTAATATATATTTTTTAGATATCATTTCACAGATCTGAAGCAGTGAGACAGTAAATCCTACTTTTATATATCTTTCTTAGATATCATTTCACAGATCTAAAGCAGTGAGGCAATAGATCTTACTTTTATATATCTTTCTTAGACATCATGTCACAGATCTAAAGCAATGAGACAGGAGATCTTATTTTTATATATCCTTCTTAGACATCATATCACAGATCTGAAGCAGTGAGGCAGTAGATCCTAGTTTTATATATCTTTCTTAGACATCATTTCACAGATCTGAAGTAGTGAGGTAGTAAATCCTACTTTTATATATCTTTTTTAGACATCATTTCACATATCTGAAACAGTGAGGCAGTAGATCCTACTTTTATATATCTTTCTTAGACATCATTTTACAGATCTGAAGCAGTGAGACAGTAATTCTTAGTTTTATATATCTTTCTTAGACATCATTTCACAGATCTGAAACAGTGAGCCAGTAAATCTTATTTTTATATATCTCTCTTAGACATCATTTTACAGATCTAAAGCAGTGAGGCAGTAGATCCTACTTTTATATATCTTTCTTAGACATCATTTCACAAATCTAAAGCAGTGAGGCAGTAGATCCTACTTTTATATATCTTTCTTAGACATTATTTCACAGATCTGAAGCAGTGAGACAGTAGATCCTACTTTTTTTTATATCTTTCTTAGACATTATTTCACAGATCTGAAGCAGTGAGACAGTAGATCCTACTTTTATATATCTTTCTTAGACATCATTTCATAGATCTGAAGCAGTGAGGCGGTAAATCCTATTTTTATATATCTTTTTAGACATCATTTCACGGATCTGAAGCAGTGAGACAGTAAATCTTAGTTTTATATATCTTTCTTAGACATCAATTCACAGATCTGAAACAGTGAGCCAGTAAATCTTATTTTTATATATCTTTCTTAGACGTCATTTTACAGATCTAAAGCAGTGAGGCAGTAGATCCTACTTTTATATATCTTTCTTAGACATCATTTCACAAATCTGAAGCAGTGAGGCAGTAGATCCTACTTTTATATATCTTTCTTAGACATTATTTCACAGATCTGAAGCAGTGAGACAGTAGATCCTACTTTTTTTATATCTTTCTTAGACATCATTTCACAGATCTGAAGCAGTGAGACAGTAGATCTTACTTTTTTTATATCTTTCTTAGACATTATTTCACAGATCTGAAGCAGTGAGACAGTAGATCATACTTTTATATATCTTTTTAGACATCGTTTCACGGATCTGAAGTAGTGAGGCGGTAGATCCTATTTTTATATACCTTTCTTAGATATCGTTTCACAGATCTGAAGCAGTGAGACAATAGATCCTACTTTTAAGGATTTTCTATCGTAAGAATTATCAGTGAAGCAATGACCATGCCGATGCATCTTTCTATTATTTTATTTGAGGTGAGTCTTCTTGTGAAATAGTTATCTTATCAACAATTTAAAAAAATTAGTTGAAAGTGAGATTAAAAATCTCCTATTTCAATTTTTGTTGTTAAATTCATAAAAAATGATGTTAATAAGGTTATTTTCATGTGAATCTGATATTCTAAAGTAGTAGAGATAATTAGAATCGAGTATATTAGTGATTTTCTCATCGAAAAATTTAATTAAAAATTCTTATGTCATTTTTTGCTTCTATGACGAAATGACTGAAAAGAAAGTAGCAGAGAAGAGGATCGATAGAAGATGAAGAATTTTTCTATAATTTTTCTCTGATACCATGAAAGACATTAGAACCTTTGAAGAACAAATATATAAAAAAATATTTTGTATAATTTTCTTTGATGAAATTTATACAATGACATATATTTTTATATAGGAATCTTATGGACTCAAATGTTAAAAAAAATATTTCATAAGTAATCTAAAAATAATCTTATCAACAAAGTGTCATTTATCATGTGAGGAAATATTCACTAAATTTGTGGTGAGGATGATGAAGACTGATTTTTTTTATATTTTGTTAACCAGGTCACGTACACCTATTAAATATTGTATCAACTTCTTGTCTTCATTCATCTTATGATTGTATGTCTTACCACACACTTACATTCACAGTCACAAGTCGTGAAGATGTTCAATACTTTCATCTGATTTCATAGTTTCTTTAGCTTGTTAAATAATTAATTATATCATTTGTTTCTTCTGTGATGTTGTTCAGGTCTCTTCACAATTGAAAAATTTTTGTACCATCAATGTGCTCACAATTTTCTTGAAGTTCATTCCACAAATCTGAATCAGTCATCAGACAGTACATCACATATTTGGAGATTTTCTTGCGCAGAAAATTCAACAATCAAGCAATGATCATGTCATAGCATCTTTTCCGTTGTTCAATCAGAGGTGAGTCCTTTTATAAAATAGCTGTCTTATCATTAATTAAAAAAATTATTTTTAGTTGAGAGTGAGATTAAAATTCATCACTTTTAATTTTCATAGTTAGATCATAAAAAATAACGTCAATGAGTTTATTTTCATGTTGAATTTGATATTGCCAAATAATAGTAATGATTAGAATTGAGTATATTAATAATTTTCTCACTAAAAAACTCAACTGAGAGTTTTAGTGTCATTTCCTTTTGCTATGAAGAAATGAATGAAAAAAATAGTTGAGAAAAAGATCGAGAAAAGATGAAGAATTTCCCTTTAAATCTGTTTTGACATCATGAAAGATATAACAGAACTCTGGTGAGGATACTGAAGATTGGTAAGACATATTCAAATCATGACTAAAAATAAGAGACTTACCTAGGCTAAGTCTTTTTGTTCCTCATTTACTCCTAAGTTACTTTGAATCAGTTCCCTTTTTGTTACTCTCTTTATCAATGTCAATTGAACAACCATAATTTCAATACCAATTTTTTTGACAAAGCAACTTATTCATTAAATAATGCATAAACTTAAAATGTATGAATTTCACATAATAATGAAAATAAGTCAAGGCGTCAAGTTTTTGGAGTGTAACAAAAACAATGATTCATTCAATCAGGATAAATAGCGTTGGTGAAAAATACATTTAAATGATATTAAGTCAAAAATAAAAAAATCTCTCAATGGGTATAGCTTCTTAAAATAAAAAATTTAATTTGAATGTTATGAATTATTAAAAATAAAGTAAAATCATACATACATTGAATAATGAAGGTAGTAGTTTTAAAAAAATTCCCGACAGCCATCAAAAGGTATTGGAATTGTAAAGATCAATGGAAAATTATAAAAAATATTAAAAGAATATTTTAGTTATGAATTTTAAAATAAAAAACATTTGTTTTCTTAAAGGGAATATTAGAGTTAAATATTTTATTTAAGTAGAGACAGTGGGATCATAGAGGCCATTTAGGGTACAGAAATTGAAGTAACTGCTCAAAGGGGCTTTGGCTTAATAGTACCATTCAAAACTTTATTATTATGTATTTTCTCCATTTTATATTATTTGGTACCGGTTGATTTAGCATGCTTATTTTACTAAACTGACTTTATTATTGAAATTCTAAATTTAACTAATTTTACTTTACGTAGTTATTTAATAATGAGGATAGCATTAAAAAATAATGATAAAACTATCTTAATTTGGTAAAATGAACAAATAAGATAGATTTTTATTTTTTATCAGGGGTCAAATAAAATAGAATCGAAGAAGTATATGGATCATTTTTTTTTAATTTTATAATCATGATCTTCAAACTTGCGTGTGTGCATCATTTTAATTTTTACAGGTTCCAATACTTGACAACTTTTTGGAGTAAATCATACATTAATTAGTTATCTTCTTTTTTTTTTTCAAAATTTGTCTCTTTATTTTTTCATCCCATTTCTCATCCAATTCCAAGAAAAAGCAATCGTGATTCTCCACTTAATTTCACAATAGTTGAATATAGAACATACTCCCCTTTCACTACATTAAAAATATTTTTTACCGGTAATTAATTAACGGCAATAGTTTAATTGCCACTAAATATGCCTTTTTATAAGCGGCATTTAATACACTTCGTAAATGTCCCTAAAGCCTATAGTGACATTGGATCTAATGACAATTGACTAATGTCGGTAAAGGCTTTATCACTCTTTATTAATGTGCATATATTTATTGCCGCTAAAAGATATTTTTGTTGTAGTGTTTGCCCCATTTTCAGAATTAAAGTTTGCAATTATTTGTAATTATATACTCTTATCATTAGAAAAATAGTATTGCTCAATTCTCAAAAAATATATAATAAAAAAGAATAAATAATTTAGTAAATTAGATCTTGTATTTTTTTTATTCTTTAAAGAAGAATGAAAGAAGGGTTTCTTTGATTACTTTTTCTTTTTTTCCCCGAAAGAAAGTTTAAGGAAATAGTTAAAATGTTGTCCTCAAAGGGAGTTAAAAGGAGAAAAAAGAGGGGAAAAAAAATTAGAATCTTTTAAATGAAGAAGAAAATGGTTTTCTATTTTTTTTTTGTGTTCTAAGCTAGGGATTGGTTAATTATGTGAAAAAAGAGAGAAACTTTAAAGCATTCAGTAACATCAAATTAGGACGTCACGAATAAGGTATGACAAATAAAGATAAGAAAATAAAGTCCTAAATAATGGAGAAGTTTTTTTCTTTTTTCCTCAATACTCTCTTCAGTTTTATGTCCATATATTGAAGAGGACAAATAAATAGGTACTTACATGTAACAAGTACCTATTGGGTGAAACATGTTTCGAATCTGACAAAATTTATGACGTCTAAATTCTGAATTCAACACGTCATCAAAAAAACTAATGGATAAACTTGTTTATTTTAAACTCCTTTACTTTGTTCTTTTGCTAGTCTTTTTTGAGGTTTTGGCCACTCCATTTCCATGTGACTTTGACCAAAGAGGCTCATGATTTTGGTGAGGATTTTCATTTATTTATTTTTTTAAAGAGCGTAAATAAGTGATAATGAACAAATTTCTTTTTCACATCACCAATTCCCATCATTAATGATGCAGTTGAAACCAAGCCAACGTTTCGAGTAGTCAAATTTCTTTTCTTCTACTTATTGATGATCTAGGCTTATTTGTTGTTGCTCCATGTCATGATTTATAGGGAGAGTGAACTTGGATTCTTGTTGAGTATTACTTGTTTGGTTTGATGCCATGGTTGTTGTTTTTTTCTTCTTGTCTTTGGTTGCGAATAAAAATGACTTTGGAAATGACTAATTTATAGTAGACAAAAGAGCGTAAGAAATAACTTTTTCTTGAATGTGCGTAAGAGCGTTTCTTTGATTACTTTTTCTTTTTTTCTCGAAAGAAAGAACGTTTAAGGAAATAGTTAAAATGTTGTCCTTTAATTTTTATCATTTCTAGTTCACACAACATCCAGAAAAAGACCAAAATTGTAGCTAAAGTAATTGATAAAATATATATAGAGAGAGTCAAGGTAAACTCGATTTGAGTTTACTTTTTAGATATTTTAGAACTGGGAAAATGGCTAAAATGGTGCCTACAATATGATTATATTTGCATTAAAACTTTTACTTTATTGAGGTCCTTTAAAGTTTTTTTTTAAAATATTTATCAGGTGAATTGAATAACAAATCAAAACTAATTTATTATCTCATGATTTTGATGAGGGTTTTCATTTATTTTAAACTCCTTTAATTTGTTCTTTTGCGGCCATGTTTGAGGTTTTGGGATCACTCCATTTTCCGTGTTACTTTGACCAAAGAGGCTCATGATTTTGGTGAGGATTTTCATTTTTTTTTTAAAGAGACGTAAATAAGTGATAATGAACAAATTTCTTTTTCACAGCACCAATTCCCATCATTAATGATGATGTTGAAACCAACCCATCATTGGCTCCAAGCACAGCTACTCGGAGCGCGCCATTGGGAACGTTTTGAGTAGTCAAATTCCTTTTCTTGATCTTGTTGATGATCTAGGCTTATTTGTTGCTCCATGTCATTATTCATAGGGAGAGTCAACTTGGATTCTTGTTGAGTATTACTTGTTTGGTTTGATGCCATGGTTTTTTTTCTTTGGTTGAGAATGTGAATAAAAATGAACAAGTAATACTCAACAAGAATCCAAGTTCACTCTCCCTATGAATCATGACATGGAGCAACAACAAATAAGTCTAGATCATCTACAAGTAGAAGAAAAGGAATTCGACTACTCAAAACGTTCCCAATAGCTAGGGGTATGCATTATTCGGATTAAACCGAAAAACCACATCAAACCAAACCATATTCTAGTTTGGATTGGTTTTTTGGTTTTTCGGTTTGGTTTTGAATTAATAATTTACTTTGTTTGGTTTTTTGGTTTGGTTTCGGATTTAGAAAAATAAAAACCGAAAAATCAAATTATATACATATATATATATATATATATATATATATAATATCTAGGTTTAGAATTTTAAGTTGAAGTTTACCATTTTTGTCCATTTTTAGTTATTGTCTTTCATTATTATTAAGTTTATATTTTATATTTGGACATCTATAATTGGTATACTTATAAGTATTGTGTTTTAAGTTTTACTTATGATTTATATTAGAAAGTATATTTAAGAGATTCAATATTATTACTTCTCCTTATATATATATATATAGTTTCATTTTTCAAATTGTAAATATAACTTTGATTATGTTATTAATTATTAACATAACCGAATAACCAAACCGAAAAAATTCAAACTAAATAGAGAAAAACCATACCAAACCAAATTTATTTTGGTTCGGATTGGGTTACACTTTTTCAAAACCAAAAATCAAAAAATCTAAACCGAATAGTACAAAACCAAACCGAAAAACCGAATGCACACCCCTACCAATAGCTCCGAGCAGCTGTGCTCGGAACCAATGATGGGTTGGTTTCAGCCACATTATTAATGATGAGAATTGAAGCTGTGAAAAAGAAATTTGTTCATTATCACTTATTCACGCTCTTTAAAAAAAAATGAAAACCCTCACCAAAATGCTGACCGTCTTTGGTCAAAGTCACATGGAAATGGAGTGACCAAAGCCTTAAACAAGACCACAAAAAAACAAATTAAGGGAGTTTAAAATAAATAAGTTTAGCCATTACTTTTTTTATGGCGAGTTGAATTCAGAATTTAAACGTTATAAATTTTGTCAATTTAGAATTATATGTCTCGCCCAATAGGTACTTGTCACATGTAAGTACCTACTTATTTGTCCTCTTCAATATATGGACATAAAACTAAAGAGAGTATTGAGGAAAAAAGAAAAAAACTTCTCCATTATTTAAGACTTTATTTTCTTATCTTTATTTGTCATACCTTATTCCTGACGTTCTAATTTGGTACTGAATGCTTTAAAGTTTCTATCTTTTTTCACATAATTAACCAATCCCTAGCTTAGCACAAAAAATAGAAAACCATTTTCTTCTTCATTTCAAATATTTTAATTTTCCCCCCTCTTTTTTCTCCTTTTAACTCCCTTTCTAGTTATGAACAAGTAAATGTCATGTTATAAATATTTTAAGCTACCATTTTGGTTTTTTTTAGTGTTGTGTGAACTATAAATAATGATAAAAATTAAAGGACAACATTTTAACTATTTCCTTAAAAGGACTTTCTTTGGGAAAAAAAGAAAAAGTATATCAAAGAAACCCTTCTTTCATTCTTCTTTAAATAAAGTAACATGTAAAAACAAAAGCTTCTGTTTTTGTTTTATAGCAACAATTAAATTCAAATACACCGCAATAATTTACTCCAAAAAGTAGAGTCCAATCCTTGCAAGACTCCATCATCAGAAAAAAAGGAAAAAGAAAGAAAAAGAAGCGGAGTTTAATATTTTGAAGGTACAAAGAATTTGATGAGTTCACGAAATCTCTCTTTCTTTTTCTTTTTCATTCTCGATACGGGCATGGAAAGCTCAATTATAATTCGGATTCACGCCAAATAAAGCTCGTTCCGAGGTAATGTTCTTTTTCATACTCGATACTTGAATCCATAACATCTATTTAAGACAGAAGAAACCCTATCTACTACACCACATTCAATGTCACCAAATCTCTTTATATGTTAGTGCTCATACAAGTCCCCACATTTTCCTCCACTACTACAATAAAATTTTTATTTCTATAAATGCCTATCATTATTGGCGTGTGTCAAGCACATTCATCCACTACTATACTTATTTCTTACGCTCTTTTGTCTACTATAAATTAGCCATTTCCAAGTCATTTTTATTCACATTCTCAACCAAAGAAAAGAAAAAAAACAACCACTATGGCATCAAACCACACAAGTAATAATACTCCACAAGAATCTAAGTTCACTGACATGGAGCAACAAATTATAAGCCTAGATCATCAACAAGCAGATCAAGAAAAAGAAATTGACTACACAAAACGTTCCCAATGGCTCCGAGCAGCTGTGCTCGGAGCTAATGATGGGTTGGTTTCAACCGCATCTTTAATGATGGGAATAGGGGCTGTGAAAAAGGACATAAAAGTCATGATCCTGACTGGATTCGCCGGCCTAGTGGCCGGCGCATGTTCTATGGCTATAGGAGAATTTGTCTCCGTTTATTCTCAACTCGATATAGAAGTTGCTCAAATGAAGAGAGATAAAAGAAGAAATAAAATCAAAGGAGATCAAGAGGATGACGAGGACGAAAAAGATAGCTTGCCAAATCCAGCACAAGCAGCAGCAGCCTCAGCACTAGCTTTTTCAGTAGGTGCAATTGTGCCATTATTGGCTGCATCTTTTATTAGAGATTATAAAGTGAGAATTGGAGCTGTTGTTGCTGCTGTCACATTAGCTTTAATGGTGTTTGGATGGTTGGGAGCTGTGTTAGGAAAAGCACCAGCAATCAAGTCATCTGCTAGGGTTTTGTTTGGAGGTTGGTTGGCCATGGCTATAACTTATGGCTTAACAAAATTGATTGGTTCTAGTGGCCTTTAAAATCGAAAAAAAATTGGAATTAGCTGTGAACTTATTCGTAGCTGATAAATATTTTTTGATAATCTGTCGCTAAATAACTTTAGCAGTGGATTTTATCATTGAGCTACAGAATTTGTCTTGCAGTTAGTTCCAGTTTTTTTTTTAGTTATGTATACTACTAATATTTGTGGCATAATGCCACTAGTATTTTTTTTTTCTTTTTGTTTAGATTTTGTTATTATATATTGCTAGGATATATATATAGGGTTTCTATGTATTCTTAATATTTGTATGATGCTCAATTAACCGTAAGTTTGCATGCATCATATTGTATCATCATATTATAATATGAGGCTAATAATTAGTTCTATATATAAAAACTTGGGATTCATATATATCAAAGTAAAATGTAACTATCAACATTTTTATGTATGAGTGTAATACTGTTTAAAATCATCATTAGCTTGACATGACAGGTTAATCAACTTTAAAGATGGTATTAATATGAATTAGCAACTTGCTAGCATAAAGTAATTATCTTTTCTTTATATTCATTACTTCTTTTTTAGACTATTTTTTCTCTTGAGTCGAGTGTCTATCAGAAACATGTGTTCTACCTTTGAGGTAAAGATCAAGTTTGCGTACACTCTACCTTCTCGATCTAGACCTCACTTTGTGAGATTACACTGGATATGTCGTTGTATATATCCCATGTTGGATGTGTGTAATACTGTTTTAAATCATTAATCTGGATTTAATGTAAGCTTTAAAAAGAGCTTGCATTATCCTCTATCCATCCCAATTTGAACATCCCATTATTATTTATTAATTAAATTGAGCAAATAATGTTTATATTTGTATGGGAAAATGAATCCATGCACAACACCTCTATGATAATCAATGGTCAAAAGTGTTGAATAAATAATAAAACTCGTTTAAGGAAATAATTACCGCTTAATCAGAGGAAAGTCATGAACAATTTTGATATAATAAAAAGTTTAAGAAATTTAATTTTGGAAAAAAATCTATCTTATAAATATAATTGAAGTAAAAAAAAACAGCTGGTTATTTCAGGTCACTATATTTTTTTCATCATCAAAACAGAAAATTGAATTTGGTACAACTTAAAAAAGATTTTTTTTTTAAAAAAATGTAATAGGCCGTAAAGTATAGGAGTATTGATATCATGATATGTACACAAAAATATAAAATTAGCATGTTTTGATAAAGCCACTTATTTAATTATATGGACATATTCAAACCTATAAATATAGTTGTTAGTTTGATAAAACAAATGAAGGTAATATTTTTAATGCCTTTATCGCACTAAATTCACCAATAAAGTGTTGGAAATATAGCAGACTGATTATGGTAGTTAATGATAGTTTTATTAAAACGTTTTATAGAGGAATCCTTTTAACGACATGCACATTAAATAAGGGTCATTTTACATAAACAATATATATTACCGTTATAATTACCATTTATAATAATATAATGTATTTTACCATTTATAACATTTCTGACTCTCTCTCCCTTCTTCTCTTCTTCTTTTTTTCTTTTCTGTTGTTCACATTTCTAACTCTCTCTCCTACCTTCTTCTCTTCTTTTTTTTCCCCGTTTTTCACATTTCTGACTCTCTTTCCCCCCTTCTTCTCTTCTTTTTTTTCCCCGTTTTTCACATTTCTGACTCTCTTTCCCCCCTTCTTCTCTTCTTTTTTCCCCGTTTGTCATATTTCTGACTCTCTCTCCCTCCTTCTTCTCTTCTTTTTTTTTTTTCTTTCCGTTTTTCACTTTCTCTTTTTTTTCTTTTCTTTTTTTCCGTTTTTCACTTTCTCTTTCTTTTCTCTTTTTTCCCCCTTTTTCACTCTCTTTTTTTCTTCATTTTTGGTTCTTTTTCTTTTGCTCCCTCTCTCCTTCTTCTCTTTTTTTTTTCTCTGTTCATCTTTCTCTCTTGTTCATAGTTTCATTGCATGTGGTGAATATATAATTAAAACATTTTTAATACAAATATATTATAAGTATTGTATGTGAATTTAAAACATTCTGATACTATTTAAATTAGTTTACATAATTAGAAATGTATTATATTTGTTTTGAAATAATAACTATCAAATTTACAGTAATGTATAATATCGAATTCGAATTGTGTTATAACTATCGTTTATATTTATAGAATTTTAATGCAACTTTAATATAGATTTTCAGAGCTTCACCTCTTCTTTTTCGTAATCACCACTACCAGACCACCGATTGTTTATATTTAATACGGTTTTGATACAACTTTAATATAATATTTCAGAACTTCACCTAATATACAATTTTAATACAACTTTAATACAAATTTATATCAAATGGTTATTAAAGCTAAAAATTATGTCATATATGGTAATAAAAATAAAGCTACACTTAAAAGTGTAATTAATCAAATAAAATATATTATTTAGGTAAAAATTCCTTAAATAATTTTTCAAATAACTTTAACTATATAAGTATTTATTAGCAATTTACATATATTCACAACCTCAACAGTTGTATGTGAGCTTCAATCAGAATAATGTATATCAAATATACTATAATGTATATCAAATTAATATGCGATGGGACATACATATTGTTACAATATACACTATAATGTATATCAAATTAATATTAGTATTAATGTGTTATATATAATTAGGGCTGTTCATGGTTATGGTTAAAAAATCAAACCGAACCGCAATCTGAACCAAACCGATTAAAAAAACCGATATTTGGTTTGGTTTTGGTTTTACTAAAAAACAACCGCGAAAATAACCAAACCGAACCGATAAATTAGAAATATAAATTTTATAGTTATTTATATATTATTCATAAGTAAAATATAAATATTTTGTTAAATTTTAACTAACTCAAGTCTTTAACTTTATCATTTTCTCTAGCCCAACACTTAAATTTTAGCTCAACTATTACAATCCTAAGTCCAAGTCCATCAAAATCATTTACTTTAGTCTTTACCTAACCTACCTCACATAAGATAGTCACATTTTCTATTAATTGAATCACTTTGTTCGTGTAATAATAACTCTAGTATTGCTTAATTCCTAATTAAACCGACAATAGCTTTCACGTGGATTGTTCATGTATTAGGTGTTTGTGTCTATCGAGATACGTATGTCCTCAAAAACTTTATTACTTTCAAACCGAAAAACCAGTAAAACTAAACCAAACAGAACCAAACCGACAATAACCAAACCGACGGTTATTTTTTTCGTTTGGTTTGATTTGATTTTAGAAATTTAAAAAACCGACTAGATTGATTTGGTTTTGGTTTTAACCAATAACCGATCCAAACCGAACCACGAACACCCCTATATATAATGATATATATTATGTAATATATAATTTGTTGTATATCAACAAAATGATATACATGTTTTTATACATACATATTGTAATCCGTTAAAGAGCATATTCGAGACAAAATTCAAATATTTATATATATACCTTAAACAATATACACAATATTACACAATTACATATATATACACCATTATTTACCATATTTTCTTTTATTTCCTATCATTTTAAAATATTACAATAATCCCTTCTTTTCCCCCCAAAACACATCCATCCAGATACATAAGTCCTCAACTCCCAAATCCACGCTTCCCATTCCTATTTTCACTCCTTCAATCTCTTCCTACTTTCACTCTCACAATCTCATCGGTTACTTTTTTGAATTGAAGTTGAATTTCAAAATCTTCCACTCTTTAGTCAATCAGACTCATCTTCCTCATTAGGTAGTTTTCATTTTCTCCATTCTTCAGTTCATCCTTACTTTTTTAAAAAAAAATTTGCATCATAAAATTTCTAATACATATGCGTTCAGTCGCTTCGGTTCGGTTTGTAGATTTCGGTTCGATTTTTTGATTTTTGATTTGGTAGAAATGTGAACCGAACCAAACTGAAATAAATTCGATTTGGTTCAATTATCACAATTTAGATTGGTTTATTTCGGTTCAATTTTCGGTTTAACCAAATTTAACAAATAACAATTTGATTGATACATTTTCGAGACAACTACTACCGTCTCTCTGTAATTTGTAACTTTGCCACTTTTTCAATTTCTTCAACTCCACTCAGGCTCTCACTTTGCTAAAAACAGAGGAAAATAGAGAAAATCATGTAGCATCAGTATGACCTTGTTTCCATATGAGTGATGACCATATCTATATAATATAATCTCAAAATATTTCATCAAAAAGCAAAAGAAAAAAATTACTATCGATTAAGAGTCTCTCTAAGTCTCTGTAGTCAGTTCAGAGTGTGTGAGATGGAGAGAGGACTGTCCAGTGTCGAAAGTGAAGGCAGGCCGGAGAGTTAGTATCGACATCGAGAGCAGAGGCAGGCCTGAGAGACAAGTGACGAGTCGAGCGGAGGCAATGGGCTGTGGGACGAGTGACGAGTCGACGTCGTTGCACCGACGAGGAAGAGAGGCGAGAATCTCCGATAACTCTAGGGATTTCAATTTTTCAATTTGGGACTTCACAATCACAGATAAACCTAATTTTAACTCTTAATCCTTTTTCAATTTGGGACTTCACTATTTCAGGCTTTGTAGTCTTCCATTTTTAATGGGACATATTTAAATTGGGCCTTAGACAAATGTTAGGTGTACTTAACTGTAGATTTAAAATGAATGAGTGTAATTAAATTTCAGTTTTTCGGTTTAACCGAATTAAAATAATTAAAAACCGAATAATTGAAATTCTAAAATTTAAAATAGAAATCGACCGATCAAACCGAAAAATCAAAACCGAAATTAAAAAAAATTCATTTCGGTCGATTTTTTTGGTTTGAACCATAATATGCCCAGCCCTACTTCTTTTAGTATTGGAATTACTCAATTAAACTCAACTAACATTGATCGTGTTTTTGACTCTAATGATAATGGGTGGGCTGAAAACAGATCCAAAAGGTTGCTTGATCCTTTAACAATGACGAATCAAAATATTGAGAAGCCGAAGTCAAAGAAGGATGAAACTTCATCTTCTAAAGCTAATGTGCAAAAAAAAACCCCAAAAAAGGGGTAGAAAAAATCACATATGCGATTTTTAGACCCACACTGCCAAGGGTATTCATTTTCTTTATATTTACTGCCTTTATAAGTTTTTTCAAAATTATGATACATTATTGATAAAGTGATGTTCTTATGTTTCTATGTATTCTTTATTTAGACCGATTTGGTTGATACATAAAACCCTAATTGTTACAGAATTATGATACGTTTATCAAGTAATTTTCTTATGATACATAACCCTAATTTATTGAAACACAAATTATCATGTTAAGATACATATTCACTAACCACAATGTTATGTATCGATCACAAAAAAATGCTAGTGGGAACAATTACATGTATATTGTATCTTTTATAAATTACAGTATTTTTCAATCAAAATAAGATACATATATAGTAATGTATCATGCACAATTTTATGGGCATCATACATAAATACTAATTTATACTACATGAATATGATACATAAAATTTACCACGCAGTAATGTATCGATCTCAAACCAAACATCTTATGAGCAATAATTACTTGTTTAATGTATCTAGTAAGAATACAACACTTATCAATTTAAACGAGATACATAAATAGTAATGTATCATGACAAATCTATTCATCTCGAAAAATCGATTCCTGAATGCCTCAACAAAATCAAGATATTCATGATACATAGTGCTGGATTCTGAATGTACCAAATCATATTTGTGATACATAGTGCTAGATCTATGCCAGATAGCCATGAAACATCAAGCAGATCTTGTATTGCTTTCGACAAAAGGCGTTGAATTATCTTCCACTGCCAGTGTCCCTGGCCTTTAGTGTTCATCTTCGCTACATAAGTGAACTACTCTTAACCTCTTCGTTACAAAATCGAGATATTCATGATGTATCTTCTCAAAAAATTTGGATGTTCGACAATCTAAGAGAAAGAAATTTGAATTTTGAGTTTCTTGAAGATGTTATGCTTTGTGAGGGAGTGATTAGCAGTGATAACAACATGATTGCGTAATTTATGAGATTTTAATTTGATTTTACATTTTTTCCCTTTTTAGAATAACAGCCAGATGACTAATGTATCAGATGTGATGTATCCGCAATACATGTGATGTATCCGGAAGTTGTAAAAAATAAGAAATTTTTGTAATTAGAAAAAGAGTACGGAGAGGATGTAATTAGCCTATAGCACTACGGAATTTGTGAAAATTATACATTATTTCTCCTCACTTTTAATATAGTTTCTCTCTAATAACAACCAAACACTATAAGAGTTCATTTGGTCAAGGAACAAGTTATTTTAAATTAATTATTTCAGAATTATTATTTATCCTCAATTAGGGATGGCAATGGAGCGGGGCGGATGCGGGACGGGGTGGGTTTAAGGCTATGCGATGCGGGGCGGGGCGGGTTTAAGGTTGTGTGGGGCGGGTCGGATGCGAGGAGGGTTGAAGTGGGTTTTTCTTAAAACTAATGTGGCACGGGGCGGATTGCGGGTATATGTGATTTTATGTGGGTTCAAATTTAATTTTAACTTTTTACATGTTATAAGAATGATATAACATTATTTATTAAGATAATTTTTTTAAAGCTACTAAAATATTCAAGATAGTAAATGAAAATGGTTTTAAAAAAAAAAATACAATTTCTTACATGTTTCCCAATTGACCTCTAAAAAATAATTTTTTAAGTCACTCTCCTATTAAATTAATACAACTTAATGAAAAATTGAATTTATTTTTATGAATTTTATTTTTAGTATCAAACTTAACTAGAAAAAGAAAATATTAAAAAAATTATGAGGGGCGGGTCTATGAGGGGCAGGGTGGAGTGGGTTGAAAATGAAAAAAGTTATTATGCGGAGCGGGGCGGATTAAAATTTTGCGGGTTAAGCTCAACCCGCTCCGCCCCCACCCCGCACCGCCCCATTGCCATCCCTATCCTCAATATAGAACAAACACAAAATTATAATCTTAAAATAACTAATTTTGAAATAAATTATTCCACAATATTATCATATAACCAAACAAATAATAAATTCATCAAAAAATTAATCTAAAAATTTGTTATCCATTTGTCCTTGTACCAAACAGTCCCTTAGAATTGAGACTGTACACTGGGGTTCCAAAAAGTCTCATTTTTCAAAATTACCATCTTGCTTTGCTGAGAGTCGCTGCCCGGCTGCCGCCGATTGCCGTCGCCGCTGCTCGTCATCTTCATCATTGTGAGGTAAATTTCATCATTGTTTAATTTTTTTTCTTCAAAAGAAATAACTGAAGATGGAGAAAAATATGTTGAAGAGAAATCGCCATAATCAAATCCAGACTAATTCAAAAGCGTGATTTTGCTTGTTGAAGCCGTGAATTCGATTATGTATCCTCTGAATCTGAAGTTTCGAATTCCATGTCCTTAGGTTAAATAAATACTAATCGTGATTTCTGCTTTGAAGCTGTGGGTACTGAGTTCAATTTCTGCTTGTTGAAAGCTTGAATCCTTGAGTTCGATTATTCACATATTTGAGATTCTGTTCAGTTAAAGATTGTTGAAATAAATTACTCGAATCTGAGTGTGTGTCTGATACTTTGAAATCGCGGTTTCGACTATTATTCTGCCTCCTTTCATGCTTAATGAGGATTATTCGAATCAATGAACAATTGAACACTGAGATTCTGCCTTCTTTCAGTTTACTTCATGTGTGCCTACTGTTGGAATGTATAAGCATTGGTTGGATAGATGAATTACTCTATATTCTTGAGAGGTTTTTGGCATAGAAACTAGAAAGCATCAGATGAATTAGATATCCTGTTGTTGAATGTATAATCTGTATATCTGTTTGCATTTTTTAATTCTATTTTCATTCAATTTTTCACAGACGATAGAACTTGGAAGTAGAGTAAGTGAGGTGGGTTTAACTGAAAGTGAACTTACTTCTTCATCTACAAATTTGGTTGAAACTACTAGTCTAGGTGCAAAGAAAAGAGAAACCATACAATCTAGATCAAGTGCCTGGAAACATTTTGAAAGTTCAAAGATGCTAATGGAGTTGATAGAGCAAAGTGTAACTATTGTGGTCATGATTGTATGACGGATTCACGATTGAATGGAATAACATCATTGAACATTTAAAGAAGTGTTCAAAGTCTAATTGCTACTTGCTAGATGATTATGATTATGATTTGTGTTAAAAATACAAGTTTTGCTCAGCATTTGCAATGAATTATAGTTTACAGTGCCATTGATTAGTCATCAAAAAAAAAAACAGTGCCATTGATTACAAAAAGAAGTTGGGATCTTTAGTTGGATCTGACAAAGAATCAAAATGCACCTAACAAGGTCGCTTGGTATTCTTATTTTCTGGTATTTGACAATTTCAACCCATATTATATCTGTATTAAATAAGGGCAGATTGGATAACATCACCATTTTTTATCTAACTTATTTTCAATCTGCCCATATCCGATCCGACCCACCTGTTTTCGGCACTAGTCCTAGCTAACATTGCAGAAGGTCCATATTTAAATAATGGTCCAGCATTAGGCAATTCACCTCTTGAAAGATCTGAACCCTAACCTTCAAATTAAGCATCCAATCCTCTTCTGTCCGCACCATTTCACTCCTGCTGATATAGAAACCAGAGCTCGGCGCACAATAAGATTCGGCTAAGGTTTCTGATTTAAGGTTTGATTTCCGCAGATCAATTTTGTTGTTGTTGTCAAGAACTTGCGTCTGTTTCTGCGTGTTTTTGCTTTTTAATTTCTTTTTCCGGTTGTGTGATGAAGTAAGAGTATACATGAACTAGTTGGAATTTTTAGTTTTGGTGGTTCACTAAAGAAAAGTTATTTTTTTGCTTGAAGTGCTGTGTTTGAGATATTCTTCAAGGTTTGAGTAACTTAATACAGAAAATTTAGTTATTTTGATGCCCTCTCTTTCATATTGACCTTCCAATCCAGTCTGCACGGTCTGTTTAGCTCCAATGGTTTATAATTTCAAGAATTCTTAAAAAAAAATTAGCATAGTTTTAAATTTTTTTTTTTTTTTGGTTGTCTGACTATGAGTTTACACCGTTTGCTATGTTATATTGCTTTTGTTTATGATTTTGGTGTTTGAGTTGTTGGAAAAGAAAGGGGGGGGGGCAGGGTTGTGAAGTGGATTGACCAATCATTCTGTTTATCTACTCATGGAAGTTGTAGCTAAAGAAATATATTCATGGATACTGGTTCCATATCTTGGTAGTTAAGGTGTTGATATTACAAGTGGATCATTCATGGCCGATATGGGGTTGAGAATGCTAGAAATGTCTCCCTTTGCTAAGTTTGTACTTCAACTCCATAGACATAAGCTGTCATCTGGGCTTTTTATGCCCTTGTGGAATAGTAATTTTGGTTTGGAGTTTGGATTGTTTTCATTGGGAATATCTGTTCAATTATTATCTGGTTTACTTTCTATTTGTATTCGTGTTAACATATTCTCGTTTAGTCCATACTGCAGTACCCTTTGCTTGTCATTGTCTCTGCTCAATTCATATGATTTTTTTCATGGATTGCCTTAGGTAGCTTAAGTATGGCAACTGTTGAGGCAGTTATGGCTTCCTTAGGACTTTGTTATGCACCCGATGATTCAACTTTATCGCAATCTTGGAAGGGCTTAATTGATTGTAGTACTGGGTTATTGTACTACTGGAATCCAGAAACTAATGTTACTCAGTACGAGAATCATTTGGGCTGTGTCCAAGATTCCAAGTTAATCTGTCATGTTTTAATAGCCCAATCAGACTTGTGAGAATGCCCAAATTGACACTCCTCTTCAGTTGCACCTTCTTTAATTTGATGAACTCCTACTGATAGTACCAAGGCTCTGTTGCTTCTTTCTTCGATAAAGCCACTGTATGTTTCTTCTATTTGTTTACTCTCCTCTCTTCTCTTCTCTTCTTCTATCAAGAAAAACAGATGATTTGATTATCTGTTAGAACTTGTCTAATTTCCAAAACTAGAATCAAAGGAATCTTCTTTCTCCAGTGTTTTGTGTCTGTATGTGTGTGTTTGCTTAGAATTTGTTCTCAGAAAATGTGCTTGTTGTTCCTTACATTCACCTTCCACCATAATATGTAGGCATTCTTTGGATATGGTTTGGTTTATTTTTGAAACAGGTAGTTTTGCCTATGCGAGTTTCACAAAGTATAGCTGGTCCAGAACTCGGATGTTATGAAGAGGGTTATGTTTGGTCGACGGTGTAAATAGTCTTAACTATGGTGAACCTTCTAATAGTGGTAGAGAATTTTGATAGCTGGCTTGATTAGTTTAGGATTGAAGTTTAGTTGATTGATTGACTAATATTGTTAAAACGGGCCCTTTTTATGGAAGATTTGGGCTTGTGGATTTCAAAATCTACCTGATAATCCACCCACGGTGTTTGATGAAATGACTGATAATCAAGTTTTTAAACCTGAAACTCATCCTTCTGTAATAGTAACATAAATTTGACTTCCAATTTGATACATGATCCCTCCCTCGAAAAAAATAAAACAACAATTGGGGCAATTGTTTGGTTGATAAATTTAGAACTAATTTTGGACAAATAGTTGAGAACTTTTGAGAAGTTAGTACGTCCATATCATGTAATGTTATGTCATAGTCATTTGTATTGTGCTGTTCTTATTAAGTCTTCCAAGTATATATTTTTCCTTTTCACAAAAATAAAATGTAACGTGTGCAAATTGGTTAATACATTTTAGTTTCCAATTTCAATTTCAGTCATGCAGATTTGAATTCATTTGATTGAAATCAATCTTGAAAACCAAATCCCCTCAATCAAACAGGGCTTACATCTCTTTTTTTCTATAGGAACCGTTTGAATTGAGTTGCATAATGCCATCTCTCCAAACAGCATTACCTCCTGAACTTGCCAACAATGCCATCCGAGTAAGTATCATTTAATGATTAGCTATTTGAATAAATGCAGCCTCTAGAATTGCTTTCAAAGTGATTGAAGCATGCATTTATTTCTTTTTGCTATTGTCTCTTAGCTTTATCGAGAGTGTCTACGACGAGCAAAATACATTGGCAGTAAGGTATGTTTTTCTTCTTTATGCTGCTCTAAAATTAAATGAGTTGTGTTGGTTGTTGTCGATAAAGTTTTTCAGTCTTCTTTTGTGCACGATTCACTCAGGTTTGATTGTCCTTTCATGTGGTCCTTAAAATTCAAATGCATGATTAAGGTGGTTGATACTAAGCGCAATCTGTTTATGTGATCTCAGGTAGCGATTCTGTTAGGTATTAATTTCTTCACTTCCATCTTAAGTGATCAATCAACTCCATGACACATTTCCCTTCCTCACACTCTCGAGTGAACCCCATGGTCTTTCAGTCCTTTAATATGTTGCTCAGTTTTACTTACATCAGCAATAAAGATGTACAGATTTGAGAAGTGCCTCGACAATTTCGCACCCCCAATCCAACACCTCCCCCCCCCCCCACCCAAAAAAAAAAGAAGACAAGAATGCAACTTGTCATATATTTATCTTTTTTACATGTTATAGAGCTGCTTCCCCTAACTTAAGGCCTTGGAGTTTTAACTGGACGTTGGGCATGAGAGAACCTATTCTGTGAAAAATTGTAGAACCAAAAGCACTGGTGCAAGAGCTAGTCTTGATTTTTATTTTATTGCATGGAACTGTCATTTTGTTTACAATATTTCAGATAAATTTGACTTGTTTGAACAAAAAGATATGAATATAAAAAAATTCCATCTTCAAATTGTCTTTTGTGAAGTAGCTACTTATATAGTTGTCTGGCCTTAATTTGCAGCAACATAACACACAGCTTCTTGTTGGTATGGTGAGACAGCAGTTCAAAAAGCATATGCATGAGACTGATCCAGATAAAATTCAGAAATTGAAGGATGAGTAAGTTCATTCCGTCTTGATGTATTTGCTTTTATTGTTTTTCTATAAAATGAATGTCTTCCAAACTGGTAGGAATGTTCTTAAGCCGGTTCACATCATAAACCACCTTCTGATTGGATGCGTTCCATTGTCTTCCTCTGGTATTACAGTGCTGCAAGGGGGCTTATAAATCACATGCTGCATGAATCTGAGAAGATTACTGGTCGGAAATTCAGCCAGGGTTCTTGAAATTGCCTACTAGCAAACTGTTGCAAGGATTTCCAAGATACTAGTTCCAAGCTAATTGTTTTTAAAGATCTACTATAAGTTTGTGATATTAGTATTAGCTTTGATGTTCTATTAGCATATCAATGCAGAGACAATAAAGCCATGTTCTAAATTTTGCCGTATAGTTGAGTTTGTGATGAGCTCGCTATTAAGGCTCAACTTTTTTCTTTCTACCTTCGTCCCAACCTTTGAAGGTTGGCTTTTATTGCTTTTTTTTTGCCAGAAGTTTTTAAACTACCTTCTCCATATCTTTGTGAGTTGAAAAACATTCATCAGTAATACATGTAAACTGTAGCGTCTCAATTGATAAAGTATTTAAATGATGAGTATGATTGCGTTAGTTTTTTCTTTGTAAAGCAAGTAATTCTCCTGAAAACTGTAACTTTTGGAAATGGTGAAAATGATAATTTTTCTGAGGTGTCTCATACGGATCTTGCTTTTTTTTCTTTCGAATAAGCCAATTCATTTGGTATACTAATAAGAGGCTAAGAGGCAGGTACCTCTTTGTATTTTTTGAAATTTCAAAAAAATTTATTGACGCATTTGCTTCATCTCCAAGGTATATTTTGAATTTCAAATTTCTGCTAATAATTTGGTTCCGCGTCAATGGAAAGATTTTATGCTAAATAAGTGAAATTCAATGTGTGTAGAATGTTGATAGTTGCATGAAACATTTGTCAAATAAAGAAGGGAACAGGGTCAAAATTAGCTATTAAACAAAGTCAAAATTACCCCTCAACATTTGTTTAATAGCTAATTTTATCCTCTGTTATACCATACGGTCATTTACACCCGTGTTTGCAAACTTATCACTTGTACCTCTCTGACGGAAATCCCCAAATCTGCACAAAAATCCCATTTCAATTGAAATTACCTGATTCTCTCTTTTAACTCAAACACGACCCACTATACTAAATAAAATCATACCGAATTAAATTCTCAAATCCAATCTCTCTCAATCTTCTTCATCTCTTTCCTCTCTCTCATCAAAATCACGTAATCCTAAGGTCACATTTTTCTGTAAGCTCTTCGCCTTCACGTAGCTAACTTATATGATTGTTCCACTCACCAGTCAAGAAAGGGTTGTTAAGCTCACCAATTTTGGAGATTAATGTGGATGCACAAACTTTGTTTGGATGGTTGTTACATGTTGTTTCATAATGTATTGTATTGTGTTCTATTGTATCGCTTTAATGGATATAATGTTTGGATAAATTGTATCGTTCTCCGTCGTTACATAATGTCACACATCCATAATTTGAATGATAAACCTACAAGAAAAGTTGGGTAGGAGGTAGAGCTACTATGAAAAAGTATGGTAAAAGATAAAATATAATTATTAAATAATAAATAAAGACAAAATAAGAAGAAACATATTAAGATAACGGCGCGTCACACCAAGTCGATCGTTACATAAAATGGGTATTTTCGTGGTTACCTTACGATGAGTTTAAACGATACGATACAATGGAATTTAAGTAACAATCAAAACAAACATTATATTTAAACTAACGATACAATACAATACAATACGACGGGTAACAACCATCCAAACAAGGTGTTAGGGGATGATGAGATTCCACTTTTCACTAGCTCCCAATTGGCCCCTAACCCTAGGGATGGCAATGGAGGGGGCGAATGCGGGGCGGTTTTAAGGCTATGTGAGGCGGAGCGGTTTTAAGACTATGTGAGGCGGAGCGGTTTTAAGGTTATGCGGGGCGGGTTGAAGTGGGTTTTTTAAAAACTAATGCGGGGCGGGGTGGGTTGCGGGTCTATGCGGGTTCAAACTTAATTTTAACTTTTTACATGTTATAAGAGTGACAAAGCATTATTTATTAAGATAATTTCTTTAAAGTTACTAAAATATTCAAGATAGTAAATGAAAACGGTTCAATAAAAATTCAAAAACTTATGCGGAGGGGGTTGAAAATGAAAAATAGTTGTTATGCGGGGCGGGTTAAGCTCAGCCAGCCCCGTCCCATTGTCATCCCTACCTAACCCCTAAATGTGAGCTTGGTCCGAGATTAGTATAAGGCCTCAATTTTAGGAAGTCGGGTTAGCTTGGTCCGACTTCATTGGCAAGTTTAAATAAAAAATTATCCTTAAACCACTACGAATTAATGTCCCTATTATATTTTATCTTCTCCAATCTTAATCAAAGGTGAAGTTAGCTAATCACTATGAGTTCAATTTAGTTTGATAACTTTAATTCAAGACTCTTTATTTATATTAATAAATTTAGTGAATATATATAGTTTTATTAATTTAGAAACTAGCATCTTGAAGAGATTAGAATTACAAACATTCTAAATTTAAATTTTCTTTTTAATGTATGATCTTTAATTTAGACTGTTTGTCATTTTTAAGAATAATTAACATTTCAGAAATAAATAAGAGTTAATACAGTTATCTAGAATATTTTAACTATTAAACCTTTCTTTACCCCCCTCTCTCTCATTCAAAATCCTAACTTTTCTTGTCTATTTCCCACCGGAATGGCCAAAACGGCCATCCATCTTCTAGCACTGGTCCGGCATGCTTCCTTCCTTCTGATAATTCTTTTCCTTTGCTTCAGCATCCCAAAGCTCCCATGCATGCAAACTTGATTAAACCTAATAGTTTTTGCCTAACAATAATAATAGTAAGGAGGCTTTACCAACTTTTGTTGATATGTTTAAACCACACAAAGGAACGTGCAGTCATTCATCAACTGTAAAGTCAATTCCAATTTACAGTGAAGGAATCCCTAGGGTGGTCTGGACGAAAGAAGAAGTGGATAGAATGAATATTATTGAGAACCTTCAATATGCTTTAATTGGGAAATTTTCGTATGGTTGGCTGGAAATTGAAGAACTTCGCATTCTAATCCCAAAACAATGTAATGTAAAAGGGGAGTGCAAGATTGGTTTGTTACGGAATAGGCACATAGTAATGCGCTTCACTAGGCAAGATGATTTTATCAATATGATGTCTAAATCTAATTATTACTTACAATCAAAGGATGGCTATTTTTATATGAGGAGGCCTTTAGTTTATGATGCTGCATTTAATATACATGAGGAAACAACGCATGCAATGTCATGAATTTCCTTTCCGGATTAAAAATCAGCTTTCTTTGTTAAGGAATTCATATTTTCATTAGCATCAGCTGTCGGAAAACCTCTACAATTAGATATGACAATAATAAATAAGACTCAACCTAATTGTGCGAGGGTCAAGGCGCAAGTGGATTTGTTGGCAGATTTCCCTAAATTTATAGAACTAGAGGTTGTGAATGAAGAGACTAAGACTTCTAGGGTGGAGAAAATTCGTATTCAATATGACATGGTGCCGAAGTATTGTAAGCATTGTAGATTACAAGGGCATATAGAAAGTGAATGTAGGGTGCTTCATCCAGAATTCAAGAAGACAGAGCATGAAGAGTTTCAAGAAGAAAAGGAGAAGAATGATGAAAATGCACCACCTGAAGTGGCTTTATTAAGGGTGGGCAGGCAATTTAAGAAATGACAGCCTGCTAATAAAATGTCCCCTCATACATAAAAAGACTGATCAAAAGGATGGGGAAAAGGGTGTCTGTACAGGCAACTCTTTTGCAGCTTTA
This sequence comes from Solanum appendiculatum, assembly GCA_018342035.1. NCBI lineage: Eukaryota > Viridiplantae > Streptophyta > Magnoliopsida > Solanales > Solanaceae > Solanum > Solanum appendiculatum. Next base: position 647,274 of record JAGDQO010000302.1, read on the forward strand.
AAGGATAAACATCAGGATGATGAGATGAGTACAAATATTTCAATCAGTGCAGACAAGATGATAAGCAATAAGCAACACACCATTTCCACAAAAGAAGGGATAGAAAGAGCTTTTGTACAAGAAAACAAGCAGCAAATCACAACAAAGATAATAAAGCCATTCAACAGGGCATAATAGTGAATACAGAGGATATGCAAGGTAAAAAGAGAGGACATGATGGGGAGAATAATAACAATGCCAAAGATGGAGAGAATAATAACAATGCCAAAGATGGAGAGATTAGTGCTCCTGCAAGTTCAGAAGAAAATCAGTCAGATACCTCAGTAGGAACAGGAATGCAGCAAGACAGGAATGGAGATCAGAAGATTTGTGATAGTAATAGTGAGAAGGTTTCGGTGCCCATACATGTAGTAGCAGCAAATGGCAATAATGTTAATGCAAAAGAGCTCTTGGGAGATATGGCTGAGCCTCAACATGGTCACATGAGCAGGGTTGAATTTGACAAACTAGGGTATACATGTAGAAATGATAAAAAGCCACAAGAAGATGATGATGAAGAATTGCGGAAACAATGTGAGATGAAAGATACATCTACAATACTGGGCAGAGGAGAGAATGAAAATAGTCAATCAATGGCTATAATACCCGCAGTTGCACAAGAAATTGAAAAGGATCTGGTACTGATGAGGGAGTTGGCAAGTGTTGAATATCATGAACCTCCATAAATAGCTAGTGTATCAGATGGTGAGGTAACTAAGAACATTCAAGACCATCAGAAGATGTTGAAGCTAGAAAGCAACAAAGAGAAATTAACATTGACACCTTCTCTTGCTGGAAAATCTGCTCCAATGGAAAGGTTGCATGAGTTGATTACACACAAATGCCTAAACAAGGACCCTGCAATCATGGCAAAAGAAGTCACAGTATCAGAAAAGAACATAAAGATGAAGAATAAAATGACACAAATATGTAGAACATCAGTAAAGATGCTGGGCTATCTCCAGGATGTACTCAAGAATGAGAAAAGACAAGGGTAAAGGAGAGACAACTACTGCAGTGCCTACAAGAGTTCAAACTAGAAGAGGGGGGGGGGGGGGGTAAAATCAGCTTCTAAATGAATCACAAAGCATTGTTTTGGAATTTTAGGTCTGTTAGAACACAACAGGCCTTTCATAGGGTTCAAATGCTACATAGACATCACAAGTTTTTTATGATTGCATTGATGGAACCATTTCAAAGTAATAGGAAGATTCAGAGGTACAAAAAAAGACTAGGGATGCAATATGTTAATTATAATGCAAATGGAAAGATTTGGGTGTTTGTTAATCATCATATTCAAGTGTGGGGTTGCAGCAGATTCTGAACAACAGTTGACACTACATCTCACTTTAGAAGATGGTAATCAGATCCTAGTTACTGTGGTCTATGCTAAATGCTCTAGCATTGAGAGATTAAGTCTTTGGGAAGAAATAAAAGAATTGCTTTATTATTTGTATTTAATTAATTTAAATGAAAAATATTTTATGTTTTTGTTTGTATTTAATTTTAAATTATTTACTTAACTTCAATTCACTTTTCTATATAATTTTAGCCGAATTTAAAACAATAAAATATATTTTTGATTTTTTTGATTTTGAATAAAACATATGTAGAATGTACTAAATGTCTTTTAATTTTATAATATAATCATTTCATCTGAAAAGTTAGATTTAAAAACTTACTAACAAGGATATAATATTATTTCAGTTAAACAAAATAAAAAACAGTAGACCAAACATATAAAAAAACATGAAGCATTTGGTTTTTTCTCAAGGTAAAATAAATGCTAAAATTAATATTATCATTATTAAAAACTTCAACATAATATATTAAAACTACTAAAAGTATAGCTAATTATAGCTATAAACATAATATTTTAATTTTACTAATCTGAATACTAAATTGTGTATTAATAATATTAATTTAATATGCACAAATAAATAAGTTAATAATTTGTATCATTATTTTTAAAATATACATTACTAAGTACATAGTAAATTTTATTAGTTATATTTAATTTAAAATATTTTTACATTTTAAAATATCCGTACAATGCGCGTACACGTATACTAATAATTCGTAATAGACTTCGCCTGAGAAAAGGATAAAGAAGATGACACGATTTTATAAAATGAGAGGCCAATTTTTTTTCATAGAGAGTAGATAGGATTAATTTAGGTTATAGGTTAGGATTAGATTAGATCGGATCGGATCGGATTGAATTTATAAACCAAAATTATATTGTTTATAAGTCAAAATTTCTAAGGATCCATTTGACCATAGGTTTTGGAAGCATTTTTTGGGAAATTATTTGGCAGAATCTATTTGACAATAGAATTTGTTTAGTTTTTAAGAAATTTTGGGGGAAAAAATCCCAAAATTCCAAAATGTGCTAAAAACTTATTTATGGGCCAAAATATATTATAGCTATTGATTTCTTTTAAAATTTTATAACTTTTTTTATTTTTATAAGAAAAATTCCACATATTATTTACCTGAACTAACTTTATCTTGCCTTTTCAGTTATTTGATCTAGAAATACATGCTTGCCGTGAAAAGATTATTTGTAAGATTATATTAAGAAATAGTTAGTTACTATTGTATGTTGTAATTTTTTTTCTTCACTTATGAATCTCCTTAACTAATTGTAATTTGATGAATTGCAGTAGCTAATAATTGTGTTATTAGTAGTTTTTATTAAAATATTGTATTCTGATTTTAGAATAATATATCGTCCATTTTAATGTAAAAATGGTAATTTTGTTTTAAACTTGGGAAAATGCTCAAATATGCTATCGAACTTTTAGAAAATGCTCATTTATGCTATCCGTTAAAAGTTTGGCTCATTTATGCCATTGCTGTTAAAGAAAAGGCTCATCCATGCCATTTTTTTTAATCCGGTTTTGCAAAATCACTTTTTACACCCCAAACAAGGTTTAACACTTTTCAATTGAAGTTTTTGGATCAAATGTACTCTTTTTGCTTGTTCTTCCCTAAGAACACCAAGAACACATAAAGAATATAAACAACTCTCAAATTTTCAACATCTTTCAATTCTTCATGAAATCATCTCAAATTTCGGCTACATATATCATTAATTTCTTTTTTTAAAAAACCAAAATTCTTAAATCATTTGTAGAGTTTAAAAAATTCACCTGTATTAAAAAAATATTCCAAAAAAAGAAAATCAGTCCCAAAATTTCAAAAATTTGTTTTGATTCGTGTTTTTGTAGTTGTTTTTGAGATTAGATCTTTGTTCCCTAGTGTTTTTTGAGTCTATGATCAAAGTTTCAAATGATTTGAAGTTGTAGAGAAAATTCTACCATTAAAGAATGTTGAAGTTTTGAAACTTTGAAGAAATTTCGAGTGGATCTTGTTGAATTAGGTTGAATTCGCGCTCAAAAGATATTGAGTTTTGTATCTAGCTCGGAGAGAAAATACTCTTGAAATTTGAGGTGATTTCGTGAAGAATTAAAGAAGTTTGAAATTTGGGAATTATTAATGTACTTCACGTGTTCTTAGGGAAAAACAAGCAAAAATAGTGCATTTGATCCAAAAACTTCAATTGAAAAGTGTTAAACCTTGTTTGGAGTGTAAAAAGTGGTTTGCAAAACAGGAGTTAAAAAAAACAGCATGGATAAGCCTTTTCTTTAACAGCAATGGCATAGATGAGCCAAACTTTTAACGGATGGCATAAATGAGCCTTTTCTGAAAGTTTGATGGCATATTTGAGCCTTTTCCCTTTAAACTTATAAGAATTTTTGAAAGTTTGTAGAATTTATGGATATAAGTCATGTTTCATGTTTTTTTAAAATAAATAAAAATTATATATTTTCAAAAATTATAATCAAACATATTTTGAAACTTCAATTCAAACTTCACTCGAATTTAATTTTCCAAAAATATTTGAAAATCTATTACCAAACGCTAATTAAATCTTAAATCCAAAAATAAACCAGAATCTGAAATAAACTTCGTCAAATGACTGGACAAAATCCAACATGTACAACATATATATGTGGATATATTCATATTTTTGTTGGGAAATTAATCTTTTGAACTCCAAGTCTATTTAATGCAGTAAGGTTTCCTAAAAAGGAAAGAGGCTTCTGCACTAAGATTAAATGCATATGCTGACTGGAATTAAGAATATTAATGTTGCTGTGTATTTATTTGAGCTTTAATTTGAATCCTTTTTTTCATTTTTACTATTCTCCCGTCCCATATCAGTTGATCATTATATTAAAAATAATTATCTCATATTAATTGTTCACAAGGGAGAATTTAAGTATAAAAAATGGGTCACCGAAACCCGTGTTCATCCGACAAAATTCAATATATTACTTATATAATTCTTAAAAATATATCAAATAGCAACTGTAGGAACCCATGATCACAAATGATTGGATGGTTCATCGGTTTGAGTGTTCATTTTCCATGATCGTTCGTTCTTTTCTTCCTTTTCGTTCCTTCAGCTGAAATCACCATTCTTAGTAAGCAAACTAGCAAAATCAATTATAATATTTTAGATCTTATTACATGCAATGGTCAGCGGCGGCTAAAACACATAAGTGGTCTGAGGCAAAATCAAACGGAAGCCTTAAATTTTAAAGAAAAATTAATATTCTTTTTATAAAATCTACTTTTTAAATTACTTGAGATGCAAAATTGTATATTTTTTATTATCGATTTCTTTTAATAATTCTTTTTTCAATCAATAATTCATAAAACCAATGCATTTAATCTTTCTTGCGACATAGTACTCTAGATATACTAACAAACTTCTTCTAATAACTTTTTCTTTTAATATAATTTTTTTTCTTGGAAATTGTATTTAATATTTTCCTTATGAAAAAACCTATATATATTATTGCTAAAATAAATGAGGCCCCTCAAATTTAGAAGTCTAAAGTAGTTGCCTTTTTCTTAAAGGGGCAGAGCCGCCCCTGACAATGGTGCACCCATCTTTTTGAAATCCTAAATTCGCCTTTGGTTGTTCACCTTACTAAAATAAGTAAACGTTAATAATTTTTTCTAAATTACCCTTGTAGTTAATTCTTTTTGAAAGTGTTCACATTTGTTTATAAAATTTCTAAGAAGTTTTTTTAAAAGATAAATTAATAAAATTATCTTCTTATTTATGATTTCTTAGGCACCATGCAAAATAAAAAGTGATAAACTAATATGAGACGAAGAAAGTAGTAATTCTAAAGTATTTTCTCTAACTCAATAATTACTATCTCCATCTCATATTAGATAAGCATCTTACTAAAAGTGTTTGTCTCATATTAGTTGATCACTTACTAAATCAAGATAGAATTAATTATTTTTTTCCATTTTACCCCTATAATTAATATGCTTTGAAAGTTTAAATAAAATTTAAAGATTCAGTTTTTTTTTCAAGAGGCTAATAATTAATATGAACAAAGGACAAAATAATAAAGTTGATAAATTTATTACTCTTATCAATTTAATACCTTTTTCTTTTGTACCATATTAATATTTCCCTATATTTATGATTAAAGGTAAACGTGTAAATAAATAACTAATTGTGCCTTGACTTTTTAAAATAATAAATATTATAGATCATCTATTTTTAATAAAAAATGATCAATATTTAAAAACGGAAGGAGTAAATTAGTGTATGTGAAGTTAAAAAAAATAAAATTCTGAGGAGATCTTGTAGTAGGTCCTTGTCTAATCAGTAAATGACCCTAGTTTTCCTTAAAGGGATAAAGAATATTGTTGCTTCAATAAATGCAGACTGCTAAATAGATTCTTTCTTTGGCTGTATTTTTATTGCAAACAACACCCAACAGTCCAACTGTACTAAATGGAGTAGAAGGGGTTTTAAATTATATTTTACCCTTCATTAGTATTTAAATAGTTATAATATTATCTAATATAATAGTTTAAGAGTTGAAATTGTCTTTAAATTATATGAAATTGAACAAAAATATTCTTCGTGAGTAGTTTCATCTAAAAATATTCATATTATTAATAATTTGGTTAAAAAAATACCTCTATTATTACTAAATAGGTTAAAAATACTCTTTATATATATATATATATATTAACAAGAAGGTGATCCAATTTTGTCTATATTTCTTCATAAGCACACTATTAATGTTTGACCACCAAAATATGACATGACAATTTATTTAGTTCACATAATATTTTTTTTCATTTTCAGTTCATATGGCAATAAACCACGATCTGATCCGATCCAACCCAACTCTAACCCATAACCCAAATCAACCCTATTCAATGAGAATCATGCTTATAGTAAATATTTTTTTTCATGAGCATGTCAAATTAATTAAAAGTTTACACAATGAGGTTGTGTTTGGTTAAAACTTAAACAAGAGACTTTCATTCTTTGGATGAATAATAAAACGAATCTTTATACTGCCGTTAAAAAAAAAATCCTTTATAGACTTCGCCTAAGAAAAGGAGAAAGAAGATGACACGATTTTATAAAATGAGGGCCAAATTTTTTTCATAGAGAATGTATAGGGTTAATTTAGGTTATAGGTTAGGGTTTGATTGGATCGAGTCGGATCGGATCGGATCTATAAATTAAAAATTATATTATTTATAAATCCAAATTTCTAAGGAATTATTTGATCATAGATTTGAAGCATTTTTTTAGGAAATTATTTGGCAAAATCTATTTGTCTAGTTTTTAATATATTTTGAAAAACAAATCCCAAAATTCCAAAATATGTTAAAAACTTGTTTTTGGGCCAAAATATATATAGCTATTGATTTTTTCAAATTCTTTTAGAACTTTTTAAAATTTTTATAAGAAAAATTCCATATATTATTTACCCCAACTAACTTTATCTTGCCTTTTCAGTTATTTGATCTAGAAATACATGCTTGCCATAAAAAAATATTTGTAAGATTATACTAAGAAATAGCTAGTGACTACCGTATGTTGTAATTTTTTTTCTTCACTTATGGATCTCCTTAACTAATTGTAATTTGATGAATTGCAGTAGCTAATAATTGTATTATTAGTGGTTTTTATTAAAAGACTGTATTTTGATTTTAGAATAATATATTGTCCATTTTAATGTAAAAATGGTAATTTTATGTCAAACTTATAAATATTTTTTGATAGTTTGTAAAAAATATGGATACAAGTCATATTTCATGTTTTTTCAAAATAAAAAATAATAATATATTTTTAAAAATTATGATCAAACATATTTTGAAAACTTTAATCCAAACTTTGCCTAAATTTAATTTCTCAAAAATATTTGAAAATCTATAACCAAGTGCTAGTTAAATCTTAAATCCGAAAACAAAGCAAAACCTGAAATACATTTCGTCACATGATTGGACAAAATCCAACAGGTACAACATATATATGCTGATTGGAATTTAAATGCATACGCTGACTGGAATTAAGAATATTAAAGGGGTCGTTTGGTAGAGTGTATAAGAATAATGTAAAATATAGTGTATTAGGAATGCTTGCATTAGTTATGCTGAGATTTTTCTTATGCAGTGTTTGGTTTGGTGTACTAAAAATATTATGCATTGCATAACTTTTAAAAATAAATAGTTTTTTACAAAAATACCCTCCACAAATATAGTGGAAAGGATGTGAAAAAGTTTTTGAAGGACAATTTTGTCTTTAATGATGCTAATGCATGCATTAAAATCCATTGCATTACTAATGCATAGAAATCTGTGGTATTAGTAATACACTCTTCAATACACAGTATAATGTATTACTAATACAAGTATTAGTTGTGCATATGTTAGAAAAATATACCAAACAAGGTATTAGTAATACATCTAGCTAATGCAAGCATTATTTTCTCTAATACCACAGATTTCTATGCATTAGTAATGCAATGGATTTTAATGCATGCATTAGCATAATTAAAGACAAAATTGTCCTTCAAAAACTTTTTCACATCCTTTCCACTATATTTGTGGAGGGTATTTTTGTAAAAAACTATTTCTTTTAAAAAAGTTATGCAATGCATAATATTTTTAGTACACCAAACCAAATACTGCATAAGAACAATCTCAGCATAACTAATGCAAGCATAACTAATACAAGCATTACTAATGCAAGCATTACTAATACACTATATTTTGCATTATTCTTATACACTCTACCAAACGACCCTTATTATTTTTGTGTATTCATTTGAGCTCTAATTTTTCAAGTACCGTATAAAATAAAAACTGAACAACTAATATGAAATGGAATAGTAATTCTAAAGTGTTTTCTCTGACTTAATAATTATGAGTGTGAGAGAGAGATATGAAAAGTTAGTGGAAGAAAGAGACAAAATTTAATTCTTCTTGTTTGGAGCATGCATTTATTCATGCAACAATAACACTTCCTTCGTTTCAAAATAATTGAATTGTTGGGATGTTTCATATCCTTTAAGAAAAGAAGATTATGACATAAATTAGACATTACTTTCCATTTTTATCCTTATTAATTATTGTCAAATTAATCTTTAGAATAATTTAAAGTACTTAAAGTCTCTTGAATACATCACATAGAAAATCCAAATGAACGGTAAAAATGAAAGAATATTCTAAAAGTAGTCTTGAAGATTGAGCAATTAAGTTAATTTGAAATATGAAAAATATCTCAACAATTCAATTATTTTGAAATTTCGGGAGTAATTTTTTTTACTCTCTCCGTTCCTAATTATATATCGTCCTTACTAAAAATAGAGGGTCCTTAATACTTGTCATTTTACAAAATCAATATATAAATAATACTATTCTTCCTATTTTATAGAGTTATTAGCCTTATGAATTTGACCAAGAGTTATGGAAGCTTTGACTCATTTCAGTGCCACTACTGGGCTTGTGGCAAATATGGAGAAATCAAACTTATTCATAGCAGAGTGACTGAAGAAGTAGAGAAGCAGCTTTTGAACATCACTGGCTTCACATCAGGATCCTTTCCCATTAGATATTTGGGACTACCACTCACATCCAAGAGGTGGAGTAAAATGGAATGTCACCAGCTTGTTGATAAGTTAACTGATAGGATAAAAAACACCTATGCAAAACAACTTTCATATGCAGGGCTTCAAGTGGTGTTGGCTATGCTATTTTCAATACACAGTTTTTGGGGATCAATATTCATACTTCCTCAGAGGGGATTATTGAATTTCATGAAAGACTGCGAATGATGAAAAGAGGATATTTTATGAAAAGATGCATGTTCAATCAAAATCTAAAAGGAGGTGGACAAGAAATGCAGAGACTATTTGTGGGGAGATAATGGAGAAAAGAAGAAAGTATCATTGGTATCCTGGGAAAAAAATTGTTTCCCAAAGAGGCAGGGAGATCTAAATATTAAGGGGTGTGGGAAATGGAATGTGGCTAGCTTCTGTAGGTAAACTAGTATGGCAGATAGCAGTGAGCAAAGAGTTTTTATGGGTGAAATGGGTACCACTGTTTGGAATCATAGAGCACCAGTAGACAGTAGCTGGTATTGGAGGAAAATAAATTCACTAAAGAACCAAATGCAGCATTGGTATACACATGGACAGTTTAACCTTACTGCTAGTGGAAAATACTCAATCACCAGGAGTTATCTTGCTTTGTTGGGCCACCAAGCTGAACTAATCTGGAACTCTGTGTCATTGCGTAGGTAAAGGTTCATCATGTGGTTAGCAACATAAAAGTGACTGCTCACAAAAGAAAGACTGTTGAACATGAACATACAAGTCGATGACAGTACATGCTGCTTATGTAAGGACATTATGATGGAAACAAATAAACACTTTTTTGTAGACTGTGAATATGTTATAAAGGTGAGAGAAGCAATCCAAAGCTAGTCCAATATTAACTTACCTACAAGAGAACTGACTAGCACCTTGGAGTTGATTAACAAGAAGCATTGGAAGAAGTTCAAGAAGGAAGTGGTGGCAGCCTTATGAGGAGCTATGGTATATCATGTCTGGAAAGCAAGAAATTGGAAACAATTTAAAGGAGTCAGCATACAACATGCAGATACAGTTAAGGAAATTACACGTGAAATAGTAGAAAGGATAGAAGTGTATAAGAATTCCAAAAGAGCAGGTAGATGTAGAAGTTTTTGGCAAAATTTATGTAACTAGACTTTGTTTGTTTTTGTTTGAGGCCTCTCTTCATGCTATTCTTTGAAGGGTGATGAGGATTGGTGCTCATAGCTTGTAAGTGGCTTTTTTGTTAATAGTAATATTCACTTTGGTTGTCAACAAAAAAAAAGATTAATTCATGTTCATTGGTCAATTTAATTAATTAAAATAAATTAATTTATATCCATTTATTGAAAACTTGACTTCATGAGAACACTAAATAAGGATACAGTAGTAAACTTAACTAATTTTTAAGGGACATGAAATCTGAAATGATGACATATAAATAGGAACAGAGGGAGTACCTTTTAGGAAACCTGGACCATTTAATGATATAGAGGATACTCTATCAAGCAAGATATTTGAACTTCGTCCCATTAATTAGCTATTGTACATTTAATGACAAGATTTCCTAAAAGAGTAAGTAGTTGTATTAGTAGTAAATTCATTTCTATCAACCATCCACGGTTCACTTTTATTTATTGATTTTTCCCATCTCTTAAATTAATATGGTTAAATCCCATACGTACGATATATACATATATACATATATACATATATATATATATATATATATTGTAACTCAAGATATTTTTATCAACAATAAGAATTGGCTTAAACTGGAAACTGCATCAAAAGCAAAGAGAGGCAAAACAATATAGTTATTCACTAAAACAAGTAATAACTACAAAACTTCTTTATCATCATTAAAAGCAAATTATCAACATCACAATAAAGAAAAGAGTAGTATATATATATATATATATATATATATATATATATATGTAGAAGCATTAAATATTTGTTCTCCTACTACTTAATTCATCATTTTTTTTTCTTCAAAAAGTTTGAGCTCCAACATACTTTGGAAAACAAAGCCAAAAAAAACGAGCTAAGGATCTGAACTGCGAAGAGCTGAAAAAAAAGGACGATCAAGTTGGACTAGTAGAGGTTTCTTTTTTTCTACTACTTCAAAGGAGATCGATCGATCATGTCTAACAGTGATCGCCCCAGAAACATTATAAAGGTATATATATATAATTTTTTTTATTGATCTACTCTTCATTATTTGTGTTTATGTGATGAGGCTTGGCATAATGTGGAACCATATGTGCGCCATTGTCTCTGAGTATTTAGATGTATTTGTTTTTATCAAGCTCCACAGCAGAAGGGAGACAATCTAGATATAAGGCATACCTGGTTGGAGGTAGGAAGTAAGATAGTCGAGTTATATGCAAACTGGCTGGTGCACCATCATTATTTATAAAAATCTTAGAAATGTTTTGATGAATATATTACTATAGTATATTGACAACACTTTTTTTGGGATTACTATAGATATGTGTTCAAGTCTGTGAAGTCCTATTGTAAGAAACTGTTGATCAGGGAGGAGTTTTTATTTCCAAATCTTGCGGTTTGTGGATACATATGTTTCCAAGAAAAGTGTGTTTTTTGCTAGACAAATAATATTGACGTCTGACAATTTGAGGGAGAGTAGGATGGCAATGGGGCGGTGTGGGTTTAAGGCTAGGCGGAGTGGAGCGGATCAATCCCTAAGCGGGTGCGGGTCGGGGCGGGTTAAAGCCTTGGTTTTATAAAATTATGGGGGTGCGAGGCAGGTGCGGGTCTCGTCCAATATTTTATCAACAAAGCTTCAGATGACTGCCACATTTTTTTTAAAAGCTTTTTAAAGGTTGAGATTTAGTTTGAGTTTATTTTCAATTATTGATTAAATCTTTGATATTGGTAAAAACTTAAAAGGAAAAAAGTTAAAATTTGTCCTAAAATTATATTTTATCACTTTTGCTAGCTAAGCCTAATAAAATAGTTTTAAATCAACTTTTAGATTATTTTGAATATAACAATGATAATTTATAAAATTTTAAAATATTTGTATATGCAAAATAATAAAGTAAGAAAAAAAAACTTAAATGGGGCAGAGCAGAGCGGGTTGAGAATTGAAAAAAAGGTTATGTGGGGCGGGGCAGAGCAGGTTCAGAATTTTGTGGGTTTGACAAAACTCACCTTGCACCCGCCCCATTGCCATCCCTAAGGAGAGTAAGACTACATAGGTTGTCGAAATTGGAAACATTAGATCGCTAAAATCCTCCATTAATGGAGTTTGAGATTAGTGAAGAGGAAAGGAAACTTCTAGAAAGAAAGAATGGAAATCATGTGCATTGTATTTTCACTAACTGAGTATATGAGCATTACATTAATGTATATATATACACACACGAATCAGGAAAAATAACTATAATCTACTCTGACAATTTAACCAACTCTAACTAAATCTTAATTAACCGCCTTAACTCCTTACTAATTACTTCACTAATCTAACACCCCCTCTCAAGTTGGAGGTGAGGTAATCACAGACAACTTGTTCAGAAGTGTTGAGTGCTTGCCTTCAGTCAAGGCCTTAGTGAATATATCTGCTATAATTGTGAATTTGTGGAACTGTGATGAAGTGTAATCAGCCTTTGTTGAAGTTTGTCCCTAATGAAATGACAATCCACCTTTATGTGCTTTACTCTTTCATGGAAAACTCGATTCTTGGCAATGTGAACTGCTGCCTCCCTGTCACAAAACATATGTATAGGCAAAGAGCTTTGTACCATTAGTTCATTAAGCAACCTTTCAAGCCATACTAGTTCCCCTACTACTTTCCTCATAGCCCTGTACTCTGCCTCTGCAGATGATAATGACACAGTGACCTGCTTTTTGGACTTCCAACTGATAGAGCAGTCTCTCATAAGTACAAAGTACCCACTAACTGACCTTCTTGAATCAGAACAAGAAGCCCAGTCTGGGTCACAATAAGCACTAACAGTGAACTTTGACTTATTCAAAATGAAAATTCCCAAAGTGGGATCTTGTTTCAGATATCTTAGCACATGATAAGCAGCTTTCAAGTGTGTTCTCTAGGTGACTGCATAAACAAACTGAGATGTTGGACACTGAATACTATGTCCATTCTTGTATTTGTGAGGAAGTGAGCTTACCAATTAGCTTCCTATAATGAGTAGGATCTAGCAGTAGTTTGCCATCTGTAGCTGTGAGCTACTTAGTACAGTCATGAGGTGAAGTAGTCACTTTGTAGTTCATAACATCAAACTCCTTTAGGAGATCAGTAGTAAACTTTCTATGGGAAATGAGATCACCATCTTGTCTATATAATATTTCTAGTCCCAAGAAATAGTGCAGCTTCACAAGGTCCTTTATCTTAAACTGATCATGCAGGAAGGCCTTTAAAGAGGTGATTTCCTCCAAGTCAGTTCCTGTAAAGATAATATCATCCGCATACACAACAACAAACACCAAAGAACAGCCCTTTCTTTTGTAAAATAGTGAGTAGTCACTGTTTGAGTGTGTATATCCCTTTGAGCATAGGTTTCTAGCCAACTTGTCATACCACTGCCTACTTGCCTACTTCAAGCCATATAAAGACTTCTTGAGTCTGCATACCAAATTGTTGTCATCTACTATAAGGCCCTGTAGTACTTTCATATACACTTCTCCATGTAAGTCACCATGGAGGAAGGCATTGTTCACATCTAGCTGATACATATTCCATCCCTTCTTCACAGCCAAGCAGATCAAAGTACTTACAATAGTCATTTTTACTACAGGTGAAAAAGTCTCAAAATAAACTATTCCAGCTTGTTATGTATACCCATTTACTATCAGCCTAGCTTTGAACCTTTCCACACTTCCATCTGCCTTATGCTTAATAGGATGGTTCAATCTGAGCTCATGAATGATGATTTTGCATAAGGAAGCCGGATTCCAACAATGCCGTTAGCCCAGCTACAAAAAATCCCAACAGAGACACCAAAGCATCCAACATTCAATCTACTAAAACCACTCTCCCTATTACAAAACCATTTCCAATTACAAATGAACTTTGAACCACAAAACATACCAGATCAGTTGAAAAATAAACATTGGAGAAGCAAAAAAAAAGATCAGAAGAAATAAAAGATGGAAGCACAATTTGTTGAGCATGTATAAAAGCTTAAAGAGTATTGACCCTACGATTTTGAGAGTGTTTGAGACACACTTTGATAAGGTTTCTGTGTTGCTTTAAATAATTACAGAACTTCTTGCTACAATTTATAGCAATATGACTATATTCCTTGCAACTGTAGCATTGAGTTCTAGTCATATGCATAAGTTTTCCTTTACGTTTAGCTTCAAATGCAACAATAACATCATTTTCTTGATTGAAAGCATTTTTCGTGACAAGATAATCCTCTTTGCGAAGTAATCCCCTAAAACAAACATCGGGTCAGAATTTATTAAGTTAGAGTGAATACTCTCAAACTTTTATTGTACTACATTAAAAGTTGGTCGCTCTTGCTTTGCTCATCCATTTTCTGAATTATAGAGAGAGATACATTAGCTATTTTAGAATAAAAAATATTAGAAAATTTAGTATGTGAGTTCTGAAATCCAAAAAAATAATCTTGAACATACAGACCTCCCTGAGAGTAATTTGTAGTTCCATACTCTAACTGAAAACGTCTTGTGCTAGTGTCTTGGTTTAAATTTTTGTAAATAATTCCGCATGGCCTTAGCCGTCTTGTATGATTTGAGATTAAGATCAATATGTGGGTCAATTGACCCTAAAATCCATGACATCACCCAAGAATCTTTAACATTCCTTTGAGCTAACTTTGCAGAGTCATAGGAGAAGAATCGCTTCCTTCTATGTGGTCCCATAATTCTTTTTCGATGACAGATAGTTGAGGAGAAATGTTGTGTTCTAGTCTTTATGATCTAATTACTTAAGAATAGAAAAAACAACAACTCACTTTTTTGTTCCATTTTTATTTCAAATGAAAAGAAAAGAGAAACCAAAATTTCGGGTGGGTGGTTTCATGGACGTTGTGATGAATGATCCGAATCCCTCCACCTTTAATGACAAGCTTTTGAGATTAAAAAAAGCTGTATAAAGGGCTTTCCTTGTTTAGTGACTACTTTCTGTTGTAAAATAGTGAGTAGTCACTGTTTGAGTGTGTATATCCCTTTGAGCATAGGTTTCTAGCCAACTTGTCATACCACTGCCTACTTGCCTACTTCAAGCCATATAAAGACTTCTTGAGTCTGCATACCAAATTGTTGTCATCTACTATAAGGCCCTGTAGTACTGTCATATACACTTCTTCATGTAAGTCACCATGGAGGAAGGCATTGTTCACATCTAGCTGATACAAATTCCATCCCTCCTTCACAGCCAAGCAGATCAAAGTACTTACAATAGTCATTTTTACTACAGGTGAAAAAGTCTCAAAATAAACTATTCCAGCTTGTTGTGTATACCCATTTACTATCAGCCTAGCTTTGAACCTTTCCACACTCCCATCTGCCTTATGCTTAATTTTGTACACCCATTTGCATCCAATTGCATTCTTGCCTGCTGGTAGAGGGACCAGTCCCCATGTGTCATTTGCATAGAGTTCCTCAAACTCATGTGTCATTGCCATTTGCCAGGCAGGATTCAAGATTGCTTCCTCATAACAAGAGGGTTCACAGTCATGAGAGATTGTCTTTACTAACTACTGCTATTAGAGCATAGGGTAGTAAAACATACATGGTCATGGTTTGATATCATTGAGGTGAGGGAATGTTGTGGATCAAGTGTAGGTATAGGAGAATGCAATTTAGGCAATGTGTAATTATATTCTAAGGTAGCTAGGGGTGAAGTGATCTAGTTGTGCTCCTAAGTATTGGTGCTGGTGAAGCATCATTTGGAATAATGGGATCAGGAGTAGGTAGTGGTGTTATAATGCTAGGTGATTCTGAGCTTGTGTGCAGTGTGTGCTCAGGGACAATATTGGTTACTTGGTTAGTAGTGAATCCATAAATCATCATTTACTAAAGTATTTATTGTACTAGGCATGCGAGTCAATTCAGTAGAGTTGTGAACAAGCAACTTTAGAATATAATTAAAATTGGAACCATCAAGAGAAATAACAAATGGAAACACTGATTCATGAAAAGAAACATCTCTGCATACATGAACCTTTTCGGTTGCTAAATCTAAGACTTTGTAAACTTTAGTATTGAAAGGATACCCAACAAAAATGTGTGGTGTTGCCCTTGTTTCAAATTTGTCTTTATGAGTTTTCAAGGTGGTGAGGGAAACATAGACATCCAAAACTTCTAAGATGAGAGTATGTGGGTTTTCTTTGGTATAGTTGGTGATTTGTTGTGTCGTATTTTGGTGGGTAGTCTGTTAATGAGGTAAGTGGCAGTTAGGATGCATTCTCCCCAATATCTCATGGGTATTTTTGAATGATAAAGGAGTGCCCTTGCTGTTTCTAGGAGGTGCTTGTGTTTTCTTTCTACCACCCCATTTTGTAGGGGTGTGTAAGGGCATGACTTTTGGTATATTATTCCTTTTTCTTGGAAGAACTTTGATGCCTCACCACTTGTGAATTCCAGGCATTATCAGACCTGATGGCTTTTAGTTTGGTGTGGAATTGGTTTTCTATTAGACATATGAATGCTTTTACCGCTTGCAATGCATTGCTCTTGCATCTGAGCAACTGTGTCCAGGTTGATCTACTCTGATCATCTTCCATAGTTAGAAAATAGTTATAACCATCATGAGTAGGTATGTGATATGGTCCTCCTAGGTCAATGTGTTGCAAAGTCAAATATTTTACTGGTTGTATTGGTACTCTCTGGGAAGGGCATTCTTGTTTGTCTTGCCATAGAACATATGACACAAGTGAAAGGTTGTTTGCTGGAAAAAGTCACAGATATGGTGGATATGCTCCTCATCTTTACAAAAGGTACATGATCTAATCTCGCATGCCATAAAAGTTCAGCAGCATAATCATGAGATACAGATAAGGAATTAGAAGAGAAAGAATCAGCAGTGGAAGGACAAAGATTAGCAGTAGAATCAGCTTTTTTATTTGACAAAAGAGAATTTCTTACAATGGATGATGGTGAAGCTTTACAATCATTTTCAACTAGGAGTTTTTCTTTACTGAACAAAAAAGGAACATGTTTACAAGTAGAAGAATAACAAGCAGTGTGAGATGAACTAGTGCCATTAGAGTGGGCCAAACAATTGTGGCATTTGGTGCATAGAAAATATAGGCCACTCTTGGCTCTACCAAGCTCCAGAGGGCTCTTCAGAGAAGGGCCCTACAAAGAACAAGAAGAATTGTTAAATCTGACCGTACCTCTGAGTTGCAATGCTAAACAATGGACAGATATAAAATTGAATTTGAAGCTAGGCACAAACAATACTTTATGAATAAACACTTTCATTCACTTTGACCTTGTATCCATTTGGTAATGTGATTAGGAAGGGATATGGTAGTGGTCTAATATTCTTTAGGACAAGCTTATTATAGGTCATATGGTGTGAGGCTCCTGAGTCTATGATCCAAGAATCAGCCGTCAATTTATCACAACTACATGATGTGTCACCTATCTCATTCATTGAGGAATAACAAGCAAGTATACCGCCAAGTTCACAGCTCCACTTAGCATGCTGCCTGAGTTGTCAGCATCACTGCATCCAACCTATAGAGTTCCCAAGAGATTTAGCATATGCTCATATTGATTCTTAGACAAGTTTAGTGGCATTTGTTTCCTCATCTCATGATTCTCCTTACTTTGGTTGGTCCCTTCCTTAGATGTGTATGCATTGGCTGCTGAAGCTGAACCCTTTCCTTTTGAAAATTTGGAGTTTGCTGGATAGCCATGAAGCTTGTAGCACCTATCCTTGGTATGACCAGACCTCTTACAATAGTCACAGAACAATTTTGGCCTGGTTTGTGAATAGGCATTACTAGAACTAGAGCTAGCTCTAAAGTTGTTGGAATTACTAAGGTTACTTGTACTTTCTCTGTATGAGTTGTAGCTGGTCTTGAAACCTTTACTAGTGTGTGTTGAAGATGATACAGTGAGGGATGTGGAATCTAGGGCAATAGAATTATGAGGCTTCATTTCTCTTTGCGTCTCCTCTTGGCACAGAATAGCAAAGGCATGTGCCATGGTAGGTAGAATAGCCATCATTAGAGTATTCCCCCTCACAGCAGTATACATCTCATTCAATCTCATTAGGAAGTATATAAGTCTCCTGTTTTGTTTAGCCTTGTACATCTTGGTCTTTCCACCACAAGTCCACACACAAGAGCATTGAGAAGTAATGTCAATGGTATTCATCTCCTCCCATAGCTTCTTCATCTTTGTGTAGTATACAGTGATGCCCAGGTTCCCTTGTACAATATCATTGATCTACTTCTGTATTTGGTACAACTTGCAGCCATTTGTTTGATCATAGTGATCCTCCAATTATTCTTCCCATAGTTCTTTAGCATTGTTCACATATTGGAGGCCATCTCTCAATTTTGGTGAAAGAGAATTCAGGATCCAAGAAGTCACCATATCATCACATCTTTCCATTGTGCAAAAGTTGGATTAGTTGAGGCTAGTTTCACAATATTTCCATTAATGAAACTTGTTTTGCTCTTCACTGACAATGCCTTAAGCATAGCTTGTCTCCAGGATCTGTACCCAGTTCCATAAAAAGTAGCATGCAATAGTATAGATCCTGCATTTTCTGACAGATGCAGGTAAAATGGACTAGTAATGTCCATTGCGGCAGTTTGGTTGGTTGGAACATCAGCCATCAAAGGGTAAACTTCTGACTTAAGCAAAATACAGAGGAGAAAACCAAACAAACAAGGAAAATACTAGCAATTTGAACTGAAATGATGAATCAACCGAGACACAAACTAAAAAGGCTTAATGTCTAGTAATAAAAATGAGATCAATACAACACTCACAAAAAAGAATCAAGTGAGGAATGAGAATCGCCCAGTTCTGGGCTCATATACCATGTTGAAATATGAAACATTAGAGCTAAAATCCTCCATTTATGGACTCCATTATATTAATGGAGTTTGAGATTAGTGAAGAGGAAAGGAAACTTCTAGAAAGAAAGAATGGAAACCATGTGCATTGTATTTTCACTAACTGAGTATATAAACATTACATCAATGTGTATATATACACACACGAATCAGGAAAAATAACTAACTAATCTACTCTGACAAATTTGACCAACTCTAACTAACTCTTAACTAACTGCCTTAACTCCTTACTAATTACTTCACTAATTCTAACATAGGTCAGTTGGTGTTTCATGTGCAAAAATTTGGGAAAAAGGTGATCGAATCTCGAGAGGGTCATCAGATGATTGTTTCCTAATTTGTTTTTCACACATATAATTTGGTACGAGCTTTGTATGATGTAGATATATGTACTTATTTATGTTATTTACTCGTCCATGTATGATGAATTGAAAATCCCATCATTCAGGAAGCTGAAGATGGTACATTATTTCGCATAAGCAGTGCTCCCATAGCCTTTCTTGAGAGGTACGTAGCCCGATATAAAATGATGCATATGTAATAGAGTTTAACTAATACTCACGGATGGTGTAAGCTTTTTTATTTTACACGATCTGATAGCATTAGTTGTTAATAGCCAGTTACCATTCTAATTAGCAATTTTATTTTTTGAAAGATGTCTGATCACTAATGTTTTCCCCCTTCTTATTATTCATCTCCTTTATCATAATCTATTGAAAACGTGCTTGGATTCTTGTTCTATTGATTTACGGAAGAAAATACCAAACTGCATTGTGTGCTACTATATCTTTTCTGTTCAATTGGAAAAGAAATGATATATTTGTTAGATGCCTCTATATATACAAGCTTGAAATCTAGTGATCCACTCTATTTGATGAACGAGGAGTCCACTTTAAAATCGTTCTCATTTCATTCACCCTTCGAGTATATGCTTAAGATAGATTCAAGTTATTTGAAGCTTAGACATGTTTCAACTTTAAAACTTTGCAATTGAAATGATAATTAATAAAATCAAACGTTTTACTTTGAGAGATTATAATTTAATCTTTTTCAATTGTAAGAAAATTATCAGAATAAAAAGAATCATATATTATTCATAATTTGATTATGTTAGATTAGTTGTTTAAAAAGAGTTCCTTACTCTCAAAATGAAACAATAGATCAACTACAAAACTTCAATGGTGTATCCATATATATGTTAGTTCACTGCCCCAATGATGTTGATGAAATAAAATAGAGCTTAACTTTTTTTTGGGTACAAAATGATTCAATATATTATATCTTAATAAAGTGGCAGAGCAGTAGTACTACTGCTAGGATATGTAGAGGGTGGTAATTGTAGATTACAATACTATTTGGCTTTAGCAAAAGGAGTTCCGGCTTTGTCTGCTTCTAACTTCCCAAACAAGGGTGGAACTATCTATAACAAAAAGGAGTTTAGCATGTCCAACTTGTCACCCTTTTTAGCTAGAATATCTGCCACTTGATTTCCCTCTCGATAGCTATGCTGCATCGGAGGGTTCTCCAGCTACCATATTAGATCCCTGCACTCAGACAATATGTTAGTATAGGCTGGGTGATCTTCCTTTAAGTATTTGATAATGTCAGCACAATATATAGCTATTTCTATCGGTCTTAAATTATGATAAATAGCTACCTTAAGTGTTTCAGGCTCTTTACAGATAGAGTTTAACTAGAATATACTGTGAGTGGATGATTTTTTTTACACAGTCAAGAAATATTAATCGGTTGTTGCCAGATTACATCTATTTCTTTTTTAAAAAAAATATTCCAAATTATCTCAAATTTTCAGGAGGGAGTACTGTCTCATGTAAACACTTATTCCATTAAATTTATTTTTGAAATAGAGAAAATCACTCTTGTCCTAAGCAATAGATGCACTTATCTACTCCCCATTTATGTTGACAAAAAGACTTAATAAGTAGATAGTTTTTCTTTAAATCAAATTTGATTTGTTAATTATCGTTATGTAAATTAAATCAAGTTTATTCCACTCCTCTCCGATCCATTTCTCTTCTCTCCATTTTCTCAAGTTCCTACTTAGATGTATGACACTTGTCTTATTTAAATATCACTGGTGTAGATTTTTAAGTAATCAAATGTCTTAATCATGATTAAAAGGATATATATTACCATTTAAATCTATCTAATTTTTGCTATAAAAAAACCATCTTACAATTTAAATCATTTTCGTTATCTATAGTTTTTCCATTCACAAAAAGAACTAAATTTCTTCAATTTAAAATAAACATTTTAAAAAGTTATTTTACGAAGAAAAAAATATTATAACTCATAAAATAGATTTTTAGCATTCAGATATTAAATAAAAAGTATTAAAAATTACTTTGCCATAAAATATCAAAGAGAAAAATAAAAGATTTTTTTTGTTAGACAATTTTTTTTTTAAAAAAAGATAGAAATTTTTTAAAAAGACAAAATGTCTATTGATTTGATCGTGACTCAAATTGTTAAACAATAGAAGAACTCTTTTTATGTCAAAAGTTTAATGCTATTTAATTGAAGTAATTCCATTTGTTCTCAAAATTTTGGAAAATGAATATTTTCTTACTAAGGTTGGAATGTTAAATATCTTTTTTAATCATGGTTAATTAGTATACTCCTTTGATTAAGAAAACTAATTAATATAGACCTTTAATATTTAAGTACCATAGGTGTCATACATCTAAATAGAAACTTGGAGAAAATGAAGGGAGGGAAAATTGAGAGGAGCCAAATTCGGAAAAAATGATGAGTAAAAAGTCACCATTAGAATTACGATTTATTGTTCGATCTTCGATGGTGTGTTCCAGTGATTTGCTTCAATGCTAAACAAATGAAACCGTAAACTAATGACTATGAATCATTCACATGTTCATTTAGATTAAGATGTCTTAATTTTAACAAAAATAAATGAGCCCCTAGAAAAAGTGGAATCTTCTCTAATTTTGATAAGTCATATCAAACTTCTTTTTTTTTTTTGGGTAGAAAAGGGATATATTATATATATAGTTAAAGGTTCGTCATTACATTAGCACTAGTACTATTGATTACAGAAAGATTGCCAAAACGGGGTAACTTATTACAGGTAGACCATAATATTAGCTTGCTAGATGGTACTCCTTCGTGGTCTGTTTTGAGGTAATCCTTTACAGCCTCCAGAGGAGATAGTAAGATATGCGGTTGGTTGTTCATTGTCAGCTTGGCACCTATCTTAGACAAAACATCAGCGACCATGTTTGCTCGGCGGAAATTATGGCGGACCGTCGGATTCCCAACCTCGTCAACATTGACCTGCAAGAGATAATAATAGAATTGTAAGTTGGTGGTGTGTCCTCTAAGAATTGCAGAATCTGAATAGAGTCTGTCTCTTATTTCTATTGGAAGGAGGTTGTGAGTGAAAGCGATCTGAGGACCTCTAAGGAAAGCCTCAATCTCAGTCATAGTATGGCTTTGGCAATGACTTCGCTTGTGGAAACCAACCATCCAACCCCCACTTGAGTCACGGATGACGCCTCCAATGCCTCCTATACCTTCGTGCTTAGAAAAGGAGCCATCCGTGTTCAATTTGGTTGGGGGGGGGGGGGGGGGGAACCACTGGATGTCAATAGAAATGGTAGCATTGGGATTACTAGACGAACGGGTGTAGGTGATGTATTCTATGGTCCTGTTCCGAATTAAGGCGGGTGAAGGGAAGTGATCAGTTTTATCATTATGGACATTATGGTTTCTATTAAGTCAAATGTGCCAAAGAGCTAAAGGGAGGAGGTCGATCCAATTATAGATGTTACCATGATCAGGGAATTCCAGTTGTTTTTGTAGAAGGAGCCAGTGCTCTGCTTCATCATGGTGAAGCAATTGGGAGACATTAATGCCCAAATCAAGACAGTTTTTTTCGCAATGTAGCAGTCCAAATCCATGCAAAAGGATAGTTAATGCTTAGATTGGGGTTAAGGATTCCGTACACTGACTTGGTTGTAAAAATACCATTAGTGTTACAAGACCAGTAATTAAGGAATATCCCATTCGCCTAGGTCCCTATGAGGCAGAATATTAGAGGCTTTATTAACGATATCCGGGGAATATAAAAAGAGAGTTTGGTCCAGTCCCAAAAGGTGTCATTCCATAAGGAGGAAACACTTACACTAAGTTGATCTTCACCTTGAGTAAGAGGGCCGCGAAGGATAGTTCTAAGGGCGGGGTGTTGGGTATCCAGCGATGGTACCAAACACTTATAATGTGACCCCTAGTCGCGGTCCAGGCAATAGCTTTCGAGCAAATATTACCACCCTGAAGAATGTTTCCAAATAAATGATTGGGAAGGGGCAGTAGTTCTAGTAGTATACTTCTTGATTAAGGTCAGGAGAGTTTTGTTCTTAACGTCAGCTTTCTGTAGGCCTAAACCTCCACAATCTTTTGGGGAGGTCACTTTCTCCCAGGCAGTGTAGTGGAGCTTTCTCTTATGGGCTGTGGATCCCCAAAGAAAATCTCGATGAATTTTGTCGTTAGTACTGCAGACCTTCTTAGGAATTTGGAAATATTGCATAGCGTAGGCCGGAATGGCATTGAGAGTAGATTTAGCAAGAGTACTGATACGCCCTGCGGTGGTCAGAAAGTTCACTTTCCAACAGCAAAGTTTTTTTCTCATGTTATCAATAATATATTGGAAGTTGGCAGCTTTAGGATTACAGTTCAGGATCGGGAAACCAAGATATTTACCAAAATCCGAGGATTGGGCAATACGAAAGGAGTCTTGCACAAGCTTCTTAGTGATGTTGTCACAGTGAAGCGAGAAGATGGATTTGGACTTTGCAGCATTTATTTTTTGCCCATAAAGTTCACTGAATGTAGCCATGCATTCATACATGGTGTAGATAGATTTTTGGGTCGCCCGAGAGATTAAAGTTAAGTCATCCGCAAAGAATAGATGAGAGAATTGAGGGCCATTAGTTGACAGGGAGATAGGATCCCAACGGAGGATGTCGACCTGGTGGTTAATGTAGTTGGAAAGGAGTTCCATGCATAGAATAAAGATATAGAGGGATACGGGGTTTCCTTGTCTTATTCCTCTAGATCTGTGTTTTCTAGTTAAACTTCATAAAATAGGATTAAATGAGGAATGAAAACCCGAAAAAAAAGGGGAATCCTTTGTATTTTTGGTAAGCAAGCTCATAATTTGGGTAGAATCCTTTGTATTTTTGGTAAACAAGCTTATAATTTGGATAGAATAATAAATGGAAACCGTAGATCCAAAAAACCTTCTACTACTACTACTACTTATATATCTTATTTATAACTTAAAAATGTTGAAAAAGTAAAAATATACTTGTGGAGAATTACATGTAATAAGCTTTAAAATTTAAATTGTGTAAAAAAGAGCTTTCGCTATTGATGGATGTTAATTAAACTCTTTATAGTAATCTCATGGTTTAGTGATCGAGAGAGTTGGAAGCCACCACCGCGAGTTCCAAACTTGGATCATTGGGTGACTTACTTATATGCTCTCTTCGTTCACTTTTACTTTTCATACTTGGACTTAAGACTTTGCCTTTTTCATTAAGAAAATAATAGTAATTGGCATAGCTATTTTACTATATTATCCCTATTAATTAATGTTTAGTATTCGATCTTGTAAAATAATTTAGAGAAATAAGTAATTAATGTTAAGGGTAAAACATGAAAAAATTAATTATCTTTTCTTGATATATTAAAAGTGATAACTAGGGGTGTCAAAAGAATATGAAAAACTGACCAACCGATTGAACCTAACCGAACCCAACCGATTTATGCCATTTTTTCAATAAAACCGTGGATTTTTTTTAAGTGTATAACCGTCCCGAACAATTGGGACGGTCTTTTTAATTTATGAAAAAAACCAAAAAATTCCTGAACCAAACCGAATAACCTTACATGTAAATATATTTTATATACTAACAATATATTAAATTTTATATATAAAAATATTTTATAATATTTTTCAAATATAAATATAACCTAGGTCCTAGCCTTTAACTAATTAAGTTTAAAATTAAAAGATAGTATAATAGATACTATATTAAACAATATGACAAAATCTATGCAAGCACTCCTATTAAATGTTTAAGATCAAATAATATGGCAACAAAGTTTACATTCTTGACTTCTTGGTAAAGAATTAAAGTGCTTCTTCAAGATAACATATTTGCGAAAGAAGTATTTTAATAATAATATATTTTGAGTTGATATTTTAAAAGTAAAAAAAATAACCGAAAATTAACCGAATCGTATTGTTACCAAAGATAAACCGATATGATTGGAATGATTTTAAAAAATCTAATTTTGGTTATACATTATAAAATACCCGAAAAATTGAGATGCTGTAATTTTTTTAAAATAACCGATCGAACCGTCCCATTGATACCCCTAGTGACAAGTAAAAGTGAAATCTATTTTTGGAATAATAGACAAGTAAAAATAAACATAAGAAGTAAAATACTTCCTATGTTCCTTTTTATTTTTCACAGTTTCCTTTTTGAGAGTCAACCGATATTAATTTTGACTAACATTTTAAGATGTATTCTTTTATCATATTGATATGAAAAAATATGCATGCAGTTTACAGTACTTTCCGTATAGTTTTTGAATATCTAAAATTTATTTTGAAATATCCAATTAATATAATCTAGTTTAAATTTGAAAGTTAGTCAAATTGATTCTCGAAAAGCACAAAGTGACAACTAAAAATGACTCAAAAGAGAGAATATAAATATAGAAGTTAGACCTTATCTTACTTATCCTAACGGGGATACATAGAACATGCCTTATCCATTACAAACATGCACATTGTAACAAATAGAAGATTTTGCGGTAATTATTTAGCAATAATAATATAATTATCACTATATTATATTAGCGGTAATAATAAATATGGATATTTATAACAAATACTTTATATAAATAATGCCAAAGGTTTAACGACTCTGGATGCAATGTCATTAACTCAATTGGCGCCAAAGCAATAAATATTACCATTGAAAGACCAAAAAGGGTTGTGGTGGAGTGGTAAGTACTCCTTCATCCTTAACCATTGGTCTCGGGTTCGAGTCCTCTAGAGTACGGAGACGCCTTTGTTATACAACTCTATACCCTTCAATGTGGTATTACTACTAAAAGGTAAATTTATTGCCACTAAATATCTCTTTTGTTGTAGTGACCGAAAAAAGAAAGAAGAAAGATAGAATCAAACATCTTGTAATCATCTCAAATTTTATGACATGCCAAAGGTGGACCCATATGCAAAGGTGGGGTGCACGTGCACCCCGTTAACTTCGAAAAAAAAAATATGTGTATGTATATATATATATATATATATATATATATTGAGCACTGATAGAAACTAGGATGTAATTAACAGTGCACCCATGAAAAGCATAAAATTGCCCTTGTGCTATTGGTACAAGCCAAAATAACCACCCACGAGACCAAGGATTGAATCCAGTTAAAGCCTATTTCATTGTTTTTTATTTAAGTTTAGCAATTAAGATAATTTAGTGCACCCAAAGTCTTTAAATCTTGAGTTCGCCTCTCATACTCCAAGGTGAAGAACCTACGTACATTAAGAAATAAGAAAGTAATAAAAAATAGGGATGAACAACATTTAATTCCTAATAACATAGTTTTAGCTTCTACATGCTTATATTGTTTGAACAAAGTAATAAAAAATAGGGATGAACATCATTTAATTCCTAATAACATAGTTTTAGCTTCTACATGCTTATATTGTTTGAACAAATACATGATACTTCCTCCGTCCCTTTTTACTTGTCAAATTTTGACTTAGCACACCTATTAAGAAAATAATGATTGGTATAGTGAGTTTACCATTTTACCCCTACTAATTGATAGAGTCTTTTCAAAGACATTAACTCAATGCTAATAAATTGAGGATATAATAGGAAGAAAAAAATTATCCTTCAAAAATGATAAGTAAAAAGGTGTCACGATCCGAGTATACACCCTAGGCGTAACCGGCACTTAAGATCACGAATGAACCCAAGCGGACCTTTGTACTGGCATGCTGCTAATAAACTGATCTGACATTTTATGAAATGCAAGCGGAAGCTGAAACTCACATAATTGAAACATATACTTGATATAAGTCTGAGCAAAATAAAAGATCCATGAGACTGGACAATTTATGTATGAATATAAGCCTTTTACTAACTGGAATGCAGCGGGAAATGGCCCCCAACTACCGTAAAATAAAAATATCCCTAATGAAAGTCTAACTACTAGATACTTCATAAAGTCCCCGAATAAGGAGGACTCACCAACTGCTGACTGGAATGCTGTAACCTGTCTAGCCATGAGTCTGAGAGCGAATGCCTGAATCTTCATCTTAAAAGGATGCAACGCAGAGAAAAATATGCAGTCAATACGTGAAATGTACTGAATATGTAAGATGTAACCAGACATATCATAAAGTAACATAGTATAAATAAAGGGTATCTCAAAATCAGTGTAGGAATGTCATATCTTACAAGATCTTAATAAAGATACAAGTACATAAAATTAATAATAGCTTTATTGAGGAGTTTCTTACAACCGACAAACACCATTTGAGCCGATGATTTCCAACTTATGATCCCAATTGGGTGGGCTGCCCTATACATTGACAAAGTATAAAACCTGTTTGTCTAATGTGGATCCACTAGCTAAGCCTCAAAGGGCTAGAGGAGTTGACCGCCAAAACGACATACTCAAATTCTACGGTGGCACATAGTTATGAGACTTAAATTTTCTAAATCCGCATCCTCTCGGTGCTAAATAATCCTCCAAAAATAATATACTTATATGATATGCTCATAATTTGATAAATTATCTGTCTGTCTGAATAAAGGTTGAGACACAACTCAAACTTTCTAAAATATATCTTCCAAAATCATGGTTATAACTTAAATCATGAGAAAGTCACCTAGAACTTGCATAGCTCGTAGATATTCAAATATAGTTTCCATAATAGCATAAAGACTCTAAAATCCTATGTTGAAATATAAGCTTCATGAGATCATAACAATATCATGTCAATAACTCATAAGAATGACAATGAAAAACGTTACTAAGTATAAAAAAAAAGAGTAATAATAATCAAAATCCATAATCATGAATAAATAATCTAGGAAATCATGCAATTTGGTCATAAATGTGATGAATTCAAAAGTGGGTTTGATAACCCTAACTATAAAATTAAGTTCATGAAGATTGAGAAATCTTGGTAATGAGGATGAAAGGAATTCCTCATTGAAGTCTTACATACCTTAGTAGGGAAGCTTGATGGAGAATCTTGAAAGATGAGCCCTAGCCTTGATGTTTCTTGAAGTTCTTAAGCGTAGAATTTTAGTAATGAATGAGAGGATTTAATTATGAAAAAATTGATTTCCTACATGTTTGGGTCATTTAAATAACTCTCCAAGTGTTTACAGCACAAAAATACCCTTATAAATATAAATAATAAGAGTTGGAGGACAAAATTTAATCCGAGTGGACAGTGAAGTCCGTTTTCTCTCCGTATCACAGAGCCATCGCGGAATATTTTTCAGGTTAGAGTGTGTCTAGTAAATCAGTCACAACCTTTTACTTAAAACTTGAATTGATGCAAACTTAGAGGCGTTGGAAAGAAGACTCATAGATCTTTAATTTGATAGGTTATGGATCACCTAACTTTTTATATTCTAATAGATATGGTAGTTTGAAGTTGACTTAGTTGTTGAGGTACCTTACGACCCTAAACTACACCCGATACACTTTGTAAGGGACTTGGCATACATTTACAACTTAGAAATCATCGGATTCGGACCTATATGAATACGAAGGATGGTTCAAATCTTAGCTTAGGAGTTGTGAGGCGTTACAAAAGGGAAATTAAATTAGGAAAAATTTGACAAGTAAACAGGGACGGACGAAGTAAGTAGAGAATGCCATAATTAGATGGCCTCTAGCTACTATCTCTTAGAAAGCCTCTCCACCTCCAGCTTTCCTAGATTTTCTTTACTACTATAATCATCAATATTGAGCTCTAAGAAACTATAGCATTTGATTTATTACCATGTCCGCAACATTTGGTGTACGTTGATAATATAATTATGTAAAGGAGAATGTGTTCTCTCGTACAACTTAAGCATTTAGATAACATGATCATACTTCAACACGGTACCAGAGAAGACAAAAGATTCTGAGCTCAAATCTCACTAACACTCATTATCAAAATTAACTTTCACGTGCTCACTCATAAAAAATAATCCGACTCACACGAGAGCGAGGGTACTAAGCTTTGAATAAGTAAAAAATTTCTGTACAAGGCTTGTCCACATCAGGAATGAGAGAAGATCCATGCTGTATAGAGAAGATAATGGATACTTAAAGTGTGAAAAAAGCCATATTCCTGACCATTAACCAGACAGATAAGAAGAAATTAAATCAGGAAAATATAATACATAAATGTGCCATTTAACTTGGTATCAACTGATATATCTATGCTCTTCAACTTTGAGTGAGCACAAGTAGGCACATAAGCTATCCAAAAAGTTAAACAAGTATACACACGCATCCTATGTGGCGTCCTTACGTGGCAATTCACGTCGTACGTGTATTATGCTACATAGGATGCGTTTGTCTACTTGTTCAACTTTTGGATGGTTTAAGTACCTACTTGTGCACACCTAAAGTTGGAGAATATAGATGCTAGTTGAAGCCAAGTTTAAGGGCATATTGATGTATTATGCCAAATATAAAGTAGATAACTTGGTACGAACAACACTAAATAGAATGTTGAAGAATATACAATTCATCATGAAATCGTTCTTGTATTTCGTTATTAAGGTGTTAATGGAATATATTGGTCTTGTTATAAGAGTCAAAGTTGGACCTTTGAGTTCCATACATTTTAATTTCATGATATTCTTATAGTGAATAACTGACTCTACCAGCTTCTATAGATCAATATTGACTTATATTCAATCCTATATGAACCTCTCAGTGATATTCTTAATTTGATATCCATGCAATAATTAATTTGCCATTTTATCTAATTTTCTGTTATTTGTATTCAATTTTACTCTATCATGAATTCGTGTAATATAGCATATCATAAGATTTGAAATAATATGATGAATTAACTAAAGAACCCATCATTCAGGGAATTGATCAGATTGCGACGAGTACAGAGCTGTCCAGCAGCCTTCGAGATGAGGTACATACTCGCAAAACTTTATAGTTTGTTTTGATTGATATATTGTTTTCAACAGAATTCCAACATTAATTTTCATCATTAATTTTCAAAGCGGATGACTACTATAGAGTGATGGTTGATTAATGAAAACTCAACTTGGTGGGCCAATTTACGTATGGCAGGCTAAGAATTGAAATAACAACTTGAAAAGTATTGACCCTATGATTTTGAGAGTGTGTGAGACACTCATTGATAAGGTTTCCTTGTTTCTTTCAATAATTACAAAGTTTCTTGCTACAATTGCTAGCAATATGACTATTTATTCCTAAGTTTTCCTTTACCTTGAGCTTCAAATGCAACGATGACATCATTTTCTTGATTGAAAGCATTTTTTGTGACAAGATGTTGCTCAATACAAAGTAATCCCTTAAAACAAACATCCAAGGAGGGACATGGGTCACAATTCATTAAGTTAGAGCGAACACTCCTAAACTTTGATTGTATTTCATTAAAAATTGGTCTCTCTTGCTTTGCTCATCAATTCCTTGAATTATAGAGAGAGATTCAATAGGCATTTTAGACTAAAAAATATTAGAAAATTTAGTACGTGAGTTCTGCAATCCAGAAAAATAATCCTGAATATAGAGATCTCCTTGAGAGTAATTAGTAGTTTCATACTCTAACTGAAAACATCTTGGGTTATTGTCTTGGTTTAAACTTTCTGTAAATAATTCTGCATGGCCTTAGCTGTCTTGTATGACTTGAGATTAAGCACAATAAGTGGGTCAATTGACCCTAAAATTTATGACATCACCCAAGAATCTTTAACATTCCTTTGAGCTAACTTTGTAGAATCAGTAGGAGAAGAATCACTTCCATTTATGTGGTCCCATAATTCTTTTTCGGTGACAAATAGTTGAGGAGAAATGTAGTGAACAGGCACATTTATATCATTTATGGTATTGGTTTAGCGAAATTCAATAATTTTAACTCAAATTTGTATTCACCAAAAAGGTTTTATACTTCAGTGGCGACCCTCATTGCCACAACAACATTAGGTTTAGCAACAACATTGGTCGCCACAAATTATAAACTTTTTTTGGCAACGTTAAGTTGCCTAACCTGTCTTTTCAATAACTAAAATGGCAGAGTCTAGTATATTAGAAGGATCAAATAGTATTCAACAAACTATTTCACAAATCAAATATTGTATGCACGCACATATTACAAATTTAAAAAATTAAGTGTCTTCAAACTCATCCTTGGTTAACACCATTGGTGATTGCGTTAAGAATCCTATTTGCAGGTGCATTTGCTAAATTAATATGTGAAATAGTTATGCATGCAATAGTCTTACTAAAATAGAAGTCCCAAATCAAGTGATTTTAAAAGGGAGACTGTAATAGTAAGTACTTTCACAGTATGATAAGGGAAAGAAGAAGGAAACAACATATTTGCAGGATCAAGAACCATAAGGACACATGAGTATAGGGAGAGAAGAAGATAGCTAAAACTACAATCACATATTTTGAAAAGATGTATAATCTTCCACAATAGGATATGAATTGTATTGTGATTATCTTTGTACTTAGAATTGTAGAAGTATTACAAATGAAGATAATGACATATTAACATTCATTCCTCAAGAAGAGGAGATAAATGAGGGGGTATAATTGATCAGCAGGAGTTCATTTAGCATTAGCAGGGGACCAAATTCTTATAATAGATCCTTCAGTAACACCCTTCAACTTTTAAAAAACAAAATCAATAGAATAGAACTTCCTCATTCTGTAATATGTAATCTGACAAAGTATCTTCTTGCCTAACTCTCGTCATCTATTTTACAGGGATGTTGTTAGAGGCACAGAGCTGATAAATGAAGCAAGCACGGACAGGCTGTGCCTATCACAGAGCCAACTTCCAGCGAGCAGTGACAGGCTGTGCCGATCACAGAGCCAACCTCCACCGACCACTATTGAGAGGTGATTTCTCACTGAATTCCCAAATTAGTTTGGACACACCAATCAGTGGTAGCATTGATAATCATTCTATTAATATTTAATCAATAAAATAGGATATGTCATCTTATTTAGTCCACATGAACTTTTTCTTTTTCTTTCTCAGTTCACATGGAAATAAATCACGATTTGATCCGATCCAATTATCCAACTCTAACCCATAACCCAAATCAACCCTATTCAATGATAATCATGTGTGTAGTAAAGATTTTTTTTTTCATGAGCATGTTAAATTGATTAAAAGTTTACACAATGAGGTTGTGTTTGGTCAAAACTTAAACAAGAGACTTTCATTATTTGGATGAATAGTAAAATGAATCTTTACAATGTCGTTAAAAAAACAAAAATCCTTAATAGATTTCGGCTGAGAAAAGGAGAAAGAAGATGACACGATTTATTGCCACTAAATATCTCTTTTGTTGTAGTGACCACAAAAAAAAAGATAGAATCAAATATTTTATAATCATCTCGGATTTTATGACATGCATACTCAAAGGTGTAGAACTAACCGACAATAAGAAATAAGAAAGTAATAAAAATAAAGATGAACATCAGTTAATTCCTAATAATATAGGTTTAGCTTCTACATGCTATATTATTTGAACAAACACCTAATAAGTAGAGAATGGCATAATTAGATGGCCTCTATCTCTTATCTCTAAGAATGCCTCTCTGCAGAGGCATATCTTGGATTTGGAGGTCCTGGGTGCCACATCGTTCAAATAAGATAAACGGGTCGGTTGCTTTAGTTTTGGGTTACAATTCGGGTTATTTATCTTTTTCGATTTGTATAAATAAATCGATCAAACATACATATTAATAATATTTCGTTTAGATATTCTTAGATTAGAGATAACTAAACAATTCAATTTTTCTTTCCTGTTAGGAATTAGAGGCCTTATTCGCTGAAACTTTGAGGAAAAAAAATAGATTTTTCACATTAAAGTTTGAGCTTGTATAAACCATCTAATAGTATTAACTTAGTATATTCTTATTCCATTGACTTTATGCGTTGTTGCAGAAATATAGTAGAGAAAGAATAAAAATTGTAGTTTTAACCTAGTCATCTTACTTAGCAAGAACGTCGATGAAGATCGAAAGAACCTTTAAATTAAAAGAACTCTAACAATAATATTCATCATTTTTAAAACTTATATTTTTTAAAAACTACTATTTAAATATATTCTTAATAATATTTATGTGATGTTCATAATTCAGTACTCATTAATTGATAAAGAATAAACACGTAACCCTCATATCAAGAGATTAATAATTAGTGAAAGAGAGTGAAAGAGAAAGTAAAAGAAACTAAGAATAATTAATTACGTTGAGAAGGAGTCAATTTGAATTAATAAAGAATAGTAAATAAATAAGAGAATGAATGGAAGAAAAAAATTAAAGCCCTTCACACATTAATGAAAAAGGAAAAAAAAGAAAAGAAAAGAACAAAAAAAGAAAGAAAAAGCGTCACAGCGAGCAAGCCTTCCAAAAAATAATGTTGGCAGCGAGGTTTGAACCCACATTGTTCATGTGGCAGGATGGCACCTTTGCCAATTGAACTATTCACTATTATGTTTAGTGGGTGGCAAAGTTAATATATATTGATTTCTTATATATATATATATATATATATATATGAAGTTTTTTCCGAGATCACTAGGTGCCGTGGTACCCTCACCCGTACACATAGATCCGCCCCTCCCTCTCCGCCTCCATCTTTTCCTAGATTTTCTTTACTACTGCAATCATCAATATTGAGCTTTAAGAAACTATAACGTTTGATTTATTACCATGTCTGCAACATTTGGTGTTGAAAATATACTTAAGTAAAGGAAAGTGTGTTCTCTCGAACAACTTAAGCATCTAGATAAGATGATCATACTTCAACGCGGTACCAGAGTAGACAAAAGATTCTGAGCTCAAATCTCACCAACACTCATTATCAAAATTAACTTTCACGTGCTGACAAATAAAAAAGAATCAGACTCACTTGGGAGCGAGGGTACTGAGCTTTGAAAAAATTTATGTACAAGGCTTGTCCACATCAGGAATGAGAGAAGAGCCATGTTGTATAGCGTAGATAATGGATACTTGTAGAGTGAAAAAAACCATATGTCTGACCATTAACCAGATAGGAAGAAATTAAATCAGGAAAATATAAAGGGCATCATACATAAGTGTACCATTTAACTTGGTATCAATTGACATCCATGCCCTTCAACTTTGAGTGTGCAAAAGTAGGCACTTAAGCAATCCAAAAGTTAAACAAGTATACACTCGCATCGTATGTGGCATCCTTACGTGGCAATTTAAATCCTACATATCATCCTACGTGTATTATGCCACATAGGATGTGTGTGTCTACTTGTTCAACTTTTAGATAGTTTAAGTACCTACTTGTGCACACCTAAAGTTGGAGAACATAGATGCTAGTTGAAGCCATGTTTAAGGGTATATTTATGTAATATGCCAAATATAAAGTAGATAACTTGGTACGAACAACACTGAATAAAATGTTGAAGAAATACAATTCATCATGAAATGTTCTTGTATTTCCTTATTTAGGTGTTAATGGAATATATTGGTCTTGTTATAAGAGTCAAAGTTAGATTGTCACGACCTAAAGTACCCCTAGACGTGACATAGTGTATAGGACCCCGAGAGGCCCCACACAAGCCACTTAGCATACATCATACAAGATAATAGAATTTAAAGAGTTCAAAAGACAGTTTTATATCATAAGAGTTTGACAAAAATAGCGGAAATCTAACATATATCTCAAAGCCATCTAGTACAATAGGAGAGTGATTGGGACGTAACCCATGCATCACTTACAACATCCGAAAAGAAAAAGATATAAAGCTAAAAATGACATTGTCCTCGAATGTATGAGGATTCACCAAGTCTTCAAAGCTCAAACGTATCTACTAGCCACGGGTGGAGGGAGAAGAGTCGTCACGCCCTACATTAGTGAAACAATGTAGGCAAGAGTATGCGTTAGTACATGGAATGTACCAAGTTTGAGGGGAATGCAATAAAAAATGGGACCTGATCATAAGGGGACATGATTTAAAGCATGAAATGCATGACCAAGTTAAAACATAGTAAAATCATTTAAGAAGATTCATAAATCATGGACACGGTCAATGCATCTTTAAATCATAAAGCATTAGTGATTTACTTAGTTCATTTTGTGGGAAATGAGCCTTAGCCAACATAAACCATGTGAACTATAACATGGAATCCGGTGTCCTCCCCACACCGAAAAGGGGTTGTCCTACTTGCCAAGGTAAGGACCATGAACTTCTAGCTTAAGTGGATCCACTAGCTAATGTCAATCTAAGACAATCTATGGGGGCACATAGGTATGTGATAAGGAGATTGCTACTAGAGACCCTACATCTTCTACAGGAGAGCCTCTATCTCAATATCCTCTCGGTGCTAAGTAAATTCCCACGAAATATTCATTAATCATATTCATATCATTATCCATGGAAAGGTACAACTAGAGTTACCAATCCAAGCTAAAGTCATGTTTATAGACGTTTCATCTTCCATGGACTAGTCCAAGCTTACGTCATTTAGAATAGCTCCTTAGACCATGCGTGAGAAAACCTTTCACCATCCATGATATTTTCATAATAGTTTTATAAGGCCCATGGTCATTAACTTCATACTAGAAGTGCCATACTACTAATGGAAATAGTTTTAAAAGCATGATCTATAATCATTGATGGCATAACTACCTACCATATTAATCGAGACCTAATTTCGGAAAATAGCCCAAAAGCACTGATGGCAAATTTAGATGTCATTCATGTCATGTAGCCAAGCTTCATAGAACATATAGATACCTTCATCTATAAGCTTACTTGAGCCATAAACATTGCTTTCATAAAAACATGCATGATTTCATAAAACATATTCATAAATTCAAGCTTCTTCATAAATTCATGTAAATTAGGGTTCATAGTCCAAATCCATAGATCAATGTATGGGTTCACATGGAATTAGTTGAAAAGCATGTAATTAAGACCAAATTATCAAAATAAGATCATAATAACGTAATTGAATTCATACAAAAAAAATACATGAGGAATTGAGTGAAAACCTAACCATATCTTGGGAAATTAAATTGGAGAATTGAAGAAACTTTGGGGGCTCAATGGGTGAATGGAACCCATTGATGAACTCCCTATATACCTTGATTGAAATCCTAAGCAATGATGAAGAAAGAAGACTTGAACTTGAAGAACCCTAGCTTCTTCTTCTTCCTTGATCTAGAGAGAGGATTTTTTTTAGAGAGGATGAATTTGGTAAAGTTTAGGGGATTTAGGAGAATGAATTGAAATAGATAGTTTTAGGGCTTAATTCACTTTTATAGGTCGTGAAATAGGATTTAAAATGATGTAGTATTGAGTTAACATAATTAGAAAAAGACAGAAATGACCCTGACTTAAAAACTGCCGAAACGACTTCAAGGAGGCCTAAACGGATTGTCTAGACCACCACGGCCCATCCAACGGGTCATGAAGAATTTCTATCTGACACGGCTTCACCATTTCAGGCATAACGTTGTACTCCAAACTTCAAATGGAGCAAACTTGGTGGCGCTGGAAAGAGGACTCGGAGATCTTTAATTTGATAGGTCATGGGCCACCTAATTCAATTTGTACTAAAAGATATGATCGTTTGAAGTTGACTCTAAACTCTAAGTCTGATAAACCCCCTTCACAGAGGACTTCATAGTCCGTGTGGTGCTTCAGGGGCCGTTTAGACGTCCGTGGCCCTTTTTCCAGTGACCTTGGGTCACACCCTACCAACTAGGTGACTTGTACGACTTACTTGACGGGCTGTCAAGTCCACCACGGGCCGTCTGGGTCGCCGTCAAGTGGCCCATGCCTGAGGCAAGTTCAGGGAACTCTTCACGAGTGCCCTAACGGACGGTGGTCCCCTACACGGCCCGTCTAGGGCTCCGTGGAGGGTTCCATGGTCTATTTTGGGTTCTTGACTTGCCCGATTGACTCATTTCTAGCCTTTCTCTAATCCGAGTTGTTACATAGACCTTTGAGTTCCATACATTTTAATTTCATGATATTCTTATAGTGAATAACTGACTCTACCAGCTTCTATAGATCAAGACTTATACTCAATCCTATTTGAACCTCTCAGTGATATTCCTAATTTTATATCCATGCAGTAATTAATTTGCCATTTTATATAATCTTCGGTTATTTGTATTCAATTATACACTATCATGAATTCGTGTAATATAGTATATCATAAGACTTGAAATAATATGATGAATTAACTAAAGATCCCATCAATCAGGGAATTGATCAGATTGCGACGAGTACAGTGCTGTCCAGCAGTGTCCTTCAAGACGAGGTACATACTCTTAATACTTTATAGTTTGTAGTAGTAGTTTTGTGTGAAAAATGAATGAGCTACCAAATTATTTGAACTAGAGCCTGTTGTATATTTTTTTTTATAGAAACCATCCACCCAGGCTTTCACCTCCCATGGTGGTGAGGGGTTTGGCCCAGACCCCTACCTTGTGTATTATTTAAGCAAAAAAATACATGAGGGAGATCAAACCTTACCTCTAGTTACAAGGAGATGCAAAGGGGAGGGAGGGAAGCAAAAGCTCCAACTTAAAGGTAGCTAAGACAGACAAAAAAGGCTACAATTTACATGAGATGGCCAAGGCCTTCAGAGTTTGATTGCACAATGTACCTTCAATTTCTAGACTAAGCAACACCTCCCTAAACCATAACAGAATGTATGATCAGGGAGGATCAAAAGTCCAACATGAGCCTGTTGTATTCATTCCTCTTTATAATTAGAACTACTAGTGTGTAGAGTTCTCACATAATGATTAGAGAAATCAAGGATTGTATTGATGATTAAAGTTGTTAAGTACATGCTCCTTATATAGGAGAAGAGTTTTAGACTAGCTATACATAGAATCCTTACATGAGTAGTATAGATTTACTACTACTACAACTATAAGTACAATAATTTATCCTAGTCGACTTTAGCTAGTACAACTAACAATAGCTTAGTCAAACATAAGTTAGTTTATAGTACCCTAGTCCTATTGTGGCTCGTAACTCTATAACAGTTAACATGTTGGTTGTACCTGTTCCTATCATCAACTTCATTTATCTTCAACACTTTCCCTCAAGCTAGTAAGTGGAGGAACTGTTACTCCTAGATTGGTCCTAAACCCAGTAAAGACTTGTTTTGTCAAAGCTTTGGTATGAATGTCAGCTAGCGGATCCTTGGACCTCACAAACAGAGTAAGAAGTTGTCCTCTGGCCACCTTTTCTAGAACAAAATGATAGTCCATCTCAACATGTTTGGTTCTAGCATGCATAACTGGATTAATTGTCATGTACAAAGCACTCAAGTTATCATGATATAATGTAGGATTTGACTTGAGGAACACCCCAAGATCATGAAGTAGATATATGATCCATGTTATCTCTGCTGCAGTGAAGGCCAATGCTCTATACTCAGCTTCAGCACGCGATCGTGCTACTATGATCTGTTTCTTAGAAGTCCAAGAAATACAATTTACACCTAAGTAGATGCTATAGACTGTAGTTGATCTACTAGTGGTGGTGTAACCTCCCCAATAGACATCTGAATATCCATACAACCTATAAGGTGATTGTCAAATAATTTTGAGTCCAAAGTGTAGAGTACCTTTGATGTATCTGAGGATCCTCTTTACTCCTTGAAGGTGTTCAATGTTAGGACTTTGCATAAACTGGCTTGCTAGGTTCACAGCACGAGTGATATCAGGTCTTGTGAGTGTCAAATACTGAAGACTCCCTACCATCATTCGGTATAAAGAGGAATCTACAAGACTACCCACAACTTCATGTAAACCATGTTTTTTGAGCCAAAGGAGTAGCTACAGCCTTTTCCAATGTCATCTTTGTCTTGTCCAGCAACTCAGTAGCATACTTGCTCTGATACCATGTAGAATTCTCACGTAAAAATTAGAGAAATCAAGGATTATATTGATGATCAAAATAGTTAAGTACATGCTCCTTATATAGGAGAAGAGTCCTAGACTAGCTATACTTAGAATCCTTACATGAGTAGTATAGGTTTACTACTACTACTACTATAAGTACAATAACTTATCCTAGTCGACTTTAGCTAGTACAAGTAACAACTTGATTTTGATCCGTATGAGGAAACCCCATTTGCCTTGATATAAGTTCTACTACCAGAACTGAAATATCAGTTGTATAACTAGGATTACCTAAAGCAAATACTAGCCCAGGTTGGAACCCCTCTAGAGGAGGATATGACTATTGTGATTCAATCAAGTCCAATATATAGGCTAAAGTGCATGTTGAAGTTTATCTGACCAAAAACATGCCTCAGAGCCTGTTTGGATTGACTTTTGGCTTTTAACTTATGATTTATAAGACAAAATCCATAAGTTAGAAATTTGAACTTCTGCCTTTTGGCATTAAAACAGGTGCCTATAAGATTTTTTTTATTTTATCTGAAAATTCCAAAACTGCTTAAAAGCTCTTTTGGCTAAAAAATCCTAAAATAAGCCAATCCAAACAGGCTCTAACTCTATATTCATTGCCTTGAGAAAGAGGGAACATGAAGAAATGGGTACAGAATACGAAGGAGTCCCAGCCTACTGCATATCCTGCAAATTACCGGGACATGCTAGCAACAAAAGCAAAGTTCAGGCTAGAAATGTTAATGCTCAGAGAACAAGAAAGAGCAAGAAGATGATAATAAGGGGGATAAGATAAATGTCTCAATGAACAAGGAGATAAAAAAAATGCAAGACAAGGAAAGACACATACTGAGAAGGGACAAAGAAGTGGTGTAGAAAAAAGCAAGAAGTCGGATTCCAACAAAGCCATTATCCCAGCTAAAAAAAATCCCAACAGAGGCACCAAAGCATCCAACAGCCGATCCACTAAAACCACTCTCCCT
The DNA here is from genome assembly GCA_018342035.1 of Solanum appendiculatum. Classification (NCBI taxonomy): domain Eukaryota; kingdom Viridiplantae; phylum Streptophyta; class Magnoliopsida; order Solanales; family Solanaceae; genus Solanum; species Solanum appendiculatum. The sequence continues at coordinate 687,547 of JAGDQO010000302.1, forward strand.
ATTACAAAAACATTTCCAATACAAATGACCTTGGAACCTCAAAACATACCTGATCAGTAGAAGAACAGACAGTGGAGAAGCAAAAAAAAAGATAAGAAGAAATAAAAGAAGGAAGCACAATTTGTTTAGAATGTATAACACCTTGAAAAGTATTGACACTATGATTTTGAGAGTGTGTGAGACACTCTTTGATAAGGCTTCCTAGTTGCTTTCAATAATTAAAGAACTTCTTGCTACAATTGCTAGCAATATGATAGCATTGAATACTAGTCATATTCCTAAGTTTTCCTTTACGTTGAGCTTCAAATGCAACAATGACATCATTTTCTTCATTGAAAGCATTTTTCGTGATAAGATGTTGATCTTTAAGAAGTAATCCCCTAAAACAAATATCCAAGGATGGACATGGGTCACAATTCATTAAGTTAGAGCGAATACTCTCAAACTTTGACTGTATTTTATTAAAAATTGGTCTCTCTTGCTTTGCTCATCAATTCCCTGAATTATAGAGAGAGATTCAATAGGGTATTTTAGAATAAAAAATATTAGAAAATTTAGTACGTGAGTTCTGAAATCCAGAAAAATAATCCTGAACATAAAGACCTCCTTGAGAGTAATTAGTAGTTTCATACTCTAACTGAAAACGTCTTGTGCTATTGTCTTTGTTTAAAATTTTGTAAATAATTCTACATGGCCTTAGCCGTCTTGTATGGCTTGAGATTAAGAACAATAAATGGGTCAATTGACCCTAAAATCCATGACATCACCCAAGAATCTTTAAAATTCCTTTGAGCTAACATTGTAAAATCAGTAGGAGAAGAATCACTTCCGTCTATGTGGCACCATAATTCTTTTTCGGTGACAAATAGTTGAAACTAGAATTCTAAGGTAGAATATTTATTTTCCCATTGAAACAAACACTGAAGGATTAAATTCATAAGAAGGTATGCCCTTGAATATCTAGGAAAACCAGAAACACTGAAACACTACGATGTACAAAAACAACAACCAGAAGGACCAAGACCAATAATCCTACGTGTTTAGGACTGATTGTCAACTAACAATCAACAAAACCAAAATTTTCAAAAAGTATTTTTTAAAAGGAACCAAAGATGGACTCTATGAAACAAAACAACCAAGAAAAGGCTCGAATACCATATTAGTTTTCTGTTTAGTGCCTCTCAAATTGAGAGTCTTACCATTAAATAGAAAGTATTCAGATTAACATCCCTGAAAATTTGTTATTCCTATCCTTAAAGAAAAACTATTCTATCCCTCCAAATATGCTTTTATTAAGTAGTTTTGTTACAATATTTATTCTCTTTGATTACTACACTGGATCTCTATAATTACATACTTATATACAGGGCATAGTACATAAATATGCCCTTTATCTTGGACTTAGCTCACATTTATGTTCTCCAACTTTAGTGTACACAAGTAGACACTTAAACTTATATAAAGTTGAACTAAATAGACACACACATCCTACGTGGCATCCTACATGAAAATTTGTGTCCTACATGTATTATGTCACGTAGGACTGATCATGTGTCTACTTGTTCAATCGTATACAAGTTTCAGTGCCTACTTGTGCACATCTAAAGTTGAAGGGCATAAATGTGAAATGAAGCCAAGTTAAAAACACATTATTTATTATGCCTATACACAACACTATATAGTTACATAAATATATAGAACTATTCTCTATTAATTTATTATCTATGAGTTGTCCATCATGATAACAACTACGTTGCAAGAACAATATGGGTATGTGCATAATCAGGTGCCTAATTAGGCAGAGAAGCAAATGGTGAACGAACTTGATCAAGTGCAAAATAATGAGCAAAGTAAGGAAGATGTAATTTAATGTCAAGGAACAAATAGACAATGAGGAGCAAAGTTGTGTGTTAGTCCTTATGTACTCAGTTATGAATAGAAAAAACAACAACTCACTTTCTGGTTCTAGTTTTTTTTTTTCAAATGAAAAGAGAAACCAAAATTTGGGGTGGTTTCATGGAGGTTGTGATGAATGATCGGAAACCCTCCACCTTTAGTGATAAGCTTTCGATGAATTTTTTGGGATTAAAAAATCTGTAAAAAGGGCTTTATTTGTGTAGTGAATAGGCACAAATGTATCGTTTACGGTATTGGTTTAGCGTATTTCAATAATTTTAAATCAAATTTGTATTCACTATAAGAAATTTTTCTTTGTATGGCAACCAAAGTTGCAACAGAAACCTTAAAAGTTGCCACTAAATATTTCAGTGGTGACCTTGAGGTCGTGGCAAGTGCTTCCATAACTGAATGTTATTTGACGGCTTTTGGCAATCATCACTTAATACAAATTTTTGTGGAGACTCTGCTAGCCACTAAAAAGTAAACAAAAATGCTACAAAAAAATAAACAAAACAAACTTAAGTAGGTCATCACAAAATGTTGGCTATTAGAGGCAAGTGTGGTCACCACAAAGGTTTCAGTGGCAACGCTCATAGCCGCAACAAAATTATGTTTAGCAACAACATTGGTCGCCACAAATTATAACCTTTTTTGTGGCAACGTTAAGTTGCCTAACCTGTTTTTTCAATAACTAAAATGGCCAATTCTAATATATTGAAAGCATCAAAATGTATTCAACAAACTATTTCACAAATAAAATATTACATGCACTTCTATTATAAAAGGTTAATCAAATCTATATTACACAATAAGTTATTGTTTGTTGCCATCGTATGCACGCACATATTACATATTTTAAAAATTAAGTATCTTTAAACTCATCCTAGATCAACACCATCGGTGAATCCTATTTGCAGGTGCATTTGCAAAATTAATAAGTGAAATGGTTATGCAGCAATAGTCCTTACTAAAATAAAAGTCCCAAATCAAGTGGTTTTAAGAGGGAGATTGTAATAGTAAGTACTTTCACAATATGATAAGGGAAAGAAGAAGGAAACAACATATTTGCAGGATCAAGAACCATAAAGACAAATGAGTATAGGGAGAGAAGAACATAGCTAAAGCTACAATCATGCAGTTTGAAAAGATGTTTAATCTTCCACAATAGGATATATATATGAATTATACTGTGATTATCTCTCTACGTAGAACGGTAGAAGTATTACAAATAAAGATAATGACATATTGACATTCATTCCTCTAGAAGAGGAGATAAATGTGGGGTATAATTGATCAGCAGGAGTTCATTTAGCATTAGCAGGGGACCAAATTCTTATAATATATCCTTCAGTAACACTCTTAAATTTTTCAAACATAAAATAGGCAGAACAGAACTTCCTTCTTCTTATATAATATGTAATATGACAAAGGATCTTTGGGTCTAACTCTCGTCATTTATTTTACAGGGATGTTGTTAGAGGCACAGAGCTGACAAATGAAGCAAGCACTGACAGGCTGTACCGAGCACAGAGCCAGTTTCCAGTGAGTAGTACAAGGTTGTGCCGATCACAGAGCCAACCTCCACCGATAACTATTGAGAGGTAACTATCTACAGATTTTCTAAATTAGTTTGGCTACACCAATCAGTGGTAGCATTGATAATCATTCTATTAATTATTGATTAATAAAATACGACATGCAATCTTATTTAGTCCACATGAACTTTTTCTTTACCTTTCTCCGTTCACATGGCAATAAATCACGATCGGATCCGATCCAATTATCCAACTCTAAACCATAACCCAAATCAACCCCATTCACTGATAATCATGTTTGTAGTAATGATTTACATTAATATGATGAATTAACGAAAGATCCATCATTTAGGGAATTGATAAGATTGCAACGAGTGCAGAGCTATCCAGTAGCCTTCGAGACGAGGTACATACTTTTTCAAAACATTATGGTATTTAGTAATTTTTTATGAAAATTTAATGAAATACGCAATTATTTGAACTCGAGCATGTTGTATTCATTCCTCTTTAATTACTAGTATAAAATAAGTATGTACGTACATCACTTTCAAGAGATGAGTAACATCTTGCCTAGGATAAGTACATGTAGAGTACCTTAGTTTTTGATAGCCCGAGAATAATAGGATGGTTCAATCTGAGCTCATGAATGATGATTTTGCATAAGGAAGCCGGATTCCAACAATGCCGTTAGCCCAGCTACAAAAAATCCCAACAGAGACACCAAAGCATCCAACATTCAATCTACTAAAACCACTCTCCCTATTACAAAACCATTTCCAATTACAAATGAACTTTGAACCACAAAACATACCAGATCAGTTGAAAAACAAACATTGGAGAAGCAAAAAAAAAGATCAGAAGAAATAAAAGAAGGAAGCACAATTTGTTGAGCATGTATAAAAGCTTAAAGAGTATTGACCCTACGATTTTGAGAGTGTTTGAGACACACTTTGATAAGGTTTCTGTGTTGCTTTAAATAATTACAGAACTTCTTGCTACAATTGATAGCAATATGACTATATTCCTTGCAACTGTAGCATTGAGTTCTAGTCATATTCATAAGTTTTCCTCTACGTTTAACTTCAAATGCAACAATAGCATCATTTTCTTGATTGAAAGCATTTTTCGTGACAAGATAATCCTCTTTACGAAGTAATCCCCTAAAACAAACATCGGGTCACAATTTATTAAGTTAGAGTGAATACTCCCAAACTTTGATTGTATTACATTAAAAGTTTGTCTCTTTTGCTTTGCTCATCAATTCTCTGAATTATAGAGAGAGATACATTAGCTATTTTAGAATAAAAAATATTAGAAAATTTAGTATGTGAGTTCTGAAATCCAAGAAAATAATCTTGAACATACAGACCTCCCTGAGAGTAATTTGTAGTTTCATACTCTAACTGAAAACGTCTTGTGCTAGTGTCTTGGTTTAAATTTTTTGTAAATAATTCCGCATGGCCTTAGCCGTCTTGTATGATTTGAGATTAAGAACAATATGTGGGTCAATTGACCCTAAAATCCATGACATCACCCAAGAATCTTTAACATTCCTTTGAGCTAACTTTGCAGAGTCATAGGAGAAGAATCGCTTCCTTCTATGTGGTCCCATAATTCTTTTTCGATGACAGATAGTTGCGGAGAAATGTTGTGTGCTAGTCTTTTTGATCTAATTACTTATGAATAGAAAAAACAACAACTCACTTTTTTGTTCCATTTTTTTTTCAAATGAAAAGAAAAGAGAAACCAAAATTTGGGGTGGTTTCATGGACGTTGTGATGAATGATCCGAATCCCTCCACCTTTAATGACAAGCTTTTGAGATTAAAAAAAGCTGTATAAAGGGCTTTCCTTGTTTAGTGAACAGGCAAAAATTTATCATTTATGGTATCGGTTTAGCGAAATTCAATAATTTTAAATCAAATTTGTGCTCTCCACAAAGGTTTTATTCTTTCAGTGGCAGCCCTCATTACCACAACAACATTAGGTTTAGCAACAACACTAGTCACCACAAATTATAATCTTTTTGTGACAACATTATGTTGCCTAACCTGTTTTCTCAATAACTAAAATGGCCATTTCTAATATATTAAGAGCATCCAATTTTATTCAACAAACTATTTCACAAATCAAATATTATAAGAACTTCTATTATAAAAGGTTAATTAAATCTATATTACACAATAAGCAATTACAGAGGATGACAATGAAAAGTTGGGAGCTGTCCCTACTCTGGATGAAATAAAAGAGGTTGTATTTTCCTTAAATGCAGGTAGTGTCCCTGGACCAGATGGAGTTACTGGAAAATTTTACCAACATTGCTGGAATATTATTGCCCAAGATCTTTATCTAATGGTTTGTGACTTTTTTGCAAGTACTCAACTTCCTAGATCCCTCACAGATACATGCCTCATTTTGATACCCAAAGTTGAGAATCCTCAGAGGTACACAGAACTAAGACCAATAAGACTTAGTAATTTAAGTTGTAAAATCATCTCCAAGATACACAAAATAGTTTCACCAGACTCACCAAGGTGATCCACAAAATAGTTTCACCAAATCAAACAGGTTTCCTAAAAGGTAGATCTATCTCTCATAAGATTATGATAACTCAGGAAATGGTTTGTAACATTGGTAAGAATAATGATAATGGTAATGTTGTGCTAAAATTAGACATGGCTAAAGCTTTTGATAGAGTAGATTGGAAATATCTTTGTCAAGTTCTCAAATCTTTTGGTTTCTCTGATTATTGGACTGACATGATTTGGAGGCTCCTATCTAATAATTGGTACTCCATTATAATTAATGGAGATAAACATGGTTTCTTCAAATCAAGCAGAGGAATCAAACAAGGTGATCTTATTTCTCCATCTCTTTTTATTATTGCTTCTGAACTGCTTTCGGTTCTGTTGAATCAATTAAAAAATGAGCATTTTATTCCTTAAACAATAGATAGAGGTTGTCCTACTATTTCTCATCTTAGTTTTGCGGCTGACACCATTCTTTTCTCTTCAGGAGATCCTTTATCACTTATGGCAATGATGAACAAATTAGCTATCTATGAAAAGTGCTCTGGCCAACTAATTAACAAGAATAAGTCTTGTTTCTTAGTTAGCCCAAATACTTCTCAATCTATTATTAATGATATCAAGAAGATTACTGGATATGAACAACAAAAACTTCCTTTCACTTACTTTGGTGATCCTATCTATATTGGAAGGAAAAAAGTTGTGTACTTAGGTAATTTAGTTTCTAAGGTTGCCAAAAGAATGCAAGGATGGCAAGGTAAGATGCTATCACATGGAGGTAGGGCTATCCTTATAAAATCTGCCCTTTACTCTTTGCCTATTCATACTCTTTCTGTGATTCAACTCCCCAAAACTGCTATTAAGCAAATAGCGCAGCTTACGGCTAATTTTTTCTGGGGGAAGGAAAAAGGAAAATGTATTGGATAGATTGGGAGAAACTATATTTCCCTACTTTGGAGGGTGGGGTTGGTTTTAGATCAATAATGCCTTTGGTGCTAAAGCTTGGTGAAATTTTAGAACTAAAGACTCCCTTTTGAAAAATTTTCTTGAAAACAAATATTGTCCTAGAGCCCATCCTGTTTATAAAAAGTAGGCCTCAGGACAATCTCACATTTGGAAAAGGCTTTTGGAATTTAGAAATCATTGTGAAAAATATGTTCTTTGGAAAATTGTGAAAGGAAATATTTCTTTTTGGTGGGATAACTGGCTTGGATCTGGCCCGCTTGCTCAATACTTTCCAGATTCTTATCACTCAAAAAAAATATAAGTTTCTGATTTCATCATGAATGGAACCTGGAATATTAATAAGTTTCATACTCTTCCTCCCAGTTATGTTGTTAATCATATTGTCACCATTGATATTATGGGGCACAACACTAATCTTCCTATTTGGATTCCCAATCAGAATGGTCTTTTTACTATCAAATCAGCTTGGAAAATACTGAGAAGGACTAAAAATTCTACCCTTACTGCTAATATGATATGGCAAAAACGGATTCCTTACAAAATATGCTTCTTTATGCTCAGATTATTGAACAATAGGCTGCCTACCGATGAAGCCCTACAAAAATTCAGAGTTTATGGGCCCTCAAAATGCATTTGTTGTTGTAATGGAAGCACTGAGAATGTGGATCACTTATTCAAAGGAGACCTGGCAGAAGTTATCTGGAAGTTCTTTTCAACTTGTTGTGGCATCATCAATGGACGAGGAGGAATAAGAAAAACTATTATAAAATGGTGGCTGAATAGTACTAATAACAGAATTCAAATGCGACTTATTCAGTGCCTTTCTCTGTTCATCTGTTGGGAAATCTGGAAAAGCTAGATGTAATCATAAATATGAGGACTTCAAATGCTCTCCAGGTACTGTCATCAACAAGGTCATTTATAAAATCATAATGCTAGTGAACTACCAGTTTCCACAACTCCAACGAAAGCAACAATGGGGCAACACACTCCTACAAATTGAAAATCTCAAGCCGAGGATCAATATCAAATGTCTTAGGTGGAGTAAGCCCAGCCCTGGCAGATTCAAACTAAACACGGATGGATGAAGCAAAGGACACCCAGGAAGTGCTGGAGGAGAGGTTGTTCTTAGAGATGACAAGGGGCAGATGATTATGGTCTACTCAGACTACTATGGGAATTGTTCCAACAATGTCGCAGAAACAAAAGCAGTGCTCTATGAAATAAATTGGTGCATACAAATGGTTTCAAAGATGTGGACATCGAATCTGATTTTATGTTCATCATTAATATGATTAATGACCACAACGAGAAACGAGACTAGCTATCATATTATGCAGCCTATATATCAAATCAGCAAGCTTAAGAGACAAGGTAGCTTTGAGTTTCAGCACTGCTACAGAGAAACTAATAGTTTGGCAGATCTTTTAGAAAATTCGGGCAACAGGCAAAAACGAGATTCTTTCTTCACTCAGAATTCGTCTTTGCTTAACGGGGTTAAAAACTGGTTGAAAAATGACAGAGATGGAAGCCCACTTTTCAGAATTAGAGCCCAGAAGAACACTTTCGACAATGGTTAATCTGATTTACACTCTTTTGGTTGGACTTACTTACACCATTGTAAATAAGGAATGTGACCAATTCCCATCTCTTAAGCCCAATCTCATGTATGTTTGCACTGAGACTTTTTTGTGTAAGGATGAACTCTTCATCCTTTTTATTTCTCAATGTGATTTGGACAAAAATCCAATACACCGACTATGCATTTTTGTTAATATTAATACATAGATTAGGCTATGCCTAATCCCCACCTTTGGTGGATTATTTTTATTTTAAAAAAAAAGATCGTGGGATGGACCTAATTGTACTGATCACAAGTCTACCTCTACCAATCATCAGCACCACAAACGATCCAAGACTTGATGAGATTGGAGACTTCATAATTCAGGCCACATCAAATCTGATTCAGGTATGAATACTTAAGGGTGGGAACTATATTGGTTAAAGAGCTACAGCATCAATAGGTTATGTTATATCACAGGATTTGTTCCCCTTTACTACAAATTTGCACACAAAATCATAACAAGCTGGTAAACATTACAATACTGCACCGAATTGAGTAACACAAACTGAAGCTGAAAAGATTTATGCAGTCTATTTGATACACTAATTAAAGATATATAGCAAATGTTGTAGCAAAATATAGTACCTACTGACCAGATATGAACTACCGATGTTGAACTTCGTAGCTTGAGATAAGTGGTGCTGCTTCCTGTTCAAAGAACCACATCTCTGCTTTAGATTATATTCATCAAAGGTACTTGCAACATGGATAAGTTATTTGTGGATTATGAACTTGTCAGTCTCACAACAATCACAAGAAAAAGAAGCAGTACAAACTAAGAAAATATTTTAGGAATTAATTCTCTGTTTTGGACCATGTTATTCATAAAAACAGAATTAGTAAAACATTAAATTTGATATGACTACTACTACAAATTAATTTTGGTTAGACTACTATGAATAGGGCTCAACTGGCCTTTATTGTGTTTTTTTTTTTTTTTCCTGAGTTGTTAGGTTATTGTGATTTTAGATCCTATATTATTTGACTCAGCACATTTAACCTTTTATTAATCTAATTGTGCAACTTTCATCCTTCATGCTAGCAGAGTTAAAATATCTAACAGAATTGTTACGCTAAAGAAAATAAAAACGACATGTTCATACGTGCAGCGTATATGGAGAAGTGATAAAAAAAAAAAGAACGCAGAAGCTCGTGTGGATCGAATTGATTAAGAATACACAATTAGAATAATTTAATTCATTCTTGTATCGAAAGGTTTTTCGTGCTATACACCACGTTGAGAAAGACCAACCTCCTATGTACCGTACTCTTTTTGTACCTCGAATGGCAGGTCCTCCACGGATTGCTGTCCGAAGTGCAAGGGGAAAAGGTGTTTTCGGTGGCGGACTGGTGAGTAACGCGTAAGAACCTGCTCTTGGGAGGGGAACAACAGCTAGAAACGACTGGTAATCCAAATTAGAGATTTTTCTTGGAAGGTATCGGGAAGGATTTGGAATGGAATAATATCAATTCATATAGAAGAAAAGGTAACCAATCCAATAAATTCTCTCATTTTATAAGAAATTTCTATATGATTTAATCTTGAGACTTTTTCTTTGTCTACTCTTGATAAAGATAAATAATGCTAGAAACAAACATTGTTTTATATCTTGAATCGATTTGGTGACTATATTTTGTAGTTTGTACACTTGCTCCCCCATTTGAATTTTATGGATTGATTAAATTTGCTAATTTGACTAATAATAAGACACTTATAACATAATGCCCTCATCTTAAATTGCTTGTTATGTGAAGTTCTCTACACTCTTGTTAAGTGTGATGATTGATGAATATCCTATGATGTTTCTTGCTTTGTCACAGAGAATAATACATTGTAGCTTCTCCATGAATAAAAGTCTTATTTTTTATAAAAAAAAATTATATAGATTATGTTAAGTATTTTAATTCTTTTAACATTAAGAAACATTTCAGCACATTTAAATTAATTAAAGGTTAAATGTGCTTAATTATCTAATATAGAGACTGACATCGGAATTACTCAATAACTCAGGACCAAAATCGCTATTCACTCTTCCTCTTCTTCTTTTTTTTGCATATTTGAATTATATCTAGAAGGATAATACCAAATACTAAAGAAAATTAATACCATATTTACCTTTAAAATGGTCAGATAGTTTAAAATTATTGATACATTGAAAGGGGACAAAACTTCAACTCAATGGGAAATGCAACGTTCAAATTAGGAAGAGTTTTAGTCATATCGTATTTGATTTGCATAGCCACCTTAATTTAAAGATTAGATTATTTAGAATATTTTTTGAACCACTTACTAAGATTAAAGTCAAAATGTTGTACTAATAATACTTCCATATTCAAGAAACAATTCAAAATCATTGTGTCCAAATGGCTGTGATGAGACTGATCAAAACAATTTTCTTCTCTCTTTTAGTTTTGATTATAACTCTTTCAAATGTGGTCGGGAGCCACAAATCTGGCGGAAGATCAAACTTTACGATTGAGGTATATATGTTTCGACATTTCAAATTTATAAAAATGTAAATGCAGTGAACGAATTCATTTCATTTCTCTTTAAAGGCCTTTATCGTATGAAATCGATCTTTTTGTAGACTATCCATGGAGACTTATATGACTGTGTGGACATCTACAAGCAACCAACTCTTCTACATCCAACATTGGGCTCAGAAAGAATTAAGGTATAAAATTTGTTTTAGCATCTATTTAAAGAATGAATAACTTCATCATATCTTATTTTTTTAATCTAATTTCACTTATGAAGTCTCTCGAAAATATTACTTTTTTTCAATTAGGGGAAGAGGGATGGATCATCAACTTTGTCATATATCTTCTTCTTTTAGTTTGAATTGTAACCCCTTGACCATCCTATTTGTCCATGCATGTGTGGGCTTACTAAATCCTCTTTTAGGAAGATTTCACACATTTATTAACTTCTTAAAAAGTAACTAAAAAATAGAGGTGCGTCTAAAAAAAACACCATGAAGATACTAGTACCACATATATGGTAGTTGGTTGAAAACTTGATATTATTATTTTTTGATATGATTTCAATTTAATATTTCATTTTGTTTACTACAATATCCAAAACAGATGGTCATCGTGAAGAACCTTGAAAGACAAAGATCAAAGCCAAAAAGGGGAAACAAATTGGGTGATTTCAATGCTGAGGAATATTGGTTGAATAAAGAAGGATGTCCAATTGGAACTGTTCCAATACGTAAAATGACAAAAAAGCAACTTCAAAGTGCTACTAGACATGTCCCTTCAAGCTTTGGTCATGAATACTTTGGATATAATTGGATTGATGCAAGTATTCGTTTATAAACATACCTCTCTTTTTTACTGCTTGGCACTTATTTTTCTAGTATATTTTGCCTTTTTTCATTAATTCACTTTTGGGTTATTTTTTTATAACACAAGTATACAACGTTAAAAATGACATTACAATTTATTAGCACAACAATTAATATATCGGAAATAGCCAAATAAAGCATACATTTTATGACCAAAACCCAAATTCCAATCAATTGTTCCATGATTGTCTCAAGTGTGTAAGTAAATGAATATTTCTTACGTATATGCCACAAATAGTATCAATCTGTTATTTATATATAAATATATTTACGAATTAATTTTTCTATTTCATGGACGAGAGAAAAAATTTGAAGCATAATTAATATGTGAACAACATAAAGGAAACCAAATTTCATGGGACGGCATGTCAATTGTTAATTAAGATTCCTATTTTAATGGGATTCCATTTTCATACATAATTATGTAAAAAGAATCCATTTTATTGCATTTCTTTGAGATATATTAGGGATATGAAAGTTGTATACAATATAATTAACAAGCTAAAATTAGGATAATTTATATTTACGTAAGTTCTGAAAGTAGTTCTAATTTTTTAAAAAGTTGTATTTGTGTAAGTTCATCTTAAAAATAGGATATGGTAGGCGTTTAGCCATAAAAAAAAAATTTAAAAATATTTTTTTGGAAATTTATATAGTTAGAATTGAAGATAAAGTTGAATTTAATTATACTTCTTGCAAAGAATATTTGGAATAATGTTTGTGAGGTGTGAAACAAGGTAAGAATGTTGTTTTCGACATTTAAAATACAATTTAAAGTTATAATTGCGTCATTTGATTGCAATATATGTGTGTATGGGTTATACTTATATGCAATTCTCTCATTTAAAATTGCATAATTTATTGATTGGTAAATAAAAATATTGTATTTAGTTCGCAAGAATTAAGATAAAAGCGTCTCCACCGATAGAAAGATTTTTTGGTGTCTCAGCTTTCATTTCTTTATACAATCCTCAAGTAAAGGGAACTGGTCAATACAGTGCTGCAACCATTTTTTTTCAAATGGGGGAGGGCAAAACCTCGAGGAAATACAAGTTGGATGGATCGTAAGTTGTCATTTATTTTCTTATTTTTCATTTCTTATGAACTAATATTCCATCATATTATTAAAATTTGCATTAGAGAAATTAATCAATCATACATAATAAAGTTTTGATAGTTTCCTACTCACATTGCATCATTTATATTTTAAATTAGTTCTTTGGATCACTACCTAATACTCCCCTAGTTTCCGTTTATGTGATATTTTCTTATTAATCTATTTCAAGAAAAATAGAACATATCAATATTTTGGCATAATTTAGTTTTATATCTTATATGTCACTACCTATCCTATACTCCCTCATTTTTTATTTACAATGTGATATTTTCTTATTAATAGCTTGTTTCAGGACAAATAGGACATTTCATTATTTGAAAATAATTTAATTTTATACTTTTTGTATCCTTAAGAAGCTTCTAAAAAGCAAAATATTAAATAAAGATTAGAAATATCAAAATTCTTTCTTTTTTAAATTTCATATCAAATCAAATAATGTCACATGAATTGAAATGTAAAGGATCGAAGAAATAGTTTAGAACGAAAATCTACTCTAAAACATACTCCACTACATCGCAATTAGTCAAGAATCGTGATAGTTCTGTTTGAAAGAAAAGGTAGTTCAGTCATCGATCCATTCGTTATCCTATTATTTTCTTCAGTAAAATATTTCGTCTTTACATTCGCCTTTTCAGGTGCATCCAAGTTTGAATGGTGACACCCGAACTCATATGTATACCAAGTGGACTGTAAGTATATTTTTCGAATTAATTCTTTTTTTACTTGAATGAAAAATTATTTTCGAAAACTAGAATAATCAACAAATACTTGAAATTTAGGTGGATGGTCATCAAAAAACAGGATGTTACAATACCAAGTGTCCGGGGTTTATTCAATTAAGTCGAGTAATACCTATAGATTATGCTTTTCCAAGAACTTCCGATATAGAAACTGATTACAAAGAGGAAGTGCTTCTCAGGCTTTATCAGGTACTCCTTCTGTCCCAATTTATATGACACATCGTTTCTTTCTATGTTTAGATAAAGAGGTTGTACAGTAACATAATCATATAATATATTGTTATCATTTTGTTAGACGGAATATTTTGATTATCATCTTACAATGCCGGTGATGAATGAGGAGATAGGAATGTGGCCACATGAAGTATTCGACAAATTGAGTGCAAATGCAGCGGATTTAGTGCAATTCGGAGGGAAAGTGTACACGCCAGGAGGCCAAGATGTTAGCCCTGCAATTTAGAGGAGGATATTGGCAGCTAACTTGTTACATGCGCAAAGTATTGTATGAAATAGAGGTAGATGGACAGAAAAAACAAGTTTCACCAGATGAATCTAAGATTATATCTCAAGACTCAAGGTGTTACTATGAAGGAAATCATTATAATGCCAATGATGGCTATTGGGACTATAACTTTTTATTTGGGGGTGCTGGTGGTAAAGATCAATGGGAACCTTGTATTTATTAGCTAGGAAATGACTTTGATTGTGTTGGGAAGTGACTTTGAGTTATGTTTGAAAGTTTGAATATGAATGTCAACCTAAAATTTGTTACACAACTTTCTTTCTCTATTTTTCTTTCTAAAGAACCTAATAACCAATTATATTATTGTACGGAAAATGGTCAGACATACTTCTTAAATTATTCAAAATGGTTTAGTTTTGTCTTCCGTTATGTTTTTGGTAGGGGTGAGCATGGTATGGTATATACCGAATTACCATACCATACCAAAATTTTTAATACTGTGGTTTTGATATTATGGTATTTGGTGTGGTATATGGTATACATTTTAATTTTTTTTTATATTCGATACGGTATTTGGTATTAAGAAATAATGTACCGAAATACCGAATACCATACCGAAGTATATAGTTACATAAATAACATATATATTTTATTAAAATACTAACAAATATGCAACCTAGTATTAGTATAAACTAAATGTTTAGAAGTTAAAACTTTGACTATTTTATTTTGATTGAAATGTATTTGAATTGTAATTGATTAACAAAAGGAATTGTTTGTACTTTATTTTGCATATATATTTTTACATGTGTAATGTGTTAGTATGATACAATTGAGACCTTTTTAAATTGTCGAAGTCATAATACTCTATTATACGAGTATATATTAGTCGAAGTTGGATAAATTATGGTTACCGATTTCCATACCGTAGAATACCGAAACCGAACTTCAATATACCGAACCATACCGAATTAAATTGGTATGGTAATGGTATAATGTTTTAAAAATCGAATACCGAAATTACGGTATCAAAATTTTCAAATACCATACCATGTCCACCCCTAGTTTTTGGCTTAACAATGTCTATATCGTTATGTGTTTGGCTCAAAAATACCCTTCTTTCTAATAATTGTTATGTGTCGAAAAAGAAAGACGGTTTAAAATTGATTTCAAACTTAAAGGGAAAAACCAATTTTTTAAGGAGTCAACATTTAGTTTCTAAAAGAAATTAAGAAAACTTAATTCAAAAGACTCTAATAGAATTAAGTCTTAAAAATTCAGAGAAATGGGTAAGAAGTTCCAATTTCCACTTTGGGAAGGTATTAGAGCTCAAAATGACCGCCAACGTGCGGTTATCCGACAATTTGAAAACTTTATTTTGACTAAATTTGAAAAATTAAATTACTTAAAGAAAATAAAGATATTGAAAACTTATTTGAAAATTAATTAAATTAAACATTTGAAATAATTTAGAAAGAAAGTAAACTTTGTAAAAAATGACTAAGTAAATGAACGACATTTGAATAAACCATTAAAAATAAAAGAATAAATAACATAAAATGGTTCATCTTTAAGGGAATTTAATTAAGTTAGTCTAAACAATCAAAGTTAGAATTAATACAAGATAAGAATTATAACAATAAAGAAAAGAATAAATTTAACCCTTGCTTAAATTCAAGGAAAAATTACATATATACACATCTTTATTTACCATATATTTCTATTATTCACTACCATTTTAAAATCTTTCAAAAATCTGTATTTTTTTCCCAAAAACACATTCATCCGGATACATTACTCTCCCAAATCCACATTTCCCATTTCAATTTTAACTCCTTCAATCTCTCCCTATTTTCACTCCCACAATCTAATCAGTTACTTCATTCAACACGATTTGAATTTCAAAATTATTCTCTCTCCTGTCAATCAAAATCAAGTTCCTGAATAGATAGTTATCGTCTTCTTGAATCGCCTTATTTCAAGATCAGATTTTGAATTATTATTTTCAATTTTCTGTTTTTCATCCTAAAATTCTGATACATATGGATTTATTATTCCAGTTCTCTTCATCGATCAAGTTCTTAAAAAGGTAGAAGGATTTCTTCATCACTTTTTTTTGCTTTTAGTAGATTAGATTTTGATATATATATTTTTCAATTTTCTGTTCTTCATCCTAAAATTCTGATACATATGGATTCTAATCCATAGTTTAGTATTGGCCTTCAAAAAAAAAGGATAAAAAGTCGATAATTTTACTATACCGCCTTCTCTACCCAAGTTTCAAATTATAATGTATCTGGTTGATATTTATGTGTTTGCGTATATATCATGTTTATGTTTCAACTATCAGATACATTACAACTTTGTTTGTTTACAATGTATATGTACAAATATTATTGTTGATACATAACCTCAATTATTTCAAACCTAAATCAATATGAATCTTGTTTATAATTGTGTATCTAATACATAACTATGCCAACTTTCTTTATTTTTACATATAATACCACTGTTATGTATTGGATACATAAAACACACCTAATTCAAAGTTGACACAATACATATGGTTATGTATCAAAATTCATGTATCAGATTTGTATTAGGTGTGTTTAGTCATGTATCAGAATTATCTTCTACGATGTATCCAATATCTATTTTTTTTTCCTCAATTCATCAATTTTTACCCGATACATATAGTACCCACTGTTATGTATCGAATACATAACTAAGCGCACCTAATACAAAGCTGACACAATACATATGGTTATGTATCAGAATTTTTGTATCAACTTTCTATTAAGTGTCTTTAATTATGTATCAGAAATACCTTTTACGATATTTCTGATGTCTAATTTTTTTCTCAATTCATCAATTTCTAATTCAGCTGCAATTATTGATTTCAGATTCACAAACGGAGTATTTTCTCCAACGACGATTCCATCTCTTTTATATCGGTCATATCTTATTTCATGACGGAGGAATAAGAAGCGAAAGAAGGTTTTGAAGTAAAAAAACAACATCAATAATTCTCCCGGTGTTTACTACACCAAAGATGATAAGGATTATTTCGATGGCGGTGACAACGTCGACAGAGGATCACCAGAAACGGCCGAATTTGAAAAGGAGATGTGGCACCAATTTTATGATGGTGCTGGATTTGGAATGAGCTCATCTCAAAAGGAATTAGAAGAAGAACAACAGCAACATCAATGATTCTCCTGATGTTTACTGTATCATCGTTGATAAGGATTGTTCCGATGCAGGTGGCGACTGCGATGAATATGCCGGAGGATCCGGGAACGGCTGAATTCGAAACGGAGATCTGGATTTGGCAGGAGCTCATCTCAATGGGAACAACAACAACAACAAGAAGGATTATTCCAACGACGGCTATTATCATGACAGAGGTTCACGGGATTGATTAGCAGTAATTAAAATGTGATTGCGTGTTTTATGGGATTGTAAATTGATTTTTTCCCTTTTTAGCGTAACAGACAGAATACTTATGTATCAGTCGCTATGTATCCGGTTCCTATAACAAACGATTCTATGAAAAGAGGTTGAAAATCGCATTTTGGGAAATCTTTCTTCCCGGTGAAGCGCCTTGGAATCTCGTTGAGAAGCATGACAATGGGTACGACCTCTTGTGAAATCGGTCGTTCAAGCTCTTTCCTACCCCTTTCTCACTTTTATTTCACTCACCGGGCTGACATTCTAGAATGTATTCGAAATCCTTAAATTTTAAGAAATTTTTGTACTTTGAAAAAAAGTAAGAATATGATGTAATTAACTCTTAGCACTATGACATTTATGTAAGTTATACTAAATTCAAAGTTGTTGGGCTTTAGCAGGCCCAAACCTGTCCTAAGCTCTAATGGCCTGCTGAAACAAATGGGCTTCAGCCCATTTTTCCTCCTCCTGAAATCTGCTATTCAATTCTTTTGGACTGCTGCTGCATTTGGGCATTTCTAGCTCATTTCCGTCCCTGTATCAAGTGTATATCAACATTGTATATCAGTGTATATGATTTGCTGTATCAAATGTATCAAATGTATATTGGCTTGTATATCAGCCCTTCCCCTGCATTATTTGCTCCATTTGCCCTGTATACCAGCTTCCTTTCTATTTCTCCAAGACTAGACTCGATATGTTGAGTTTCCACCAACTCGAAATGCAATAAGACGAGAAAATGAGTCCAAATTGAACTTCGCAAATATCACTTGTGGAAAAAGAACAGGAAAAAAATTAATATGAGAGACTTGATATTACTAGCAAACAAACTTGCCAACAAAGGGTAGTAGGCAAACATGAACATATGCAATAATGACACAGAGAGGGAGACATGAATTAATTAATTAACTACTAGGACAAGAAATTTTAAAAAAATGCTCACTTAGGGACTTCACCAGAAGTTACACTATGAATTAATGTATAGAGATCAATTATGAATAGTCTAAGCATTTAAACATATAAGAATGAACATTTGCAGGAGAGATCAAATGCAACGTGCATAAGTTAATGAATCCTGACTAAGTTTTCCATTTTGCAGTAGCTTATGGTGTACACCCGTAACAGCAAGTATATTAGAAACTCGAGATATATCCATGAATGTAGCCCCTAGAAACAGCCACATAAACCAAACCAACCTCAAATTGCATAGGACTTGATGCATATTTATTAAGAAATAAGCCAATTATAAGACTATGAGCCAAGTTAAAATATACGAGTTGCAAACTTAATATCATGAGCTGAAAACAAATTGGGTTGGGAGTGAATGGGAACTGGGGGTTTGGGCTGCTGCGTATAATGTTATTGTATTGGGCTGATTTGGTGAGATTCTTGGGTCCAAAAAATTGGCTGAAAAGAGGGCTTTAAGAGGAGTAACAATTGGTTAGATTTGTAATCAGGAAACGACCATATGGATTTCAATTATAGTCAATTTGCAAAGTAGCCATATTAAGTTAATTAGAAAATTTGGCTAAAACTCAAATAAGACGAATTAATACTAATTAGTTAATGAGCTTCTTAGTCTTAGCCAAATAAAATAATTAACTTAATTTACTCAAAATATAAAACTATAATTAAGCTAAACTAATTAACAACATATTTAATTAAAAACAATTCTTTTTTTAGACGCCTTTTGAATATTTATAAAAGGTACTAATTATGTATATAATTAGGGAATTTACACAAATCTCATAGTGTTAAGAAATAATTACATTCTATCCTTACTCTTTTTCAAATTACAAAAAATCTCTTAAATTTGGTGGAATTCGGATACATCCCAAAACGTCTGATACATTGCGTCCCGATTTCGGATACATCGTTCAACGTCCCGATACATCGCGTATCGGTTTCGGATACATCACTCAACGTTCCCGATACATCGCGTACGTCCCGATACATCGCATGTAGTGATGTATCCGACCGATACATTGCGTAAAGTGATGTATCCGAGAATAGGAGAGAGTAGGGTTTTTTGTAACTTTTTCAAATAGTAGAGAATTTTAGAGAATATGGTAAAATAAATTGTGTGTTTAGGTAATTTTTCTATATTACTATATAGAAATATATATATTAATTAAAAATTATAAGAATGACAAAATTACTTAAAATAACTTGAAAATATTTTGAATTATATAAAAATTAAAAAAAATTCAAATTGTTAGTAATTGAAGAAGCTCGATAATTTGTTACACAACTTTCTTTCTCTATTTTTCTTTCTAAAGAACCTAATAACCCATTATATTATTGTAGGGAAAATGGCCAAGTGTACTTTTGAATTATTCAAAATGGTTTAGTTTTATCTTTTGTTATGTTTTTGGCTTAACAATGTCTCTATCGTATGTGTTTGGCTCAAAAACAGCCTTCTTTCTAATGATTGTTATGTGTCGAAAGAGAAAGACGGCTTAAAATTGATTTCAAACTTAAAGGAAAAAACGAATTTCTTAAGGAGTCGCCACTTCATTTTTAAAAGAAATTAAGAAAACTTAATTTGAAAGACTCTAACAGAATTAAGTCTTAAAAATTCAGAGAAATGGGTAAGAGGTTCTAAAAAAATTTAAATCATTTGAAGTTGAAGAAGCTCGATAATTAATCTATATTGGGCGGGCCAAAATTTGGTGTCAACAATGATTGCTTCAAAACAAGAAAAAATGGTGCACTTTTTCCCTTAAACTATGCAAAATAAAACAATTTTGCCCTCCGTCATAGATATTTGTGTGCTTCTCATTAAAGACAAAATTTAAAGTTTAAAGTTGAATTGTTACTAAATATAGAAAAATATCTTTTTTAAAAAAATAACTAGAAAATAAAAAGAGATGATGAGCATGCTTGACATTGTTGTTGGAAGCCAGAAACACTTATTTTGAGAAAAAACTCTTATTTTTTGAAAAATTAAGTTTTTGGCAAATCATAAAACTGCCTTTAAATAGAAGGAGAAACAGTTTTTCTATTGTTGGAAAGAAGCTAATTTTTTTTTGCTTTTTAAAAAAAGCAGAAGAAGAAACGAAACAAGGAATTATTTTTTTCAAGACTAAAATATCTCTTCAACATATACATATTTACTAATATATCCCTTATTAATTATTTAACATATCTCTTAAGTTTGGTTAAGTTTCATCTAAAAAAATTATTTTTTATTTTTATAGCATAATTTTTTTATTTTATTTTATGTTTATAAGCTGACAAGCGGGTGAAGTGATCTCAATGAAACTCCTGTTGATGATCCTAAGTACCTGTATCTGCATCATTAAAAGATGCAGGTCGAATGATGTCAGTACATTGAATGTACGAGTATGTAATATAGCTGAATAACCAAATAACTGAACTGAAACTCTGGCAGTAACTCAACTGAAATATAATATAGATCATGATGGAAAACTCATTTAAACTCTTACCAAAAGAATGCAATAAAAGCATATATTGAACTGACCAGGCTAAAAGAAATGATCAACTCAACTCAACTAAACTTAACTCGACTCAGCTCAGCTCAACTCAACTCAACTCAACGTAAAACATGATTAGAGATAATATCATTTTAATCTTCACAAAGTATAATATAATAACTCAAAGAAAATTATATTTGAAAATACAACGAAAGTACTCTTTACTCTATTTGGGAGTTTCTCTAACCGACAATCATCACTATGAGCTACGTGATAATATAGCATCTCGTCCACGCTGCCAGAACTGTCCTATACCTTTTCAGGGTATAGGACACCTCAACTAAGTGGATTCACTAAGCTCTGCCCGAAGGCACTAAGGAAATCATCTAAAAAGTATGAATCCTTTATCCATGTTGGCATACATGGTTTATGAGGCTGTGAGTTGTCTGAACTCTCCCCCATATCGGTGCTCAATACTACTCCCAATAAATATATATACTCATGCTCAATGTTTAAAAACTTTCTCTTTTCTCAATTTGAGGTAATTACTCAAAAGATCCTCTTAAAAGAGCTAATTGCTCTGAAGTATCTTTGTACTCTTAACTCATTTAGAAATCAATGTTTCTATCTTTTAAATGTAAAAGTGTTACATTTGGGAATACTTAGTTCCCTTATACTCTTTTTTTTCAATTATGAATGCAACCCTTCTCATTCTCATATTTACTTTCTCAAGACTTAGTTCAAAACCATTGTTAATTACAAAAGAATTCTCAAAACGACTCAAAAGACCTCTTGAACTTTCCTCTTAAACTTACTTTAGTTTGAAATGTATATTAAGACATATATGAGTAGGATAATGCATGGATTTTCAATGGTAAATGGAGCCTATAAGAGCTCATATAGAGTGGGGAAGCATAGCCACAACTTAAAGGAACACGCCCAAATGAACATAGAAGAAATTGGCCCTGGCGACCCCTGCGTACTGCTGGCGTGGGGTGCCAAGCCCTAAACTTCAGAGGAAAGTTTGGGGCGCACTGCTGGCGTGGGGCGCATGGCCCCAAACTACTGAAGACCAGCTATGGCGCCTTCATGGCGTGCCACGTCACACCCCTGCCCAGAATTTTGACGAATTTTCTTGCTCAATTTCAGGTCCTAACTCATCTAGAATCGATTGATTTCTTCCAAATTCTCTTTGATTCACAAACCCAACTTGAAATTATTAAAATCCCACTCAAATTCTATCAAGAACCACCACTCATTCGCAAAACCCTCACCTCAAGAACTCAAAACCTCTATTGATAAGGAATGAAGCTTAAAACTCAAAAACTCTTCAAGAATACTTACATAAACGATTATATGGGTGAATTAACAAAATAATTACATGCTTGGTGTGAGGATGAACAAATCCATCACTATGGGAAGACTTACATACCTGGTAAGAACAACGTTCTTGGCGAAAACCACAATTCTTGAAGAACGCTTGAACTTAGCCCTTTTTATCTTCTTGAAACCTCTCTCTAAAACCCTAAGTGTTTAGGAACGTGATTAGGTGATTTAGAATCTGATTAGACCCTTAATTGGGTCAGGAAAAATGTGCTAAGCCTAGTGGGAAAAAGGAAAAGACCAAAATACCCTTTCCTAAAACGAATGAAGCTCCTTAAATAGAGAGGCTTCACTCAAACGGGCATAACTTTTTACTCCGAGCTTCAAATGGAGCAAACTTGGCGACTTTGGAAAGAGGACTCAAAGACCTTCTATTTGATAGATCATGGACCACCTAACTCATTATGTGCTGAAAGATATGATTATTTGAAGTTGACCAAAGTAGAATCTTAGGTCAAAACTCACTCGGTGGGGAAGCTTTCAACTCAACTTTGTGTTAGGAGATTCTAGTGACCTTAATTGATATCCAAAATCATTCCCACACTAATGAATTGACCTTAGAATCTAAGAACAATTAAGAATCACTAGGTACGACCTTATACGCAATTCAAGAATGGTTCGGTCTTAACTTAGAAATTTTATGGGGTGTTACAACACAGCGAATGCTTTTTTGTTTACAATATTTTTACTTTATTTTTAGTATGTGAAGAACAAATTAAATTTGTTATCAAATATTTATGGGTATTTTGATAATTCAACTTTAGAGACATAGAGGCTTCCCACTTTTAGTATAATATATATATATATATATATATATATTTCTACTATAAAATTCCTTTTTTAGGACCCAAAAGAGTTAATCGTACTTATAGTGCTTGTTGACTTAGTGATTATATGTTGTTCAAATTTTTTAACTTTCTACCATAGTAAGAACTAAGATAGTAGTCGATCAACTTTTTGATCGGTTCAAAAGTCAGTCGATTAGTTTTGGCCATATTTTTAGTAGTGTTTTTTAATAGTCATGGTTAGTTTTCAAGTCCATTTGTTAGTTATGTTAGACCAAAAGTGCTCTACTTCATTAAAATTAAAGGATTGAATTAAAGATGCTCAAGGTTCTATTTAAGAGACCAAATAGACAAGTTAACATAGCAATATATATATAATTGAGTAATTGACATTACATATCTTTGCACCGTTTCCCAACTTAATTTTTATTTCATCCAAACTCAGCCTAATTTTTGGTAGAGTCAAGGTAAGTAGAGTATTTTTTTTCCTTTAATTCTTTGAAATTTCATTTTGTCGAATTACTCAATAAATATAATTTAAGGCTATTTATATTTGTTTTTCTCTCTTTTGATATGATTTGATGCTTTGATTTTCTAGTTTTGATAATGTTGAAATTCATGAATGCTTGAGAATTGTTACAAATTGAGTCAAACATGTTTAGTACAGATCAAGTTATTCTTTGATATTTTTATGAATTTTTGTTTTCAATAGATAAAGATATGAAAAATATTCTTTCTCATTTCTAATAAAACTTGAAAAATATCGATTTGTTTTATGTAGCATAAATTATGTCTTAGGGACAAAACTAACCCTCTTTTTGGTTTCATTTTTTATGTATTTTCTTAGTCATTTAGATGACTGAGGCAAAGTCTAGGTGTCAATGAATGGATGCAACCATTTACTTTGAAAAATCATACCATATAAATTTATTTAGTATAACATAAATTGAACTTTCTAGAATAGTTTCAACAAGTTTTAACTTCAAGTTTGTCCATAGAGCAAGCGAAGGTCAAAAGTTTAAAATTATCATTTTCAAGATCAATGATGTAATTTTCTATAACTAGGTAGAGAAAAGACATGGTGAAATTATTCAAATTACTTCAAGGCGACATGAACACGTACATCACCAAATTATTTGCACAGTCCCTAACATTGTCTACAAAATCCTCTTGCAACACAATGGCCCTATTATCAAGTTTGTTCTCAATTTTTTGAGTGTTGATTTGAATAATTCAGATATTGTCATCTTTCCTATTCGACTCTTCATAATCCAAATTGAGATATTTTAGAATAACAAATTGTACCTTCAAATTGCTCACATTTCATGAATCTTGTGATCATCGACCTAAGGCATATTACTTGATCAAATATTGGAGAACAACGCCCTTGTGGCTACATTGCTCTCTACCTTGAAGCTTACGGGTTGTAATGACATCCAATTCCTCAATATTTCAGCCTCGATGTTTAAATTCATTCTTGAAAGTCATTACGTGGATTTGAAGTTCCTCAAAGCCTATCCTGAGCTGAAAATGTTGAGCATTTTGGTAGGCGACACTACAATTCAGAATTATGAATTTAGGAGAAGGTTTAACTTGTTAGAATTTATTTGTTCATTTCCTAAAGTCATGGAACTTTGCTGAACTCGTTTTCGTGAAGCTTTTGTTGGCTCGTTGCCCTTCACTTGTAGAGGTGACAGTTAAGCCTACAAGATCACTCGAGGATGATGGAGTCTGGAGTTTTTACCTTGATCTGCTGCAGTTTCCTCCGGCATCACCAAATGTCGACGTACTGTTTGATGAGTATTAATTTCAGCTAGCTAGGTTATACTATTATCACTACAAAAAAATAGGGGTTATTGCGACGATTTTTCACATGTATTACGGCGGTTCCAAACCGCCAAAAGACATTATAATGACGTTTTGTGAAAATGTCGTTATCCCGCCGGTCACAAATGTATTACGACGGTTTTTCATCAACCGTCGTAATATATATAAACCGCCGCAATATTCCTTTTGTATAAAGTGAACCGACATAATTGTAAAAATCAATTGATCATTTTTACATTATGACGGTTTAAACCGTCGTAATGTTCAATTAAACGTCATAATGTTCAATTCATGTCTGCTGAATTTTGTTGCAATAATTATATTTTTCAATTTTGTCAATTCGCATTTGCATCATATTTATTGCATCTGATACATTTAAACACCTATAATTAATAATTTTTACACAACATTAATGATCAAATAAGCCAAATATTCATCATATAAAACAAAAGTACTCCAAAATTACATCATCAAAATACTAATGTTTTGAAGTGTTATTCGATGCTCCAAAATCACATCATCAGAATACTAATTTCAAAGTGTCATTCAACAAGAATATAAAAAAAAAACCCTAAAATGATTTTCAATCGATGCTTGATCCATTTGAAGATCTCTAAACGATGCTTGGTTCAATTGGTGACCGATGAACACCACTTCCTATATCTGATGCCTGAAAAAGAAAAAAATATATTAATTTGACTATCATGAGGCAAGCTGAGCATAGCTCCCAAAAAAACACTAATCGACTATCTCTACAAATCCATCAAATAATCATCTAAACTCAAAAAAAGGCATCTTGATCTATAGATAGAATAAAGACCAAACTTTACCATTACTCTCGATCAAAAAACAAGAAGCCTTACCCCAAAGTATTAGTGGCATTACATGGTACCTATTTATATTCCGTAGAATTAGTCAAAGTGGCAAATCAATAAAGACCAAACTTTACCATTACATGCCATTCTTTCTTAATATTGTATATTAATTGCAAATCAAAGTATTAATGGCAAACCTCAAAAATCACAATCACATCTCCTACCCCAAAGTATTTATGGCAAACCTAAGTGACATTTCTTTTGCAATAGAAAATGACATATAAATGTATTTATATGCATGCCGTATATAGCAGTTTCATAGATGAACTTCATTTAACACCTGATTGTCGACTAAGAAAGAATGGAAAAGAACAACATCAAAACATAAATGAATTTCTAGCACAAAGGACAAAACAAATAAAATGATTGTCCAAACAGAACTTTATAATGGTCGTACCTGTGGAGGAGGTGGAAATAAGTGAGCAAACTCTTTAGGGATATTCCCTATGTTCCTTTGGTATAAGCTAAGTAGCGCATTTAATTGTGATTTCATACTCGTCATCTCTTGCTGCCACTCTGGAGTTGGAGCGCAGTGCTAGATGAACTCACATTAACATGATTAAATCTCCTAGAAGTCCGTTTGAATGCCATAGTTGGAACAACACCCAAGCCTAACCCTCGAACACATCCCGGGTGTTCAGGACCGAGTACTATAAGGTGAAACTTCGACAGTACTTTTTGGCCTTTGACTTCGGATTTCTTCAATTTTCTCCTGTGCAAAAGAAAAACAAGCATACTATTGTTGTCATATACCAGTTGATGACTCTATATATGAACCACACATTGATTGAAAGATGTATCACTGAAATAAGACACTTAATATCTCTTGTAACAACCTTTATTATGAGTTTATGTATATCAGTTTTATTCAACTTATATACAAGACTTCTAGTCTAATTAACAATTTTTACCACACAAAAAGCCTCACATCTCCTGAAAACATTGCCTAAAAAGTAAAATTGTGATTTATCTTTCTAAAGCTTAATCTAAAAGAGTTACTATAGATACTTGATGTGGCCAATTGCCCAATTCTATAAATAAATGAAAAGCAGCTCAAGTCCAGGGAAGGATCACATTCAAGAGGTGTGATGTAGATAGCTTACCCTAATACAAGTATAGTGGTGCTTCTACAACTCGAAAACTGACCTATAAATAATATAAATGTCCAGTGAATTTCATTTGTAGCTTATAACAAGCACCATCTATGCATACACACTTTGCCCTCTTTGTGTCAGCTGTAGCTAGTAGGAGAGAACTATTACCATAAGAACAACTGAAAAGTTTACTTCTAAACCAAGGGAAATTGCAATATCCAAAATACATGTATCATTAGCAAGCATTTTAAATCAGAAGGAGGAAATAGTTATCAAGGTGTTGTCTTACTGATAAAACTACATAATCAAAACATTAAATTTCTTCCCTATTTCTTTGGTTAGATTTTTTTTCTAATACAAAGGTCAATGAAAAAGCTTCTAGAGCACCAGAGTTCTGTTGCTGGAGTAAAATGGTGGGAAGTAGTTTCTCAGATTTGGATCCACAATAACATCTCTCTAAATTCAGTTAGTATAGCCATATTAATGATTTATTCCCTTTGTAGTTTATCAACATTTTTCATTTGTGTGCATGACAACTCAACTTTTCCTATATTTTGGTGTTCAAGATATATCATACATTGATATATTAAGGGTTTTTAAATATTAACTCCATTTTGAAACAAACTCAATAACTTGACCAACGCAATTCAAACTCAAACAACCAATAGATATGTATATTTCACTAAATCATAATTGGAATTACAAAGGAATTTAAGAACTAAAAGGGGAATTGAAGAACAAAGATAGAAGAAAGGGATGAGAAGCAGAATTGATCAAAGAAAAGGGATGAGGAAATACAGATACTCCGTAACAATTTGCATAACCGTTCTTTCTAACTTCTAGTCCTTTTTAACAAATGGTAATTGGGTCTGGATCACAAAGAAAACTCTCTAATATTTTACTCGGCCCAACAGTTAGAACTCAATCAGTCTCTTTCACCACTTTTAGCCCACAGGCCCTTACGGAGTCAGCTTGGTTCACAACACATTCACTCAGGCATTCACTCTGTGGAGATGGGGTTTTGACATTGACCTCTATCTTGTTTAGGACAGAAAACCTTACCTCTACAAGATCCTACTCAAGCTAGTTCTCGACTGGTTGAACTCCAATACCAAGTTCGTAATTGTTCCTTACGAATTTAAGTTATGTTGTTATCAGTATAAAGAAGTTTATATAATTAAGCAGACAAAGAAGAGAGGGAGAAGTCTTATAGATTTCTCGTATAATGATGTTACTAATGTTTGTTACACTTTAAATAACAATCTAATCAACTTTAAAGTAGTATTAAGCTGTCTTAAAAGAGGATTTTGAGTTCTTACAAAGCTTAGAGACACTTCCTGTGGACAATTGAGGGACCAAATTCATCATACTCGCCCTTCGTTATCAACTTCTGCATAGGATATAGATATTAGTGTTGAATCCCTTGACCTTAAAAGGAGTTAAACAAGAAGACGTTCGTAGTTAGAACTAATTATTCGAGACTAAGACTTGATAGATTGATTTATTGATTAGTCAAATAAAGTAAGGAGAAACTAACTCTTTTGAAAGTATTGAGAGAAGCTAGAATTGATCCTCCTATCCAGGTGCTGTACTTCCTCTCAGGTGGTGCAACCACCTCGATCTTCGTGCCCCTTGGAGCAATAGCAGTGATTTCCTTGCGCATACGTTCTGCTATGCCAGGAAACATAGTTGAGCCACCACTAAGCACAATGTTTGCAAATAAATCCTTCCTAATATCAACATCGCTTTTCATGATTGAATTGTAGACTTTTTTATGGATACCTGTCTGTCCCTTTCCGACCAATGATGGCTGGAATAGGACTTCAGGACAACGGAACCTCTCAGCAACAATATAAAAGACTTGTCCGCCAGGAAGTTCAAAGCCCTTCTCAACTGAAGATCTGTTTTTTGCCTTTTCAATCTCCTGTTCAAAATCCAGTGCGACGTAAGTACTTGTCTCCTTCATACGCCTAGTAATATTTTCTTCTATCACTCCGTTACATGCAAAACCTTCGTTGGTGAGAAGCTCCGAGAAATAATCTGTAAGATCACCACCAGCAATACCTAACCATGAGATAGCATGGGGAAGTGCATGTCCCTCGTAGATGGGGACCGTGTGGGTCGAACCATCACCAGAATTAAGCATAATGCCTGGTTGAAAAATAACAAATGAAATTAGTGACTGGCTAAAATCAAACAGTAGAGAAGCAATATTTCTTGTTCTGCTTACCAGTTAGGCGACCATTAGCAAACTGAGAGAGAACAGCCTGGATTGCGACATACATGGATGGAACACTGAATTTCTCAAACATTATCTCGGTCATTTTCTCCCGGTTTACTTTGGGGTTAAGTGGCACTTCAGTCAGAAGAATGGGATGCTCCTCAGGAGCAACATGGAGTTCATTGTAAAATATGTGATCCCAGATTTTCTCCATATAATCCCAGTTTTTTACCATGCCATGTTCAATGGGATATTTTTGAGTCAAAATACCTCTTTTACGCTGAGCTTCATCACCAACATAAGCATCTTGTTGTCCCATAGCAACCATGATGCCAGTAAAACGAGGAACACCAACTATACTTTCGAAAATAGTCTTTGGAGCATCATCCCCAGCAAACCCAGCCTAATGAAACAAGTGTTTGAATATCCATTAAAGAGCAATACAATGAATAAAACTGAAATTGCAAGTGGTTTGTTCTTACTAACCTTGGATCGTGCAGTTCCGTTGTCGATAACAAGTGTTTGAATATCTATCCCATCAGCCATCTTGTAAGAGCAATATGCTGAGTATAAGTAGAATTTGAACCAATTTCGTGATATAAATACTCAAGTCTCGAACTGAATCTAAAATCAACACTACTCTAAAAGCAACCATAATGAAATCATATTCTATAACGAATTAAACACCGGATCCGATGTATTCAAGCATATGCACCTTTATAGAAAAAAAAAACAGGGGACTTTTTCTGGCTTACACAAAAATCAATCCATGAAATTTACGTACAGAATCATCGTCACTACATAACTTGGATTTGAAATAAGTGGAGCCCTTACCTTCTAAATGGGTAAGGGGTGTCAAATGGGTAAGTTGGGCTGATATGAGCAATTGAAAATAGGTTGGGCTCACCCTTTAGTGTCCCACCCACAACTCCGACCCTCACCCGATAATACCCATTCCGACTTAAACCCGGGACCCAACTTGACCAAAGACCTGATCCAACCCCAACCTTGAATAGGGACTCGATCCCCAATCCTAACCAGGAGCCCAACCCTAACTTGGTCGGACCCAAGACCCATCCCAAACCTGACTTG
The DNA here is from genome assembly GCA_018342035.1 of Solanum appendiculatum. Lineage (NCBI taxonomy): Eukaryota > Viridiplantae > Streptophyta > Magnoliopsida > Solanales > Solanaceae > Solanum > Solanum appendiculatum. The sequence goes on from JAGDQO010000302.1 coordinate 717,932, forward strand.
GGACTTGATCTCGCCCTGACCCAACCATTACATAAGACCCGAGCCTTGAACCTTGATCATAAGAGTAGACAAGAAGATTTAGCTAGTTTGTCCTCGATAATTACAATAAGAGTATATGAAAAGACTTGACTACAATATTATTTATTTATTGCTCCATAAAAAACCATTTACTTTCTTATATGTTTATCTTGAAGATTTATGTCTCTAAGGAATAATATTTGTTAGTAAGATATATATTTATATGTTTATACCAAAATATTATAGGTTCAATCATGTACAAAACTTAAGATTTGCCAACGGAGCTATCATGTAGTACTCTTTCGAGAAAGGGAAAAGAGACTGCTTTTTGTTAGCTATTTGTACAGTAATTTTGCTTGCCACAATTGGTTCAAAATAAAATTCATTTGGCCAATAGAATTTTCCAACAAATGCTATGCAGATAAATGCACAATAGGAAGGTATCAAGAACAAGAATCTTTGCTTTCAAATTGAATAACATAGGTGTTTGTTAATACCTCCAAAATTTGAAAAAATACAACCCGAAACCATAGAATACAAAACATAAAAAATGTAGATCTACCCTTAGAAATATCAGTCGTTTGAAAAGAGGATTTAAGTTATCTAACCACTCTTAGAAGCACTTTTTGTGGACAATTGAGGGACTGGATTCATAATCACATCGATCTTCGTGCTGCTTGGAGCAAGAGCAGTGATTTCCTTCATATGAAAAATAACATCTCTTGAAATGCCATAGTGAAATTTATAACTACCCTCGGAGAGAATCCTCGTGATGTAATCTGTAATATTACAACCAGCAAGACCTAACCGTGAGATAGCATGGGGAAGTGCATGTCCCTCATAGATGGGGACAGTGTGAATCACAGTATCGCCAGAATCAAGCACGAGACCTAATTTCCACATGTGTAGGCCTTATTCTGGCTCAGATACTTCATCATTTCTTTTTTTGGTGGTTAGATTTTTCTTAAAGACATTTTTATTATTGAAATAATATATAACTTTTCCCTATATTTCTAGGTTTGTTTATTAGGTCTATTCCTAGTTAGAGCTAATGGAGATCCTATATATCATTTGAGTGCACAAAGTTCCTTTATCTCCACAAATTTTCCCATACCCTAGTAGGAGTTTATTCACGTCTAAATGGACCATGTGATTGGACGAGAGCATCATATCCTGCAGGAACAGAACTACTAGGCACATCTTTGAAGATGAATGCTCATTCATGCCATTGATCATGAACTCAACAGTTATGTGGATTCTTTGCACAACGAAAATTTGGATCTTCGCCTGCTTTGTGTAAGGTGGTTGATATAAAAAAATGGTGGATCAAATGAAGCTATGTGAAGAGGTCACTGATTTTCGAAGATGTTTCCCCAAAAGAGGGCAGTGATGAGACAGTGTAGTTGGGGAGCACAAATAGACACATGTCCTACGTGGTATCCTACATGACAATTTGCATCCTACGTGTATTATGTCACGTAGGACTCATGTGTAGGGGTGTGTATCGGTCGGTTTGGTTCGGTTTTGAGTATTATCGCTTCGATTTATCTGTTTTCGGTTTTTAAATATGCTAAACCGCTAACCAAACCAATAAGATATTTGTTATCGATTGTTGGTCCTTAACGGTTTGATTTTCAGTTTAACCAATAAGAAAATGCTTTCAAAACAAATATATGACTTCTCCAACAATTTGACACGATACAGGCATACATCGAAACAAGCAAATTAGACTGTAAATTGCAACAATAAATGCCAAAACACATATGAATTCTTGATGTTAATCGAATTGCAGACATTTACAATCATGCAAAAGCTACTATTAGTCAATTATAAACTAAAACTAATTAAAACCAAGAAGTCTAGTTGTGACCCAACTTTGATCTGGATGTCGCCATTCTTAGTTCTTTAGGTTTTAACATTGTGAAGCTAAAGACTAAAGTAATACTAAAATCTAAAAGGTAAATGCAGAGAGCAGAGTTAAGTAGTGTAAATTGTATATGGTCCTTATAGCTATAGTAATATCGTGATTATATAATATTTTTTGTTTGATATTTATGTATGACTAAAACTTAAATAGTAAATTATTTTATCATATTCTTAATGGGTTATCGGTTAACCCAATAATCCAATATTAAAAAACCAATATCGAACCGATAACCCAATATTTTTTTTTTATAAAACCATTAAATAACCGTTAACCCAACAATCCAATAACAATAAACCAATAGCATTTTTTCGGTTCGGTTTATCGGATAGGTTCGGTTCTTGCACACCCCTACTCATGTGTCTACTTGTTCAACTTTATACAAGTTTAAGTGTCTACTTGTGCATACCCAAAGTTGGAGGGCATAAATATGAAATGAGGCCAAGTTAAATGGCATATTTATGTATTATGCCTATTTTATTATTATACATGCATAATATATTATTATTTTAAATATCTTATACTATATATTTTCATCAAATTTATTTATAATTTATTCATGAAAGCAAAAACATCCGAGATGAGAACATTTATCTTATTGACTTCACATATATCGGTGTCTATGATAATTTTGGTGGGACTAAGAATGTCACTGTCTCTACTCATGCTATGGATGTAGGAGCATCAACTCCGTTCCTGTGGGCTTTTGAGGAGCCGGAGAAATTGTTGGAATTCAATTTTTCACAGTCATTTCAATCTTTTTCTTCCAGTTCTAAGAAAGAAAAATCTCAAAAATCTGTCAATAAATGATGAACTTCATTATACAGATGATAGGACATGGCTAAGGTAGTAATCTCAACAGAGACTAGGATGAGCTTTGATGAATAAAAGAAGAATTGGTAGAAATTCTCACAGGTGAAGCAAATCAAACCTATTTTCAGACAAAGATGATAAAAAAAAAACTATAGTGGTTAGTTAGGAAAGCCAGACAGATGAAGATAGGAAGGTCAGACTTCTACTGTCTCGAAGTCTCCAATAGAAAGAATGATTGATTGCTTGTAGGTCAAAATGGTGAATTTTGAAGCTTTGTTCACAATAAATTCAGTGATCGAAAGTTCTGTAATATTAGTCGTTTTAGCTATTTTTCATTTTGAATGAATCTTTTTTTAAAATTTTTTTGTGTATGATTAATAAGCGAATCAAACTAAATCGAAACTGATAGCATCCAAACCGATAAATGTATTTGATTTTTTATTATTTAAAAACTGATTAAATTGATTTGGTTTTGATTTTGACCAATAACCGATCCAAACCGACTCGTGAACACCCCTAATGACTTGTGACTTAGGAATGTCAAACGGGTAAGTTGGCTGTGATGTTTGAAATATATATTAAAAAAGGTTTTTATCCCCTTTCCCCAAACTGCATAAATGCATATATGAGTTCATCATTTGTTATTAATTTATATATTAAAATCATACAATCAGTTTCCATTCACATATTATATACAATATTGTCATTAGCATTATTGTATTTCTTTATTCTCGCTTTGTTTAAAAGTACCTTTTTATTAATTCTGGAAAAGAAGAGATATACCCATTGGTGTTCTTACATCAAACTTGATGCTTTTGATCAACTTAGGGAATGCCTGAACGACCAGTAATTTCAACAATTCAAGGAGTCTCCATTTGGTTTCTTTCTGGACATGTCACCTATAAAGGTGCAATCACAGCTAATACGCAACCTTTTACATCTTCATGAGATCGAAAACGATAGGGACAAATATTCATTGTGAAGTTAGATGGCACTGAGCTTCATTTCGGAATTAGAGAATTTGCAGTCATAACTGGTTTAAAATGTAGTATCGTTAGTGATATTTTCAGATCCAGCGTCTCCAAACAGACTAATCGAATTGTACTTTCCTAAAAATCACAAAGTTAAAAAGTCGGAATTCATTAAAGCATTTCATGCCAAAGATTTTATCAAAATCTTGATTCATTACTGGGGTATAATATATACATTTAAGGTAAAATTACACATACCAAAATTGATACCATTTAAATATTGTGAATGAAAGAGACTTGCCATCATTTGGCTAGACAACTCACGATTATCTTCGAGAATTTCATTGTACTTTATAGTCAATTTGGTACTCTACACCCGTGTATTTATTTAGTTTGAGTTATTCAAAAATGGTATCATTTTCCATCGTTGCACTGATGAAAGAAGTAATCCAAGACTTTACTAAATTTCCAAATCTAGAGGAAATAATATCATTAAATAAGAGATTACCATAATCAAATTTATTTGCTAAATAATATGAATTCAGGACTAAAGATATAAAAAAAAAGTTCATGTAGTAATATAAATATTAGCAGTATTACATATCTTTATCCCATTTCTCAACTTCATTGCTATTTCCTTCAAACTCAACCTAATTTTTGCTAGAGAAGACGAGGTATGTAGGTTTTTTCCCTCTTTAATCTTGGAGTTTCATTTAGTAGAATTATCCAAGAAATCTAAGGCTACTTACATTTCTTTTCTCTCTTTTGTTGAGTTGTTGTTTTCATTTTTTTAGATTTGATAATGTTGGAATCTATGAATACTTGAAAAATGTTAACAATTTTGAGTCAGTCATGTCTAGTATAGATCAAATTTCTTCTTCAATATTTTTGGAAAATGTTACATGACCCTTGATTGAATTTACTTAATTAGAAACTCAACTGAAGCAGTTCATTAAAACAATCATTGGTCCTAAAATGAAAGAATTCATGATCCTTGCATGAACGGATGCAATTTGCAGCCCTATATCACTTTTTAATGCAAATTAATTATAGATATCTTTTTAATGACTTGATAACGTAAGAAATTTGTTGCAGTGTTAGTATATAAGTTTAACGATTATCTTCTTTATTCCAATTTATACGACAGAGTTTAATTTGTTACCTTCATTTCATACTTTGATTGAAATAGATCCTTTAATTCTCACTATGTTAGATAAACTAGAAAATGTTCATTAATTGAACACATCAATAAATATTACTCTTCTAAATTAGTCCCATTAAGGATGACTTCTTTTCATAAAAGAAGGTATAGTATACGCAGAAAAAGGGGATATATAGCATAAACAAACAAAAATGTTTTATGATGAGAATTATCATGTAGTGACGTAGACAAGAATGAAAATTATCATGAATCATTTTACTAGTGTGTAAAATAATAATTAAATTTTCATATGAGTTGCATATATATGCTAGTATTAATAAGTAAATTAATAGCTTTATTTCATAAATCAGATATAGTGTATCGATTATGCATTTTCATTTTTACAAAAAATAAGTTTTTTTTAATTAATATATGTTATGCACCTACCTATGTATATAACAAATCAAATTTTATTTATGAAGTAAAAAGGGAGAAATCATATGTACATGTATAATGAAAGGATGAGGGAATAATTAATAAAAAGAATAAAATCAATTTTCTCATATAAGTAGGTTTATAAACAACGATGAAAGCTACTGTGATTACTTAGTTCTCTTTACTATTACTCACATACCAATTTTCTTTCACCAACATTACAACTTAGGGTTATTAGCTTGTTCATTGTTATATTATGGCGATGCTTTGTGATTCTCAATCAAAATTATATATAGGCACAGAGAATATGGAAGATAACAAGATCCTTCGAACCACGATGTCGAAGAAGTGTGATGTTGATGAGATCATGAAATCCCAACAACAAATTCTTGGTGAAGCGTTTGATGGAAAAGAGAAAGAGAAGTCACGAGAAAGAGATAGGGAAGCAGCACGGATCGCTATTGCAAGCATCAAAAGGACGGTTGACTTTGATGATGGTTTTCTAGCGGAAAAAGAATTGTTGGCCATCATGGGTGCTCCGCAACAAATTCTTGACAAAGCATTTGATGGAAAAGAGATGAAGAAGAAGAAGAAGGTTCACTTCTGTGAGAAACAGTTGCAGTACTTTCAAGAAGAGAAAGCCAAGGCACAGCGGAAAAAAGATAGAGAAGCGGCTCGAATTGCTATTGCAAGCATGAAAAGGGTGGTTCACTTTGATGATGGTATTCAAGCGGAAAGAGAATTTTTGACCATCATTGGTGCTCCACAACCAATTTTTGACAAGGCATTTGATGGAAAAGAGAAGAACAAGGAGGTTGAATTGTGGGAGAAACAGTTGCAAGAAGAGAAAGTCAAGTCACAGCAGAAAGAAGATAGAGAAGAAGCTCGGATTGCTATTCCAAGCAGGAAAAGGAAGGTTGATTTTGAAGATGGCATAGTCTTCAAGCGGAAGGAGATTTGATGGCCATCATGCATGCTCCAAGTTGTTGGTAAAAGAGTTTGAATGTTTTTCAATCGAATGTATTTTTCATTTGACACTTTAGTTTCGTTTTTCGGTCAATGGTTTTAATCATCTAGTCAAATGTCATAGAAGAACATAAATGATTTTTATTATTAAGGATATATGGAGAAAAATATTTTCCATGAAAACTATTTTAATCGAAAAATAGAGATGAATGATTATTGTATGTCAATTGCAATTTGCATTCTCAGACTTGTTCCTTTATAAATGCCATTGTGAAAATCTATCACCATATTGTAAGATGCTTAAACTCTTTTTTTTAAAAGAAAAAATTTCTGCTATAAAATTCCTTTTTTTGGGCCCAAAAAATGTTAACTTCCTAGATATTATAGATTATCCTAATTATAGTGCTTGTTGACTTACACTCTGTTTGGATAATTATTACCCATTATTTCATATTGTATTGTATTGTATTGTATATATAATGTTTGGATAGACTGTATTGTTTGTTACTGTAATAACATTTTTGTTATTTGGTTTGATTGTAATATCGTACTGTATTATAATTTATAAACTTACTAAAATGTCCTTAATTATTCTAAATACTAAATTTATCAATAATTACTAATAAAATAACAATGCTATCATGCATTTTTTTTATGTCATATGAAAATAACATAAAATTATATTATCAAACATTACATCACGTTTGTATCTAGATTGATTTAATTTTATTTTAAAAAATCATATAAAGCAATATGTTGAAAGAGAGAAAAGTATGAAAAAAAGGGAAGAACATATGCTTAAAAAAAAGAAGAAAGAGGAAGGACAAACAACCAAACCTAGAAGAAGACAAACAACATAGTAGTTGTTGGGTAGGAGGTTTGAGTGGGATTAAATAATATAGGGTAAAAGATAAAATAGTATTATGAAATATTAAGTAAGGACATAATTAGAAAATGAAATTAAGTAACAATGGGAACACACAAAATTGATTGTTCCATAAAATGGATTTTCATTGTTACGGAACAACGGAATTTAACAATATAATACAATACATTTTAAGTAACAATCAAAACAAACATTGTATGTATGGTAACAATACAATACAATACAATGAGTAACAATGATCCAAACAGACTGTTAGTGATTATGTGTTGTTCAAATTCTTAACTTTCTACCATAGTTGGGAAAAAAAATAAAGTATGAACTATTTTGGAGATGTAATTCATGGGAGTACTTTAAAGATTTTATTAGTTAAATCTATAACTAATTGAGCAAGATAAAGCGAACTATCATTTCATTTTATTTAATTCTGAAACATACCATTGAATATAATACTCCTTCTGTCCCTAATTACTTGTCCACTTTTGAATTGACACACTTATTAAGAACGGAAAAGGGTCAAATATACCCTTGTACTATTCGAAATAGTTTAAATATACCCTTCATTGTACTTTCAGTTCAAATATACCCCTCTAGTTATACTTTCGAGACAAATATACCCCTCTCATTATATTTTGGCTTAAATATACCCTTAATTTTAACGGATGGTTAAATAAAATCATATATAAAGATAAAAATTGTAGATTACAATTGTATAAGTATAATCTACATATAATATTATAGTCATGAAATTTTAAAAATCATGGAACGTTTATGTTTATTAATAATAGTATAGTCATGAAATTTAAAAAATAACTTATAGTATTTTAAAAAAAAAACCAAATTCATCAATACGTAAGTGTTTACTAATACATTTTCTTCGTATGAAGTACTCTAATCCACATATCACAATCTAAAATTTTAACCCAGCAATATTTAAGTTAAACAACGAGAGAGACGACCGCATATTGAAAATTGATACATAATAGATATCACTTTATATAGTTCGAGGTCAAGTTAATTATGTCATGAAATAGGAAACACAACATATTCAAAAGAATGAAGAAAAAAGCCTATCATTTGATCAAGAGTTAAAATTAAGGGTAAATTTATGTCAAAGTATAATAGGAGGGGTATATTTGGTCCTAAAGTATAACGGAAGGGGTATATTTGGACCAAAAGTATAACGAATGGTATATTTAAACTATTTCTAATAGTAGAGGGGCATATTTGGCCCTTCGCCATATTAAGAAACAATGATTGACATAATGAGTTTATCATTTTAACCCTGAAGTGGATGAATTAAAAACTTACAATTTTCAAGAAGTTTTACCTTTTTCAAAATAATTAATTGAGGTTATAATAGGAAAAAAAATTGTCCTTTCTTGATTTGTCAAAATGGACAAGTAATTAGGAACAACTAAAAAAGAAAAAGTGGACTAGTAATTAGGCACCGAGGGAATATGACATAGTAAGCAACTAAGACAGTAGTAGTCAAACAACTTTTTGATCGGTTCGAAAGTCAGTCAATCAGTTTTGGCCATATTTTTAGTAGTGTTTTTTGATTGTCACGGTTAGTTTTCAAGTCCATTTGTTAGTTATGTGTGACCAAAAGTGCTCCACTTCATCAAAATTAAAGGATTAAAGATGTTCATGATTATATTTAAGGGACCAAATAGACATAATTCTATAGATAATGGACAATTTTGGCTAAATACTCTTAGATGGTGTAAAAAAAATATTTAGTTTGAGTTATTTTAAAACGATATCATTTTCCGTTGTTCCACTAATGGAAGTATTAATCATAAAATCTTTACAAACTTTTCAAATTCAAAGACAATAACAGTAAATATGATATTATCATAATCAAATTTATTTGCTAATTACTATGAATTCAAGAATAAAAATAAAAAAGTTAATATAGCAATAAAAATATAATTGACATTACGTAGTTTTGCCCCACTTCCTCAACTACATTGTTACTTCATCCAAACTCAGCCTAATTTTTGGTAGAGTGAAGGTAAGTAGGGTTTTTTCCCCTTTAATTCCTTGGAGTTTCATTTTGTTGAATTACTCAATAAATATAATTTAAGGGTACTTATCTTTGTTTTTCTCTCTTTTGATGATTAATTTGATGCTTTGATTTTCTAAATTTAATAATGTTCAAATTCGTGATAATTGAACATTATTCTAGACAAATTGAGTCAATTATGTTTAGTATAGATCAAATTATTCTTTGATATTTTTATGAATTTTTGTTTTAAATAGATAAAGATATAAAAAAAAATATTGTTTCTCGTTTCTAATAAAACTTGAAAAATATCGATTTATTTTATGTTGCACGAATCATGTCTTAGGGACAAAACTAACCCTCTTTTTTATTCTATTTTTATGTTTTTTTTTCTTAGAGCCTGTTTGACATTGCTGTTGGCAGCCCAGAAACACTTATTTTGAGAAAAAAACATTTTTTTTTTGAAAAATTAGGTGTTTCGTAAACCTGTAAAACTGTTTTTAAATGAAAGCAGAAGCAATTTTTATACTGTTGGGAAAAAGCTAAAATTTTCTGCTTTTTAAGCAGAAACAGAAAATTATTTTTTTCAAGACTAAAATATCCCTTCCATCTATATATATTTACGAATATATCTCTTATTATTTAATTAACATATCTAATATGTTTGGGTAAGTTTCATTTAATAATTTTATTTTTTATTTTTATATGATAATTTTTGTATTTTATTTTATGTTTATGTGTTATTACTATTATTTTATTTATTATTTTACGTATTATTTTGCAGAATTAGAATAAAGGTAACAACAATATTTTTGCAAGATTAGGAAAAAAAGAAAAACAACAATTAAAGATTTAAACCCTCCAAAAAAATGTATAATATTTATTGAAAGTTTGAATATGAATATTTTAATTTAATAAAAATAAAAATTTAATTTAATTTTTTTGTAATAGATGTTTAAACTAGTTTCTCTCTATAAAATAATCTTAATATTAAAAGTACATAAATACTTACCCTTTATCGTAATTTGACTCTTAAAAGAACTTTTTAAAAAAGATTAACCAAACACAATTTGCTTATAAAAAGCACTTATCAAATAAATTAGCCAAACACAAATTACTTTTTTTCAAAAGCACTTTTCTGAAAGGTCATTTTAAAAAAGTGCTTATGAAAATAAGCAGTTTTTAGCAGTAATGCCAAACAGGCTCTTAGTCTTGTAGATGACTGAAGCTAAATCTAGGTGTCAATGAATAGATTCGACCATTTACTTTTTAAAATCAAACCATATATATAACTCAATAATTTATTTAGTATAACATAAATTGAATTTTTTGGAATATCTTCAACAAGTTTTGACTTTTTACCTTAAAGATTTGTCCATAAGGCAATCGGTGGTCAAAAGTTTAAGACTATCATTTTCAAGATCAATTCTGCAATCATATATATATATATATAAGAGAACCCTAGCTAGGCCCACCTACGTGGCGCCATCACAAATCAGGATTTCCTTTTAATTTATTTATTTCCAAAACTAGCCTTTTATGAAAAGTTGTGACTTTTATGAAGAGTTGCTACTTTTATGAAGAGTTGCGACTTTTATGAAGAGTTGTGCCTTTTATGAAAAGTTGTGACTTTTACGAAAGGTAGTGACCTTTCCGAAGGGTTGTAACTTTTTCAAAGAGTTGTGACCTTTCCCATAAGGCACAATAAGCATTTGTTCATACTACACTTTGTTGTCTATGAATAGCGGGATTTCCCCTCATTTTAAAACAACGAAAATTCTGAGCTTCTTCTTCTTCTGCACAATTAAATATTCGTGTACTTTGCTCCTGTTGAGTGGCTCACTGACACCATTTTTTTTGTATCAATACACTGGTGAATAGAATCGTTCTATCCTGAGAGGATCTATTCCTTTAAACCTCGGGTACTAGAGGGGAATAATTTTCTTAATTAAGGGGACATATGCATTCAGTGGCCTCAATTTTTTCCTTTCTGTTTTATTCTATTGTTACAGATCCCGGTATGCTTTTTTATAGTCAATAATTTATGCTTATGTTTTTAATTGTTGTTTTTGAGTATATGCTTTAAACTTTGTTGTTTATGTTTCTGCAAAGTATTGTTATAAGTATTTGTTAGTACAGATTAAATAACACACATTAATTGAGTATTCACGCAAGTTTTTACTACTGAAATTGTTGAAGGTACAATAAAAATTCCTTAAAGATCTATACTACGATCTCTTGAAGATAAAATTCAAATTTGGTATGCCATTGTAAGGACATAAGATGTTCGTTACTACGTAATCTTGTATGTAAGATAATATAGTGTTTTAGTTTTAATGATTGATAGGTTGTAAGTATTATTTTATAAATTTCGTGAAATTAAATTCTCGCGCGAGGCGCGGATAATTTTACTAGTTTTCTATAACTAGGTAGAGAAAAGACATGGTGAGATTATTCAAATTACACCCCAATTACACACACTTAATATCCAGGTAATATTTAAAGAGCAGCATATACATTCTTATTACTAATGCTTCCTAATTTGAAAACAACAATGATTACTTGTTCTAGATTACATGTAGCACTTATAGAATTTGTGACTTCTAAAAATGGAAATTACATACTAGTTGTGCATTCAGAAAGTTGAATATCAAGAAAGTTACCAAACTTTTTCTAAATAGTTTGCTAATTGAACACCTTTCCTTTTATATATATTTTACAGTTATTGTATATGTGCTGCCAAGGACAAACCTTAGGATATAATTTCTTTATTGATATAACTTAATAAGCTATATATTTGTCTTTGAAGCAAAATAAATGAGTCACTGAAAAGATGTGACTCCTATGTTAGACACAAATTGTGTGAGGTAATTTGTGGACCTAAAGTATTACATCATCCAAGATGTAACCTTTTTTCAAATAACTTGTATTGTTTGTGTGAGGTACAAAAATCAAATTTCTTAGTCACATACCTTGAGTAGCCTTTACTATGATAAAAATAGTGGTGAAATTCTGAAAATTCGTATCATCTTATAAAACATTTCATCTTCTATATGGGATAAAACAATTTCAGTGATCCTGGATGCAATGATACTTATTAATTGTCATTAAATAATTTTACAGCAATAAATATTGCCACTAAAAGAAAAATGTATTACCATTAAAATCCTATTTTGGTGTAGTGATATTCAATACATTTGCTATTACCATCTAATTTTAGATTTTCCTCTCCATAAACAGCACAAAACCATAACTCCCAGAGATGGCGAAGTAGTGACAGTACCAGACTATTTGACAGCACCAGACAGTGTGGATAAGGATCTTAAGGCACTTGAAACGATAAAGTTAATGACCTTCGAGAACTCCTCTATTGAACTTGTTTTCATGAAGCTTTTGCTGGCTCGTTGCCCTTCACTTGTAGAGGTTACAGTTAAGCCTACAAGATCACTCGAAGATGATCGATGGAGTCTGGACCTTTTACCTTGAATTGCTGCAATTTCCTCTGGCATCGCCAAATGTCGATGTACTGCTTGATGAGTATTAATTCCAGCTAGCTAGGTTATACTATTAGTATAGCCACATTAATGATTTATTCCCTTTGTAGTTTATCAACATAGGCTCACAATGATGTTACTAATGTTTATTCAACTTTAAATGACAATCTAATCAGCTTTAAAGTAGTATTAAGCTGTCTTGAAAGAGGATTTTAAGTTCTCACAAAAGCTTAGAAACACTTCTTGTGGACAATTGAGGGACCATATTCATCATACTCGCCCTTCGTTATCAACATCTGCATAGAATGTAGATATTAGTGTTGAATCCCTTCAGCTTAAAAGAAGGTAACAAGAAGACGTTCATAGTCAGAACTAAGCACTCGAGACTAAGACTTGATAGATTGATTTATTGATTAGTCAAATAAAGTAAGGAGAAACTAACTCTTTTGAAAGTATTGAGAGAAGCTAGAATTGATCCTCCTATCCAGGTGCTGTACTTCCTCTCAGGTGGTGCAACCACCTCGATCTTCGTGCCCCTTGGAGCAATAGCAGTGATTTCCTTGCGCATACGTTCTGCTATGCCAGGAAACATAGTTGAGCCACCACTAAGCACAATGTTTGCAAATAAATCCTTCCTAATATCAACATCGCTTTTCATGATTGAATTGTAGACTTTTTTATGGATACCTGTCTGTCCCTTTCCGACCAATGATGGCTGGAATAGGACTTCAGGACAACGGAACCTCTCAGCACCAATATAAAAGACTTGTCCGCCAGGAAGTTCAAAGCCCTTCTCAACTGAAGATCTGTTTTTTGCCTTCTCAATCTCCTGTTCAAAATCCAGTGCGACATAAGTACTTGTCTCCTTCATACGCCTAGTAATATTTTCTTCTATCACTCCGTTACATGCAAAACCTTCGTTTATGAGAAGCTCCGAGAAATAATCTGCAAGATCACGACCAGCAATACAATACCTAACCATGAGATAGCATGGGGAAGTGCATGTCCCTCATAGATAGAAAGGAAATCTCATTTCAACATTCATGATTAGTGCTTCCAAATATTCCAAATACTATGTTATTTTAAGTTCTCACCAAGTTTTGAGACACTTCCTGTGGACAATTGAGGGACCAAATTCATCACTCTAGAAAATAAGTGAGAAAACTTATATCATTGTTTTCTAGTGAGGAATGATTTACTAAGGTAAAAGAATCGGATCAAAATTGTTTGATGTGTTTAAGAAATTATGGCCTAATTGCGAAAAAATATATAATTATTTGTCATCCAATAAAAAGGTCAGTTTCCTGCATACTAGCTAACTAACAAAGAAAAGAATAAAGCCAAGCAAGAAAAATAGACCGCTCAATCTTCATGCTGCTTGGATATCAGTTCAAACAAATACACTGGTCAATGAACTTAAAATGAAGCATTCAATGGAAAGAACTAACTGAAGAGGAACTTAAGTTCTCACAAAAGCTTAGAAACACTTTCTGTGGACAATTGTGGGACCACATTCATAATACTCGTCTTTCGTTATCAATATCTACATAGGATGTAGATATTAGTACTGTTGAATCCCTTGATCTTAAAAGAAGTTAAAAAGAAGACGTACATAGTTAGAATGAATCAATATTTGAGACAAATAAAGTAAGGAGAAACGAACTCTTTTGAAAGTACTGAGGGAAGCTAGAATTGATCCTACTATCCAGGCGCTGTACTTCCTCTCAGGAACCACCTGGATCTTCGTGTTGCTTGGAGCAAGAGAAGTGATTTCCTTGTTCATACGTTCTGCTATACCGGGGATCGTAGTTGAGCCACCACTAAGCACAATGTTTGCAAATAAATCATTCCTAATATTAACATCACTTCTCATGATTGAATTATAGGATTTTTCATGGCTTCCTGTCGGTCCCTTTCCAATCAACGATGGCTGGAAGAGGACTTCAGCCCAACAGAAACTCTCAGCACCAAGATTAATGACTTGTCCATCAGGAAGCTCATAGCCCTTCTGAACTGATGATGTATCTTTTGCCTTGTCAATCTTCTGTTCAAAATCCAGTGCAACATAAGCAATCGTCTTCTTCATATGAAAAACAACATCTCTTACATTCGCACAGTGAATTCATAACGACCCTCAGAGAGAATCCTCATGAGGTAATCTGTAATATCACAACCACCAAGAGCTAACCGTGAGATAGAATGGGAAAGTGCATGTCCCTCATAGACGGGACAGTGTGGCTCACAGTATCACCAGAATCAAGCACGAGACCTTGTTGAAAAAACAACAGCTAAATTAGTGACTGACTAAAACAGTAGAGAACCAGGATATACTGGTATTCCTTCTTTTCCTTACCAGTTGTGCGACCATTAGCAAACAGAGAGAGAACAGCCTGGTCTGCTACATACATGGCTGGCACTTTGAATGTCTCAAATATGATTTGAGTCATTTTCTCTTGGTTTGGTTTGGCGTTAAGTGGTACCTCAGTCAGCAAAATGGGATGCTCCTTGGAAGCAACACCGAGTTCGTTGTAAAATATCTGATACCAGATTTTCTCCATGTCATCCCAGTTGTATACTATGCCATGTTCATGAATGGGATTTTTCAGAATCAAAGTACCTCTTCTATTGTGAGCTTCAACACCAACATAGGCATGTTTTCGTCCCATTCCAAACATGACGCAGCCAGTATGACGAGGACGGCCAACTATACTTGTGAAAGCAGCCCTTGGAGAATCATCTCCAGCAAATCCAACCTAGAGAAACAAACAAACAATCATTATTCATTACTAGGTCACATAGGGAGCAATACAGTAAGCACCAAGCATGGAACAGCAATTGCAAGCAGTTTATGTCTAACTAACCTTGCTCGTTTCAGTTCCGTTGTTAATAACAAGTGTTTGAATATCATTCCCATTATCCATCTTATAAGGGCTTCAGAGTCAAAAGTGAAAACTGTTCACAAAATCAGTTCAGTCCGAGTAATTTCTTCCTTCATGTGTATAGTTTAGTTTATCTTTTTTATCTCCCTTCAAGCTCAAGGTGAGATAGAAGATGTATCACTCATGTCTTCCTTCCTGCCCATGAAAAGAAAGCACAAAATGCTGAAATTAGTCAGTTGTATTTCCAAACTAACATCTCGACAAAGATACTACAAATTAGCTGCAACAAATGCTCTACAATGACGAAAAAAATTCATATTCATAAAGAATGGAACTTTATGAAAGCATAGGGAATCACACCACTTAAGAAAACCTGAAGAACCCCAAAGAAGTTCTCACACCACAATCAAAGAAACTAGTTTTATAGAACTAGAGAGAAAAAATCATCTTGTCAATCCTTTTAGCTCGATGACTTCCCCCTATATCTAACAGCAATAAATTGACTCATATCAGTCTTCATAATCACTTGTGAGTCAGTACACAAATTCGTAAATAAAAAATTTAATGTGTTCTTATGAACACTTTGATAATCTGAACCAATATTATTCGTTAGTTGTATTTCCAAAATGTGTATAAAATAGATGGTGAATCCTCTTGATATTTTTGTATGTTCAGTTCTTTATATTTTGAATCCCCATAGTGTCCTTGACTCCGCACCTCTGCTGCTTCATAGCAGACAATTGGGCCTCAATTCAGTATGTAAACTTCACTAAATTGATGAGAAACAAAATCCTTGATATGAATAATGAATTGGAGCAAGTTTATATTGAAATCTAATCACTACAGAAATAGGGATTTTTTCCACCGCGAATCAATGAAAAATTTGTGTTATAAAACATGATTTTCTCACTCATCTGTCAATACACCTAATCCTCATTAATTAACCAAATGAAGAAACATTAGCAGAATTATGAGATATTCCTAATAACAAGTAGCAAGCACATAAAAACAGAGACAAATTACACTAAATTCGATGGATAATCAGATAGAATTGAAGCTTACGTTCAGTATTGGGACTGAGAGAAAGAGACGTTTTCTGGTAAACAGAGTAAATGGGACTTGGATATAAAAGCTGAACCAAAAAGAATAAATCAAAGGGAAAAGGACAAGATACAACCTTAACTTTGCGATCTAAAGTTGATATATCTCTCGTTATAAAAATCGCTCATATATATTTCTAGGTGAGAATTTTTATTTTGAATTTACATTTTGATTTTATGTAGATATACATTTGATCATTCTCACACGTGATTGATTTATTTTGACGATCACATGTGAAATTCCATGACGCCATCCATGACCTTCAAAAGGAGTCATTATTCAATGAATCTTTTTTTAGAGTTTGAACTAATAAACTTCAAATTCTCAAAGTTTTGTCGGAACTTCTGTATAGTAAAACTCTGACACATTGAGCTGAGTTTTTTCCATATTTTCATCAAGGATACATCTATTCAAATTTTATTTCTTTATTAAAAAGCAGCTAAATTTTGAATAGTTTTGAAATGATGGTTGAATGTTGGCGGTGTGAAAGTAGTTATTGTCCTTCCTCCCCACCCTGTCCACCCTTTTTTTTTTTTTTTGTTGAATTGGATAATAATGGCATATAACTGCGCAAAATTACAGAGTAGGGAGCATTTGTCATTGGTAGTTCAGTATTTGTGTCTACCACATCATGCCTAACAAAAATAGTTCTTAATATGTCTACCCAAACTTCTAACTGTCAAAATTCTCTGTCTTCCAAAAACTTCGTCCTATCACCCTCCTTCGCTAGAAGATGATCGACTTGATTCTGCTCTTTGTAGTTCTGGCTGGTTGCTGGATTCCTCAGTGATTGCATCGAAAACCTGCATTTCGAGACTAGCCAATGGTCATTATCAAAGATAAGAGTGTCTTCGACAAAGCATGCACAAGTTACTGCAACCTAGTGCCTGCTAGACTTGACTCTATGCTGCTTGTTGATATACTGACTGACAAGCATAAAGTCCCCATGGGAAGGCAACAATGTGTTTGATGCTGGTATACAAATTCAACCTGTGGAGGAGATCAATGAGGGTATACAAAATCACCAAGTAAAGATTCAACATTAATTCACGTGTATCAGGAAGGCAATGATGTGGTTGATGCTTTGGCAAAACACAATAAACTTAATTTTATTTTCCAATGATTAACAGGAGCTTATGCTTTACATTACCCGCGGTACTTACTTGCACTGTGTACTGTAATCATAAATAATGTTGTGCACTAACAACAAAGAAAGTACTATTGTACCTTTTTTTTCATTTTCACCTACATAAGGTGTGAATAAAAATGTCTGCTTGCAAACCAGTTAACATAAATGAGCAGAGAATCATCAAAGCTAAGAAAGTCCAATCCAAACACAAGTAGAAAAGCATGAAAACATAAATATACCGTTCTGCAATTTCACAACAACTTATCCATACTACTGAAAAGTCTGCTTATATAACCAACTGCTCTCAACCCAATGCAATATAGGCACTTAGTAACGGACGATCCATCACTTTCCTGCTTACCAGCTAAATTACAAAGAAAAGGAAAAAGCCCACCAAGCAAGAATAGCAACAGACTACTCATGGGATTGAGGATCACTTCAAAAAAAGGAACAGGTCGGTCACTGTAACTTAAATGAAGCATTCATTTGAAGGGATTTAACTACAGAGGATTTTAAGTTCTCACCAAGTTTAGAGACACTTCCTGTGGACAATTGAGGGACCAAATTCATCATCTTCCCTATTTGTTATACACATCTGCACGTGACGAAGATATTAGCAGTTAGTTAAGAATTAACAAGAAGACAATCATAGTTAGAACCAATTATTTGAGACCTAGGACTTAATCGGTTGATTTATTGATCCATCAAATAAAGCAAAAATAAACTAACTTTTTGGAAAGTACTGAGTGAAGCGAGAACTGATCCTCCTATCCAGGTGCTGTACTTCCTCTCAGGTGGTGCAAACACCTTGATCTTCGTGTGGCTCGGAGCAAGAGCAGTGATTTCCTTGCTCATACGTTCTGCTGATCCAGGAAACATAGTTGAGTCACCACTAAGCACAATGTTTGCAAATAAATCTTTCCTAATATCAACATCGCATCGCATCGCATGATTGAGTTGTAAGCTTTTTCATGAATTCCCGTTCCTTCCATTCCAACCAATGATGGCTGGAATAAGACTTCAGGACAACGAAACCTCTCAGCACCAATATTAATGATACGTTCAGAAGGAAGCTCATAGCCCTTCTCAACTGATTTTGAGCAATTTTTTGCCTTCTCAATCTCCTGTTCAAAATCCAGTGCAACATAAGCAGTCTTTTCCTTCATATTACGAACAATTAGTGATGCACCACATATGAAAGCTAGAGGATGATAACTCATCGTTTGATTCACGAGATACTCGGTAAGATGACGACCACCAAGATTTAACAATGAGATAACATGGGAAATTGCATATCCCTCATATACAGGTATAGTGTGACTCACAGTATCACCAGAATCAACCACAATACCTTGTTGAAAAACAACAAACAAAATTAGTGTTACTAACTAAAACAATAGAAGAAAACTAGCTTATGTCGGTATTCAATTCTGCTTAATTCTTACCAGTTGTACGACCATTAGCTAACAGAGAAAGAACAGCCTGGTTTTCAACATACATGGCTGGAACATTGAATGTCTCAAACATGACTTGAGTCATTTTCTCTCTGTTCGGCTTGGGGTTAAATGATGCCTCAGTCAGAAGAACGGGATGCTCCTCAGGAGAGACACGGAGTTCATAGTAAAATGTATGATGCCAGAGTTTCTCCATATCATCCCAATTTATTACTATGCCCTCCTCAATGGGATGTTTCAGAGTAAAGAAACCTCTGTTACACAGAGCTTGATCACCAACATAAGCAGCTTTTCCTCCCATTCCAACCGTGACGCCAGTATGACGAGGAAGACCAACAATACTTGGGAAAACAGCCCTGGGAGAATCATCCCCAGCAAATCCAGCCTGAACAAACAAAGGACACAATTAATTAACACCAAGCATGGAACTGAAATTGCAATCAGTTTATTTCTGACTAATCTTGGTCACTCCACTTCCTCAGTCAATAACAAGTGTTTGAATATCCATTCCATCAGCCATATTGTAACGGCTTCAAATAAGTAGTATTTATTTTGCAAATTCAGATCAAAGTGAAAATTGTAATTGCCAAATTTTACCTAGTACTTAGCAATCCACGTATGTGCTCATCTCAAAATTGAGTGATATTCTTTATAATTAATTTCATTAAATACTACTCCCTACGTCCCTAATTATTTGTCCACTTTTGAATTGACACACCTATTAAGAAAGCAATGAATGACATAGTGAGTTTACCATTTTACTCCTATTAATTATGAAGTAGGAGAATTAAAATTTTAAGATTTTCAAGAAGTTCATTAATTAATTGAGGGTATAATAGGTAAAAAAATTTTGTTTTTTCTTGATTTGTTAAAATGGACAAGTTAAAAGGGACAACTAAAAATGGAAAAGTGGACAAGTAATTAGTGACAGAGGGATTAATAGGCTATCCAATTTAGAGCATGTTTGACATTGTTATTGGAAGGCCAAAAGTGTTTGTTTTTTTAGAAATTTTTTTTTTGTTGAAAAATTAAGTGTTTCACAAATTCTTAAAACTGGAAGCGGAAATAGAAAATTATTTTTTCTAAGACTAAAATATTTCTTCCATATATACATATTTATCAATATATCTCTTATTAATTAATTAGCATATATAAAAATTCTCTAGTACTTCGGTTGTATGTCCCTCGTACGGGTACTACAATTGCTTGATCAAAGTTGTCATGGCGGACTATCGCCCGATGATCAGATCATACATTATGGTATCAGAGCCTAGTGATTTTTATGGTAAACATATGTTTAAGAAGTGAAAATATTTGATATAGATATGAACATCTTTTGACTTGTTTATGGAACAGGGAGATTCGAGTACTAAAAGTACTAGATTACAGAAGGTAGATATACCTCAGAATTTAGATCTGTTAAACAAATGGACAATTCCTAAAGTGTGGATGAAGACTGTTTATGACTATGGCTGGTTTGATAAACTGTCTTCTAAGCAATTGATAAAAACTACTGAACAATCTATTGCTTTAAATTCTTCAGAGCAGACTATTTGTTTGCTAAATGAGCGTGATATAAATTTATATAAAAATCAATTTAATTTTATGCATATTGGCATGGTGCAGATTGCATTTAAACCGCTTACTCTTAAAGGGTTACCTGAAACTTTTATGGCGGCTCTAAGAGATGCTAGAAACTATAATTTCAGACAATCTTTGATAGGTTCGATAGAATCTACGGTTGCATATGGTCCTGTATATTTCAATGCTCAGCCTAATTTGCAATTATCCCTTTCGGATGTGAATATTCTTGATGCTTTGACATTATATGTTAAAACGCATGGTTATAATCATGCGTCAGGTTCCGAACTTATATGTTTGTCGTATAGAATTTATTATCGTCTTTTGTTGACTTTGAATCCAAAGTGCAAGTTATACGATACTTCGCAGCAAACTGTGTTAATGGAAACCAACTTTGCGAAGTCAAAAATAACCACAAGGAGAACTATATTGTGGGATGAAATTGATTTTCCGTCTACTTGGACTCTAAATTCGGTAATAGCTCCTGAGCAATTAACTAATGAAGTCAGTAATATTGAGTGTTCAAATATATCCCAGAATCCTGATGGCAGGATTACGATTCAGTTTGATAACAGTTCTATTAGGAAATTTGATAATAGATCATCCATCTACTCTAGACATTCGTTCTCAGATCAGAGAATGTGTCGACCAATGGTTAACCATATTTATCCGATTGATCCAGTTTATAACTTGGCTAGAAATCGTGCAGCTTCTCTCCAAACTCTTTCTACAGAAAGACCAGTGGAAAAGGTAAAAGCTACAGAGGTAATCAAGGTGGATCCTCGAACTAATATTGTGCAGGTGGTTAATACGCAGGGCGATATCCTCACTGCTTCTCAAATAGGTGATATACCCACGAATTCTGAGATGGGATTCGATTTAAACGATAGTTAATGTTTGCACACCAAATTGATTTTAGTCCTGGTTCATAGGGAAGAAATTATATTCAAAAAGAATTCTTCGATAAAAAATGGAACCATTTCAAAACTTGGTTATTTAATACTTATAGTAAAGAAGATCTTCATAATATTTCTCAAGAGTTTTATGAAACTTGTGCACTTCATAATCAAATTATGTACTTTGTTCCTTGGTTTATAACCACTTATCTTCCTTTATATATAAATGTTTTGGAAAGATCTTACAAAGATGGGAGTGGAAATATAAATAAAGCAATTTACCCTCCTCAATCACCTTTTATTTTACCTAATAATATAGGTATTACTTTTGAGGCTTTTCAAAAGTTTATTGATAATGATGTTGCGGTAATTAGCGTAGTAGAAATCAATAAGATTATTTCTCAAAATAATTATTTGAGTTTGTATGTTAAAGTTTTGGGAGAACATATTAGTCCTCTTGAGAAAAAGCTTGATGAATTAACTTCTTTGATAAAGGAAATTAGTAATAGCAAAAAGACGTCTGATGTGGCATCAACGTCAAAAGGTATGTCAGATGCTCCAGTTGCCATTGCTAATATTCAAAGGCCTCCTGAAATTCAGGGGTTTAAATTCAAATCTTTAAATGATTTAGAAAAACTTCTTGATGCGAAGTTTTCAAAAGAAAATAAAAAATTTCCAGAATTAAGTTTAAAACCAATTAATCTTTCTGAAGATTTTGTTGAAAAAATTGAAAATTCTTTTAATCATAAAGAAGAGATTTCTTTTGAGATTAATAAACTTAAAGGTTATTTTAAAAATAATAATGGTTATGCTGATAAACCTCGCATGCGAACTTATTATTATCCTAGACCAACTCCGCAAGATGTTCTAATTGAAGAGCGGGATTGGAATCAGACTAATACTTCATACAGTGGGTCTGAAATATATGAATGGAATCTGGATGGTTTAACGGATAGACAACTTACTATCCTGGTTCATCGCATGCTTATGTATGCTACTATATGCAGAAGTGTTCAAAACACAGATAGAAATATCTGCAAAATGATTGTTGCAGGTTTTACTGGTCAATTAAGAGGCTGGTGGGATAATTATTTATCCGTGGAAGAAAAAGCGATGGTAATAAACGCCAGAGCAACCACTGAAGGTATTGATAACCTAGGTATGGCTCTTATCGCAAATAGGGAAGATTTTGTTTATACACTTGTTCTTACAACTTTAGAACATTTTAATGGAAGGTATACTAATCAGTACGAAACTGTTCGTACTTTACTTAATGGTCTTAGATGCAGGACCTTGGGAGAATTCAGATGGTATAAATATACTTTCATGAGTCGGGTTATGGAGTTACCCGAAAATAAATTACAATATTGGAAAGCCAAGTTTGTAGATGGTCTTCCTTCATTATTCGCAGAGCGAGTAAGAAAAGCTCTAAGAGGAAACATGATAAAAATCCCTTATGGAGATTTGACATATGGGAAGTTGATAGGAATATGCACACTAGAAGGATTAAACTTGTGTAATGAATTAAAACTTTCAAGACAGCTTAAGATAGATAAGCTGAAAGAAAAGAATCATCTGGAAGATTTTTGTGCCCAGTTCGGATTACTAGAAACTTCTAGTTCCCATAAAAAGAAGAAAGATAAATATCACCGATATCCTTCGGATGATAGTCCCTATAAGAAAAAAAGATCTAGAAAGAGATCTAAAGAAGAACGAGAAGCTAGGAAAAGCTACCGAAAGTCAAAAAGATTTGCCAAAAATGGATCTAAGAAAGACTTGGCAAATATTAAATGTTACAAATGTGGAAAATTTGGTCACATAGCACCAAATTGTAAGCTTAAGAAGCTTAAAACTCTAGAACTGGACGGAGATCTTCATGACAAGATTTACGGATTGTTATATACTGTCACGACCCAAGCCTAGGGCCTAGATGTGACCGGCGAATGGGGAACCCGAAGGAACCCCAAACAAGCCTCATAGCGTATCATTACACATCCTTGGTCGCGGAAGCAATTAAATGACCATAAGCGATAAGCATAATCAAGGGGGAAATCGGGACTAAGGGAGCAAGAAAAAAAAGAAATGATACATAAATACCATAGATGAGTCAAGCTCAAGCATAATACACAACTTGTCCAACACCACCTCTAAACATGAGTACTTAGCGGGGGCCAAGACAAACTACCGGGCTCACCCTCATAGTCAAAACATAACTAAAAGGAAAAGTTTTATACATAGCAAAAGATCATGAGCAACGTCCCCGAAATGGAGGACTCACCAATAACCACTATAGAAAATCGTACTAGCCACGCGGAGGAGGATGGTCAAGCGGTGCTCCGGTCCCTACATGTTGACATCATGTAGGCATAGAGTTGCGTTAGTACATTTGAATGTACTAAGTATATGGGATGCAATGCAATGCTACATTAGATGGACATCATAGGAAAAATGCGTAATCATACCCAATAGATAGCATATTAATGAAATGATATGTATAATGATGCTTACATAAAAAAATCATATTTAGTGGGACGTAGTACATGTGTGGCGAGTGACCATCAATATAGTATTTCCAAGGCCTACCCCCCCCTTGGAGAGGCGAAAGAGGTACAAACCCCTCAATATGGTTACACGGGCCTACCACCCCCCGAGCTAGGGACCAAGGTACAAACCCCTCGATACGGTTATACGGGCCTACTACCCCCCGTACTAGGCAACCAAGGTACAAACCCCTCGATATGGTTATACGGGCCTACTACCCCCGTACTAGGCAACCAAGGTACCAACCCCTCGATACGGTTATACGGGCCTACTACCCCCCGTACTAGGCTTGGTCGACTCACAACACTTATATAGAGAAAATCATATACATGTGCCCATTTCATCATCATTTCAGTAATTACATAACCATCCGACTCATAGGACGTACCTTGGACCTTCCCTTTCCTAAGAATTCTATAAATGGGCATTTTATCAAACACAAGGTGGGCAATTGTTCATGTAAATGAAATCATGTATTTCAAGAATACTAAGTCCAACCAATTCCAAAATCCATATAAATCAGCCCACCAACAACATACATATATATATCAACCTTCATAATTTGATCATGGAAGCATGTAAACCATAAACATCACATAATAATTCCATTTCATGATAATATGCAAAATGGACCATAATAGGGTGTGTAGTAGTAATTCCATAATTCAAGAGTTCATAAATAATCATAAGGACCCATAAACTTGAAGTAGAAATAGAGGATAAATGGTTGGACTTGTGGAAAGGAAGGTTTCCACAATCAAACCCACATACCTCAACTTTGGAGAATCCTTGATGAAGATTGGAATGGAGAATCGAAGCTTGAGATTGAGTCTTGAATCCGGAATTAGAGCTTGAGATGTTTGAATTTGGTTGAAGATCTTGGTGGAATTTTTGGAGAGGGCTTAGAGAGTGTTTTTGGAGTTAAGAAAAATGACTAAGTATGGGACATATCCCCTTTTTATAAAAAAAATCTCCAACCCGCCTAAAAAAAAAGCTCACTGGAAATTGCAAATCTGCACAGACAGGTTTTACGAAAATGGTCATAACTCCCTCATCCTAACTCGGACTAAGGTGAAACCAAGTGCGTTGGAAAGCTAACTCAAAGAGCTTTAATTTGATAGTTTGCAGCCCTTCCAGTTCCTTGTGTGCTAAGAGATATGCCCCTTTAAAGTTGACCCCCAAATCGCAATTTTTGCGATTTTTGAATTTTGATACGGTTGCTCTAAAATTCGGGTTAGACCCATTCCCCACTCAATTTGACCCCACAAATAAGAATATGAAGTCGAATTTCCGAAATCATGCACGGATTTTGAGATATATGGAAATTACAATTATAGGTGTTTCCGAAGCACATTTTCGGGCATTTTTGGGGTCGTTTCATATACTTCCGGATCTGAATCCGATTATGAATCACCGTCTGACTCAGAAGCTGAAGTCGATCTACTCGACTTCTCTGAAGAAGAAAAGGTTTGTGATACTGCTTGTCAAAACTGTAAAGATGATAATTGTGTTTGTGAAAACGATGAATTTTACAAATTACAAGCTCAATTCCAAGATTTAAATGTCAAAACTGTTACATCTGATAATGTGAAGAACTTTTAAAGGAAGTTACTGATAAAAAACTTTGGGAAAAGATTATTGATCTGGCAGATAATTCTGGATCAAGTTCTTCAAAAACTTTTGAAAAAACCAGAAGCTTTGAATATCAGGCTCCTTCTTCTATTAATGAGGTTAATAACTGTTTGAATAAAATGAATGTTCCAGTAAGAGATTCTTCTTTCGATGATTTAAAATATGAAATTGAGAATCTTAAAAAAGAGATAAAATCTTTAAAACAAAATCAAATGATTTGTGATCACAGGATATCTCAGGTAGAGAAATACAATTCTTTAACTGAGGCTGCCAGCAATAAAGGTAAAAAGGTGGTTTTTGATGAAGAACCAAAAGATTTTACGAATACTCTTAATTTGGAAAATAATTCTTTCCTTGGTATGATGCAAGTGATAACCGCTCATAAGTGGTATATTAAATGTACCATTCTAATTGATAATAGTTTTTCAATAACTGATATAGCTATGATTGATAGTGGAGCTGATGTTAGCTGCATTCAAGAAGGATTAGTCCCTTCGAAATATTTTCAAAAAACTACACATACAGTTAAATCTGCATCAGGACATGCTTTAGATATACAGTATAAACTGTCTAATGTCAGTATTTGCCAAAATAAAGTTTGCATTCCGCATTTCTTTTTCTTGGTAAAAAATAAGTTATATCCTCCAATTATACTTGGAACCCCTTTTATAAATGTTATTTATCATTTCACTCATATTGACGTTGAAGGATTTTCTGCAGGTCCTAATGATCGAAAAATTAATTATAAGTTTATTACTGATCCTATATCTAAGGAAATCAGTGTTTTAATTGATATGAAATAGAAGCATGTTGATACGCTTCAATTGGAGTGTTTTAGTATGAATATATTCGATACTTTAAAATCTGTGAAAGTTCAGGAAAAGATTAAGTTGATTACTGAACAACTGTCGGTTGATATTTGTGTGGATCATCCAAGTGCTTTTTGGGATATGAAAAAGCATATTGTTACTCTTCCTTATGAAGAGGATTTTGTTGAGGATAATATTCCAACTAAGTCTCGACCGTGTCAAATGAATTTTGAATTAGTCGAATTTTACAAAAAAGAAATTGATAGTTTATTGCAAAAGGGTTTGATAAAGCCCTCTAAATCTCCTTGGTCTTGTACAACTTTTTATGTTAATAATGCAACTGAGAAAGAAAGAGGGGTTCCCAGGTTGGTGATTAATTACAAACCCCTAAATAAATATTTGAAATGGATTAGATATCCTATCCCCAATAAAAGGGATTTATTATCAAGATTATACAATGCTAACATATTTTCAAAATTTGATTTAAAGTCAGGATATTGGCAAATTTAGATTTTCAAGGAGCATTCATATAGGACTGCTTTTAATGTTCCGTTTGGACAATATGAATGGAACATGATGCCGTTTGGGTTGAAAAATGACCCATTAGAATTTCAAAAAATTATGAATGATATTTTTAATCCCCATATGGATTTTATTATCGTTTATATTGATGATATTTTGGTTTATTCAAAAACCTTTGAAATGCATATTAAGCATTTGGATATCTTTAAAAAATTAGTAATTCAAAATGGTTTAGTTATATCCAAACCAAAAATGAGTTTATTTCAAACTGAGATAAGATTTTTGGGTCGTCTTATCAGTCAGGGCAAGATAAAGCCTATTCAGAGATCTATTGATTTTGCATCAAAATTTTCTGATATTATTTCTGATAGAACGCAATTGCAGAGGTTTTTAGGAAGCTTAAATTATATCTCACCTTTTTATAAAAATTTGTCGCGAGATTTTGCTCCTCTTTACGATAGGTTAAAAAAGGGTTATAAAGAACCTTGGTCTGATAGTTATACTGCTCTTGTAAAATTTGTTAAACAAAGAGTAAATGCATTGCCTTGTCTTACTCTTGCTAACCCTTCTTGGCAGAAGATTATTGAAACGGATGCGTCTAATATCGGTTACAGAGGAATATTAAAACAAATTAATCCTCATGATAATTCTGAATATCTTATTAGATTCCATTCTGGGAAATGGACTGAAGGCCAGAAAAAATATGCAACTGTGGCGCATGAAATGCTTACGATTGTTAAGTGTGTTTTAAAATTTCAGGATGATTTATATAACCAAAAGTTTTTAATAAAAGCTGATGCTCAAGCAGTAAAGTTTATGTTTAATAAAGACTTTAAGCATGATGCTTTAAAACTAATCTTTGCTAGGTGGCAAGCACAACTAGCCCCTTTTGACTTTGAAATTCTTTATAAAAAGGGAAGTGAAAACTCCTTGCCAGATTTCTTATCCAGAGAATATATTCAAACATGACTTTCTTTACTAGATGGTTAGGAGAAGAAGAGTTGATAACTATTCTTAAAATTCTTCCATTTAATCAAGATATTGTTATTGAAATACTAGATGAAATTATCTACCAATATATGGTGGAAGGACATCCGTCATACGAGTCAGAAAATGAGTTAGAAATAGCTGACGATATTGAAAGAGATTTAACAATTTATGAGGACTTATCCGAGTGAAAATTGTTATGTATGTAGGATGAAATCCTCGAACTATAGAGGAAAAGGAAGAGGAAGAGGGGGAAGATCGTCCTCACAACAGAGATCATACTCTCAGGCATCTTCATATGGATCATCATCATATAGCTCCCCAGTTATACAAATGGGAAGGAAGAGTTTGGTCAATGAAAAGATTACTCAGACCACTTCTTCAATACATCTGGAAGATAATCCATTATATGCCCAATTGCAGGCATACTTGGGAAAACAAAAGGAAAGTGATACATTTGCAACAATTGCTCGAGAGGAAAATGATGATATCAAATCCTACGAAAAGGTAACAAAACGAGAAATGATATTTCTTGTTGAAAACTCTGAAATTCAGAGAAAAGAAGAACCTTGGAAGATATTTCAAAGGTATTTGATTAATGGGTTATATTACCCGGGTGAGTCATACAAAACCCGTTCTTACTATGAAACAGTTCTGAAAGAAACAGGCAGCGCAGATTTTTAGCACTTTTCGGGATATAGCTCGGATGAAAATGTTTATAACTTTTCAAAAATAATTATTAAGCAGGTTATAACCATTGAAGAATGGGGAATATCTACCATGAAAGAAAGGCAAATAAGCCTTAACAAAACTCGAATGAATTTTACTTATTGGGATTATATCCAATCATTTGATAAAGCGTTATATTATAACAATGATAAACAAAAACATACTTGGTTTATCAAAATATGTTCAAAGATATTTGAACGGACTATCCCAAATTGGTTTCTAGTATGGTGGTCAAAGCATGGACCAACGGTAAAGATTTTATCGGAACCTTTCTTAAAGTCATACAGAGAATGAGCGAAGATTTCACCCAAATTAAATGAGTTATACTGCGCAGATCATATTTGCTACTTAGAAAGAATTGATCAAATATATTTCTTTATTGAGTTCTCTATTCCTTGGATCCATAAATGGGCTCCGGAGTTAGGTTATACCGAAGAACAAGTTCCTTGTTTATACAGGATATTTTATAACAATTTCTAGGACAAATTAATGAAAATTGATCCCCAAGACTAAGAATTTGTTTGGTTAAAAACTCTTGGATACTATTTCTATCAAAATCCAAGAATATACAGATCTCCCAAGCAAGGAATTAATAGATGATACGTCGGTTAGGCATATTGCCAGAAAAATCTCTTTTCAGGAAGGAGATAAAGATGAAATGATAAATCAATATTTAGAGGAAGTTAAAAGAAATTTGCTTTCCTCAATTAATCAGTACGAAAAGTCAAATGCTTCAATGAATAGTGAAGCAAGCAATAATGATATTCCATTAGACGCTCAGCCAGTAGAATCAGATCAAATGACGGAAGAAGCTTTAGTTAAAGCAAAAGCACTGATCCGAAGTTTGAGAGGAAAAGACAAATGAGAAGATAGATGAGGATCGATGAGGGCCTACCTCCAAGTAGATAAACTTGTGTCTACAGTAGAAACACTGTAGAGGGACCCAGATAAGGGACCCAAAACCCTGTACAAAGATTCCTTTTCTTTTGTATAAATAGGATAGTTTATCTTAGATAGAAGCAGGCTTTTTATGATTGAGTTTTAATTTCTCTCTCTATCTTGTAAAGTTCTCTCTTGTATCATACATCTGAAAAATCAATAAAATCTTCAAATCATCATATTCATATTAAATTTATTTATTTATTTATTTATGTATAATATTGATTGAAAATTTGAATATGTACATTTAAAATTAAAATTTTTGTAATAGATATTTAAAATAGTTTCTCTCTATAAAATAATTTTAATATTAATAGCACATCGATACTTATCCTTTTTCGTAATTTGACTCTCAAAAACACTTTTTAAAAAAGATTAGTCAAACATAATTTGCTAATCAAAAGAACTTTTCAAATGAATTAACCAAACACAAATTATTTTTTTAAAAAAACATTTTCTTTTAAAAAAATGTCATTTTTAAAAAACATTTTCTTTTTAAAAAAAAAGTCATTTTAAAAAAGTGTTTTAGAAATAAGCGGACTCTTAGTATATAATTACAAATATATTAGGAATCGAAGTTGCTTGTACTCCAAGGATTAAGAAAAAATAATTCGAGTCCTTATAGGATTAGAAAAATTAATTAAGCCGCCTATAAATAGAACAAGTCTGTTTATGAGTCCCCAGAATATACAAAGACGTTTCTCACATATAGAAATTATCAGTTATTCAATGGATATTGAAGTTGATCATTATACTGCTTTGGATTTACCCTCGGGTGAGGAAGGGGCAAAGCTTTCTGAAATCGACATATCGAAAGCTTATCGAAAGAAAGCATTAGAATTGCATCCAGACAAGAGACCTGATGATCCAATTAATGCTAACTTCAACTTTCAAAATCTCAAGGCTTCCTACGACATTCTTAAGGATGAGAAAAAGAGAAAGTTATTTGATGAGATGATCCAATTACAACAACAACGACGACAAGATTCAAAGCGTAGAAAGATGATGTCAGAGCATATTTTTGTACCTGAAATCAATCTGGCACGACTAGAAGAGGAGGAACGAATTGCTATAGAACTTCTAGGCGAAATTGCTAGAATTCGTGAAATATTGCTTTCAAAGAAAGAGTCATCACACATGTGTGTTGACAAGGAAAAGGTGCTTAAGGTATCTTGGGATAAAATCGGTGAACATTATACTTGCCAAAGATTGAGAGAGTTATTTCGTAATTTTGGTGAGGTTGAACATGTAATCATGAGTTCTAAGAAGAAACGTTTTGCTCTTGTTGAAATGTCATCTAAGGATGATGCAGCTAAAGCCGCCTGTTGTGTCTTGGCCAATCTGTTAATTGTGCCTCTTCAGCCTCCAATGCCTAAAACAAGTGCAACCAATTAATATTTATAATTTGTAGTATTGAATTTAATCTAAAATATGATTTGTAATTGTTTTTCGAGGTACATATATGCAGCTAGTTTATAATTAGATATTTTGTTTATTCGACATACATAAAGTCTATATTCATAGTTTTTGTTTCAATCTCCCCAAATTGGGGAGGTTTTTGATACATTGGTTGCACTATAGATTAAAACTCACCTTCCTCATACTTGTCTTTATTGAGGATCTTTTATTTTTAATATTAATAAAAGACCGCTAGACACGTTCCCTGGAATGGATTTAACCATTGTGACTGCCCAATTAACTACCAAGTTTAGTTGCTATTGCAGCATCAAAACTCCTACTAGTATTCCCAAAGGTTACAACTGATCATCATCTCCTCCATGTTGCAGTGAATTTTCACTACTGAAAATTTCTACTTGCTGCACTATCTCATTGCTAATGTGTGCCATTTAACATTTTGCTCAGATTTTGCATCCGAAAAATTTCTAGGTTGTCCTGTTTTTCGTCAAGTGTTTTCTCATACTTAAGTCTGCTTATTTTGTGCAGGAGAGGCCTACAAATCCCAACTACTGAAGAGATTAGCAACGTGGAAGGAAATAAACAAAGTCTAAATTCTAATACCGACGAAAAAGGGTAGAAGTAACAGAACAACAATGGCTGACTCCAAAAAAGAAGTTTCAGCACATAAGAGCTCTTCCAAATGATCCAAAAGCAACTTCCAAATCTAAGAATAAATTTGAGACCCTTAGCACTAAGAAGAGTATTCAAAGGACAAAACGAAGTGAGGGAGAAGGAA